>JAGTXR010000192.1:1200000-1897452 GCA_022606575.1 Glossosoma conforme | reverse complement strand
ACCAAAAAAGTAATATGTTCTATTATTAATAAATGTTTTAAATTAACGGAAACATTTAATTTAATTTCGTCAGAGTTTTTTATATGTAATATACTAGTACATATTGTACATTTTCTAATAAAAAAATAATCAATTTTCACTTCCACACAAGGTCAGTGACATATTTATAATGATGTAATTATCAAATTGTTAATAATTTTGTGTGCTTCATTTTAAGTTTAAATGTAATTTTATTATTTTGTCTTATAACGACATACAGGCGGACCTCGACTTTCGTACATTCGACTTTCGTACAATTCGCTATTTCGTACATTTTTGAAAAATAATATTATTTTTTTTGGCGAAAATTCAAAAATGTTTTGTTTTCGTGCAGTTGTCTCCCTGTCGCACTATGTAATGAATATGAACGAGGTCCGTACTGTGAAAAATGATTCGTTCTGTTCGCACATATGCATTATCATACGAGCGCGAGATAGTCCGAACGTGCGTTTGTATGTAATAATTTATACACACTCCCGTCTGACCTCGATACGTTTAGTCTTGCGTATCGAGGTCAGACCAGCGCACGTACGGGTACACTGTTATGCGAGTTTTTCTTTTAATATTTCTTACCCGTTTTAACATAAGTGAGAAACGAAGAAACTGCGAAGTAGATATTTCTAAAAAAATCAAGAACCCATAAACTTCATACAATAGAAAAGAAGATGGATATAATAAAACGGTCTGAAAATGGAGAGTCTTATGCTTCAATCGGCCGTTCGTATGATATAAGAAGGTCTACGATATGTTCGATATTAAAGAATGAAGATAAAATTAAAGAATATTTTTAAAAAAATGGAACTATAACATCAAAAATTATTTCCAAAAGGCACGGCATAGTGATGGATGAAATGGAGAAATCTTTGTGTTATTGGATAAGTAATCAGGATCAATAAAACATCCCTAGGAGTACTTCAATGATTCAAGCTAAGGCACTTGGTTTGCATAAAGATTGGAAGGCTAGACTAAACGAAGATTCTAACACAGTGTTTCATGCAAGTAACGGCTGGTTTTCAAAATTTAAAACAAGGTATTCTTTATACAATATTAAATCCACTGGAGAATCAGCTGATGCGGATGGAGATGCTGCAAAAGACTTTCGTCATTGTCCAAAATTATTGAAGATGGAGAATATAACTCTAGTCAAATATTCAATGTAGATGAGACTGGTTTATTTTGGAAGAAGATGCCTAATCGTACATTCTTATCAACGGACGAATCAGTTGCCCCGGGTCATAAACCGCAGTAAAAACCGATTGACATTGCTTCTTAGTGAAAATTTAGCTGGTGATTTAAAATTGAGGGCCAATTTTAGTTTATCAAGCAGAAAATCCTAGAGCATTGAAAGGGAAAGATAAAAAATTGCTTCCAGTCATTTGGAAATCCAATAAAAAAGCCTGGGTTACTGCTTTAATATTTAAAGATTGGTTCACTCCACATTTCGCACCAGCAGTAAAACATTATTGTGAAGTAAATAATTTACCATTTAAAGCATTATTAATCTTAGATAATGCTCCAGGACACCCAAAATCTCTACAAAATTTATACCCAGAAATTAATGTTGTGTTTCTTCCCCCCAATACTACGTGACTCATACAACCCATGGACCAAACGGTGATAGCTACGTTTAAACGATATTATATGTGGTTGATAATGAAACAGGCCATCAAGGCAACTGACATGGAAGGTGGGCCCACATTAAAACATTTCTGGAAGAATTGTAACATATGGAACGCTATAAACAATATTGGAGACGCATGGGCTGAAATAAAAGAGTCAGCAATGAAAGGTCCATGGAAGCAACTATGCCCACAAATGATGAGTGATTGACACACTTGAAATAGTTCACCTAATGAACGAACTAAACCTAGATGTTAACAGTGAAGATGTTAATGAGATAATTGAATCTCAAGAGAATAAAAATAGTATATAAATTAAAAGTGAGGAAGAAGAACCAGAAAAAATCATCAAGACCTTAACAATAAAAAACATGAACGAAGCTTTTACGCATCTCGAGATATTTTTGAATATTATGGAAAAATGTGATCCCAATGGAGAACGCATATCTCAAGTGCGTAGGGCGATCCATAATAGTACTGCATGTTACAGAACTCTCTATGAAAAAAAGAAAAAAAGTAGTAAAATACAATTAACCGTTGACAAGTTTATTAAAAGAATATATTTTTTATTTAATATGTATTATACTTAGTTTGTAATTTTTGATAAATAAACATTATAAAGTATAATTTTTGGAGTTTTTTTTTGTACATCCCTCTACTTACTAGCGCCTAAGAACTGGCAAACGAAACATTGGCCGACCCCCTACAAGATGGACTGACGATATAAGAAGAATAGCGGGAGTGACCTGGATGCGGAAGGCGGAGGATCGAAGACGATGGAGACTCGCGGGAGGCCTACGTTCAACAGTGAACGGACGCAGGCTGATGATGATGATGATCCTTCTACTTTCGGACATTTAACTTTCGTACACATTTTCAGGAACCAATCATGTACGAAAGTCGGGGTCCGCCTGTACTTTACAACTCTTATAGCGTACTTCCCGTTGATACTCATGTAGGCACATGGGTAATGGGTACGTATGCTATCGCCCTTGCCTCATTTCCTTGATACCAGCATAATATGCATCGCTAACTTATTCTCTGATAACGTAATCTCTTAACAGAATAACTTAACGTGTCTCCATCCAACACCAATACAGAATTAGATGAGTTACTCAGAATATTATACCTACACAATCTTACTGCTCTCATTTATTAATCGTTTCACATCGGTTGTCGCCATATACCGTCATAAGATTCCTCGACCGCTGACATCGTTTGACGTGATATATCGTTTTGCTACTTTCTTAGAATAGTTTTTTATGCATCATATGATAGCTAAAGGATACAAGAACCAATGTGATATATGAAAATAGACCAGACATTTATGCTTTAAATACTAGTTTTATAATTGACAGTATAATTTGTATTCAAACCGAGCCGTAATGAAACGGTTAATCATTATACTTAAGAAAATCTTTCTGTATCTTGTAGAATTGCTGATAAAAACCAATACTAAATATACAATATAAATATTATTTAAGGATGAACGTAATACACAAAGGACTAGAACTAATGATGAAAATATGTCCTCACTTAGCAATAGTACAAAAAAATATGATACTGCAGCCCTGCAATACTATTACTAATTATATTCTATTGTGTATAGGTCAACGTTTTGAAGCATATTAAAAGATAACCCCTCCCCTACTCATACCGATTCACATCCTAAACCAAAGTTATATGATAGTCACCCATTGTCTTAAATACGGATATGGCAGATCGAATTCAATATTGCCAGTACTAAAAAATAATTAGCTATACCTATAATAGAATCTAGAACCTTTAAGAATTACCTTGGACGGTAGGTAGCCTACCTACCTTTAAGATAATGAAAGTACATGTTCGAATATTTAATGTGAGTGTACAAAAAGTTAAATACTTACGTAAAATCTCAATTAAAATTAACACGCTACTATTTTTGATAGCCAGGGAGCATAGTCCAGTGGTAAAAGCGTTTGTTTTCGTCTAAAATCCCGACCAAGCTTGGTTTTCTAAAATTTATTTAACCGCTATATACATAAATCTAAGTTGTATACATGCCCTACTAGGGTTGAGCCACCCCTTAAGGACAAAACAAAATTTCCAGGCCTCGGGAGCGTCAGGCTGATCATTCGATCTCCGTTAAAACGCTGATTATTGAACACCCAAATATTTCTTTGATACTACAGCCGCAGTCTATGCAAAGTTCGCGGGCTCTTGCCCTGGAGGCTCCTTAAAACCATCTATGTTCACATGTAAACATCCGGGTATACAGCCGTTCTGGGACATGACATAGACAATCTGAGCTTGCAGAATTGTGAAACGACAAAAAAGAAATGGTAAAAAAAAATGTTAACAATATTTGAAAATATGGGAAGTGAATTGATGACCGACTAAAAAAACATGTTATGTATATATGTAATAGAAAATTTTACGTAAGTACATAACGCATTCAACTATGTGCACTTGGCATGTGCGATTTGCAGAAAATAAAATTATTTCCACGCGGAAAATCTAAAAAAAATAACATCGTGTAAATGTACGGTTGCACTTATTACTTTTCTTTGTACAAATTAGAAATCAGTTAAATAATAATATTATATGATATACAGTGCCGGTTTTAGGGGGTGGCGCAGTGGGTCGGCTGCCCAGGGCGCCGAATGAACTAAGGGCGATAAGTTCGGCTTTAGCTCCTACAGGGCGTGTTTTCTGAAGATTTCCCCTATCACCCAAAAAAAAATAGGGGGCGCCAGTTTTTTTTTTGCCCAGGGCGGCACAAGGGCTAAAGCCGGCACTGATGATATAGTCAAAAAATATTAATTTAAGGCTCCGCAAGCAACTTGCCAAAACATTTGTTTGGAGCATCTTGATGTACGGCTGTGAGACATGGTGCTTATCTGATAGTGATAAAAAAGACTACAGGCCTTTGAGATGTGGACATACAGAAGAATTCCTGGAGAGACCACGTCACGAACAATGAGGTTCTCAGGATAATCAAGGAAGATGGGCCCCTAGTAAGAACCATCTCAGAGAGGCGAGCCCGATAGATCGGTCACTTAAAGCGCCACGATGGTCTTCTTCACGACATTGTGGAGGGGATGGGTGAGGGTAGAATCTGTAGAGGGCGCCCTAGAGTATTTGCAGCAAGTGTTCGAGGACATGAGTTGTAGCTCTTATGCTGAGCTGAAGAGGGTTGCGGAGGACCAAGAGGAGTGGAGATCGAGATGCAAGATTCTGTTGCTGCAAACCAATCCACCGGATTGATACTACGGAGAGATGATATATACATAATAAATTATTTTATATTTATAGATTGATATTATTAATGCCTACATATTTATATATTTTACCTAAAATAAAATACACAAATCTACATATAGGTGGCGTCTGTATTGTTTGTGAAACCAAGCAACGCAACAATCCTTTGTGTTTTTGATGTTGGGTGTGTGGTCATAATCCAGGAAAACAGCGCCTTAAGGTGTGTTTATGTTTCTTTAGAAACCTTTCCATATTTAGTATACATAATATTATCCGCTGACATGTTCACAATGAAGGTGAGTACCTATGACTAAGACGCATTATGCAGTACACACTGTACAATACGCTGCCCAACAAATAAAATTCAAGCTGTTTCTTTTTATCCCATATCCGTTGCATACTTGGAACATATGGTCACGACAAAACGCCGCCACTGAGGTCCGTCAGCTGCCGCTGTCCATTATTTTCCCCAATACATCTCTGCATGCGAAGCAGAACCAGTGAACATTTATGGTTCCTAAATAACTTCTTAGGTTTTCACGGCCAGATTTGATATTGTGGCTTTTGGGTTTAGCCGTGTGTGGCGAATTACTTATTTCCAATGTTTCGACCGCCATTGCAGGGATCTTCTTCGGGGTTGATGACTTAGTGGCGACTTATCTTATGATCTTAGTGTGACCTGCAATGGCGGTCGAAATAGTGGAAATAAGTAATTCGTCACACACGGCTAAAACCAAAAGCCACAACACCTATGGTTCCTGACAACTTCAATGGCAGGAGCTCGGGGATTTGATGAAATGGGCAAGTGGCTGTATATTTTAGGTGATTTGTTAACATTTTTTTAAGGAGAACTGATGATTACCCCGACGCTCCCGAGGCATCGATCATTTGTTCCTAAGGGTAATTTTAACGGTATTCAAATAGTAGTCTTCTTCGTAGTATCAATCCGGTGGATTGGTTTGCAGCAACAGAATCTTGCATCTCGATCTCCATTCCAAATAGTAGTACTTATCATTATTTCGACTACTGGTTGCAATAGTTTAAAATTACGAGTATCATAAACATCAAAATAATAAACTAACAATATTTTATTAGACATGCTCCATGTTAAACCAGTTAAAAGTATATAACGGATGGTAATAACAAAAAAATATATCTTAAGAATAATACTGAAATAGTAATTGAATGGCATTGTAACTTTTTGTTAATTTAAACTAAAATATCCTGTGAAGCATGATCTTGAAGAAAAAGTGAATAAGAACAAACTCGTAAAAATTCGTATGACATTACGAACAGAAATAGATCGCATCAGCCCCCTACAGAGCATGTGGTGTCTTCTCCATAAATAAATAAAAACTTAAATGAGCAGAGAATTATCTGAGTCAGCACACAGCACGAAATAGCAGTGGAGTAACTACAAAAACATAGCAAAATCCAACTGGAAATGCACAAAACAATATCGGGACTTGTAAGGTAAAGATTAGGTAAAGAAGCTCTTTACATATCTGATGTCAATACTACAATATTATGTCTCTGTATACTGAAAACATTTAAAATACATTAATATTAGATTCAGTGGTGTGCTTATAAACAAACTAGTTGTCCCGGCGAACTTTGTTCCGCCTCAGAGTCAATAAATGTTGTGTTTACTTATCCACGACATCCTTACGCTTATTTTCAACTTATCGTTTTATAAACTTCATAAAAAAAAACTTCGAAATCAGTCAGTCTGGAGATATCACCTAAAATACAGTTACATACAAAATGTATGAAACAATTAATTTGTTCATGTTTTTCCATGGTTTTTTGATGTTTTAATATCTACTTTTCTTTACGGGATAAAGATGAATACAACAAATCAAGAATCATGAAAATCAGACCAGCCGTTCTTGAGTTAAAAGTGGTGTAACCAACACGTCATTCTTATATGTATATGTATATTTTTACTAATTTTATAAATTGTGTCACACGGGAATTTTCTCAAATGTGACTTGGTTACATCGAACAGATTCAAACATGGGTCACATAATCATAAACGTGCGGAACTCTACAATCACTGAAGTTCGAGGCCAGTAGGTATAGGACTGGTATCCTTAAACAAAGGTACAAAAATAAAAATAAAACCTTCCAAGTAGTTACCAGATAATTATTGTTGTCTATGTGAACCTCAATGAAGAAATATTATGTTTTTCCATTTGTATGGCAGATTAAATGGTTATTTAGGAGTAATATTCATCACAATTTGGTTAGGTTAGGTTCGACACAGAACACAAAAAGAAAATACCTATTAAATTCAAATAAATTATTTTCGAAACATTTGAATGACGTACAAAATTGTTTTTATTGTTTGCCTTATATGAGCGTTTCGATTATATTAAATTGAATCAAAACTCACCGAAATAAAATCCGAATATACTCGGTTGTACACTAAAATAAAACTCGATTTGAACACAACAACTAATCACAAAATAATATCTTTGAAATTGAATTTAATCACAGCACATTCCATTACAGGATTAATGTCTATGGAATATGTTATTCCAGTCAAACAAATCACATCAATTCTGGAACAGTTGATTTCTTTGTTTACATAGATACATATTTATGTATATTGAAACCAGGCATTAATAACTCGATGATTTAGAGTATTTTTTCACACGTTTGCTTTATGAAATATATATGTTGATATTAATTATTTGAAAAAATATATTCTTTATTTCACGCGTGATGATAGAACTCGTACTACAAGACGACCGCCCGCATCGGCTGCTGCGGTCGCAATGAGTTCACTGGTGAATCAGCAGGCGTACAATATTATTTTTCTTTATTCTACTCAAGTATAATAAAATAACGATATTCTACTACACTGATGTGCAACCGGCGGTCCGCGGACACCTGAGGGTCCACGATCAATGCCTAGCCATAGGGGAACTCCGAGCTATCTCATAAAATAAATATATGGTCTAGCGAAAGTGTTGATTTCGAATGTAATTTTTATTGTGCAAACAGAAATTGAATTAAAACGAGTATAAAATATTTTCGCACCGATTATAAACAACCTTTCAAATTAAACTCCATATAAAAGAATTTTTATTTGCTGCCTGTGATACTCGTAATATAAATCGAAATACACCAAACTTATTTTTTTTTTGATCCATTTTTTGAAATTTTTATCAGTGAACTGAATGGCATTTATTATGCCACATTATAATATCCCCTTAGATTTCACATTAAATAATAAAAATGTATATAAAACCACGATAAAGTAACGTTTTCTTCTTGGTCTACATAAGTTATACGAGTATATAAGTAGATTCAAAAAAATAAGTAAGGTTAAAAAATAAAAAGACAAACTTAATTTATGGTCTCTAAAAACTAAAGTATCAATAATCGTCTTCGGCATACTGCTTCTCCCAAAGAACACTATGATTGAATTACTGACGAAACATTTTCTTCAAACTGATTTTGAATCATTGATGATTTTGATACTCGGTCAGTTCGTTTTACATTGACAGTCACTGTACTACTGGCTACTGTGGAAAGCGGTGTGCATATGCGAACATATTAGTGGCATGGCTTATTTATGTCATAATTAAATTCAATTAAGTTGATAAAAAAGAGAAACACCTTTTTACCAAAACATACTGTAATAATTTCATGTTTGTATATTGATTTAAAATAATCATTGTTTTATTTAAAAGTACCATATCACTTCTAAAAATAAAATATATATAAATTAATTATGTTTTGTTTTTCTGAAAAGCTGAAAATTGTTGATGTTTTAATTTTATGAGAAATTTACACGTGGTAGGCTGACGTATCCGCTCCCTTACTTATACATACCTTACCATCCCTTAATCAGCAGATTAGTCTAACTTAAGTTTATTATTACTATTATTAGATTACTTTATCGAAGTATAAATAGTGTCAAAAGAAAGGTCACCTTACATTAAATTATATGGTATTATTTGTATACTTAAGTTAATTTAAATATGTTTTTAGTTTTAGTTTTTAAGAACGATGATTTCAGAAAAATATATTGATTTAATATTTTAAAAAACCCGTCTTCGATGAATAAAGAAACTTAAAGAATAAATTTTTAAAAATCATGTCCTACAAAGTCAAACAATTGTACCCCTAACATTTTACGCCGGCATTTGTTCTCTAAGCCCACATACGGTAGGATTGCCTTTTTGGTACATGCTGTGATTCGCAAAAGAAAACATATTAATAAATATTTTACATAAGTAACAATATTGTGGTCACCACAAAGAGTCGCCGAGCTATATCAGCTGCCATGATCCTCATTTGTTCAAAGTCATCGGTTCTGCATTCCAAAATAAACCGTTGATAGGTGATGTGGCTCTAGATATGTACTTTTATTTTGTTTAGCTGGTTTTTATTTTCGTCCAATTTGACTCATATTCACGATAATTGTTTGTTGTAGAGAAAAATTGTGCAAAAACTGTATCTGTGGCACTAGAACAGGACCATCAATAAAAAAATCAAATTGCTACATATTTTACGAACAAAAATAAATTTCCTACGGACCCTTTCAAAATCTGTCTCAAAAAAATTAACAAGCAGCAAATAAAATTGGCCCACCAAAATTTTTCATCTATGAGATATAAGAAAGTGACCAAAAATCAACATAACCAAATTTTAGTGAGCAATAAAATGTTTAATAAGTCTTCCAAAATTTCTCATCCCGATTTTTTTTAAGCCCGGTGTCCGGCCACGGATTATTCATAAAATACATAAGTAGGTATACTAAAATTATTGCCCTAATGATGTGACCTTAGTTTCAAATAACGTTATGTTTGTTATAATATGTTACAATATAAATATGTTGTTAGGTATTCTAAATTCCGCCTACGAAGAGTTGCATAAAGAATGTATAGACATGCAATACACCTGTTAATTGTTAGTAGGTACAACAATCAGATCAACAACGTGGCTGCACCGTGACTTGAGTGATGGAATACCATCTACCTAACTATCTACGATTTAAAAGTTTATAACTTTAGTTATATATATAAAGGGCATGTTGAAATCATGAGTACGTGTCAATAAGTTAGCCACGAACAAAATTGTTCAGTTATCATTGTACTGAGGATTCTTATAAGCAATAACATACGCAAAAATGTAAGTTTTATTTTAACCTTTTTTTTAACTGATTGATACTTTGAATATAGGTAGGTTACACAAAATTTCGTGATTTTTGCATCTTGGTATGGCAGCATTTCTCACATTTTCCTTGAAATAAGAATTTATTAACTACGTATCGTCGTTAAATAACCTCTCCGAAAATCTCTAAAAACAATTCATGATTTAACATTATGACTCATATTATTACTGTAATGAAGTAATAAATAAATAAACATATTCGTAATCATAATTGTGCTGTTATCGTTATATCCAGACATTTTCGCCATAAAGTCAGGTTATGTTTACTTTTAGTTGACATTTGACATTAATGCAATAAATCATTTTCATTATTAGATAGTATGTAATAATGATAAATGATAATTAATACTATGATAATAATGAAACGAAATAAGTTTATGTAGAGGAGATTATGTTATTATTCAATAGTTTTTTTATTTTTTATAATATGAATGTAAAGTTACAATACACTAAACATAAGCTTTTGCTAATGTAATCATTAAATATATAAAAATGACACCTTTATTAAGAAATATTTCTCTCTCTTCATTTTATTATTCACGATATTTTTCTAATAACGACATTACACGGAATCCCAGGTGTGTATCTCTAATTTCTGTATGATGTTTAATGTTGATTTAGTAATTTATTATTTTCTTAATTATTCATCTGTTACAACACACCTACATTTAAAAGGAATTTTATACACTATCAAAAACAATATGTATAAATCATAAAGCAAACATTATGTTTACAGAAAAATGGTCAAAATATTAGACGGAAAGGAACTTTCCATAAAATTAAACTGTGAACTCAAAGAAGAAATTCTAGAATGGACAAAACATCACAGAAAGCCTCAACTGACATGTATATTAGTCGGTGATGACCCAGCAAGTGCAACTTATGTTAAAAATAAAATGCAAGCAGCCAAATCTGTAGGTAATAAAACTTTCAATACATTTGTTTTCGTCTCTAAATTTGATACTGATAACTTATTATTATCGATTTCACTAACGACCATATCATGCTGAAACACCGGCTCATCCAATCACCGAAGTTAAGCAACATTGGGTATAATAGAACCTTAGGATGAAATAATCCAGGCCTCGAGAACAACATACTTATCACCTGATCATTGATTAACAAGCCCTATATGCCTCGGATTCTGTACATAGTATGGTAGTGCTGTCAGAAATAGTACATAATATGTACTCGGCATATCTTCGGGTGCAGGGGTGACTAGGATGACTTGCATGAGAGATGACAAGTCAAACAATACGGAAGATGATTCTTTACATGATAAAACTTTATGGCAACATTTATGGTTTCCATATTGCTGTGACAAATAATAAATAAGGTAGAATAGAAGAAGTTAATTACAAGCAAGTTTCACAACATTCTAGTAAATACTTCTATTCATTTTAGGATTGGACAGTGTCACTCTAAATCTTGACAGCAATATCACTGAATCACAGTTGTTGGAGAAGGTAAAAGACTTGAATAATGACCCAAGTGTCGACGGGATTCTTGTCCAGCTGCCTCTTCCTGAGGCTATCGATGAGAGAAGAGTCTGCAACGCAGTGTCTCCGCTCAAGGATGTCGATGGGTTTCATATTGAAAATGTTGGGAAATTGTGCCTAGATATGGACACATTTATGCCGTGCACTCCACTTGGTATTCATGAAATTATTAAAAGGTTTGTCTTATTTTAATAAAGGTTTTATTCTTAATAAATTCTTTGAGTTTTGTAATTGAATTGAAATTGAAATTATTTGCATACACAGTAGTATTTTTCAAATGTAAAGCAGGTTTATTTAAATAAAATACACTGTATATATTTTCTAATCCTTCCAAAATATTTAGGTAGTTTTGTTTAAATTTGTAAAAAGATGAATTGTGGAAAACTAAAAATATTTTTAAGTCGATGATAAGATACAGATATTTTATTTTTTTCTGATATGATTAATCAATGGATGTCTATGATAATTGAAATGAAATTAATTGTGTTTTTTTTTCTTTTCTTAGGTATGATATAGAAACATTTGGCCGCAATGTTGTGGTTGTTGGTCGATCAAAGAATGTTGGAATGCCGATGGCGATGTTGCTGCACACAGACGCCCGCCACGAGGCCAAGATGGGCCTGGATGCTACTGTCACTATTTGTCACAGATACACTCCCCCGGAACAGCTCTCTATGCATTGTCGTAATGCTGATATAATTGTTGTTGCTGCCGGTACGCATTGTATTCTGTTTTTAAACCAAAATATGTCTTTAGAATATTACTCATTTATTGATCAAACTATAACTCCCAAAAGAGGCGAAAAGTATAGTCCCTATGAGAAACGGTGTCATAAATAGATCCAAGGTTCTAATGTAACAACATGAATTAGAATCTGTACATTTATCTAACCCTTTCATTACGGCTCGGTTTGAATACAAATTATACTGTCAATTATAAAACTAGTATTTGAAGCATATGTACTTATCTGGTCTATTTTCATATATCACATTGGTTCTTGTATCCTTTAGCTATCAGATGATGCATAAAAAACTATTCTAAGAAAGTAGCAAAACGATATATCATGTCAAACGATGTCAACGGTCAGGGAATCTTATGACGGCATATGCCAACAACCGATGCGAAAGAGTTAAAAGTTTAAAAACATATTAATTTTATGTATTTGAATTTAAAACAACACAGCATATTTAATAATTTATTGTTTGTAAAAACGTGATCATATTTTTTGCTTATCATGCACGACTCAATGCATACAGAGAATAATGTACTTACTTTACAATCTTAATAATGACTTTGAAAGGCGTTATAAAAACATGTTAAACTATTTATTTGATAATAAATAATTACATGTTTTTCAAATTCATTACATGACTACTTAAATTACTTATATATTTGTAAGTTAATATTAATAATATTCATGTTTATATTATTTTTAGGGATACCGGGATTGATAAAAGCGAGCATGGTTAAGCCTGGAGCTACAGTCATTGATGTTGGTATCTCAAGAGTTAATTGTCCGGTTACCGGTGGTAAAAAGCTAGTAGGAGATGTGGATTTCGATGGTAAAATACTTTTCATGTTCTATGGAATTATAACCTTAATAATGTATTTACTATTGTTCTTTAGTAACCTTAATTGTTGAGTGCATATTTCATTATCTCACCTTGACATATCCGCTTTATGTTTAATCATATAGCTACCAAAGGAACGACATCAAGGAGCTTGGTAGTCAAGTTATTTACAATGACCCAGTGCAGAACCATATTCTATCTAAATATGTTTAGGATATTTTTTCTTAAATGTAAAAAGTGTAACAATCTCTACTGAAATAATTATCACATACCTACTAGGTTCATGATATTTATATAATAAAATTATGTTTCAGAGGTTTCCAAAATTGCCGGTGCGATAACTCCAGTTCCTGGGGGAGTAGGACCCATGACTGTAGCCATGCTCATGAGAAACACCTTCAAAGCTGCTAAAAAGATAATTAAATGAGAAAATAAATTCCTAAAGTGACCATAAGTTTTACATAAATATTTATCATTGTTTTAATCATAATGTTTATGGACTGTTATTGCAAATTAATATTTCACAGTATTATTGCCAATTTATCCATTAGGTTGCTCGTGCTAACCTAAAATTCATAATAAGTATTATTTTACTGTCGTGTTGTTTTTTATGTAATATATTTTTCGCTAATATATTATTCTAAATTGTGGCATATTATTTTTATTTCCTATCACTTACAGGTATATAACCTGAGCAAGGCAGATGACCATTAATTCTTTACTGATTTGCAAATCAATTATCTGCAAGTGCAGGTGAGCGCCGCTATATCATTGCATAGATGTGGTTTCTCTGCGGAGATCGGGGGCCCTTGTCTCACTCCTCCGCAGGGTAAGAATACAAAAGAAACCGAAAAAGAAGTAAGACTAGCGGCATTCGCAGCAAGGCAGAGCAGATGGTCGACCTCGCTCAAGGGTAGACACACACATTCTTTCCTTCCTTCTGTCTTCGACAGAATGGACATGCCGTGGCTTATTCCAAACCATTAGACTAGTCAATTCATGACTGGTCACGGCAATTTTAAGGCTAAACTCTTCATGTTTTGCCTCACTAATAGTCCAGACTGCCCATGTGGTAGCCCTTTGCAGGACGCTGAACACGTTCTGTGGCATTGCCCAATATTAGACTTAAGTAGGAAAAGGCTCTTGTAATCCAGTAATACAGAAGCCTGGCTGGTTGGATATATCAACCTCATTTGGCGAAGAAGACAAAAAAGTCCAAATTTTAAACGTCTGACTTACTTTTAACTTATACAACCATGTTTGGTGTTGCTCACCATATCCCGTTACTTGTATAACGAGAAAGTGCTCTGAAAACGATTTCTTGGTAAGTGCTCCCAAGGAGTGCAGGTACAAGGCAACCGGACCAAGGGGCCTTAGGCCCCATAGAAAAAAGTTTACAAAGACGTCTATACAAAGAGCTGCTCCGGCCGACCACTACCACAGACCAACCACACTCAACCTTCGATCCGCCAAACTTTTATGGATGATCCTTAACACATGTATAATCTTGAAATAGTCGCTTGGATGCTCGGTAATTAAGAGTCTTACTTTTTTAATTGTATTTTCGAAGAATAGTATGGTCATAAGTGATATATACTATTATTATTGTTTAGTAATTAGTTTTTATTTTTTTAGGTCTTCAAAAATATTGGTTAAAAAAAAGGGGGGATTTTTAGTTTTTTTTTTCATACCAGTGAAGTGTTGCACAAATTAACAAATATACGTATGTGGCCCTAAGAACTTGTGAACTTTGATTACCATTGCCACAGACCTATTAAGTGATAGACTAGAACCATGGATGAACTTGATGAACATAATACGCTTATCATACCTTCTTCAGATAACGGTGGATTACATACCAAAAGGTTATGGTTTCCTGTCCGCAACGATTTCAGTTCATACTATTAGCATCATGATTCATTTATAATCATAATTTAACAGTGATTATGAAAAAATATAATCATCATCATCATCATCAGCCTGTGTCCGTCCACTGTTGAACGTAGGCCTCCCGCATGAGTCTCCATCCTCTTCGATCCTCCGCCTTCCGCATCCAGGTCACTCCCGCTATTCTTCTTATATCGTCAGTCCATCTTGTAGGGGGTCGGCCAATGCTTCGTTTGCCAGTTCTTGGGCGCCATTCCAATACTTTTCTTCCCCATCGACCGTCGTCTCTTCGACAGATATGACCTGCCCATTGCCACTTGAGTGTGCCTATTCGTTGGGTAGCATCCACTACTTGAGTTCTTCTGCGTATTTCCTCGTTTCGGATTCTATCTTTTAGCGACACTCCGAGCATGGATCTCTCCATAGCACGCTGGGTGACTTTTATTTTATGGGTAAGACTTGCTGTCAGATTCCACGTCTCTGCGCCATAAGTTAATACAGGGAGGACGCATTGGTTAAACGCCTTAGTTTTAAGGCATTGCGGAATTTTCGCTTTAAAAATGTACTTTAGTTTTCCAAATGCTGCCCATCCCAGTTGTATGCGCCTGTCGAAAAAATATAATACAGACATAAAAACTAATGAGGAAGGCAACACGCGACACATTATTTTATTATACCCAAAAAGTCTAACATTATGAAAACATTGAACTTAAAATGCTTCACTTTTTTGTTATGGCTCAGTGGAATACAAATTATACTGTCAATATGGCGTGAATTTTTCAAACCATTTTTTTTTGCTTAAAACTAGTATTTGAAGCATAAATGTACTTTCTCTGACCTATTTTCAAATTTCACATTGGTTCTTGTATCCTTAAGCTATCAGATAATGCATCGAAAACTATTATATTTAACAAACGTTCATTATGTAACTCCATACATTTGGTGGCATTAAAATTGACCCAGAAAAATCGTTACTGTGACGAAACCTAACATAGCAAAACGATATATCACGTCAACCGATGTCAACGGTCGGGGACTCTTTAACGGCATATATCGACAACCGATGCGAAAGTGTTAAATTAATTTCTTAACGGTTTTTTTTTAATAGCATAATTAACTTATTCGGTGCCCATGTCATCCTAGACGCAAATACTTGTATCATTTATGGACCAATGAAGAATTGTTCATTTTTTTAATTATAGCTCAAAATATTGTTGATTAAACTAACGAAGCTATATTGTGACAAATAAAGTATAGGTACTTTTTACGAAAAGTTATATACATATTTCGAGTAGCCATATAGTGTGAGGTAAGAAGAAGTTTATAATAATGTGTCAAAAACTTATGTCAAAAATGAAGGCAAATAACGTTTAATATTCTTACATAATTGTTTTGAGAAATCATTAAACCGCTATTATGCAATAAAAATATTCTTATCAAAATATAACATTATGAAAAGTAAAGGAAAAATTATTATTGTGACTGCTCTTTCTTTACATTTTGGAATTTATTTCTTGAAGCCATTTATTTATCCTGAAAAGTCAAAAGATATCGACTCTGAACAATCAAAATAATTGAGGTTCAATGAATAAATTTATATAAAACCCCTAAGACTGTGATAATTGCGAATTTGTATACGACTAAGAATGTACAAAGCCTCTAATTATAGGCTTATGTTTTAAGACAAAAATTTACTTTATGGTACCCCAACTTTCAGGTAAAAATATACACACTTCATCAGTGCTTTATTATTAAATATTCTTACTATAGTCCATCCAATATACGAAGAACCCTATGACACATTTATTGCCCCTTGTAAAAGGGATGGGGCAAAAATATGTATTTCGATTAGGTCGATTTTTTTTCTCTTCTTCTTCGAAAAAAAATCGAATTTGAATTCGAAGTGAATCGTATATAAACATCTCTATTTCCGCATGGCTGCTTCATGGCGGATCAGAACAAATGTTTGACTTTCAGTAGCGTGTTGTTCTTCGATCGATTCGTGTTTTTTGTTGTTGTAATTATTATATTTATTGTTAGTATTGTTAAAGTTGTTTCATTGAATCATATTTGTGTTTTTACAATGCCGAAGAGACAGAAAAGAACTATTCTCAGCAGTGAAAACCCGATAGCTTTGATTTGGCAGCAATTCGGAATCACGTGTGTGCATACTATGACCGCAACGAAATACCAACACTTCTTAAACTGGTAGGTTCTCTAAAGTCAGTCGGATTATTTCAAGGCAGTGCGACATCTCTTAGTAAGGTATTGAAAAACATTAACTTCAAATATAAAAAATGTGAAAAAAGAAAGTTTATAATGGAGCGCACGGATATTTCCCTGAAAAGATGCGATTTTTTGAGGCAAATGAAGAGCATTAGGAATTGGGAGAAAGTCATTTTTCTCGACGAAACTTGGCTCAATGCTAATCATACTGTTGGTAAAATATGGACCGACGACACGGCTAAATCCAGGACGAAAACTCCTGAAGGAAAAGGCCAGCGCCTCATTATTTGTCATGCCGGAACGTCAAAAGGTTTTGTGCCCAATTGTCTTCTGGCGCTTAAGTCAGTTAAAACGACAGAATATCATGAAGAGATGAATTTTGATAATTTCAGACAATGGTTTATGACCTTATTGTCAAATTTACATGAGCCTCACGCCATAGTAATGGACAACGCTTCGTACCATTCTGTCCAAATCAACAAAGTTCCTACTCCTTTTTTACATTTAGGTTATGCGGCTAGAAATAACACGTCTCCACCATTCACAGCGAACAAGATGTTGACTCTATTGAACGAGGCATGTGACAATGTCACGGCAGAAGATTGGAAAAAGTGGTGGACAAAACAAAAAGAGAATATTATGCAGATTGGGATCGCGATGTACGCTTTGACAATTTAAGTGAACAGAACCTGATTATAAATGTGTGTGAAAGTTGTAGTTCTGATTCCGATAGTGACGAAGACAATTTAGAATGTACTGCTTTATCGGATTCCGACTAAAATATGTGTTTTTAAGGTTATGTGCTAATATTTATCTCTACACTTGCTTTTCTTCATAATTTTCATATTACTAATATTATTATTTATAGTTTGTTTTACATGTCTCTTAAAACCTGTTAATATTCACTTATAATTGATAATAATTCTAATATTTAATTTTAGTAGGTATTTACAAAAACAATCGAAAATACGATTATTTATACCCCAACACTGGTTTTCGCAGT
Source organism: Glossosoma conforme (assembly GCA_022606575.1). Lineage (NCBI taxonomy): Eukaryota > Metazoa > Arthropoda > Insecta > Trichoptera > Glossosomatidae > Glossosoma > Glossosoma conforme. Next base: position 1,879,181 of record JAGTXR010000192.1, on the reverse strand, counting down.
AATGTGACATGGCCTTCTACGTGCGTCAGATATTATAGTATTATAGTTACAAATTGCCGTATTTTTTCTAATTTGTAACAATATGCATATATTTTTTATTATTTTGTTTTTATTGTGATATATTTACCTAAATAACTTATTATATATAAGAAGAGAGGCTTTTGTTTATGTTGATAAAATTAGTATAGGTAGCGAACGTTTTTACAACGTTATATCGGACGATATTTAGCACAGGGCAATAAATGTGTCATAGGGTTCTTCCTATATTGGATGGACTATACAAACTACTACATATATATTTGAATGTCGAGCTTACTAAAACTGCAGTTTAATTTCTCTTGAACTGTTTGAATCTGTTTTGTCATCATGCAGAAATAATAAAAATTCAAGCTTTAGTAATTACTAAATAAAAACAAATCGTATTTCTTAATAAAAGCAAAACATGTTTTTTAAGTTTTATAATAAATAAATAACTAAGTCGTTTTTTATGGATTTGTCGAATATAATTTGATTCTGTTATATTTATAGATCATTGAAGATCCATACCAATATTCAAATATTAATACGTAAATACAATTTCACAGCAAACATAATTATTATATGTAATTTTTTTCATCTATAAATTTTGCACTCGGCGTAATCACTGAGTATAGAATGAATATAATTACAAAGGCAAAATGAAATGCATTCTTTAATTAGATTTATAAGTATACTCAATTTATTAATGATAAATACAGCTTAATGTAAAAGGTTACTATGGTTGATAATCACTTATTTTAAATGGCCTTGAATATTTCATTATTACAATACTTTTATTATGTCTGTTATAAAAATAGGCTTGTATCAAATAAAAACAATATAATGTACAGATTTATTTAAACATATTAAAAATGAAACATTAAAATTATTGTTTTTTTTACAGAACAACAATCTTTTCTACACATTGCATCAAATAAGTAAATCCAAGAAACCAGTTCATGATAAACATGGACTATAATCTAAGCAAAAATCTTAAGTCATATGGAATTAATAGTTAATCGGAACTGGACAATAAGTAAAAAAAGGAAAACCAAGATAAAACAAAATATGAAAACATAAATCTGCTGCCTGTGCTGGTTATGGACATGTGTGTAGGCGGGATAACACACACATTGTGAACGCAGCCCTGCAGCTGGAGGTGGAAGAGCTGGGACCGGGTCGGCCTCCTGCAATATGTCTTGGAGTCGACAGCGAGCTTATCTTTGATCGAGCATCTTGGAAAAATGTTATTAGGAGAGCCGACCCCAAGTAATAAATGGGATAGGGCCAGGAAAAAGAAGAAAATGAAAACATAAATCTGCCCTTGAAGAGAAAGCTATGCTGGATTATCAACATTCTTGGATTATCAATCTCGAATAATGTCAAATATTACGAGTCAATTAAGTATTAAGCTGGTCTCGCTTCCAAAAAACTAGGTGTATTATATAGATCACGTCGGTATTTCAACGATAAACAACTTCTTCTATATAAAGGACAAATCCGACCTATCCTTAAATACGGCAGTCACCTTTGGATTGGAGCCCCAAAATACCTTGTAAACTTAATTGACTCAGTTCAAATAAGAGCAATTTGTTTGATAAACAATGACACTCTTACGTCTAACCTGTAATCAATGGAACACAGGCGTTAGATTGGTTCACTTAGTCTTTTCTACCGTTATTACCACTGTTCCTGCTCTTAGGAACTTAAGGAACTAATTCCTCCTGCACCCACCCACAACCGACAAACTCGTCTTACACTTGCGGATTCTATTTAGCGACACTCCGAGCATGGATCTCTCCATAGCACACTGGGTGACCTTTATTTTATGAGTAAGACTTGCTGTTAGATTCCACGTCTCTGCGCCATAAGTTAATACAAGGAGGATTAGATAATATGTAAACGTTAAAATCTTAGACTTCCCTTACCTATACAATCGACTGTCAGTTAAGAGTGAAGCCATTGCTTAGAATGGACTCGGTGGAGTCCGGAAAATGTAATGTACAATCACTTAAAAATAAAAGTGAATATTTTTGATTTGTTATTTTTTTATTAAAATTAATATAAAATTATTAAGTATAAATCATTATTAATATTTTTGTAATATATTTGTATTAATGACTTTATCACTAAAGACAAGAACACATGATAAGCGTATAGTAAGATTCTCATTTGATTATAGAAGTTAAATAACAAAACTTAGCCCAATTGTTACAGGTCTCAGGAGCGTTAAACTTATCATCCTATCTCCTTAAAAAATCTGATTAACTAATCACATAAAATATGCTTTTGTACTCTACAGCAGCCATTTTGAACCGCCGCACATGATCACGTTTTTTTCACAATATATAAAACACGTAAAAATGGTTTAAATCAAATGAAATATATATATTTTTTTTATCATCATTGATGACTTGTAAGTTTTTATATTTGAAGTTTATTATACTGTCAAGAAACTGATTGAATTAAATTCTTTATTTGGTTTTTAAATGTGATTTAATTCGATTTATTCAGTGACAGGACCTCACTTGCGCGAGCCATATGAACTACTAAAAGGATAACTTCTTAGGTTTTCACGGCCAGATTTGATGTTGTGGCTTTTGGGTTGAGCCGTGTGTGGTGAACTTTTTATAAGAAGAAATATATAATCTGAATAAACCAACTCAAAACTAAATAAATTATTAATCCTGAAGAAGACCCCTGCAATGGCGGTCGAAATATTGGTTGAAAAAAGTTCACCACACACGGCTCAACCTAAAAGCCACAACATACTAAAAGGATATTTATAGACATCCACTGAAATGTATGGAAAATAGTATCAACATAATATATATATACCTGTAAATATACATTTTATATATTTTTGCTCAGTATTATCATAAACTAATAGGCGTAAAACCTATTAGCATTTTAATGCTAATAGGTTTTACGCCTATTAGTATCTTTAGAAATATAATGAGAAATCATACTTTTATAATATATTTTTTTAACAAATATCAATTATTTAAGTAAATATTCAGGAATCGTATTATATTTTCTTCAATATAATAATACCTCTTTTAAAGGTAGTTATTCAGTCGCATGGCGGCAGGATGAGGAGCAGATTAATAACACAAAGACTTTTTCTAAGGCAAATTGACGTATATATTTCGATAACTTTACAAACTTCTGCAAAACCTACTCACAGCATTCAGGCCGGGCCAACAACAATGCGATCTCGCCGACGTCGGCACACGACTGAGCGCGCTCGTGATGGGCTGTCTCCCAGCGCCGCAAGTGGCGATCTACGTAACTAGTCCTCCTAACGGCATTACAAAATGACGACACACATGTACGACAAGCGAACAGAAATAAGAGACGAAAGATTGTATACGGAGGTTTTCGGTACCAGTCAGCAAGGGCTATATCATGCTGATGTCAATGGTTACCTAAATCCTCTAGAGCAGGAGTCCAAATGCTTGAAGATGGGGTAGCTTAGTATTCAAGGCATATTTTTGTGTGATTTATTAATCGAATTTGTAAGAAAAATCTTAATTTTTTATATCTCTGTTGAAGTTATCAGGCAACCTGAACTCAGTAATCGGTGACCTGTACAAAGGGTTTTGAGTGACCTCGTCCATTCCGAGGACCATGAGCTCCTTCTCTGCCTGGAACTTGGCGTAAGCTCTCTTGTCCTTCAAGTACATGACTATCACGAACATGAAGATCAACAGCAGCCCCAGCAGCACCGTCGTGAAGAAAGCCAGGCCGCCCATCAGGGCGTAGTTCACGCGGCGCGTGCAACGCTTAGGAAAGATGTCCAGCTTCACCGTCCAGTCCTTGCGCACGTCATACGTGAAGGGATGCATGCAAACCTCAGATTCTTCAACGACGCGGACTATGCAGACATTACTGTCTGTGGGAGGATCTGAAACCAGAAACAAGCAAACATTCATTCACGTTTACTTATGTTTGGCAATAAGTTTACAAAAAGGTTGAGCCGTGAGTGGCGAATTTTTTCCGATCAATATTTCGACCGCCATTGCAGAAGTCATCATCAGGGTTGACGATTTGTGATGAGTTGCTTTCTTAAACATATCGTCTTATAATATAATCTTTTTTTTATGATTCTTAAATAATATTTATATTTTGACGTTAGTAAATATAAAAAGTACAAGTTAGTTATCAAAACAAATATATAAATTGGGTTTCCCTCGAGTGAAATATATCTACATTCGAGGATATGTAGTTGAACAAACTGATTATCCTTTCAAGAGACATCGCCTCTGGTAGGTAGTCATATTATCATTAGCATATTCCGTCCACTGTTGAATGTAGGCCTTCCACACGAGTCTCCATCCTTCTCGATTCTCAATCATTTGAATCCAGCCTACTCTCCATTCAGTTAATCTAGCAGAGGGTCAGCCAATACTTTGTTTACCAGTTTCTGGGTGCTACTCTAACACTTTTATGTTCCTTCGATATCGTCTCTTCGACAGATCGTCCATTGTCACGTGTGCCTATTTGTAGGGTAGCTTCCTGTACTTGAGTTTTTCTTCAGATTTCCACGATTCGGATTCTCTATTTTAGAGACACTTCGAGTATGGATCTTTCCATGGCGCGTTGGATGACCTTTAGTGAGGCATAATGTCGTCGTTACTCACCAATGGGGTCGTATACGAAGGTCGGGTCGTAGAGGTTGCCTGTCCTGGACGCGCACGCCTCCTGACTGGCGTTGCCGAGCACGGCCACGCGCGCGCACTCCTCGTAAAGCGCGCAAGCAGGATCATCGCAGGTCGCGCAGCGCGCGCAGTACTGCCCCGAGTACACCAGACCTCCGTCTCTGCGGCACTGACATTCACCTGGGAACAACATCATTCGTGCTAGAACCTCAACCAAACACTACTCGCCTAATACTACTCACTATCATGCGATACAACTATCAAGAGCGAATATTTATTACAATTTCCTTCTTCGTATATCCGTCCCATATCAGGAATATCCCTCAACTGGAGCATATGGACATCACGAGCCACCGCTGTATAGCTTTGTCAGCCGCCTTCGTCCTCGCCTCGTCCCATGTCAGCTCCGCCTTCTGGAGCTACGCCGAGTACATAGTGTATATCATTTCCGACGGCCTATCAGGATGCCGAGAGCCCGGGGCTTGAATAAAAGGGAGTCGTAGTTAATGCTCTTCTGCAGCATTCGTCGGACATGTCCCAACCAAGAATACAACTCAGTCCTGTCGATTTCCACTGTCCATGGGCTCATCTCTAGACATATCTGCATCTGAAGGTCTTATATAAGAAGGAAAAATATACGGTTCCCGACATCCTCCAGGGCAGAAGCTCGAGGACTTGAAGCAGTACCGGCTTTAGACCCTGCGGCGCCTTGGGGCATTTTTTTTTCTGGCGCCCCATATTGAATACATTTAAAAAAATCTAAGCAAGATTGGTTACATCTCTACATCATCGTCTTGTGGTATTCTTCTATATATGTTTACCTACATAAATATAAAAGTAATTGATCAATCCACCTACCACAGACGCAATCTCCTCGGCCCGAGCAGAGCTCCGTGGCTCCAGGAGGGAAGCAGTGCGCGGTGCTGGTCGCGCACGAGCACGTGGGGCCCGACCAGCCGGCGCGGCACCGGCACGAGCCGCACGAGCACGCGCCGTGCAAGGGACCACCGCACTCAAGGCCATTGTCACTGAAAGAAAATGATTAAAATAAATAGTTTTTAAAACTATCCCTTTTAACAAATTGTTTGCGGGCATTGTTTTATGCTGATTGCAGCCTGGCGCGGGCGATTTTTGTTTTTTTATATTTATTTTGAAAAGTCTATAACTTTTGAAATATTCGCGATAATTTAGTGAAATATTAAATGCAGTTTACCTTATTGTGCAGCAATGATAAAATGATGGTAAACAAACACAAAAAACGTCCTTTATTAAATTAAATTAAACACAAATATTTTGTAGAAATATGAACAAAACTTTTCTACCATTCATCCCTTCGTCAGGTAGAAAGAACCCCAATTCTCCGTAGAAGTTGAAAACAATTATTGCGCATTGAAGGTCAAAAAAAATCATGCCAACGAGATCTGCGTCAAGGTTTCTTTGAGCATACAAAAAATTGTATGTTTTTAGAAAAAAAAATCTTTTCATAATATATCAATAAATTAAAACTAAAGCATAATAATTACGAATTTGTGAGTGAAATGTGTAGTTTGAAGTAAGATATACGATTTAGCAACAAAATCAGTTATTACGCAACACGTATTATTACGTTACCCGACGTCCACCGCCAGTAAAAAACGTATTACTACGTTTCCCGCATTTGAGCACCAGACTAAAAAAACGTATTAATACGTCTCCCGCAAACAATGTGTTAAGTGAATCATTCTTTGCAAAATATATACATACTTACATTTTGGAGGAATGATAACTTAATATTGTAAATTTACAAAAAAGCAACGTGAACTCAAACCTGGAAGCTGTAGGGAGAGAACTCTCGCAAGGCCCTTGCTAAATTGACGATGTCAAACGTCTTTCTTGTTTCATTATATGTTATTTGTGGTGCTACGATGAGAAGACATCAACTTCATCAATGCTTAAGGTAGCTAATCTGCATTAGAATGATTAAAGTGAGAAAACCCCACTTTAAATCTTAAGAAACGTCTCTGCATACGGGTGTAAGTGAGTTCCTTGTTTATTTCCTGCCCACTACTGTCCAGGAACATTATCTGATTCACTCTGACATCAGCATGATGTAGCCCTTGCTGACTGGTACCGAAAACCTCGATATCCAATCTTTCGTCTCTTATTTTCTGTTCGTTTGTCGTACATGAATGTGTCCGCCATATTGGCAGTTGGTACTAGTTATATAGACCGCCGCTTGGGGCGCCGGTGCGGCAGCGTCGACGAGCGCGATCAGTAACCCTTCGCCCGTTGGCGAGAGCATATTGTATTGTGGCTCGACCTATGCTGTGACTAGGTCGAGCCAGATGTTTGTCATTTAACGTAAATATATGCCAATATGCTTCTGAAAAAGTCTTTGTTTTGCTGCCCTGATCCTCATCATGCTCTCACGCAACGGAATAACAATTTTCTAAGAGTGAGGAGGATGTTAACTCATACTAGTGGTGCAAATATGTCTTACGGGCTCTTGTCACATGGACGGCACTCGCAATGATGTCCTGAAAAGCCGCGATCGCAGAGACACTTGCCACACAAGCAATCTCCTGCGCCAGAACAAAGCACCGCATCCCCAGGACCGCGACAAGTCTCCAGCTGGTCAACTTCGGAAACCATGGCCTCGCTGCAATCGCACTGCGGTCCTGCCCTGGAAAATGCATAACAATAAGTCAGACCATCATCATCATACCATGTCCCCTCCCCTAACTGGAACATACGCGTATGTTCGTCACGAACTGCCGCCAAAAAGCCATCCGCCATGGTCCTAGCCTCAACCCATGTCAGCTCTGGCTCTCGTAGCTCCACCGAGTACATTCTATGTATAATTCCCTACGGCCTTTAGGACATCGCGAGCCCGAGGGTAAAATGATCGGAAAAGGTTAATAACCAAATGAAAATATATATATATTTGTGCTAGTTTATGTATAATTACTTTTATGTATTATTCCTCAGTCATTATTTCCAGTTTTAGATAATTTATTTATTTGAACAAAGTATTATTTATTAAATGAAAAATATATTAAAATACCCACATACATGGATGTATTGGGAGAAATTTTCCGATCTATCATAGGTATCATTCTATAATTTCTTTAGTACGGTGTAATACACATGGATTTTATTTCTTATTGTTACTCACCATCCACTGTTGCATACACATTTTCCGCAAGAAACTTTAGAATTGACTGGACATAGTCCAGTTGACTCCAAAAATCTGTCTTGCTCCTCGCAGTTACATCTCCCCAGAATATTTGTATCGATTTCTAGTGTAGTTAGACCCAGAGATTCAGAGATAATTATCTTTTGATTCTAAAAAAACACATTACTTTAAGCATAATTTATTTTAAGTTATTAAAATTATGCAAATAATTTACAATATACAGTTTAGATTCCCAAAAAGACCAGACCTCTTTTTAGTTCGATTTTCTTCGATATACTTAACCTAATTTTCTGGCGAAAAAAAATACATTTCACCGACCGTAATTAATTTAAGCGGTTAAAACCCAAGGCTTAAACAAGAATAATTAATTCAAAATTCTTAAGATTTTTATTAGAAGTTTTTTATTGCTCCGAACTTCGTTAGTTGAGAGCAAAATAATAGGAAATTAACGTATTATTTCATTAAATTTTTTTAAATATCTTCAATTTTTTTTTTTATGTATTCACCTACAGGAGAATACCGACATATGGTGATAGTAATTTGTGAAGTCTCATATGTGAGTTCTATTACGCTTGCCATGGCGCATATGGCAAAGCGCTGCATGTGGAGTGTTGATCCGCCAACGTCATAGACTACAGCCCGTGATTCACGCATCATCCTTATTATCACAGGAATTTACTATGAATTCACGGGACGATTTTCGTCTACCACCAATTTTAATTAATAGGCTTATTATTTAATTTTATTTATTTAATTAACTGGCATTTTACGGGTGAGGGATCAAATTCACACCAACCGGGGGTATTTTAGAACTCAGATATCGATTATAAAATAATAATCTCCGTCGGGAATCGAACCCACGACCTTTGCCTTTGCAAAGCCAAATCTTTGACCATCGAGCTATAACCGCCGTCAATAATAAATATATGGGAACAAATCGTTTATTAAATACAAAATTATATTACTTTTCTCGATATATAAATGAAGTAAACATTTTACTTTATCATTTAATATTTTTTATTTAGAAAATCACCTTTTCTTTACTGTTTTCCAAAACCTCGTCCACCGAAAGTGTTACATCGAATGTGTACGTTTGGCCGAGTTTTACATCGTCGCATCTGTTTGTTTCTATTACTTCTCCACTGCCGCAGTTGGAATAATATCTCAGCTTCAGTGATCCCTCGGCATTGTCCTCAAATCTGATGGTGCTGACGATGTCCTCATATCCTTGCATCACCAGTTTGAGGATATTGGAACTGTCAGCTTCGAGAAGCCCAACATAAGTGTTTTCAGGCATCAGATCGTGGATTCGTTGATAATAACCAATAACCTCCTTAGTTACAGCGAATATCACATTCACCTTAAAACAGATACAACGAATTAAACTATTTATTATCTTCTTCTTCGTAGTACCAATCCGGTTGATTGGTTTGCAGCAACAGAATCTTGCATCTCGATCTCCACTCCTCTCGGTCCTCCGCAACCCTCTTCAGTTCAGCATAAGAGCTACAACTCATGCCCTCGAACACTTGCTGCAAATACTCCCGTCTAAGGCGCCCTCTACAGTTTCTACCCTCAACCATCCCCTCCACAATGTCGTGAAGAAGACCATCGTGGCGCATGATGTGACCGATCCATCGGGCTCGCCTCTCTGAGATGGTTCTTACTAGGTGCCTATCTTTCTTGATTATCCTGAGAATCTCATTGTTCGTGACGTGGTCTCTCCAGGAAATTGCGAGAATTCTTCTGTATGACCACATCTCAAAGGCCTCTAGTCTTTTTTTTATCACTTTCAGATAAGCACCATGTCTCAGTCTAAGCTGATAATTTTATATATTAAAAATGGTTGTATTAAACATTATTTATGCGCAAGAAGTATAATTATTAATGCACAAGATATAATTAATTATTCAAAATTATCTATAACAATAAATGAATAAATTGCGCTGATTTTGACAATAAAAGTACTGTCAAAGGAATCAGTTTGCGGTTTTTATGTAACAAATTGATAATGTAATAATCAAAGAGGACACTTTATTAAATTAAAAACGTGACCTTTATCTAAAGTTATTAGAAAAAGAAAAGGACGGAAAACTAAGAGTACATATTTAAGTATTAGAGTGGAAAAATTATATATCTAATATTGTATTATACTAAAATGCAAGATACTATTCATTTAGAAAGTTGCGGTATACCTTTTTACTGGCAAGAATTCTATAGATCTGTTGCAGCATTGGATAGTCATAATTGACAGATTCTCGATAATATCCATCTTTATCGAGGTGACATTTTTCATCATACGGTGCAACAGCCCCACCTTAAACATGAAAATCAAAGCTCATAAATTTCATTTCCAAATAGATGCCAACATCGACATACTCGCATTTATAAACTGTACACTATGTTGGTAGTTTATATCGTTAAAAGAGACAGATTTAACTGTACATAGGGTGTGTTAACTGTACCGGGTTTGCCGGAATTGTCCCGGAATTTGAATCGCTGTCCCGCATCCCAGATGAATGCTAAATTGTACCGGAAATTTGTTTTTTTTTTTTATTGAAATTGAAATTGACATCGTATAAATCCGTGGAACGTCATTTAAACGTTCCTTCCGTATTCGATCAATGGATATCGATCTTGACAAAGGCGGAATTACGGAAATGTACGACTGAATAGTTAGTCATGTGTACAAATTACCATTTACTTCAATACAAACTCGTTTGCGAAAACTTGCATGCAGGCATAGTTTAGTAGTTAAAACGTTTACTTGCAAACCGAAGGTCGTGAGTGCGATCACCGACGGATATTAAAAAAAACGATTTCTAAGTTCTATAAATAACGCCGGATGGTGTGAATTTGATCTCTCACCGTACGTAAAATGACAGTCATAGCCTATTAATAAAAATTGGTGGTAGAAGAAAGTCATCCCGTGAAGACACCCATTCATCGAGAATTCCTGCGTTATTAAGGATGATGCGTGAATGTCGATCTGTTGTCTATGACGTTGGCGGATCAACACTTCACATGCAGAGCTTAGCCTTATAAATGGTAAGCGTCATAGCATCCACAGATGAAACTTCAGAATCACTGTCACCACCTGTCTCTCATTTACATTAAAAAATATATACGTTGCGGCGACACTTGACTTTAAGCATGTTTTTTTATTTAAACAAGCCGTTTGATTAGATTTTAGTCCGTTATATCCGAATTTTGACAAATAAAGGTCCGTTATGTCGAGGTTTTCTGTACAAACAATAAAGAAAAATAAAAAAATGTGATTTTAGAATCTGCCCCGGAATCATCTCAGAAAAGTTGACAACCCTATCGTATGTAAATTGCATACAAATGTTTCGCTCACCCAGTTTTCCGTCTCCCGCTGTATGCAGAGGGGCATCTGTCGCAAACACTACGATCTTATTAGAAGATTGTGCCCATCCCACTTTCTTGTCGCATGCCAACACCTGCGCCAGAGCGTCCAGCCCCGACTCGGGGTTATCAAGATTCGCCGTGACGTTTGAAGCCTCGACGGCGTCCACGAAGTCCTTAACACTACGCGTCAAAGAGAGACGGTGGCGGAAAGCGTAAGTTGGCTCGCAAGCCGCCGCGTAGTTTGGGCAAGGGTTGGCGAGACTCGCCGGGTTCATCTTTGTGTATGGCAGCAAAGGCTTTTCTGCAAAACTACCTAAACCCAATCTGAAAAGAGCACAATTTTTATAAACAACATAAAAATGGCATTTACGAGATTATCAGTCCATTTTTTAAACTTCTTCTATAATATATAAGCAGGGCTTGCGAATTGCCGGGACATTTCTTATTGAGCAGGTAGAACCATACATACATGGTTTATTATGAAAGTAATTATCATCCTCATCATCATTTCGATATTCGCTCTCCTAACTGAAGAATATGGGCATCTCAAACCACCGCTGCAAAGCTCTATCAAGCATCTTTGTCCTCGCCTCATCCCATGTCAGTTCTGCTTCCCGTGGCTCCGCCGAATACATTATGTGTATAGTTCTCAATGGCTTTCCAAGACGTAGCGAGCCTGGGTACTTGAATAAAATGCTCCCCTTCAACATCCGCCTTCATCTCTTGACCGACTGTAGTATGAAAGGCTGTCTTGTCCGTTCTCTCACATCTTCATTCCACACAAAGTCAAGCCATCGTATTCCTAATATTCTGCCCAGATAGCTGTTTTCTAAACCCATTACACGGCTGCATTGTGGTGAGATACCAAAATTTCTAGCCGTAAAGAAGAATAGGGACGATACAGGCGGTGTATAGACCGAAAGATTTATTTATCGGACCTGTAAAAATTAGAGTTCAGAATCATACAGGTATACGGTACCTGAAATCGTTTGTTAGACCCTGAAGTACACCAGGCAGCTCATGCCTGAGGCTGACAAGCATGTCTTTGTCATCTGTCATGGACCAAGACAGATCCATTAGGTAATACAGATCCACTGGGTAGTTTGTTGTGGGACGATAATCAAAAGAAAAAGATTGCGATTTACCTGAAACAAATTAAAATTACTTACCATCGTCTATTTAATTTAAAAAAACGGTTTGTTCCATTTTCGACAGTTTTTTTTTCTTAAAATTCATTCATATATTCTTCCAATTTTCCGCATACGTAAAACTACCCATAAACTTGCTGGACGGATACAATCTAATCTTATATTGCGTCATGCATTATGGAATGGGGGTAAAAATACAAAATATTCCAATGTACTGGGCAAAAATAAGTTAAAATGAAAAACATTTATCTGTAGGAACCTGTAAGGGACAATTTTCTCCAAAACGTGATATCTGTTTCATTTGCAACTTATATCTATAATATATTATATCTATAATATATTATATTTATATCTATAATATATTATATCTATAATATATTATATTTATATCTATAATATATTATAGCCGTTTTTATCAAGTGCGTAATTTTAAGCAGCGTAATTTTATCTTGCGTTATTTTAAGAAGACTAGTGATTTTTGGAAATGTGAAAAGGCAAAGAAAGAGAGGCAGTGCTCTGAACAGAGAATCATTATATTGATAAATTAGAACATATAGTACAGTGAGGCCCCGCGTTAACGCTGTCTCGTTTAGCGCTGTTTCGGTTTAGCGCTCAACCCGGGGTTATTCCCCAAAATTGTGCATAAATAGTGGAAAAAATAGTGGAATTAGCGAAACAAACCGGTTTAGATGAGGTAAATGTGGAAGACGTCGAAAAAATAGTTCATGAAATAGCAGCTAGTCTTTCTAATGATGAGCTAAAGGAATTAACTGAGCAAAAAGAAAACAAAAATATTGATATTAGTGATTTCGAAGAAGAGCAAAAACAACTTTCGATGGCGTTTGTAAAAAAGAGTTTGACCACTATAACTCAAATTATGGACCAATTTGTTGAAAATGATCCAAATTTCGACAGGAGTTCAAATGCAAGACGGGATGTTATAGATGCTTTATCCACTTATCGACAACTTCTAACAGAACGCAAAAGAAAAACGTTAACTACATTAGATGCCTTCTTGACAAAAAGGCAAAAAATTGGAAACCCAAAATAGACTGAATGATCTAACTGACATAGAATTTTATTTGTTTTTATAAGTATATTCGTTTATATTGTTTTTGTTTTTGTAAGAAATAAATGTTAGGTTTTATTTTTATTAAAAAAACATAACTATTAAATTAATACCTAACCCTATTATTTGCATGTTAAGATAGTCGTTTAGCGCTGTTTCACATTACGCTCTACTTTGATGGAACGTATCCCCCGCGTTAAGCGGGGCCTTACTGTATTATATGACAGCTTAGATTTTTCATTAATGTAAATTATACAATTTTTTTCAGATTAACAAAAATGTGTAATTTTGTTCAAAACAAACCATATTTGTCAACGTGCATAGAAGGTCAATTATTTCGATTACATATACATACAAATATAAAACATTATGAATGATATGTCTTTAATAAAATCTGAGCATTGATCCCTTACATATTTGATAAGTAAACATTGTAATCTCTCCATCTAAGCAACCCGACCGAATGCCAAGGAGTTCACCAGATCCAAAAATTCTTCTATTATAAAATGATAAAATATAATCCAGAGAAATTAGCAAAAAAATATATCACTGTGTTACTTACTACTTTTAATTCCGATAGAAACCTTTTGAGGTCTTATTTGTATGGCATTAATAGATTCTTCAACAACGCGATCTCTCAAAGATTCGTCCTGTAGTATACTGTAATAAGCCTTCTCCGAAGACAAAATGCTTCCAGATGGACACCCCTTTTCTAAAAGACTGCATTAAGAAAAACGTTTGTTTATTGCATTATGAAATAACTAACAAGCTTTTCGTTCTTTAACCCTTTCAACGCGGTAAACGAAAAAAAAGTTGATCTGAAAAATGCAAATTTCTCATGAAAAATAAAGCATTCTATAAAAATCTTTTTCCTTTTTTTTTAGAATATCATGATTTAATACACCAAAAAATAGTCGTCAGGTTATATTTTGGAGGAGAGGGGGGCTCAAAAAATTAAATTAGAATATCAAAAAAAAAAGGAAAAAAATCGTATTCTATAAAATTATTTTTACTTTTTTTCGTATATATACTTTATATAACTTGAATACAAATCATACTAATTCTATATAGTACGATAAAAACACAAAAAAGTTTATGATAAGATTATTATAAAAATTACTCAAGTTTAGTATCTATTAGGGGATGATAATTATCACAAAAACAGCACAACAGTATATACGACTTCACAAAATACTAAGTAGAAGAATTCTGAATGTTCAGCGTAAACACATGTATTAAACACATAATAAAAATTCATATTGCCCTCTATAATGACGAAGAAAGAAAGACATGAGTGGCTTCTCTTTCCCCCACCCCTGCGCAATAAATGCGCAAAAAATAAGGTCTGTTTATCACAGACGATGTCGTAAATGCGAGGCGACAAAAGTCGACTACCGCGTCCAAAGGTAACGTTTTTTACAAGCCATGGACTATAGTCGATTTACGCGTCGAAGAGGAAAAAATTCGGGCGACTATAGTTGCTTTCCGCATCCAAGGGTTAAACCATTTACCTTTCTTTCAAGTTGCACGCGTATTGAGAGATGTTCTGAATGAAAACATAGTCTTGACACCAGTGACACGCATCGGACGCTTTAAAGCAGCTTTCACAATCAGTCATTTCCATGCAGACTAAGCGGTCAACATCAGAATCTGTAGAGATAAACGCAGATTTACAATAGTTGGCCTTTAATTTGGCCTGCATTTCTTTGACCAGTAACAAAAATTATTCAAGGTTTTGGCCGTTAGTTAAATCAATTTGCAGTAAAAAAAAAATCAGCAGTAGACTAAATAAATTGGCAGCATACACTGTGTCTGTATGAATGTGGTCAGTTATAAAATTAAAATGGCAGTAATATATTTAATATTGGTAAAAAATAATTAATAATTAACCTATAAAATAGAAACCTAACCTGATATGTTTTTTTTTTTTTTTTTTATTTAATCAAATGTAAAAGATACATTTTTACACAGTAATTTACATTCCATCTTTTTTTTTTTTTTTTTAAATTCGCTTACCACACCACTTAAAGATAAGATCTTGTGTGTGGCGTGGGATTCATCTATGTTATTTTACAGTTATATATTTATACAGAATTTTACATATACACATTTATACATTGACATAATTTTGATATGATACTAACATTATATAATTAAAATTTTAAGATACTTTATATAGAATTAAATCTAAAGTGTATATATATTAATAATACATCTTTAGTACATTTCATTATTTCAATTTCTTATGCAGTGACGTCATTTTATCATTAATATTGTTGCAAATATTTCTCATGATATTATTTATACACTGTAGGTAGTTTAATTCAGATATAACCTATCATTAATTACTATTCATTAATTATATCCTAATTTATTATTTTTCTACTGTTGATTGATATTATTCTACTGCCAAATGATTATTATTTACTTACCTTTTTGTGCATTTATTATTGACCGTTTACTAAATAATTACTGACCATTAATTGAATTAAATAATGCCAAAAAAATATATGCCCTTTAATTTTCCAAAATTGTATGTAAATATATAATAAATGTAAGGAGGTGTAAATTGAAATGAAATCTTACAATAACGAAGTCCGATTACTTGAAAGGGTAGCTGTTATATCCAAGGCATATTTTTGGGTGATTTGTTAATCCTTTTTTTAAGGAAAACAGGTTATAAGCCCGACGTTCCCGAGGCCTAGACTATTTTGTCCCTAACCCTTTCGTTACGGCTCGTTGGAATACAAATTATACTGTCAATTATAAAACTAGTATTTGAAGCATAAGTGTACTTATCTGACCTATTTTCACGTAACACATTGGTTCTTGTATCCTTTATCTATCAGATGATATATAAAAAACTATTCTAAGAAAGTAGCAAGACGATATATCAGGGCTACCGATGTCAACAATAGAGGAATCATAGATGGCATATATTGGCTACCGATGCGAAATGGTTAAAGGCGGCTCATCTACTTGTGTTTAATTTTTTTGTTTACTCGATACATCTGACCCATGGAAGTGCTCTGAAAAATATGTATTGGTTTACAAGTAAATAAGTACTACTTTTAAAGAATAAGTTCGTTTATATTTTCAGTAGAAGGCAGATAACACCGCGATCTTCTCCATCATTTGAGTCTAAGCAAGTTGTAAAGCCATGAATTAGACGTAACAACACCTGCAAGGAGTGTTTAGCTATTATTGCCGGTAGTCTTTTCACATTTCACCCAGGAAATAATATAGTCAACTCCTACTTGAAGATGCACTGTAGATTATCATCACCGTTCAATTAAGGTTTTTTCATCAGCGAGAATATTGGGCATAATATTCACATTTTTTTTTTTTATGTTATCGCATGCAGGAAGCACAACCGATCGCAACCAGTGCACTATAAGACATTCAGCCAGGGAGGCTGGACGCTGCATGCGGGAACGTGTGTTGTGTTCGGTTTGCGTTGAGGAGACTGCAAATGTATATTAATCTATATGAATTTTTTAATTTTTATTAGAATATTATTTTATTATTTCAATATTCTAATCTACTTTTATAGATCATTGACTATATTACAATATTATTATTACTTAAATATACATATACTACACATAAAATTCTTTTTTCAACGCGTCAATCCAAGCACAAAAATAACGGCAGAAGCGGGATGCGAACCGCGGACCTTGGAAGCGGTTCCGCGGTTCGCATCCCGCTTCTGCCGTTATTTTTGTGCTTGATTGACGCCCAAGAAAAAGAATTTTATGTGTAGTATATGTATATTTAAGTAATAATATAAATACTAGTTTCAACGCGAGTCAGTCTAGGCATAGCAATGGCGCAGTTTGCCGAGCGGTATGAATACCTGGGCATATTGGTTTCCAAGGTCCGCGGTTCGCATCCCGCTTCTGCCGTTATTTTTGTGCTTGGATTGACGCGTTGAAAAAAGAATTTTATGTATAGTATATGTATATTTAATTAATAGTATATTAATCTGTTTCTTGAAGAGATCTAAATTGTAGGAGGAAGTAAGTAGTAAGGAGGAAACACAGACGCTGGAAGAGCATTCCAAAACTTACCGGTGGCATTTAGAAAGGAACTTTGGAAATTGCCAGTTCTTGGTTGACACACATTAACCGTGTATGAATATTCAGCAAGTGTAAGACGAGTTTATCGCTTGTAAGTGGGTGCAGGAGAAATTAGTTTTTTAAGTTCCAAAGAGCAACACTGTGGTAATAACAGTAGAAAAGACTAAGTGAACCAATCTTACGCCTGTGTTCCATTGATTGCAGGTAAGACGTAAGGGTGTCATTGTTTATCAAATGAATTGCTCTTCTTTGAACTTCAATTAAGTTTAGAAGGTATATTGGGGCTCCAATCCAAAGGTGTCTGCCGTTTTCGAGAATAGGTTGCATTTGTCCTTTATATAGAAGAAGTTGTTTATCGTTGAAATACTGATGTGATCTATATAATACACCTAGTTTTTTGGAAGCGAGACCGGCTTAATACATAATTTTTTTGTCCATTTTTTCGTATTGTAGAATATTCTTAGAATGCTATTATCTATCAGATAATACTTTTATTTAAAAAGTATAATAAAGTTATATATAAATCAATAACCTATATACTCATACTTAAACAATAGTTCAAACTTAACTTATCAAAAATATCTTCTGTAAGGTGAAAAATTAAAATTGAATATTACATTTACCTTGACCGTTTGCTCCCACGATCCAAACCAATAGAATTAGCAGAAACTTCATTTTATGCATCGATTCATTCATATTAGCCATGATCACTATATTTAACTCATTTAAATACTCTCCTTCAACACTACTTATCACATGGAACTAATTTTTATAAGGCGTGCCTTCAATTCCCATAATATACTACTAAAATAACAATGCCTTAGAAGATTATATATTTTGAATATTGGTAACACTTAAGTCCCTTGGACAGTATTTGATTGGTTAATAATCTTGATATGAGGAGCGATACACGGCCGGCAATCTTTCAGCATGAAATATTACTGGCAGTTTTTCTGACACCGATTAGCCGTTTTATTATATTTTATCAGTTTATCAATTTTTCTGATCCAAAGCAAATAAATTGATGATAAACTAGAAGATAAAAAAAGTACGCATGTGCTACTCAAATAATAACTAAACCAAAATGACTATTTACAAATATGTACCAATTTTGCTTATCTTATATCACCTTGATATCGCACAATTTAAAAGCTGTGTTATACGAGGGTTATCTGTAAAATAAGGTTCCCATGGCGCTACAGTCCTGAAAAGCGCTGTTATGGTGGATCCCGTGATTCTGTAGTGTACCTTGGTTCCCCTACTCTAAATCCCTTCCCTAGCGAGCTGCCTGCGGAGCTCAGTCTTAGCTTGGCAGCCATACGTGATGGATCTCTCCCTCGCTTTACCCGCCAGGTATGAGCTGCACTCGGTGATCTGTTTCCTGTCTGCAAAAAACATTGCGCCGATAGAAATTCATTCCCAGCTATGCGAAATCAATGCAGATGTATGAAGTGTATGAGCGTACAACACGTGCGCAAATGGTGAAGAAAGTTCAAGAACGGGCGTACTGACTTCCATCTGTTTCTGATGAAACAATCGAAAAAGTAGAAAATAGGTAAAAATCTGAGCATTCCAAAAATGTACGTATTCATGGAATTAAGCATGTTTTACACTGAAAAATCACTGGAAAAATTATTTTACGGATAACTCTCATATTAATATGTATTTAAAGATGTAAAATAGTTTAATAGATTAAATTAGTAATAAATTTTTGGTTTACTGTTTTAAAACCAATTTAAATTAATAGATTTTTGGTGCACAAAAATAAAAAATGTGTTAAGTTTTTTCATTTATTTTATCAATATACAAATAATGTGTAATAACATGTACTTTTCAAACCAAATTGTATTCAAATATACGTTGGCGACTTTAAAATATGACTCAATAAATTTTAAAGCTAAAACATTCCAGTTGTGGCGCTTCAATCAAAAAAATAAATAATCATTATCAATATCACTTACCAAATATTATATTTCCGCCCATTTCTATTAGAGGTGCTCTCCAGTCACTTAGATACTTTTATAAAATATGTGCAATAAAATATTACACCATTTTTTCTAGTAAAATTGACTCTTTTCAAAATTCGAATCAACTTATGACATATATTTTTTACTAGTTCTTCAACCTAATTATAATTAATTTTTAAAAGATTACACTTTCAGCAGGACCTTACTTTAAAGCTTTTTGCACTATAGCAATTAAATTGCAATTAAGACTAATTACATTTATTGATAGAGCAGTGCTAGAGGATATAAAAGCTAATCCTCAGATTACCACACTTTTATGTAAGAAATTATTATCTTGTTTCCCTTTGTTGCCGTTGTTTCATGTAACAACAACATTTCATGTATTTCTTCAGGTTCACGACAGTTTCTGAACTGATAAGATTACCAAACACCATTTTTATCGTTCAAAGAAACAAGACTTGGTAATTTTGTGCAAAAATATAATACAGAATTATGTACAATTTAAATACTTTTATTTCTATAATGATCAAATAAATATAAACTTAACAAGCGTTCCCACTATTTAGAATGAATCATTTAATGATATAACAAAAGAAAAGTATATTTATTAATCTTTTTTACTATACAAATAAATAATCTATGACAAAAATAAGAATGTAATCTTTGAGATTGAATGAAATATCAACATTAACAATATCCAACGAGCTTGCGGGGAATTCTCTCCACTGAAAGTATGCAAAATAAAATTGTTTACATCAAATTTAATGCCTAATTATAATGACTTCAACAATTTAGGAAAACACTTAGCACCCATTTTTTAAAATAATATTGCATCAACCGCAGATAGGTTATATAAACAAGATGTTAAAACAATGCACTCAAATATAAAAGTGCGGCAATACCTTCTATTTGGCATAGATTTATGGTAACAATTATATTCCCAACCGAAAGAGAAATTTAATGAAATCATGGAATGGGTTTAATTAATTGACAGCCAATGCAAAAGGCGAATATATATTTTACACATTAGAAATTAGTGTTGATAATTAGTATTTTCAATCTCAGTTAATGTGAATAACTGACAGTTAATTCAGCTTTACTGAAAATGAGTTTATGTTCAACTTTTTGTTAAATTTAAATATATAATAGAATTTTATTTTATTCTTAACTCGAGTCTCTTATATCGATTGAAAATTTGTTCAGTCAATATAACTTTTGAATTATTTACAGACCATAAATATTTTTGCAATATACATTAACAATTATTTCAGTATCATTTTGTTCATTATTACTACAGCCCGGACGCTTTTATTGTGCATACTATCAGTAATTATACTTAGGCAGTTAGAAACAGCCTAATTTACGAAGGGTAAATAGTATTTACCATTTTAGTATATTGTATGCAATACCATACATTGTCAACAAGTAAAACTTCTTCAAATCACAACATTATTAATTACTTGTAATCGATTTCTAGATGTTTCCTTGTTTAAAGATTTTGTAAAAATATCCGAGTTACGATCTCGCACGTGATACTTTTATTCAAAAAAAGAACAAAAAATGCTAATTTTTGCAAATAAAAATATTTTTTGTGTATATTTATTAGAATAAATTATACAGGTTGACCTTCAATGATGTTAATTCATCTAAATGACCTAGGGTGAAAGATCATCGGTGAGTTCGTCCTATAGAAGCATGTTGGTGGGATCTTCTAAATAACTTCGGAACGCCATCAGCCACTGAGCGCCCACCGCTCCATCCACCACGCGGTGGTCGCAGCTCAGCGTTACTGACATGTAGTCGCTTTGCTTCCAACTGAAACATATAATGACAAATGTAAGTTAAGATAAATAGAATATAAACACATCTACCATTGGATGCTGATCATCTATCATCAAAATAATCATAACCATGACACAATGCTAAGCCTAAAAAAAAATTACAGCAGGTAGTTAAGTACTAATTCAAGTTGAAAATTCAAGTTTCAATATTCCCAAAAAAAAAGATAGATAGTAAAATATTGAATAATTTTGTAATGTTATTAAAATATAATATTAATGAAAATGCTAGCAAATAAATTTATAGTAATAGGTATTTTTGATACTTTAATACTGGCCATACTGTGTGAATAAAGCTGTCAAATTGATATATATCACTTTATATCAAACATCCCGAGCAATAAGAACAAAGGACTATTAAAAACAGTGTTTTAATTTTCCTACTTCCGTGTTCAAAGCCAAAAAAATCTGTAAACTTTAGAGCATTTTATTATTATATGTGAAACTCGTTTTACTGACATAATTTAAGCAAAAATGTAATTCTTACCCCTTTTCTGAATCTTTGTCCGGTACTATTCTCTGCTGAGTTGCGCCCACAGCCAAGATACACGACTGAGGGGGATTGATGATGGCGTTAAATGATGTTACACCTAAAATATAACAAAATAAATACACGTTACCGGCTATTTGGAGAAGGATATGTAAGGAATACTCTCCCTGATCTGGCCAAAAAAACAAAAGTTTACTTATAATTTATCTAAAATAATATAGAGTTCAAATCCTTTTTTTCATGTTGCATTCCCATAATGTACATAATAAGGAATATTATTTATAATAACATAATTAAAGAAAATATAGGATATTACTTTTTATTTTAAAAATATAAATAAATCATTATAAATATGATAATAAATATGATAATAAACATGATTTTACTGTGAAAATGAATCACAAATGGTAGTTAAATCAAGTGATATTAATCAACTTGAAAATTGAATGTTAATATATCAATTAACAAAGAATTAATCAATCAATCAAAATGATTAATAATTGTAGAATAAAAAAAAATCGAATGCAAAAAAATGCATAAAATATTTCCTATTCTTAAAAACTCGCAAGGAATAAAACATTCAATTAGCACTTCAAAGTAAATGGATAATCTTATCCCTTGATATCGAGAGTGATAAATATACAAAAAATATATAAAGCTGATATTTAAAAAAACAGCAAGGATGTATTTCACAGCATTCCTTAAAAATATAAATAAAAGCATGTAAGCCGATATTTGTAAACCTTTTGTAGCCTTGTGATAATAAGTTCAGTTCATGGAACACCAAAAACAACATACTTTAAATTGAACTTTATTTATTAGCTTCATTCAAAACTTCACAGGATAAAAAATAAGATTCATCTACCTCAACATAGTTTTTCTTGATGTTTTTATATCACATGATATCATGATGGTATAAAAATGCTTTTCTTACCAAACATTCCGAGATTCGATATGCTAATGCTTCCGCCTTGGAATTCTGCCGGCTGCAACTTGCCGTCGCGAGCCTTGGCCGCCAGAGCCTTCACCGTAGTGGAAATCTCCGCTAATCCTCGGCCTTCAGCGCCAAAGACGATCGGGGTTATGAGACCCTTGTCTGTTGAAACGGCAATGGAAATGTCTACCGTATCGAATCTGAAAAGGTAATACACATGTAATTTGTTAGAAAAATATTAGTTTTAGAAAGTAACAAATTTTAATTGATGATCAAGAAAACAAGGTGTAATATAAGACTCGTATTTCAACATGAATCTGGTAGTACAAACTTGATCCTTTGACTTTAAACAGCGATACACATTATGTTGATAATAAAAAAATAATTGACAGGCATCTATCACTAGGATGAACTGCATTTGGAAAACTGAAGTACATTTTTAAAGTGAAAATTCTGCAACGACTCAAAAATAAGGAGTTTTTACAATGCATCTTTCCAGTATTAACTTCTAAGCTAAGGTGCAGAGATGTGGAATTTTACAGCAGGTCTTATCCATAAAATAAAGGTCACCCAACTTGCCAAGGACAGATCCATGCTAGGAGTGTCTCAAAAAGATAGAATCCGAAACAAGGATATCTTAGAACAGGGGTTATCAACCTTTTTATGCCTAGCGCCCACTTTTGCTTATTTTTCATGGTAAACTTTCCCTACCGCCCACCAACCTCGTTATATTTCAATTCAGTATATGGGTGGAAAAAAATCTAGAAGGAATGTAGGAGATTTGAAAATCTACAAAAATCGCCCACCACCCACCACGGAAGCCCGTATCGCCCAATAGTGGGCGGTACGGACCAGGTTGACGACCCGTGTCTTAGAAGAAGAACTCAAGTACTAGAGGCTATTCAAAGAATAGGCACACTCAAGTGGCAATGTGCAGGACATATCTGCCGAAGTGAGTTTTGGAGTGAAGTCAATGACTTGGCAAACATATCATTGATCGACCTCTTGCAAGATGGACTGACAACATCAAATGAATAGCGAGAGTAGCCTGGATGCGGACGGCAGAGGATCGAGAAGGATAGAGACTCATGTGGGAGGTATACGTTCCACAGTGGACAGACACAGGATGATGACAATGAAAAAAAAATTAAATGTTAAATATTCTTACTGTCTGATAAAGGAATCCATCCATGCCGAATTTGCAGCGGGTACTTTTTTGCAGGCCAGAGCTGTCGCCTTGATGATGAAGTCATTCATGGACAGCTTGACGCCGTCCTTTTCCAGCTTTTTGTTGAAAGTGCTCCTGAGCTTGGCAATCTTGTCGACGTTCACGTCCATGGACAGCTGATAGTGCGGGATGCTGGTCTTGGACTGCAGCAGTCTCTTGGCGATGGTGGCCCTCATGCCGCTGAGCGGGATGTCAATGTAGCGGGCGCCCGGGGCGGGGGGAGGTGGGGGAGGCAGAGAACCAGCTGTGCCACCTGACAGGTCCCCAGTGGTTATTGAGCCGTAAATACCACTGCCCGGTCCTGAAACCAATAAGAAAACAAATTCATAGTAACAAAACAAAAAAACTAAGAGCATTGATAAACCCAGAACTTATTTTATTGGACAAAAATGAAATCAGGTTATCCAAATAATTTATTTCGGAACACTTTTAATGGTGCATCATGCTTATTTTGTAGAATGAAATTTTTAAAAATATTGATGTAAAATAATAAGAGTTAAATATACAAAAAAGTTATTATTGCCTTTTAATAATTTTTCTCACAGCATTAATAAAGATGTTTATTTTCAAAAGCAGCATTAAAGTTATTTTGCGATAAAATAAGGAGTGGCAGACGATTTTTAAATTAACCCTTTCAACGCGGCAAGCGAAATTAAAAAATTGATTTGAAAAATGCAAATTTTCCGTGAAAAATAAAGTACATATTCTATTATAATTATTTTTACTTCTATTTTGAGAATATCATGATTAAATACACCAAAAAATAGTCGTCAAGTTATATTTTGGGGGCAGAGGGGCCCAAAAAATTAAATTTAAATATCAAAAAAAAAAAAAACGTAAAAAATCGATAGTGATTATTCAATTATTGGTCATTATTTATGATTTTGAATGGAGGGAATGTCATAATACCCAACCCTTCCTATGTTTATGACATAACAGGGCTGCCAAAAAAAGATGAAGAAGGATGAAGAGGCAAAAAAGTTAAAAAATAAATTTAAAAATACTATAATTATATTATTACTAACAAAATTATATTAATTTACTAAAATATACTATAACACAAACTTGTATACTTATGTATAAAAATCTTTTATGTAAATATTATAAAAATAACAGAAAAAACTGAAAAATATAACATGGAGTATATGTCATATATTATAGTCATGAAATAATGCTTACATGGGGGGTGTCGATCCATTCCATCAAATTTGAATTCTGAATGTTCAGCGACAGCACATAAACATATTATAAAAAATAATATTGCCCTCTATAATGATGAAAAGAGAGACATGTTTGGCCTGTCTTTCCCCCACCCCTGTGCAATAATTTCGTAACAAAAAAGGGTCTGTATATAACAGATGATGTCATAAATGCGACGCGACAAAAATCAACTACCGCGTCCAAAGGGAACGTTTTTTACAAGCCATGGTCTATAGTCGATTTACGCATCGAAGAGGAATAAAAATCCGATCGACTATAGTCGCTTTCCGTGTCCAAAGGGTTAAATAACTCTTTCAGAACTATACTGATTTTCTCATGAAATTTTGAATTAGCAACTCTAAAACTGTTTTAAATTTAGAAACCCATAAAAAACACAAAAAAGAATGTTAAATATCTACTACTGGTTTGGTTTTGAGACTGATCCATTAATGGTATGGAGCACATATTTTTTACTACTCCAGGACTAGGTGGAACACCTAATAAAGTACTATAGAACACTAGTGTACATAATATTGGAAACTATTATGTAGGTCATTGATGACACCTAGGAAATTCTGTCTAATACCTTCATGATAATGAAACATCTTTAGATCAGTTTACTAGATGCAGATACCATTTATTAAATAACTAATCAATTTTTGTGAATAAAATTGTACAATATAATGAAGAAACCCTTATTAATAATTTGCGGAAATAAAGGTGAAGAAACAAAAATAAGATAGATTTGAAAATGTGGTGTTAGTATACGTATAAACATAAGACAACATGGTTAGGTGGGTACAGAGGAATCACTTATGCTTGAAATTTAGCAAGTTACAAGCATTCTTGAGAGATTTTTATGAAACAATACCAGAGAATGTAAACAATAAATGCTAAATTAACAAGCATAAATATTTCCCCCCGGCTCGATTAGGATTACACGGCTTGTAACTTGCTATAGTTTCACAAGAGTCAAAGTGATTCACTCACCCATTGTTATTCCTTCTCTAGCTAAGCGAGCTGTAAAAAGACAATATTTATAAATGCGACACCCCGCCAGTGATATAATAAAGTAGCTAATAATAAAGTAATAATTGGGTTACATCAAGCTCAACATATATAAAAAATAAATATAACGCTTGAAGAATAGCATGTTCATTGAAGCAATAGTTAAGATGTAGAAGATGTTAAGATTTATAAATTAATACTAAGCAATACAAGAAAATCCGCATAAGAATGTTCATGCTGTTGCTAATAATAAACTTACAATATAATTAATTTTATATTAAATATACTCCACATTGAATTAAAAATATAATGAATAACTTTAACTTAAAAATATAAAATAATATTTTCGCTTTTTCATCAATAAAATAATGTTATCTTGAAAGTAGAATTTAATAAAGAAAGAATTTATGTAAATAAAAAAAAATATTTCATAAACAAATTGAAAATTAATTTATCAACAACTATGATTAAAAAGTAACACCAATTAATTTAGAAGAAATATAATCATTAATCATGAAGGTACTTTAAAGCAAATTTCATAGATTTAAGAAAAAATACTGTTTCAATTTAACGTAGTAAAATACCTTTCATTATACAACGCCCATAAGTTCACAGTAATGTTAACACTTTCCGGTCAAAAAAAAAAATCCCCACCAGGTCCACAATTCAGGAGAATAGTTATTTTATTTTTTAAATAAAAACTCGATTTATGCTAAAAATTTATTTTATTTATCAAATAAACATAATACTAAAAATCTTAAAGTACGAGGGTTATCTGTAAAATAAGGTTCCCAGTGATTTTTTACAGTGTCAAACAAGTTTAATTCCAAGTTCAGACTTTTACCTATTTTTCTACATCGGGGGTCGTCAACCTTTTTATGCCTGGCGCCCACTTTTGCCTATTTTTCATGGTAAAATTTCCCTACCGCCCGCCAACCTTGCTATATGTCAATTCAGTATATGGATGAAAAAAATCTAGAAGAAATGTAGATTTGAAAATCTACAAAAATAGCCCACCGCAGAAGCCCATATCGCCCACTAGTGGGCGGTGCGGACCAGGTTGACGACCCTTGTTATACATAGTCGCCACTGAGGTCAATGCATTTTTGCATGTGGTATACGAGCTTTTAAATGCCAGAGTCAAAAAAATCTAAGGTTAAAGAAATAGATTATTAAAAATTGCTAGTTTACCTTGCAAGCGGATGTTCTGAGCTTCTGCAAGTCTGCGCGCCATCGGGCTGACGAAGAGGCGAGAGCCCGGGGCTGCACCGGGGGGGGGGGGAGGGGAGGCGGAGGGAGAGTGAGCGGCGGGAGCTGCGGCTGCTGCGGGGGGCGGAGCCTCTGCTGCGGGGGCAGCCGGGGCTGCTGAACCTGCCAATGTTCAAGTCATTTTATAACACATATCATATGACCCAAGCCGTACAATTTAACAAGGTAAACATTAGTTATTTAAATTGATAATTAATTCACACTCAATATAATAAATCTTATCACAATTTGATTATTAATGAGTTCAACTTTTTGTATGGAACGCCAGTGGATATATTAATTAATTTTTACATAATAAATAAAGATTGTACTAAATTTACAAAAACCAAATGTCAGTGGTCACTGATAGCTATCAACTCAAACCTGATGGGTTATATATTCAGCTAATTTAAAACATTACAATAGAATATGTAATATAAAGCCAAAAATATGTTAAATACATTTGCTTTACATGTCAACGTTGTTTAAAGTGGATATCACAGACAATCTTTACAACTAGTGAAGTTTTGCATTAGTTCTACAAGAATGTGAATATTATGTGAATTTGTGTATTTGTTTCTTAACACATTCATCGCCATGTCAGCCACCGGTGGCCGACACTGATTCATTACAATCACGCCGCGTCAGCTTGTTTTTCGTTTTGTGCTGTCAGCCACGCGCTCATACAAACTGCTATTCAGAATGTCCGACGCGGCCCTAGCACCTAATATGACAAAAACATTTTCCGGCACTTTACAAAAAACGTTGGCGATGAACGTGTTAAATGAAAATAGTTAAAATATTTTTGAATAATGTTCTCAATTAAAAAATACAACTAGAATTATTTCAATGATAAATATAATATGAAAAAAAATATAAAGAATAAATAGGGAAAATCAAAAAATTAAATTACATCATCAAGAGACAGCTTGATGAGAAATAAATTAAGTTTTTACTAAATTTTAACAGTCCACACTGACAACTTAAATATTTGGCATAAATTTATTTGAAATAAGATTTAATAATTGTTTTACAATAATGTAAATGTCCTGCATCATCCAGCTAAGACAGTATAAACATCATAATCAGACATATTGATTAGAAAAACATCTATCTACATGTTACATATTATCTCATTAAATCAACTATTTAGTTATTTAATACATTTAAAAACTATGTATAATATAACGTGTTCATAAATATTATCTAAGTAGGAAATCATGGTGTTGAATAATGACCTACGTAATGCATTCAATTTATAAACACACTTCACTCTTATCAAGAAAAATGTTGGCATAATAAATTAATATTACTTTGACAAACATAATCCAAACAAGATTAAATAGGAGCTAATTTTTACATTCAACAAAAAAATACTTTTATAGAAAATCAGTACATCAATATGAGAAGTTATGACCTTGAATTTTAATATAGCAACTTGAATACATCTATATTTGTTTCTGGTTATTTTCTGTTTTGTTTTTAAAACTTTTAACGAAAAATGTCTGTACCGTCATCAGCATAGTCCTTGAACGCTGCGATGCTAGCTTCATCTTCTACAATGATGCAGATGAGCTTTCCCACAGGAACCCCCTTGGTGCCGGCTGCAGTCAGGATCTTGGCAAGGTATCCCTCTCCGGGTGTCTCAAATCCCATTGTTGCTTTGTCGGTTTCGATCTCACATAAAAGGTCGCCTGAAAGTAAGTATCACAAGTTTTAAAATGTGTAAATATTTCTTATTGCCATTCAAAAAAACAATGAAAATTTTACTGCACAAAAATGTTATGACCGTGTATAGCAAAGCTACCTTAACATGAACGATGTTTTAAAGGCTAATAGTAAAGATGTTTAAATCTATCAAAATAGTCAAATTTTTTACTGATCTTACAAATTTATTAAAATATTGTTTAGGCATAAAATTAATTACAGTATTTAAGATAAATTGGATAAATAATTATTAAATACCAAAATTAAACAAAAAGTACAATAATTCTTAATATTGCTAGTGAGAAAGAAATCATTTTCAGAACTTTAGAGAATTGATATTGGTAGAATTTTCAATTTAGTTGTAAGGCGTAATTCAAAATATATAAACAGTTATCAATTTCCAATAGAATAGAACCGATTCAGTAAGTAATGATATAAATATACCATCATTGAGTTTGTCGCCCTCCTTTTTCTCCCAGTTGATGATGGTGCCCAGCTCCATGGTTGGAGACAAGGCGGGCAGTGTGACCTTAGTGTGTGTGGGGAGGTCAGCATAATGACGGAACTGAATGAGGTTCCAGCTGAATACTTGGTTACCCTTTTGCAGAAACGTAGGTTCGCTGAAACGAAATAAAAATATATACATACTTTTATGTTTTTTTTTTTATGTAAACGCATGCAGGAGAGCACAACCGGTCAAGACCAATGCACTCTATGACGCTCAGCCAGGGAGGCTGGACGCTGCATGCGGGAAACGTGTGTTGTGTTCGTGTTTGTGTGTGGGTTGGGGAGATTGCAAGTGTATATTTATCTGTTTCTTGAAGAGATCCAGATTGTAGGAAGGAGGAAACACAGACGCTGGAAGAGCATTCCATAGCTTACCGGTGGCATTAAGGAAGGAACTTTGGAAGCTGCCAGTTCTTGGTCGACATATATTAACCGTGTATGGATGTTCGGCAAGTGTAAGACGAGTTTGTCGGCTGTGAGTGGGTGCAGGAGGAATTAGTTATTTAAGTTCCGAAGAGCAGCGACCGTGGTAATAACGGTAGAAAAGACTAAGAGAACCAACCTTACGTCTGTGTTCCATTGATTGTAGATTAGACGTAAGGGTGTCATTGTTTATCAAACGAATTGCTCTTCTTTGAACTGAGTCAATTAAGTTTAGAAGGTATTTTGGGGCTCCAATCCAAAGGTGACTGCCGTATTCAAGGATAGGTCGGATTTGTCCTTTATATAGAAGAAGAAGTTGTTTATCGTTGAAATACCGACGTGATCTATATAATACACCTAGTTTTTTGGAAGCGAGACCGGCTTTACACTTAATTGACTCGTAATATTTGACATTATTCGATAGTGATAATCCAAGCATGTTGATGGAGCTTGCTTTCGGAAGAGAACAACCGTTGAAAGATACAGGATCCATAGCACTCTTCTTAGTGGAGAAAGTACATGATTGGGTTTTTGAAATGTTGAAACTGACGAGGTTGAGGTCGCCCCATCGTGAAACCCTTTCAAGAGACATGTTCATATTCACCACCAGAGATTCCCTAGCAGCAGATAGTTCCGAATGTTTCGGAGGTTTATGGAAGAGTATACTCTCATGGACAGTGCTGTCGTCGGCATAGCAGTGAATGTTTGGGCATTGAAGCAAATCATTCACATGCAGATGGAAAAGAGTGGGCGACAGCACAGAGCCCTGTGGAACTCCTGAGTTGATTTTATGGCAGGAAGAAGAAAAGCCATCTACGACAGTGATGATGCTTCCATCACTCAACAAGTTTTCAATCCAGGAGCACAGGGAGGAAGTTAGTCCATAAGACGGTAATTTATTCACCAGACCGCGATGCCAGACTCTATCGAACGCCTTGGAGATATCCAGGGCAACAGCTTGCGTTTATCCATAGCATTCGACGGATTTCCCCCAAACATGTGTGACATATGCCAAGAGATCGCCGCACGATCGACTACGGCGGAAGCCATATTGCCGATCGCACAGAAGATCATTCTTCTCTAAGTAGTTTAGAAGTTGGCTGTTAATTAAACGTTCCATCACTTTGGAAAGTAGTGATGTGATGGCTATTGGGCGATAGTTTGTGGGGTCACTTCGGTCTCCTTTTTTTGGAACTGGGTGAACAAGGGCTTTTTTCCATCCCTGGGGAACAATACCACATCTAAAGGACAATCTGAAAAGTTTGGTGAGCACAGGACTAAGTTCAGGAGCGCATGTTTTTAATACCACCGCTGGTATCCCATCTGGGCCACTGGCTTTGTTGGTTGCTAATTGGAGAAGTTCTCGACGTATGGCTTTGAGGCTGAATTTTACAGCCCCCATCTGCTTGCCACAGTGAGGAATGGATGGGGGGGGTTGGCCCCACCATCGTCGAGTGTGGAATTGGAAGCAAACAGCGAACCAAGAAGTTCAGCCTTCTCTTTGGAGGCTAGAGCCAGTGAGCCATCGGCATTAGTCAGCGGTGGAAAAGAAGAAGTGCAAAAGTTGCTGCCAATAGAGTTAGCGAGAGACCAGAATGCTCTACTACCGGCAGGGCAAGCGGACAACTTGTTGCAAATTTGTACATTGAACTTGTTTTTGGAGTCATTAATGGTTTTCTTGCATTCTATGGAGGCTAAATTGTATGCTGCACGACTTATGGGGTAGTTATTTTTTCGTAGTTTGTTGTATGCGGTATTCCTGCGTTTTAGGGCCTCGGCACAGTCACGGTTAAACCAGCTTTTTAAGGTGGTGCCCATAGTTTTCGTGGAGTGAGGAATAAAACATTCCATTCCTTGGATGATTACATCCTCCACCATGTAAAAAAATATCTCAGAAAAACATTGTTTTTATTATTTTTTCATTTATATGTTCATTGGCTTATTGCGTACAATCAATCCTGCATATTTTTAATCTTGGTTTCTTGATTTTTATCTCATCAATAACATCACACCCTAATGATGATCCCTGTAACGGTAACCGATATATCAAAGAATAAATATATATAAATAATAAAAAAAAGAAAAAGCATACAAAATGCACATTGTCATTGACATGAAGTTATGAAAACTTCAGCTCAATTGGATGTTTCGATACTTTTTATTAAGTGCTTTTGTGTCACTAAACTGTCAATTACGCATCACTAAGAGAATGAAACAGAAAAAGAATATCCATCGGACTTGAATAGTGAACGTTACTTAAAAGAATAGACCCACTCAATTAGCAATGGATGGGATATAACAGGACGGTCGATGGAAAAGAAAAGTGTTGGTATGGCACCCAATAACTGAAACCCCTGCAACTGATGACATCAGAAATATAGAAGGTTGGATGAACGAGAGAGATGCGGAAATCTTACACAGGTTGATGATAATGAAAGCACATTCCTATGATCAATATCAAAATAATGTAAGCACTAAAATTTATTAAATATTAATAAAAACGTAAACAAAACATGTGGAGCTATCTATTTTTTTGACAATCGTTATTTGAAAGAACCTTGAATGAAGCCAATTGACGACGTCATCCAATCAAATTTTCAAGAGCAAGTTTCAAAACAATGATTACATATCAAGTACCTATTTCTTATTTATAAATAAGACATGTTATTTTTAATTAATCTAATGATAATAAAAACAACGTGAAACATATTGAACAATTAAAAAGTTCAATAATCCTTCCACATTAATCTCACTATCAAAATTGTCGACGTGAACTAAAAATGTGCAAATTAAAAAAAAATGACAGGAAAGCATTTTGGTTATGCAATTTCACCACGCAGTCTTTCCCGGAAAACAATAACAACCGATAATAAAAAGATCAATCAAAGAAAGAAGGAAGTATATCCTGGAGGTCAACGAAACGTCGTGTCATAATAAATAGGTGTTCATTAATAAAAATCAAGTTACCCGTGATGTGAATGTCTCCGTCTCAGACATTCTGTATTTAGACATCTTATGGCATTTCCTCTGACAACCCGTTTCAGCCCATTCCTCAGCACTTCATTTCGTACGGCGATCGTTCGCAACATTTCTTATTGACTAATTTATTAATTCCGGGAGAGATATTCTACCGACACCAGCTGGGTCTCACACTTCCTCAGTCGACCTTCTCCGCTGTGTAGGTCACACTGCACAGTATTACTACACAGACTATACCTAACCTAGCATTACTGATTATTACCTACCAACCAGTTGAAAAGAACAACACTATGGATAACAATATGAAATAAATATTATTTTATTATTTTTTGTTTCTTTATTGGGCCTTGTGTGGCTTATAATTTATCTCACATCCAATATTTAAATTCAAAATATCTTGAATATCTACTTAAATTATTTAAATGTAATTAGATAATTTGCATTATAGGATACAATATAAAAAATATTTTGAGTATCTGAAATTATGAATAGTTAGTATTGATATTGTGAAGTTTTATTTTCACGTTGTTAGAAATTGCAGCAAGGAAAACTTCGGAACTACATACTTAATGAGGTTAAAATTATGGGTTAAGAGTAAAAAATAAATTGTTTTGAAGGTAAAAACTAAATGCCAAAGCAAGATACTAGAAACTAGTTGGTGGTTTGTTTGAGATGGACAGTTCAATCACCACAAGTGTTTATTTATGTTCATTTGATTAATTAATATAACGACGTAAGTAAAAAAACATTTTTTTAAGTAATAACACTATCTGATCATTGAGAACTATAAAAATGGAATGTATTCGATAAAGATTCTGAATGTAGAGCTGACTTGAAATGAGGCAAGAACTGTGGTAGCCGATCGATTTTTAATGTGGTAATTATTGTTGACCAAATGCTATGGGATTCATATGAAAAAATATGTTTTTGTTAATCAGGTAATTTCTTGTTTTGATTACATTTAGTTTTTGATTGTAATAATGAAAAATATCTCATTTTAAATACTACAGAACGTTGATTTATGAATTAATATAAAAGGCAGTTGCCAAAATTTGTAGCCATATAAGATAATTAAAAACATATTGATAGTAATGTTTTTTGAAAATAGATGTCTCTGGCCAACAATATTTCTTTTGGTCTTTTGCAAGTGTCACAGAGCACCTGTCAAAAATGGTGAGGGTTTAATTCTAAATTATCAATGTAATCTGCGATGTTTTTCAATCTATTTTCACTTAATCTTAACATCCAATAGGTATACTTTACCACGAACAATTTAATTTTGGTGTAAATCATATTTTAGTGCAACAATTTTCGTTATGAATTTCCTTGACATTGTATGTTGTCTTTGCAGGCGAAACGTACCAAGAAGGTTGGAATCACCGGAAAGTATGGCACCCGTTATGGTGCCTCTCTGCGTAAAATGGTGAAGAAGATGGAAATCACCCAGCACGCCAAATATACTTGCTCCTTTTGCGGGAAGGTAACCAAAAAAATCTTAGGTTAAAAAACCGACTTCCCAGACTATTTCTTCAATGTGCAGCTTTGGAATAGGTTAACTTTCTGTTAAATTCATAAAAAAATATGTGTGCAGTGTATTAAATATTTGAAGTGAGTTGTTGTTTCAGTTGTATCAAACAAACACTTATTTACTCTTACTGCCCTAATAAACAGTGTCTCAAAATTTGAGGTTATATATATTCACAACTGCCATGTCTATTGTGGTTTAAACTGTGAATGTTAATGTGATATGTAATTCTTAAGTGATGTCTAATGTCATCTAAACATTTTAAATGCACGTTTATTAGTTTTAGGCGTCTCCAAAACATTAAATTATATCTTTACACGAAATTCAATCAAATATAATTGTGTTAATTACAATAACAAAAAAATATATAAACAAATTTAACTCATCAAATTTAGTAACTTTAAAATCATATTATATTTTCATCGATGGGTGGCATCTCTTAGCAGCATCATTTACCATTAGATTTACCATTAGATTTACCATTTTATAGTTCATAAAACATTTTGACACTTTTATGATGGAAAATTTAATTATTATTGTAATATCTTCTGATGACTAAATTTTGCTGAGAAATTTATTCCAATACGCACTTGATTGAATTGGTTAAGGTTATGTTCTATCAAACCAGCAGGCATGATTGGTTTCCTAAATATTCTCTTTTTTGTCACATTGAATTTCACTTATGAATTGTCAATTATCATGAGTATTAAAGCATTAATGCGTATTTGTTTGTTGACCAATTCTTTTAAATTAACTAAGGAATATAAAGCTTTTTTTAACATCAACGCAACATGTTATCAATATTGATGTACCAGATAACATAAATCAAACCCAAATATATGTGAAACGAGTACTAAAAAAATAATGAAAAACTCCTACAAACTAATATTTTAATAATTTACGAAAAATCAATTGTTTCTTAAAACACATCAATGAAAGGATAATTGTAGTTTCCTTATATGGCTATGTTGGCAATGCACATTTTTATTTTATTGTATAAGCAATATTTTAGTGCATTTTTTTAACATAACGTCATGCATTCCACAGAATTGTCTGTCACTGTCTGGTAACATTGTTCTGTATGTGTTAAAAAAACTAAATAATCACCGGCAGATATAGTTTAGAGGTAAAGCGCTTACTCACCAAACCGGAGGTGATAGTTTTGATCCTCAACAAATCTTAAACTGAGTGTCATCAATTTGAATATACAAACTCCCCTAGTTATTGTGAAAATTATCCCTCATCCATGAAATGGCAGCACAGCCTATTAATTTAATTAACATTTCATTCCTTGAAAATGTTATATTAAAACTACCATAGAGCAATGATAAATGTATACATTATGTGTTTCTCATTGTGTTATTTTTTATTGTTTCCAGGAAGCCATGAAGCGTGCGTGTGTTGGCATCTGGTCGTGCCGGCGCTGCAAGCGAGTGGTTGCCGGGGGAGCCTGGGTGTACGCCACGGTCGCCGCCAGCTCTGTGCGCTCCGCAGTCAGGCGTCTGCGCGAGCAGTAAACGTCTCCACCAACCTTTACTTTAAGCTTTCACAATAAACAAATAAAACATTGAAAAAGCCCTCTTAGCGTTTCATTTGATAGTCACCTTCGTAAACCTTTGCTCATCCCTGACAAGAAAATAATGAAGAATAAGAAGATAATCTGATAATAGCCACTACTCTACTTTCAACACTTCATTTGAAAGAATTAGAAGAACTACTTGAGTTACTTATATATCCCCGATGCATAAATAGACACAAGTGAACGTTATTAGAAATAATAAGATGTAAAGAATTCAAAACATTAACAGTATTTAATTAAAGTAATATAAGTATTCTTCACCTGTTATGTTATCAAAATTTATAATTAAAACTTATATTGTAGCTATTATATATGTCTAAGATGGTTCAAAAAGGGGAATAAGAAGTTTCAATTCGTAATTCACTCCATATAAATTTGGTGACTTAAAAGACAAGTCTAACTGTTTGTTTCTGTAAATTTGAGGACTAGAAATATAATACCTTTCATTGCAATAGATTTAATGAGTAATTAGACATTTTTTGGCTCTGAAGTTATCTTATCTAGAAAGCCAAAAACAAATTTATTTTTCCTCAGAAAAAATGTTGATGAACAAAACATGCTGTCATAGCTATAATGAAGAATAAAAGAACCATCCTTTTAGAATTGTGGCCTTTGAGTTGGGCTCTGCATGGCAACTTTCTTCTGACCAATATTTCGACCTCCATTGGAGGCATCATCTTCAGGGTTGACATCAGTTGTAAAATACTTGAAAATTAAAGATGGTTTACTTCGTAATCATAAGCATGGAAGGAGCAGTGTAATAAAATAAAAACAAATTTGAAAAATCAGTCAACAATTTTATTTTCAGTATTAAAAGGGCATGGTCCATTTTAACATTGACCCTTTAGCTTTTACAAATTTGAAAAAGTAACAGTTGAAAATGGAATGAAAGGTATATGTTAGTATAAAAGGAGTTTCACCACTAATAAATAAATAATGAAAAAAACAAATTTTAATATCTATATATTTCTCAAGCTACGAGGCAGTAGATTTATAAAAAAAGGAAAGGGTAGAAAAAATATTTTTTGCTTTCACTTCAAAAAACTATTGTTTTTTTTTTGTTTCCAATTTTAAAAGGTATTGCATTAGGTAGTTTATTAGAATGTTAACATAAATATTATTTAAACTTACTGTTTTACCATGACAAATACACTTATTACATTGTACAGGTAATATAAGTATGCATGATAAAGCAATCGTTAAAATATGAACTACGCAAGAAGTTGAATTGTCATACTCTTTACTGATACTTATAAGTTAATTTGACACCAGGTTATTTTCCGTATTAATGTTATTGAAATCCTTTCACACTATTTCAAATTATTTAAACCTCTAGGCAAGCAGATAACATTTGCATAAAGGTACGGCAACTAAAATAAACTGTAAATTACCTTAATTACATTGAATAATTATTATAAAATGGAAATCTTTAGAACCAAAATAACGAAATAGTAATGTTTTCTTAATAAAGATATTATTGAACAAAGATATGTATTTCGCAGTATGGAAGGGTAAAACATTTTTCTTTACATATACAGGTATTTATTACAATTAAAACCTTCATAATGGATTTATCATAAGGTAATTTTTTTTTTAAATATTTGGGAAAATGTGTAAGAAATTGTGTTGGAAGAGCTTTCCAGTATTAACCCTTTCGCATCGGTATTCGATATATGCCGTCTAAGATTCGCCTACCGTTGACATCGGTAGACATAATATATCGTTTTACTACTTTCAGTACTTATTGTGACATCTACAGTAAGAATTTGGAACTGCAGTCATCCCCTTTATCAACCTACATGTATTCTTTACAGAATTCTGTAAAGCATGTAAATAAATATCGTTAGGTTTCATCACAGGAGCGATTTTTCTGTAAACCACGAGTGTCAATGCCACCACATGTATGGAGTTATATAATGAACGTTTGTTAAATGAATAGTTTTTTATCCATCATCTGATAGCTACAGGATACCAGAACCAATGTGATATATGAAAATAGACCAGATAAGTACATTTATGCTTCAAATACTAGTTTTAAACAAAAAAAATGGTTTGAAAAATTCATGCCGTATTGACGGTATAATTTGTATTCCACCGAGCCGTAATGAAAGGGTTAAAAAAACAGGATTCAATAATAATTCTATAAACATATTACTACATAATCAAATATTGTTTTAAACTAGAGATTGCACCAAAATGTGTGATATGCATTCATATAAAAATGATTTCGCTTATTGAATTAAAAGACACGAGTTCATACTTTATACATATAGCCGCCTCGACATCAAGGTAAAATATATTTACAAGAAATGGCAAATTATTATATTATTACAATGAAAAATTAGACTAAACTACATAGGTTTATGAGAATTAAGATTATAAAAATGCATAAAATAAAAGATGTCGTAAGTTACTTATAATATGAGTTTACATTAAAAATACAGGACGAAAACAAGATAAATAGTTGCTGTGTGAGAAACATGGAATGCGACAAAGATTTGCTTGGATTATATTTCAAATATTAATTAAAATCAATGATATTTTTTATTATAAATTAAGCTATTATTTCATTATCATTTTTAAACTAGAATTATACTGTCGAAAATGTAAAATTATTATTCTTTTATATACAGTAATAAATGATGGAATTTTATTCTAAAAGCTTATCTTTTGGAAGTGGTCTTTGCGCCTTTATATATATATATATGTGAGACAATTAACATAAAAATGAGTTAGGGACAGAGCAGATAGAATTCCTTGGCCAATGTTTTAGATTGCATTTAACCCTTTTGCATCAGTTGTTGGCATATGCCGTCATAAGATTCCCTGACCGTTGACGTGTTATATCTTTTTGCTACTTTCTTAGAATAGTTTTTTATGCATCATCTGATAGCTAAAGGATACAAGAACCAATTTGATATATGAAAATAGACCAGATAAGTACATTTATGCTTCAAATACTAGTTTTATAATTGACAGTATAATTTGTATTCAAACCGAGCCGTAATGAAAGGGTTAAGTTTCTCGACAAGTTGTGCAAACAATGTTTCTAAAGATTGATGACCTGATACGGTCAGAGTTGTATTTTTTGTCACATCAGTAAAGAAATAAAATATTAAGGAATAAGATAAAATTTAAAAATAAATGCATAAAATATATAAAAATAATATAATTAATAATTTTAAAACATCTCGTCACATTTCACAAACCAAATAAAATAATTGGATTGTTATAATAGGAATACAATATCATAATGACAATGATTAGGAGTCATATTATAAGACTAAAGAAAAATATCATTATATTTAATATTACATTGTTTAAACTATAATAATAAAATTTACTGTACATTATTTTATTTGATATAATTACTAATTACTAGAGAATTATGCCAATATTTATATATATATATACTATAGTTATGATCTGTTTATGTACTGTTTATAATAATGCATTTATCCATAATTTGGCATAATATTTACTTTGTTGAAATGGAAGGATGATATTATTTTTTCAATATGATAAACATACATGTGAAACATTTTTTTTTTGTTTTTATGAAATAAAAAAATATATATCATTATTTTTCACGCGTGTTTGTGGTACTTTATACTTTAGATAATTAATATTAAAATACTTTACAACAAAAAAAGTTATTTACAATATTGAGATTTTGTTTTCAATCTTTTCATTCATGTACAAATTATTAAACTAAATATTAGGGAAGTAATATTCTTATTTATTTAGCCTTTAATAATTCGTTTAAGCATGTCGATAATCAATAAAATATCATTCTAGTATTTCAGAGTTAAAATACTAATGTAATGCAATTCATAAAATTAAATCGGGATATTCATCTAATGAGAATTTCAATTGAATTTATTTTCAGACATATAACAAAATTTAATAAACACATAAAAATCATTTCAATGACATTTAAAAAATATGTGTAATTTATTACAAACTTATACTTCCTATATCACAAAAATAATAAATGTTACATATAGCCTCCTTAAAGAATAGCTCACATTGTCTTGTTAAAATGTTGAGTACAAAAAACTGAATTGAATTACAAAGGCAAACATTATTAATTCAGAATGATTAAATAGGTTCCTAATAAAATTACATTTTTAAATGAGTTGCCATCATAGTCATTTTTTAGTATTTTATTATTTACAGTTTAAAATTAAAAATAAAGATTGATTTATATAAAAATAAATATTTGCCGAGATTAGATTTCCATATATGAATTGCAGTACAGAAGTAATTAAAACACAATATCAAACAATAAAATATTTTTAAATACATAAAACACTACTCAAAGGAGCTATGAATTGTATAATTACTGTAAAACAATATAAAAAATTAAATACTGAGATAGAATGTGTAAAATCTATACCGATCAAAAACTCTGCAATACTGCAATTCACATTGCTCCTGTGATTAGCCCTTTACGCAATAATAAATTGGATAGGACTATTTGAAACAAATAAATAATACTATAATTATTCATAGTTTCCTTAAAATATTGGTCAAATATACCAAAACTATGCAAAGCCAAAATTTTTATATATAAATGCCAATATTTGTAATTTAAAATGATCTTCTCACTAACAATACTATGAATATTATTTCTAATTCAATTCATTAACATCACTTCTTAATTAATTCTATCTGATTGTATAAAACTGGAATGTAATGCAAAAAATGAAAAGTATGTATACGTAAATAGG
This sequence comes from Glossosoma conforme, assembly GCA_022606575.1. NCBI lineage: Eukaryota > Metazoa > Arthropoda > Insecta > Trichoptera > Glossosomatidae > Glossosoma > Glossosoma conforme. The sequence continues at coordinate 1,838,296 of JAGTXR010000192.1, read as the reverse complement.
AACAAAGAGTTTTGTAAAAAAAAAAACTATTTTTTATGCATCTTAGTGTTTTTGAAAATTGTGATATCTTTTGTATTAATATTTAAATAATTATATGATAAAAAAATATCCTCAAAATCAATTAGATCTTGAAGTATCTTATAATGTAACATTTATTATGTGCTTGTGATTTTGCATAATATCTTGGTATAATCTAAATTTATTTCTAAGGATTGAAGGCATATTAAATATGCCGTTTCTAAATACTTAAAAAACTGAGCATTTTTTGATATATCAAATTTTCATTCAGTTTATGTACATCTGTAATGTCACTAGATATTTTGCTTAGAATAGAAATAGAATTATAATGAGCAGTCAATTTCTTGTTTGATAAAACTTTATGGATAATACATAGACTAACACTTTTAAAAATATATCCCATTCGGAAGACTTTCTAAGTTCAATCTCAGGACCACTGAAATAAAACAGAACATCCAATTAGTATTGACATTGAAGGTTATAGAAATTTTATTATATTTCAACTATATTCCAATCTTAATATTTTTACTCATAGAACCCAGTAACTTTCTGGTTTGTCATATTTAAAGAATAAAACAAGTAAAACTTGACACATAATACAAACAAGTAAGAGGCAATAACAAGACCTTCGTCAGTAAGTAGCTCCTGACGAAGGTGCTATGTCACTTAAACCGGTAGAGTGATTATTAATTAAAACTTAGTGGTTTCATACAAAGTTTTACGTGTTTAATCTTTTTAATGAAATTTAATTGTGTCATCATTTAATTAATGGAGTGCATTTCATATGCTTAATAATAATATTAGAATTGTGCACTAAGCAGCAAGAATTGTTTACAAAACAAATAGTAATAATTCCATTAATGATATTACGTATCTAAAACAGAATTGTAAAGTTTTGTAATATCGATTGTTGTTATGACAATGCTTTGTTTGAATTGAGATAAAGCTTTACAACGATCATGATTACATGACTTTTTCTCTCTTAAAAAATTGAGCAATGAATTTTTATCATTACCGTGGACACCCATTAAAATACATATTATTAGAGAATCAATAAAATATTTAAGTGAGTTCATTATGTTGATAGTTGGTGTACATACGTATTCGTTGGTGATGGATTATTTTTGATGTGTGACTAGCTGGCGTGTCCGTTGTGCTGCTTGGGAGCACTGCCGTCTTCAGCCTGCCACTTGAACTTGGTGTCCATCAGCCATTGTTGCCCCGGGCTCCCGTCACACGGCCGCAGCAGCGGAATCTGCGGCTCCGAGGCATCAGACCTCTGCAGGCACGCCCCCGTGTTACTATGCTTTATTGTTTTACTCTGCAACGAACACGCAAAACAATGTTTACAACATATTAAAAATAAAAGATGACTTTGATTAATACAGTTTCCAAAAACTTAATTAAATTGGTTGGGTACTTGAAGAGGCGATAGATGTATCCGAGGCATATTTTTGTGTGATTTGTTAAATAGATTTTTAAGGTTATGATATGTTCCCAAGTGAATTTTTAGGTGCAGATATGTCCTAGAACGAGGAATCTTAAGTGATAACGGATATAGGAAGAAGAATATAAAATTTATGTTTTGTAATCAAGGTTTTTTTAATGATATCGGGTGACTGGAATGATTTGCTTAAGATCTGAACCGTTTGGTCGTAAAAGGCCGCTCACTCTGACCATACTGGTCATTTTAGGAAGAGATGGATGTGTTGTTATAATAGCTTGCATATGAATCAGTCGGGGATGGGAGATCACTGTTTAGAGGTATTACAGGATACTATGCAGCGATCGGTTTAGGCACCTCAGAATTGCTAAGCGCATAATTTACTGGTTGAATACGGATCTTGAGAGATATTTTTATGGTGGAATTTTTCGATAATTGTATACTCCAGAGAGCAAACAGACACAAAATGATAATATAAAATTTATAGGGAATTTTACGTACTTAAAAAAATAGTGCTAAAAGTAAAATGAATTTAATGCAATACTTACATGATTATCATAGCTCCAAGCTTGGTTGCCTCCCATTCCATGGCACCTGACAAGTTTCACAGGGCCCTTCGGGAAAGCGGAATCCAAGCAGTTGTCATCAGACATGATCTGCTGGCGTTTAGTGTAAGCAAACACTTGGTTTCCACCCAACTCGTGACAATACGACATACCGAGATTTTCATTTGATTTGTGTCCCATTGTATCTAAACAACTTTGAGTCTGGACATTTCGGATCTACAATATAAATATTACAAGTATCAGTATGTGTACATTTTATCCACAATTGAAATATTTTCAAATAAAATATATTCTGATGTAGGAGTAACAATCAAATCTTGTAAATTACAGTGGTACCTCGACATACGAGTTTAATTAGTTCCGCAACCTTGCTCGTATTTCAAAATACTCGTACCTCAAAGCAAATTTCCCCATTAAAATTAATAGCGAGCACAACTTATCAAAGATGCTTTGACGGTGAAAGCACACTGATAACTGATTCTCTGACCGTGGCCGGGGAATTCACGCGGGAAAGCGTGATGCGCGGTTAGTGTGCAACCATCAAACCCGTTAAGCCGTTTGCTCGTATCTTATATTTTGCTTGTATTTCAAAGCAAAAAATCACTCGCTCGACGGCTCGTATGTTGGAGCACTCGTATGTCAAGGTACCACTGTATAGTTAAATTTCAAATTGAAACAAATCGATTGATGTATTTAAAGACTTTGTCTCTACAAATTATTTACTAGACATATAAAAAAATATTGACAAAAACTTACATCTCCCAGATAATAATAATCCAGTGGCATTTGACTTTCTGGATATACATTTTCCAAATACCATCGGAAACTTTTGCATTTCAGTTTATCGCGAAGTTCTTTTCTTTCTGTAATGTTTCCTACTGGTACCATGCGTGCTCCTAGTAGTAGAAACAATTATTAATATTTTGATAAACATACAATAAAAATAATAAATAAGTAAAATAAATAAAGTATTTATTAGTGTTAAATGGATTATAAATTACTTGTATGTAAGCAAATATTTATTAAAAAATATTTTTAATCATCTATTTAATATAAGCCAATGGGTTAAAATATATGTCCTTTAAAAATGCAAAGAGATGAGCATGATGTGATGAGTTATTGTTAAATACCTCAGACAAAATTATTGTGAGTAATTCATCACCATTCAATGAGCAGTTTGGAAAAATGTCGATTAGTAATTAAGGATTCAAGAAACATAAATGTATTCAATCAATCAAAAATAGCAAACAACAAATTTCAAAACAACTACACAATATTTTAGATTAATACGGATGTGCTGTTAGAGTTTCAAACCCAATAGAATGTGTATTTATTTTACTGACCAATATAAAAATGTTATAAAATAATAATTGAATAATAAATTACATAGACCACCCAAAATTTCGATTTCAAGGAATTTTAAATAGATAATATGATATTTTTCCTTGTTTAAATATAAAGCATGATGAGCAACTATTATTCATGAAAATGAGACGGGCGTTTCATGCGCGATGTAGGTTTCTTCAGTCCTTTATTTTTAAACAATCCCAGGTATAACAAACTGGCAGCGAGGGAGGTGTATACATTTCTCACTCTCAATGCTCTTAGCACTTCAGTATTTTTTTAAGTTTGTTATATCAGTGTTTGTTTATAAGTGAAGGGCTAATTCAATGTATTGGGGGCAGAAAACCACGGTCAAAATTCAATGATTAACAGGTACGTAACATGATTTGTGTAAAAACAATGTAAAGTATCGGTAAGCATTAATATTTAAAATGACTTTAAAAATTAATGATAAATATAAAAATAACATTACAAAAGTTATAAATATCTAAATCACAAGTTACAACCAGAGCGGTACCCAAAATTCAGTTCAAGATTCATTTTGCTAGCTTTTAGTTACTAATAAATAATTTATTTAAACGGATATTAATGTATAATTACTAGGAAAATGTGGTCTAATCAAAATACACATTCATACAACATATTACTGAGTTAGAGGATTAGTCAATGAACCTGGATTTATGCTGTAGTAGAAATTCTTCCACGAGTCAAGCCAGACTTCAGCGAGGCGGGCGTTATTGTGATTGACAATGCGACTCGTCCCGCCCGGGAAGGAATACGGAGTGGACTTTCTGAAAACGTGGCCCACGTGCGAACATGGGGAGATCTCCAGAGTGCCACCGCACATCCACACCTGACACAAACCCAACCCCAACCACGCCACATCGTTAAAAATCATCCCAACCACACGGAGAGCTCCGGTGATTAGCAATGTTTAGGGCCCCACTGCACGTTTGCCGTGTGACAGTGAGACTCCAAACATTACAATATGAATGAAAATGATGTATTATAAATGACAGTGTTATTTTTTTTATATACTTAGAATACTTCATTCCAAATGCTGATGCTTAAACGAGATTAATGATGAACAAAACAAATTAATAAACTGGTATTGTGGCTTTTGGGTTGAGCCGTGTGTGGCAACTTTCTCTGTAGCATTATTTTGACCGCCATTGGAGGGATAATATTCAGGATTTACAAAGAGAGTTGCCGCTGACGTCTAAGCCTAAAAGCCACAATACCAAACCTGGCCGTGAAAAACTACGAAGTTAAATAAATTAATAAACTGTTAATTTTCTAAATCGTGTTGTTTCTCTCATTTTAGTGTGCGTTGTAAAGTTGAATGTTAAAGGATTAATTTGGATGGATGAATGTTAAGTTAGTTACATGGAATTCACTGAAAAAAAAAACTATGTTGTTAATAGTTATTAATCACCACATTAATATGTTAATAATGACATCAGTGATTACCGACACTCGCATCCACTGTTGTTAGAAGTGTTATCAATCAAATATTGTTGTTAATTCAATGGTAATGAATCAAAAGCATGAATTCATAAATTATTTATAACTATTATGCCATGAATACCCACTACAGCTACATCTACACAAAATATACGTATTCGACTAAGCTAATATGGCGCTGGGACTACAGATTTTAAACAATATGTTTTATTAGTAGACAATTAAATGATTTTATCAATAAGATTGTTAGATATAATAAATTTAAATTAATAAAATTATCTTTAAAATATTTAGTTTTATTCCTCATTACTTTTTGGAGTGGAAGCCTTTTGCTATGTGAGGACACTTGCAGCAGCAAAATGCGTCCAGTCAAAATAAATGATGTGAAATAAAAGTAAGCATTACTGATTTTGTTTTTAAATATTATTTTTTAAAAACATATATAGTAGGAAAAATACTATAAGAAAACCAAAAATATTATAAATAAGAAAAATAAAATAATAAATGTAAAAGTAGTATGCAAAAATATAATATTTCATATTATTGAAACAAATGTACGATACGAATTGTTAAATGGCTCAATTAATGGAAAGAGACACATTTATACGGGCATAATTATCTGTAATGTTCTTTTTCTGAATGTCATATTTGTAAGTGTTGCTCATTCTGATTACAACACTGTTTGAAAAAATCCCAGTATAGAGTTTATTATGTCTGTATAGGCGTGTCTTTTTAGAATAATTGAGGCATCATACCTCCTTTGGAAGTATCAAAAAGAAGTAAAATGATAAGAAATTAAATTTAAAAAAAATACAAAATAATTAATTATTCTAATTTATTGTTTTAATCAAATTTATATGATAAATAAATGTAAAAAACTTTTCGACATGTTTTTTTAAGTGAGATAAAATTAAAATGCATTTTCGGTAAGAAAAGTGAAATTTTAATAGTGATAATTTAATTCACAGATGTAATGAATGAAGACTCATTACTTATGGTAAAATATGTTTTCGTATCACAGTTATGATGATTACATCAATCATGCATATGTATTACACTGGACTGTGTAAACAATGTGCATTGCAGTCATATTGAATAATATTTATGTTTAAGTATGCATTAAGACTTGAGTAATGTTATCATGCCATTATAACCATGGACTTGAAAAGAAAATGAGAAGAGATTCAGCCAACATAAAAATAAATTATAAAGAAAACTTAAAATTTAATTATATTATCAAATTTTGTTAATTAAAAATAAAATAAATAAATAAATAAATGTTTAAATTAGTAATGTATCATAATTGAATAATGCTATCAAAAATTCTTAACCATTATCGTGGTAGTATTTAAAAACGGCTTAACAATCTATTGCAGGCATGTATTATTAGTTCCGATGAGATATATTAATGTTAGAAGATAAATGACAAGAGCCCAGGTGATCTAACCCATCGTAGTTTGTTTAAATGATGTATTATCAATCTCTCTATCCATTATTCGTAGCAAACCTGGGTTCATGGCGTAATAGAAATCCCTCCATTCGTCCATCCAAACTTCGGCGACGCGGGCTGCATTGTGCAACACAATGCGACTGACGCCCCCGGGGAACGTGTAAGGAGACTTGTCTCTGAACACGTGGCCCACGTGGGAGCAGGGTATTATTTCCAGAATGCCTCCACACTGCCAAACCTATTTCACGATCCACATTGATTAATGACAAGAAATGTATTCAACTTTGTCAAGCTAAGTAAACCTGGCTTATTATCTATGTATCGATGAATAAAGAAAACAGTTATACAAACATAAAGCGGGCTGAATGGAATAATTAGGTTACTTAGAAATCACTATTCTAAAATTGCATTTAAAGACACTATGGTTTGGGCGACACTTTAATTATGAAGTATGGCGACAGTATTTTTTTATCAGTAATAAAAGGGATTTCAATAGATTGTAAGGTGAAAGTTACATTTTAAATTATTAAATAAAATTTTAAAAAGATTAGCCATGTTTTGTTTCACCAGTTATTTACGAAAATTAATAATAACTCTTGAAAATTACATTATATTCAAAAGCATATTTAATAAGCTATTGATTGAAGTGAGTAATACAAAACTTTCAATTTCCGTATTACTTAATTATTCGATTCGGCCCACGATATGACAGTTTTTAAAATTGAATAAATGTGTTTTGTAAATTCACATCATAATTCAATATCTCAAAAAAATGATTTTATTTTTTTGGTAAGGTTCTTGCTATAATAACTTTAGAGTAAAAGTTATAACAGCAAGAAAAGACTTAAGTAAAATTATTTAAAAACTGATAAGCATGTTTGTTACAATGAAAAATTATTTTTAAAGAAATCACACAAATCCACTTCTACTCTTTATAGGAAACGGTCAAAAAGAATGTTCTTAAATTCAAATATCTTCAAACGTACACAGTTTATTATTTCAGCCACTCAAAATATTCAAGCAACAGCAAAAGTGTTTTACAAATATGTATCAATTAAAATAAACGTTCACAGTGACTTATATACAAGTTATAAATGAACATTTCTGTGTAGATTTAGCTATTGTGGGATCAGATTCGAACCGGATTTATTTCACATGGACATGCGCCTTTTCTTTTGAAGGAAAAGAAATATGTTTATCGTTGATTGTAAAATAAGTAAAAAAAAGTAAAGAATGATACCCTGAAGCTCATCTCGAGATTCTCTCCTCCCCAGATGTCCATGCCTTCATCATAAGATCCCACTTTGTAGAAGTATTCCCTGTCGATTGCAAAGAGTCCTCCCGCCATTGTGGGCGACCGCAGGGGAGCCGTGCGGTCGTTGCCTCGCCGAACCATCTCTCGTTCTGGGACTCGATACCTGGAAGGATCATCATATATTATCATCTTGTGAATGATTTATATTTTTAATAAGATAATGTTTGAAAGAGAAAAATGTACAAATATTGTTGTAATGAAGACTTTTTTAAAGAAACAAATTGAACTATATCTCTCTCTCTTTATGTCACTCCCAATTTAGAGCAAATGACCAGCAAAATTTATCACCAAAAATCTAAAATAGCCGTCAGATACATATTCTAGTTCATTATTCAACTTCACACACTAATTTTTACTCAATACATCAGGTTATCGTATCAACGGTCTATCAGGATAATGAGCGGCAGACGCCTGACAAAAAGGCTGTATCAGGTTGTATTCTCTAATACATCAACCGCTCCCCTAGATGGCATATGGGCATCATACTTTCTGTTGCATCACACAACATATACCAAATATATCAAGCTTAACATTCAAAATATGATGAGATTTTTTGTTTCGTAATATGTGATATAAATTAGTTATAAGTCAATGATGAATTAAAAATCCAGGTAGTTTATACACAAAACTTACCATCTGAAGTTGAGCTTCCAATTGAAGCCGCCCCAAGTCATGTCAGAGGCGGTGATGTACTCAAATGTTTCATCAGATATTACATCAATAATTGGACAAACAACAGTTTTGCGGTCTTCCACAATGCGCGCCAGTAGAGGCTCCAGCCAACCCTCTGAAATGTTATTTTCATTCAATTTAATACAAAACAAACTGTGAATATATTTCGTCACTGAGTCATGTGAAAAAAATTAAACAATGAAATGAGTGTGCAATAGTTTTTGCAATAATCTCGTAATATTAGCAATAATTTTATTAAGAATAATAAATATCAAGCACAATTTCAACTCATTCAAAAAGTTATCTTAACGCTTGCATAAAATACAAGAAAATCATGATTTAACAATAATTTGCCCTAATTTCGAAATAAGTTGATTAATAATTATTTAAAGAAATGAATGTTTTTATCTTGACCAAAAAATAATATTCATTCATAATTTATTGTCATAATAAGCAAAATAAGTATTTTTTGATGGATAGCATATACTTTGTGGCGTATTATCATGTTTTTAATAAATCAGGTGCATGATATATTATTCTGCAATATTTAGTAATACGTAAAGAGGTTTAATAAAAAAAGTATGTTGATAATGGAGAACAATTAGGGTTTTAAACTGAACAGTCCAGGGTATTTTGGAGTATTTTAAGTGTCAGTCTGGTAGAAAAAAATTTAGCCAACTAGACAATGGAATTTTCAACATTTTTAAATTTGTGGGAACAATTTTTTTTTTATAAAAATTATCGAGACTGCTGCAATGTTCGTCTGCTCATAGAGTAGGGAGAAGAATGTGTATTTTCTTTCATACATAGTTCTGTTCGCTACATCTTCAGAGATAAAAGAAAGGAGTTTGCTTTTTGCTATTGAAATCATTGAAGGCAAAAAAGAGCAATATATTATGCTGTTCCATTTTTCGGCATTAATAATGTGCATTCATTATTTGGTTTATTCGTCTATAAAAATCACCCTTCTCAAAAAATATTGCAACCATACATTTATATATGTATAATAACAAACTAGAATCATTACTAATTAGAATACAACTGACCTGTGCATTCACAATGAGCATCGAGGAACGTGATGACATCTCCAGTGACATGTTTGGCTCCCAGCAGCCTGGCTCTGATGAGTCCTGATCTTGTTTCAGTTCTATACACGTACGTGGGGACCGGGAAAGTGTGAACGTAATCCTCCAGTTGCCTTCCCAGATGATCTACAAAAGAAAAATCAAGATTAGTTTCGTTACATGTTTTTCTATACATTTTTTTTTTAAATGAATTTATTAATTACCCTTTTCACTGGCATCATCCACTAAAATAATTTCTTTCAGCAAAGGTCTCGGTGACCGATTGATGACACTCCAAACTGTTCTTAGCAACGTTGTCCACGCCTCGTTATGAAATACAATAACAATACTTGTGGTCGGTAAAAGTCCAGGATAAGTCTTACTTTTGCAGCTGCAAAAAAGGTGTTTCACATATATTTAGTACCATAAATGTATTTGTAATTGCAAGTTATAAATTAACATGAAATATTCTTAAAATAAGTTTTCTAATTACCCTTCCATTCGAACATCCGCTAAAGATCTGTTTAGTGAAATAGAGTCACTGGCTAACAGATTGAACTGATTTTCTTTGAATTTCTCTTTCATGAGTTCTTCCTTTTCTGGAGGAATGATGACAGGTTTACCTACAATAAAAAAATATCATGGCTTTAGGATTTTTGAAAGAGAAAGTTATTTAATTAAGACCTCCATCCGTGCACAAATATATCGCTTTAATGGTGGATGAAGGTTTTTTTATCAGTAATATAACCAAAAAGAGTTAGAAAATTGGTTTTCCGAATTTGAATGGAGGTAAATTCTTTTATTTTATATTATTCCTATTAGCGATCCGCGGTCGATAACATATTTTTTCATTTTCAAAAGCTACATATTTACGATGTATCTGTAATACAATATTTAAACTATCAACCAGACAATCAAAAGTAAATACACTTAAGTTCATAGTTTATGGTAACAGCTGGTCCATACATCCAACATTATGATAATTAATTTATGCGTAAAGTCATTGGAAGCTATCACAGAACAACAATCTGTAAAATGCATAATATATGTTAATGCTAGAATATAGAATCTTGTCAGCTATTTATTTGACAATGTATGCAAAATCTAAAAGTATTTCATCATATTAAAGCTCTATTCTTGATTACTTTTTGTGTAAGTAATCAAGCATAGAGTAATAATCAAGAAGTAAAATAAACTGCATGTTATAGTAATCCATTCTTTAAAAATAAAATAATATTGCAAACTATTTTTAAAATTATACAACTTAACATAAAAATATATCAACAATTGTTATCACTATAATTATTGCGCGCATAATTTAAAAAAAGTCACCGTTTTAAAATGTCATATACATTTAGTAATAAAAAAATGCTTCTTTAAAATTAAACTAAAATATATATATTTAAAAAAATGGAAAGTCATATTTTAAAAAGGCTAAGTCCTCAAATATTGTAGTCTATACGATTGTTTTCAATAAAATCATTAATACTCTATGTTGTTTCAGTTGGCGTAATTGGTTGAAAATTCTTTAGAATTTATTACTTTATGGACATTGTCTACATCAATATTTGATCATTTTAATAAAAGTGAACAATCTAAAGGGTATTTTATAAATACATCCTTGTCGTTAGTGTTTAGCAGTTGAATGATTGATATGACGTTGAATCCATGATTAATTTGTTCGAGTTTAGCGTGAATTAAAACCATAACCTCTTATAAAAGTATAACTATTCCTTAATATCTTAATCCCAGGAGATTCTACTCCAGGCTCACAAAATGAGTTCTCAGTTAGCAAGACAAAAAAGGGCTAAAGCAATACTACCCTGTGAAATGAGTAAATAAGGAATGATTTCTTTGGTCAAATATAAGGTGAAGTTAGAACCATCTCAAAGAGGCAAGCCCGATGGATCGGCACATCATACACGGCGATGGTCTTCTTTACGACATTGTGGAAGGAATGGTTGAGGGTAGAAACTGCAGACGGCGCCTTAGACAGGTGTATTTGCAGCAAGTGTTCGAAGACATGAGTTGCAGTGTTATGCTGAGCTAAAGAGGGTTGCAGAAGATCCAGAAAAGTGGAGATCGAGATCTTTTTGATTTTGTTGCTACAAACCAATCCACCGGATTGATACTACGAAGAAGAGAAGGTGAATATTCTCACAAAAAGGCCTTTGTATCAAATGTATGTATAGTATACAATTTGAAGTCTTGCTTATAATAACGAATTCTGCTGGACTAGTGTTGCGCGATTTCATAAAATAATCAGGATGTTTCAGTTATTAATGAAATCATTTAGAAAGCTATGCTTTTAAGCACTCAATATTTGGTAAAATATTTTTTGTATAAATGTTTTTTAAAACACTGGAGACTTAAAAAATGGAAAAAACCTGAGATATAATGGATACATAAGTATGAGAATTAATACTGAGATTTCCAATGTTATTAAAAATATAATAAAAATGATAATTTCCTTAATGTTTTAAGTAAAACTATTATCGGCACGAAATAAAATAATAATATGGTTTTCAAATGTGATAAGAAAATTAAGTGCCTTAAAATCATAAAAAGTTGGAAATAATTAGTTCAAAACATGAAAATGAGGCATTTAAGATGCCACGTTGAAAATGTATTTTCAGAATTTCTCAGGCCATGGAATCTCAATCTGAGGCCTTGCAGAGCCAATGATATCTACAAATATATGTTAAAATAGTGGAAAGGATTTGGATATTTTTAATTGACACTTATTTTGAATTCAATAAATTTGTATTCTATAATTATTTAGGACTTTAAATTCAAATTGTATTCACCCATCTCTCCTGGAGAGCCAGGATGCTCTGTTACGACTGGAGCCGGCAGCCATCTCTTAAGGCGGGAAGATGGATACAAATCCAGAGACTGCAGACTTTTTTCTTCATCCAATTCATCATTCCTTCTTCGCCCGGCTTCTATGGAGTCTCTCTTCCTGTTGCTGTTGTGGTAGCCATGCTTATTTTCACTACTATCAGATTTCAAATGACTAGCATGAGCCTGGAAAGAAAACAATTTTGCTCGTCAATGCACGAAATAAACAATCTAAATATTATTTTTAATGCATTATGCAATTCATTCAGATTTAGATACTATTATTGATATCAAAGGAAAACGATAAGTAAACAATTATTTATTTTTATACAAGAATAATCATTTAATTAAACAGGTAATACCAAATATTAATTAACTCATTCATTACTTAGTTGATAATTATCAATGGATTATAAATTCTGATTATAAAATTACATTTTATCTAATAATATAAGCCTATGATTAAATGTTTTAATTTAAACTATTTACATGTTCCATTTAGCCTCAACTACATGTAGTTAATGTTGTTAGTGTTAATTGTTATTAAACTAATCAATTGATATCAGTACACAGTGAATGTGACAATATATATACAGATTATGTTTTTTCTTACGAAAAGAATATTTGTAATACATTTCAATGCCTACTATATAATTTATAGTACAGAAGGTATAGAGAATATGAATTATAAATATGATTTAAAAGGAAGAATTATTGTGTTATTGATATTTAAATAATATTGCATTTTATCATGAGGTCATTGAGGGATTTTCATTTTTGATTTGGTTGAGATTTAGTCTGATCAGATTATATTAGGTTAGGATTTCATTCAACTAAACATAAATAACAATTGTTGGAATGCATTAAGAATGAACTATAGTAAAACCTAACTTCGCCTATATCATCAATATAAAATACTTCCTTTTAAATCTTTATTAACATGGTTTTCTCTGTGGTTACTCTAAAAATACTTCAGTATGAGTAAGCATAATAATTTAATTTAATGATAATTACATTAATTATATTTTACAAAAATAAATTTACCAAAAGAGATTAGTAAATTTACTATCCAGGTTTTGTGATAAGAAGTTAGGGATTATTATATTGTTAAAATAAATTAGCACTATCATAATCCACAACTTCTTATCACACAACACATATCTCTTAAAGATGAATTATAAAATTTTAAAAGATAACATAAACTTCTACATAAGTCTAAAATTGCTGCAATAAATGCAGATATAATTAAATTTCCAAAATGGTCATACAGTATAAAATTATATCTTTTCCCCTCTTAAAACTATATAGGTAGAGCGTCTTTCAAGATATACATAAAATATAGAAAATAATCCTCCAACAGTAATAGAACGCAGGAGACTTGTGTTCTGTGGACGAATACAGGTTTATTGATGATTTTTTTATGTAACGCATACAGAAAAGCATTGCCATTCACTATGAAATCTATGACGTTCAATTGGGGCGGCTGGACCCTGCATGGGATAAGGATGTGTAATGTTTGTATGTCTTTTTTTCTAACAGAGAACAGATTCGATTAAGTCTACAAGGTATTTTAGAGGTTAAAACCAAATTTGACCTGCGTATTTGATGACAGGGCGAATTTGTTATATATAAAGAAATAGTTGATAATGGAATGGAATATTTTAGATATTTTTAAGTACTTCTTGAAACGCATATGCTTTCATTTAAATTTAAGAATAGTAGTTATGCTCACCTGCATGAACTCTTCTGGTCTCTTGCCGCAGTCCCAGCTCCCTAGGCAGTCTGCATAATACATCAGAAGAACCACATCCACCAGTAGCCACACCAAGGATGTTAGCATTATTATCCGGCATGTGTGCATCCGTATCTTACTCCGAAACATCTTGGAGGGCCTAATTTTGCTTGTCTACGTTAAAACTAGGACACTAATTTGTCTACTGCAAAGTGTAAAACACTTTCAATATTACAATAATTATTAAAATTTACAATGCATCAAAGATATCATGTTTTATTCATAAAAACAAAGATACTTTGAATGACGAATTTTCTGAAAATGTAAAAATAAACGATAAGAATTCAGTCCGATGAACTTATAACAATATACAAGTATATTATTAATAATAAAATTTTAACCTTATTTTGAACGAAGGGGTCAATTATTTACAACCGATTTATCACATAGATTTATTGAAAACTTTCCGTTTATATTTCAAGTCACAATGTCTGGTGAAGTAATTATTAGAATACTGTTTAGCCGACACCAATAAGAAGAATAAAATACGTCAATTTTTTTGTTAAATAATAACTGATGTAGTGCGGAACGGAGTGAGATTTGAATGCGTCCACAATTCACGGAAAACTCTGAGAGGTCTCAGTTCATTTGGAGTACATTCAATCACAGTTTCCACCTGTCTTGTTTGATCACACGTCGCACCAGAGCACCTTCTCCACAGGCGGCCATCAAAGCAAATTCATACGTCAAACGGGTTATGTTGAAAAACTTTCTCATTTCGATACATACATAGTGTGGTCTCGCCTCGCCGCGCACTGTGACATATGTTTCTCTCGCTCTTTTTGCGAGTTCCGCTGAAGGCCGAACGAGTGACACTGGCCGTACTAGCGTGTAAATAATGTGTGAGTTGTCATAGCAAAAAAACAACGACACGTATTTTTTACTTTACCACTCAACTTTAGGAGTTTTCGCCAGCTCATCATACCTATCATTATAAATATGGTAAATTAAGAGTTATTATGACCTAATACGATATTTTTTTGGTATCTTGAAAACAAAATACATAAATATAATTCAATGTGCGTACTGAAGAACAGTTTTTTTAAATTTAGTTGATTTTTACATTTTAATAATATGTAATATATATTCCATTGTCTAGAAAAACAGTTCTAAAAAAACTAACTCACACTTCGACCACTTTCAAATGAGATTGCTGTGATACTTTTTCGGTGGCTTATAAAATGAGAAGCCCTAAGTATCGTAATCGAGTTTCTAAGCCACGTGCGTTCATTGGCTTGTGGGGGGTTGTAGTCCACACGAGGTGAAGGAGACGTGAAAATACTAATTAAGGCACATTGGCGATTGTAGTTGTGTTTTCAGAGCGGTTGTCAACGTTTTTGTATTAAATTATTCTACATAAAAGCGCTAGGTGGGCGGGAAGTTTGAAGGCGCAGAATAGTTGAATTAGTTAAATACAACAACAAATTTAATTAATTTCGCAAATATAATCGTAGTTACTCTGCTAATTCAACCACAACGACCAGTAAGAATTGATCTAAGAACCCAATCCTTCAAAGACATAGGATGTTGGCACACTAAACGCGAGCCAGTGATTAGTAATTCTTTATTAGATAAAAATACTTATATAAAGATATTTTGAAAAATCAATATAATATGACATATTTTTGTAATTGTTGAATTGTTTATTACAGTTCTTTTATCGTATATTTCAAGGCGCGTGATAATATTTATAAGAAAATAAATTCAATATTTATTTGTTGTTTCTCTTCCGCTCATCTTTTGGTCATGTTTTTGCTCTTCCCCTAGCCATTCACACGTCCTCTCGAAGATTTATTAATTTTTTACTAAAAATTGTGGGTCACCCTCAAACAGTGTTTTTTTTAGTTTGATTTTTTTTTCGATAAGAGCCTGTGAGAATATTTATTTTTTGTTCAAATTGGGAGCAATGAGAGACAGAAACAAAAGAAGTTACCTATTGAAAAAAAAAATATGTCAAGGAGTTTTCTTGATTGTTTTGGTAACACTAAAGAATTTCAATATTATCGTTATCATTCACAGGTGCCTCTGTATGTGATTGTCAGATGTTGTGTTTTGAACTGTTGGCTAATGTTGCACAATATACTAACAAGATAAATCTTCACATAGACTTATAATATCCGAGATTTACCACGGCGGTGTCATTCAAACCGGCGCCGTCATAAATCGACTTTACTTTGTAACAGTGTCACGGCGTATTTTTTATTCTTAATTAGTTACTATGTCGTTATCAGAAGGTGTTATTTTTAACGAGGCTCGTAATTGCAGCCGATTACCGCCGCGCATTTGAGACGCATCGATATTATATTAATAGTCAGTCTGCTGGCAGGGCTCTCGTCGAGCGGTGTTAAAATATGCACAGGTCAAAAACGGTGACGGCTACAAAAATGGCTCACAGTGACGAAAGGATAGGGGAAACTGAACCTTCGGAGAGCGACGACACCGACCAGCTAATAAAGATCGCCGTCAAGAAGTCGGAGAAGGCCTCAGGGGGCGAGGAGAACCTGTGGGTGGTGGCGGTCCAGATGTTCATCCCGTTCCTTCTGGCGGGGTTCGGCATGGTGGCCGCCAGCTTGCTACTCGACGTGGTGCAGCACTGGCCGGTGTTCATCCAGGTGTCGGAGGTGTACATATTAGTCCCGGCGCTCTTGGGCTTAAAGGGAAACTTGGAGATGACCCTGGCGTCCCGCATGTCGACTCACGCTCATATGGGCCACATGGACTCCAGCATGATGCCGCTAGTGGTGGGGAACCTCTGCCTCATCCAGTGCCAGGGCGTCCTCGTAGGCTTCCTGGCTGCCATGGCAGCCGTAGTCATGGGCTGGGTGCCTGAGGGCGAGTTCGACATCCACCACGCCATGTTGCTGTGCGCCTCCAGCGTGCTCACCGCCTCTGTGGCCAGCTTTGTGCTCGGCTGCATCATGATCCTGGTCATTATCACTTCCAAGAAGATGAACATAAACCCGGATAATGTGGCCACTCCCATAGCCGCCAGTCTCGGGGACTTGACAACATTGGCATTGCTGTCATGGATCGCGTCACTGTTGTATCGCTCTCTCGGTGACGAAGTTATCCTGCCGGGCTTGATCATCATCGCGGGAGCGATCATCGTTCCCGCTTGCGGATACGCCGCATCCAAGAATGTTTTCACCAAACAGGTATTAGATGAGGGCTGGTCTCCCGTCATCTCGGCTATGATTATCAGCAGTGTCGGTGGTCTTATCCTCGACTACACCGTGTCAAGCTACAAGGGCATCGCCGTGTTCCAGCTGGTCATCAACGGAGTCGGGGGGAACATGGCTGCCGTGCATGCCTCCCGGCTGTCTACGTGCCTCCACACGGGAGGAATAGTCGGTCCCGTTATGGGGAAGACGACTAAGTTATTGCTGCTCATGGTGGTTCCCGGACATCTAATATTTACTTATACCATAAGTTACCTGCAGGCGGGCCACACATCTCTCACTCCCATGTTTTTAATGGTTTATATGTGTGCGGCTGTCACGCAGGTGCTCTTGTTACTGATCATCGGTCACTTCTTAGTTCTGCGCATGTGGAAGTGGGGAATCGATCCTGATAACTCGGCCATTCCGTATTTGACGGCTTTGGGAGACTTGTTGGGGACGGCTTTCTTAGGAATCGCTTTCCAAATTCTGTACGTGATCGGTGATAGAGACAGTGATCTCGGTGACTGATTGTGGAAAATAATACAATATTAACCGATGTAATGGTGATCCTGTGAAATATAGTCAGCGATAATTTAAATAAAAAAATGTGCAATTAGATAGTTCACATGACTAAGTGTGATTAATCTTTAAACGCCCATACGGGACCGCAAATTTGAGTCGTTCAATGCCCTAGCAGGCCAATGTTTGTAATGTTTCGTCGCACAATAGATTCTTCGAACTTACATTAATACTATTATTGCAAATTAATGTAATCCGATTGTGAAATGAACCATAAGCACTTGTCCTGTGGAACCGTAGGGCATTGAACGACGCAAATCTGCGGTCCCGTAAGGAAACCACTGGGCGCTTAAAGGTTAAGAATTATAAAATGTTTCTAATTATATCAGTAGTTAATACCAAATATTATATTTATTTCTAGTCTTAATATGAAAACACCTCAGCCATTATGCATAAAATGTAAATACCCGTTTTGCAATATTACTTAATGTATAAATTATTCAATTAAGTATCTACTCTAAATTTAATTCTCATTCCTAATGTGCCTATTATAATATGATATAATATCTAAAATAATTCCTATCTTACCAGTTTCTGATGGCGCGTCTTTAACAATCATTAGCATAAAAACTTGATTTCAAGTTGAATTCAGTACATAACTAATAATTAATTATGAAATATCCTTGAACTTCGTCACAGGTCAAAGACCTTCTCATTTCTTTTAATATTGTAATCAAATGCTACATATTACTCACATTTTTGCTGGGATATGCATTTTTCATAATTGTTGCCACATTAACATTATTTATGAATATTAATAGAATACGTCGAAAACAATTACTTAAGATGTTCATATTGTACAATATATTTTGTAAATCTAATTTTGAGACTTAATTATAATGCATTTGCGAATAATTGCATCACAATCATAATAAAATAGTGGAGTTTATCCAGACAATTCTAGACTCCTTTAAGGGAAAATCCGAAACGAGTTAGACTCCATATTTATTAAAAATTTGAGTCATGGTAATAAAATAAATAAATTGATTTGATAATGTCATGTCAAAGATTATACCTGACTTAATTTTTTTGAATGTGGCATCAGATTTCCCTACTATCAGTCCACAAAGTCTTGTCATTTTTCCTTACAAATTATTTATAAACAACAAACATCACAAATTTGAATTGTCGATTTAAAAAGTGTATTGTCATAAAAAGATATAATTATCCCATTTGTTTTGTGCAGGAAGAAATTAATAACACCAAGTTGTTTTATTTTTGATACAATAAATAAAATGAAATTGTCAGTTGATGTTTTGATCTACAGTGTTCATTGAGGATATACTCATATTTGATAAACAATGCATATTTGGTCATTTTTTGTGCATATATATTTATGTTGATATTTTGACACTTTGGTAGCATATAATGTCCACTGCTATCTATCGATGACATCTAATTAAGCTTATATTCCTTTCTGATTATATTTAAGGAAAAAAAATGTAACTATTCATCATAAAATGCTAAATTATTACTCTTCATTTGAATTCGACTTTACAAACACATTTACTAATTTTTATTAAACATTTGTTGAATAAGTTTAATGTTGTTTCTGATACATCGACACTTATAACATTTTTTTTTAGTATTCTAACTTCACATTGCGTAATGAATTATTTCATGTTATTGCAGAACAAACAGTTTGATCTTTAGAAAAATCATTCCTCTAATATAGTAAAAGTAGTTTTAATTTTAGTCTTGTTCTTGATTGATAATATATTGCCGATTTAAAAGTTTAGATTTTTCATGGTTTTGTAATTATAAATGTATTATTTTTAAGTAAATGATATAACTTATTTGGTCAGTTTTGTATTTATTTTGTTTTGTAAATTATTACACTTGCAAGTATTATACACTATTAGTGACGGTTGATTTCCATATGAAATCAAATGATGAAAATGAATCTGTGATCATATAAATTATGTATGTTTAGATGACGTATTGTATTTATTAACTACTTATCACTGCAATGTATACTTACTTTTTAAATGTCTAAACATTTACAAGTTTAGTGGAAACTGTATTATATTCTTAATAAAAAATGTTTTACCATAGGCCGTTATTACAACACAGTAAATTTAATTAAAAGTATTTTTTTCTTAACGTAATTTTTCAGCTAATTCATTGAAACCCAAAATTACTATTATTATTACCAAATTGTTAAAATGTATGTAAAATTTACTATTGAGACTGTTTGCCTTACTTAAATATTAAAGTAATCGAATTTAAGATTTATATATTCTTGTCGAAACTCTAAATTTGGAGTAAAAATAAAAATAATTAATACTTTCTGTTTTCCACCTAAACGCATATCTAGGAAAATTATAGAATACATGTCAAATATATCATATTCCAGTTGTTTTTTTGCTGATCATTTATTTTTCATTAACAATGAACATTGTTATCTTTGACAATGCTCATCTGGTTATACAGCATATAAATTTATTTATTTAAATACTGAAAAATGAGAATAAACATATTTCAACACAAACTTTATACACTTATGTTATTATAATTTCATTTATTTTACATCAGCTAATGGAGGCATTCATTGCTTTCATGAAGAAGTAATATTTTCAAAGCGCTTTCTCGTGCATTAGATGAATTGCACTTGTCAAGTACTAGGCCCCAGAACATGTTATATTAAATTAAAGCATTTTGATCAATCCTGTAAACGCATGCACAACATTTTAGCTGACTTTGTTTTTACAGATAGTGATATCTGAGTATTGATGTTTAATAATTTAATCCGTGTTATAAATTTTGTTATAAAAATGTTCTTATCACTTGAAATATTATATTTCTAACAAAACAGGCGTCATGTGCCAGTGTGTTGTAGTCCAAAGCATTGACTTAACTAATTAATAGTTTAATGATGTTTATAAGCCATTATAGATCTGAAGGAGCAAAATTTGAAGCTCGTTAATAGATCTTCAATATGTGATTAAACGGCTCGTTGATTATTTGTAAGATGTTATATTTTTTGAGTTGTATAAAAATGCGAGGTGCTATTTTGTAGTAGGTTTATGACAAATATTTTCTTAATGATATTTCCAGAAAGAGAACAACTGTATACATATTTCATCAGTGACCGAACTTGATACAAAGATATTGAATAAATATATTGACAAAGCTAGATGGTTTTATTGACCTCCTGATATCTGTACGCTTACGAGTTATGTGGATGTTTAGAATCGCCGCCTGGGACTGTCTAAAATTAAATTAATAATGTGTTATATTTTTTTGTGTCAGGTTTATCATCATCTTTAACCCTTTCATTACGTATCGGTTTGAATACAAATCATACTGTCAATTATAAAACTAGTATTTGAAGCATAAATGTACTTATCTGATCTATTTTCATATATCACAAGTAGCAAAATGATATATCACGTCAAACGATGTCTACGGTCGCGGAATCTTATGACGGCATATGCCGACAACCGATGCGAAAGGGTTAAAATCATTTTTCCAATACAACAATCAATAATACTTTACCTAGGACCTATTGGTATTATGTTCTTAGGTTTGTTGTAACTGTATGTTTCTTCAGGACATGTATTGTGGTAGTTTATATTTCGAAGTTGACAATAGCCTATATCAATGGAAGAGGCAAATATAAAGAAAAACATCAGTTTTAACGAGCGGAAACTACAAAATGTTGAACTAAAACACAAAAATAGTCTAAATTTTACATAATAGCAATTAATTATTATAAAGCTTACGAAAAAAATAATAAGACCAAAAAGCTTTTTTAAAAAGTATGACATTATTCCTGCATCCTAATTCTATAAAAGGTGAAAAACCTAATGAAAGAGTTATAATCTAAACTTACTCCGAATATATATTTTTAAGTTGAAGAAAAATCGACCTTATACATATAATAGATGACCTTTTTAGATGAAGTGGTTCTGTGCAGTTTGAAATTCTTTCATGATCAATAGTCCAGTGTCCCCCAAATGGTGTTGAGATAAGATGCTATCAGTGTTTATAATCTTCATAATTTGAATGTGTTGGCAATTTTTGATAATGCAGTTCTTGAGATGTAGCGCATTGACATCTGGAATATTCAGCATTTAATGGCACACTGTAGACGCATCAATATTTGTTCTCTCATAAATTAATCATCCAGCTCTGCTTTATAGAAAAAGATATTGACTTAAAAACAATAGATACTATATATACATACTTATCTTTAAACACACTTAGATTATGTTAAATGAAATTAAAAAAAAAACATATTTTGAATACAGTTTATTTTTTACGGAAAGTAATAATATGAATGTACATTTTCAAAACGTAACATACTACCAAGATTTGTGACATTCCCATTATCTGCTGAATAATTGATAGTTTTATATGAATTTTTTTTTTTTTTAATTTTTATTAGAATATTATTTTATTATTTCAATATTCTAATCTACTTTTATAGATCATTTACTATATTATAATATTATTAATAATTAAATATACATATACTATACATAAAATTCTTTTTTCAACGCGTCAATCCAAACACAAAAATAACGGCAGAAGCGGGATGCGAACCGCGGACCTTGGAAACCAACTATGCCCAGGTATTCATACCGCTCAGCCGACTGGGCTATTACTATGCCTGGACCGACTCACGTTGAAACTAGTATTCATGTCATTGTTATCATCGTATGATAGATGTCGCTATAGTATATATTCAAAATATGTATATTTTTATTATTTTTTATTATTCAATCAGTCTTCATTTATTCACAAGCTTATTGATGCGTTGAAAAAAGAATTTTATGTATAGTATATGTATATTTAATTATTAATAATTGATAGTTTTTTAACAGTGATGTTATTTTTTTTCGATCAAAACTACTGGGTAAGAAAATCAGATGTTTTGTGAAAATATTCAAAATCGACATGTTTTGACATTAACAGTTGAAGATTCACTGCAAAATTTGAAGAATAAAATCTTTTTTTTTTTTTTTACATAGATTGTCATTGCAAAAAACAATACAAACAATTTAAAGTTATACATCAGCTCAGAGGGTTCAGTAAAGTATCTAATTTGTATGTATTGAAGATTGAATACCAATTTTATCCGGAAATATCTATGCCTGTTGTACATTATTATGCAATAATATTATTATTTATTGTGTTTCATTGACATGAATTCTTATTCACGTTAACAAAATTATGTAATGGAAATTTACGTAAATTCATCTTTATGAATTTGGTGTAATTAGATGTTCTGCTATTCTATTATAAAATTAAATAAAGGGTTGTCATTCATTCACAATTCAGCGAAATGGGGCATTTGTTTCCTTGTTTATTTTGCATATAAGAAATATCTTTCACGAAAGTATCCTGACGGGTCTCATTTAGAGATAAATACACGTGTATTTTTTAAATCATTGAGTTTTGCAATAAAATATTTTTAAAATTAAGTAGAAGATTACACAACAATAAATAAAAATAGTTTGATTATTTAATCCATTTATACACACAGATTGGTTTAAATTTTATTCAATATAATTAATACACATATAAATAGGAACTAAAATGATTTTTATTTACATAAATAAATAAAAAAACATGAAAAAGAGTTTCCTTATCGGTTTTAATGAAACATTAAAGGAAATAAATTATTGGTAAAATGAGGCACTCTATTTACTCACAATAAAATGTACACAATGAGCAACCAAATTTTCTTAATTCATCAATATTTGTTTAAATTCAATTGCAGTCTGAGTTTAACATATTTCACTGGGAATTAATTTTCATAAGTTTACATGTTTTTTTATTAATTTTCCCCGTTTTATAACAATGCTCACTGGTGTTTATCACAAAACAATGTTATGAAAGAATGTCAATGCTTAAAAATAATATATTTACACTTAACCTATTTAATAAAAAATATATACATTTTATTATAGACGTAGGTTCATTCACTCTAGTCATTCAAGATCAATCCTTCATTACAATAATCTAAATGTGAAGATACAATTTTCAAACAATCCATTAAGCAAAACGTCTTAAATTAGGCATTTAATTGTGAGGCTGACAATTATTGATGTTTTAATTTTACCAGGAATGCAAATCCGCAATCTTCTTCGTAGTATCAATCCTGTGGATTGGTTTGCAGCAACAGAATCTTGCATCTCGATCTCCATTCCTCTCGGTCCTCCGCAACCCTTTTCAGCTCAACATAAGCGCTACAATTCATGTCCTCGAATACTTGCTGTAAATACTCCCGTCTAGGGCGCCCTCTACAGTTTCTACCCTCAACCATCCCCTCCACAATCCGCAATAAAATATTAGAATATTTATTTTTTATAAATATATATTTTTTTCAATACAATATATATAAATAATCATTGAAATATCATATTTTATTTACGAACTGGCAACACTAAATAAAAAGTGTCAAATATGTTCAGAGAAAAGATGTTATTTTTACAGATGAAACAAATGAATATTTTGTCAAAATATATATACAGGCAAAGCCCTTGTAGGAAGTAATTATAAATCTGACACAACATGTTTATTAAAACAATTATCTAAATGAATGTTAAAAATTGAGTGATGTAGTTCAATATTTAACACATAATTTATTAGCCAATTAACATTTTTAGTATCGAAATGATGAATTGGAGTCTTATCCTCAGCAACAGTTATAATCAGGTTTCGACAATTAACTGCAAAAAGCACACGAATTTATAAAAATAGTTTCTTTTGTAATTGCAGCACTTATGCCCTGGAAATTAATAGAGAACAATTTAACTGATAACACTCTGATTCATGAATGTAAATGGGCTAAATAGAATACTTTATAAAATAAAGAATTTCAATGAACTATTAAAAACTCACAGTTATTATCATGCCATTAAAACTAAACTTATAAAAATCAATATTTATCAATAAGAGTATCATAGATTTTCCTTTTAATTTATGAAGGCCTTTGCATTTCAATGGTAGCTTATAAGCGATTTGGTAAACACAGAATAAAAATGAATTTGAAAACTGCATAAATGTTGATAAATTTTAAAGGCAAGAATTTAGGTTCTTTAGCAACACTAAGCTTATAATTGCTTAGTCTAATTTTGTTTCTATATTAATATTATAATATAGATAGCGCTTATGCTGAGCTGAAAAGGGTTGCGGAGGACCGAGAGGAATGGAGATCGAGATGCAAGATTCTGTTGCTGCAAACCAATCCACCGGATTGATATTACGAAGAAAGAATATAGATAAATTGAAAATATCAAAATGAAATAAATAAAAAAACATTATTCTAACAATGTCTCTTTGTTTTTAACATTATAAGTTCATATAAAAAAGTGCTGAATCTCAAAGTCAATTTCTTAGCAAATTTAAAAATTAGTACCAAATTCAATGACATTTACAATTCTTAAAAATATCCAAAGGATGTACTTAAAAAACTTAAACAATATAAATTAACTGTTATTCTAAATAACATTCAATGAAAAATATATCAAAATTGCTGATGTTGTTAATATATAAACTGATTAAATTTTTCCCACAAAATTAAAGTGAACCAAAATATTAAGAAAAGTAAAGAATTAAGAAAAATTCTCCAGTTATGTAAGTATTTTTTATAATTTATAATCCTCCACATAAAATGATGCTTGCACATTCCTCAGAAACTTACACATATCTATTAAATGATGATTAATAATAATACAAATGTGAGATTAGATGAATACGAGGGTTATCCGTAAAATAAGGTTTCCATGGCACTACAGTCCTAAAAAGCGCTATTATGGTGGGTCCTGCGATTCTGTAGTGTGTGTACCTTGGTCTGCATAAACATCGCGCCGGTAGAAATCCATTCCCAGCTATGTGAAATCTATGGAGACAAGTGTATGAGCGTACAACACGTGCGCAAATGGTGCAGAGTTCAAGAACGGGCGTACTGACGTCCACGATGAGGAGCGTTCCGGACGGCCATCTATTTCTGACGAAACAATCGCGTGGAGGCAGCAATGCTCTCATATCAAAGAGTGACGGTTCGTAAGCTCTCCGAAATGATCCCTGATGTCAGCAAAACCTCTATTGACAAGATTTTGATGCAGCATCTAGGGTATGCTAAGGTTTGCGCGAGGTGGGTGCCAAGAATGTTGACCGAAGACGCCACCAACGAGCTCATCGCAAAATTTGGATGGGGTATTGTCAAACACCCACCCTACAGCCCGGACTTAGCCCCAAGTGACTACCATCTCTTTCCTGACATGAAGAAACACCTGGGTGGAACGCATTTTGGTGATAGAGAAGAGCTGGAAGAAGCGGTTTTCAGGTAACCGCATGGCTTGGCGGCAGATTTTTTTGACTCGGGCATTCAAAAGCTCGTATACCGCATGCACAAATGCATTGACCTCAGTGGCGACTATGTAGAAAAATAGGTAAAAGTCTGAACTTTCCAAAAATGTCTGCATTCATGGAATTAAACATGTTTTACACTGAAAAATCACTGGGAAACTTATTTTACGAATAACCCTCGTATAATGGAAGATAAGATGAATACATCAAATATTCTAAAACTTTTTGCCGTGGTAATGGATTTTATTTTAATCAGTGCAGTTTTGTCCCCATGTATTTTAGGGTTAGAATTTTGATCCAAAGAGTGGTTTATTTGTAGTGGGTAATAAGAGATTAATTTTTTGTTCCATCGACACACATACTCAATAAGCAGCAAAGCCCGTATCTGACTATCTTCAGTTTTTTCATTCTTCGCAACATCACTTTTTGTGTCTCCCGTTAGTCATCTCTTATATTGAGTACTTCTGTGCCAATTACACTTCTGTTTGCAGACGGTTACATCACTATGTGTATTTGTTATATTGACGTGAACGTTTCATTTTGGCACTGAAGAGAAAGACAATATTTACTCCTTAAGGAAGACACTTTTGGCATGAAAAAAAACGACTAGGTATCTCGGAACCCATTTAGTTTTCTTAACCAATTGATCATTTTGAAGTATCTGTTCACTACGAGCTTATCACTCATGAGGTGATTCTTCTGGTACAAGGATCCATTCGTCATCTCCCTGCAGAGAAGTGTTGCCCATAAGCTCTAATTGTTCTTTTAAACTTCGATACAGCTTGTCTAATGAGTCCTGGAAAAAACATGTCAACATAAATACAAATAAGTAATAAGAACAATGAGATCTATCATATTTTATGGCTGATTTGGTTTGATTTTAAGAATTCACTACAGTGTACTGATATCCCCCCCCCCATCTCTAAAAAGATGACATGTTGCGGGTTCGTCACGTGGCTGCGTGGAGGAAGGATGCACGAGCATATTACCAAGCAAAAGACTTGTTTCGAAGAACAATTCGTGTTTTTTTTAAATAGAGACTTGATTTCCTTATCCGGTCATCCGGTCGAGAGTTAACTGATAACTGCGGAACACTGTGACATGCAGCGCCGCCAATGATCTCGGCAAAAAGGAGAATTAAATATGCCAGTTGCACCAACATGAAATGGAGCAACTGTCATAACAAATAAAATGGCGTATGCAAACGACGTGTAATATTATATAATTAAAACTAACATTATTAGATGTGCATGTCAGCCGAGTGAACAAAAATAAGAGACAAAAGATCGTTCTTCGAGGCTTTACGGCATCAGCCTAAAAGAGTATATCAAGCTGATTTCAGTACATACAATTTTTTTTAAATTACAGCCAACCCTCCTATAATGAATTCAGAAGATTACCTCGAATCTCCCGAGACTCCCGAGAAGCGGTTTAACGCAAGATAACAACATATATGGGACCATTTCATGAAAAAATGCTGCAAACACTATAGGATAAATCTTCATTACAAAGAAAAAAAACATACTTTGTATTGTATGAATTAATTTTGACTGTACTAAATAAAATGCGAACTTAAAAACAGTTTGTTTAGTGTATTAACTAATTATCTAATGCAGTTTTTAGCGTACTATGGTTGAAATATTTATATTACAATAACAGTTGACATCAGCATGATGTAGCCCTTGCCGACTGGCACCGAAAACCATGATATACAATCTTTCGTCTCTTATTTTCTGTTCGCTTATCCACTCACGTGTGTGCTATAGACATCACCACTTGAGCGCTGGGCGACAGCCTAAGCGCCGACGAACGAGTCAGTTATGTGTTGACGACCGAGAGGGTCGCATTACGGCCGGCGGCATGTCATTCCGCCTGGCCGGAAGCTTGTAAAACTTATCGTAAATATATGCCAATGAGCTTCTGAAAAAGTCTGTGTTATCAATCTGCTTCTAATTCTGCCATCACGCGACGGAATAACACCTTTTTGAGAGAAAGGAGGATGTTACATTATATTTCAATTTTACTAAAAAAGCCTTCCTTTTATAATACATGAATTAAAGGACACCCGGAAATGTTTATATAATAATTTAGATTAAAGTACAAAAAATGATTTTTTTTACCAGTTAGAGAAATACATTAAAACGTTATTCATTTAATTTTTTTTTATGCCAATCATAAATAATTACCTTTTCAGCCTCTAGCTGCATCGCTTCTCTCTTCTGTTTTAATTCCTCTTCATCTACGTGTTGGTCAAGTAACTCTGATCTGTAACTCAACAAGTAGCCGAGTTCTGTTTGAACCTGAAATGGATATGAATACGCTTTTAATATAAGAGGCTATGTAAATTTAGTAATCAAGAAATTCTTCATTGGTATTGCGATATAGTCTATTTCAATAGAAATTATTATAACCATTTAAAAATATATGAAATTCATACCAATATAATGTAAATTGTTTTTTTTTAAATGTATAGATCTGAAACTTTATTAAATGTGAAATTAAGATCAGAAAATTGAAAAAAAGTCATAAAAATATGTATCAAGTAGATAAATAAAATTACAGATAAAATAATTATTTTAGTCAATTTATCACTGAGAATTAAAATTGTTGTTTTTTCCAGACTAATGAAACTGTATTAAATGTAAAATTCAGACCAGAAAAATAGACATCATAAAAAATATACATCAAGTACATAAATAAAATTACAGATAAAATAATTATTTTAGTCAATTTATCACTGAGACTTTCAGTCGTTTTTTCCAGACTAATAAAACAGTATTAAGAAAAATTCAGACCAGAAACATAGAAGTCATAAAAAATATGCATCAAGTAGATGAATAAAATTACAGATTATTTAAAATGTCTAATGATTCAAATATTATGTATATTTATGCATTTTATGCATCCAAATGTGCCTCAGATTTTACTGTTGCGATCTCTTCAAGCTACCGATCTTTTGACTCGGAGGCGGTTGAGTACGGCAGCTGACAGAACTGTGTGGCGGCAATTTGTAGCTAGCAAAGTAAGAGGAAGAAATATGAGAATGGTTGTATGGACATCTTTTCTATTATCAATGTCACTAGTTTCCTGGATTTATTTGAATTTTGTCTTCTGTAAATATTGTTATTCTTCCAAAGATTGTGTTTTACTTTTATTACTTTTCTAGGCACTTTTTTTACGAGCGTCGAATTGTTTTGTTCCACTCATATTGCACTCATATACATATATGGGTAAATTCCATATTTATATTTTTTTTTATGTTTTCATATGATATATGTTTTGTAATCTTTGTTATAGAAGTGTCCCAGAATTCTAATCTTAAACATTTCTATCTATTCTGTTATATCAATGTTTTCTTCTCTTATGATGTAATTGGAACAATTGGATGAAATCCATTAAATATCACCATCATCATCATCATTTTCACGCTCGCTCCCTTAACCCTAACATATGGACATCACAAGCCGTTGCCATAAAGCTCTGTCAGCCGTTTGGTCTTCACTTCATCCCATATCAGCTCTGCCTCCTGTAGTTTCGCCGAGTACATTCTATATATAGTTTTCAATACCCAGGACAGCGAGAGCCCGAAGGAATCCAATAAAAGGCAGCTTTTGTTAATGCTATCCTGTAGCATCCGCAATACACGACCCAGCCCGATCCACTTTCATTCGACTGAAGGCTGTTGTTTTTTTTTTAAATCTTGTGTTTTATGTGTTCACATGAGATGTGATTATGAAAATAGGTGTACTAAAATAGATTTGTTTTTACCTTTAGGTATTCCTGTGCGAGTTTCTTGTGCTCCTCGAAGATTTGCACGGATGCTTGACTGCTGAAGTCTGGCGTGACGGGGCGCAGGTGCGGCTCCAGCATCATGTGCATGGAGTCCAGCGCAGGGTCGGGGGGCGCAGGGGCGCGCGGGGGGGACGGAGAGCGTCCCCCACCGGCCGTCTCCCCTCCCGGGCCCCCGCGGGCCTCGGGACCCCTACCTGCAGGTCCCGACTGTGCACTGTTACCTGCAAGAACAACAATAATACTATTACACTTCTACTCACAAGTTTACTTCCAATTGAATAACGATGTCTACAACCTCACAAAATCTTATATCTGCTCCATATTTGGAACGTATGAAAACTGTAAGTTGCCTTTTCATAGTTCTGTATGCTCAGATTGTCTAAGCGCTGTCTTAAAACACCTGTATACCCGGGGATCCGCAAAGAAACATACATGCCTTCCGGGAGACTTGCATAGACTGTGGCTGTAGTACCAGATAAATATTAACGTTTTCAATAATCAGCATTTTTTTAAGGAAATCGGATGATTGACCCGACGCACCTGAAGGCTGGATTTCTTTTGTCTTTAACCACTTGCCGGTCCCATTGATTTAAGCAAATGTTTCAAAAAGGATCACATATTTTTTAACTTTTTTTCTTCTTTGTTTGGGAAGAAATCAATGAAAATCTGATATAAAAATGTATATAATTATATTGTTTCAAGGTAAACTTCATAAGGTCCGATTTTAGGTAGAAAGAGGCTGGTGAATACAATTGACATTTTTATGGCTATTTATGACTACCGTTGTATTGGCCCATAAAAACATATAATATCCACAAAAAAATCGGAGCGATTTCATATAAAAACAGCAATTATTTTGATCATTTTTATTTACATGATATGTGATACATTTTTCAAGAGCCACCACTGGTTAAGAACGAAGGATATTATGGTCGAACACCAAACACATGTGTAACATTTATAAAACATTCATATTTAATAAAATAATTAATTGTTTTTTATGTGTGAAGTTTGCCCGTGTTATCTTGTGGTGTCCGATTTTGACAACTTTCAATACCCGAGTATACTCGGGTGTGCCTGGGAAGTGGTTAAGGGGTGGTTCAATCCTACCAGGGGCATTTATAGAGCTTAGATTTGATTGAATCAATTTTAAAAAATCAATCTTGATCGGATTTTGAACCGCCAGCATCTAAATGACAAACAAATGCTTTACCGTCTACCGCTTGATAAATGTGATGGCACAATAACTTATAGGAAGGTATTCATATCACAATATAATAAAATAAATAATATTTGAGGCCGTCTTGTGTTTATACAATCTCTGGGAGGAGAGATCACTTGATAAGAGGCATGCATAAAGTCAGCTCTAAGAACTCCAAGAAGACTATATACTATACTCCAGGTAGCTGTAGTAGTAGTAGAAGACTATATACTATGCTAGGGAGCGAATACGGAAGAAGATGAAGAAATATTATAATCAAAATAATGTTTGTCATTTGAAAAATTTACATTATTTTTATAAGAAGTACTATTATTTATATCAGACAATATCGGACAAAGCATCAGCGTATATAAGGAGACTAATTCTAACCAAAAATATATTGCATTAGGATATAAAATAAAATTAAAAAAAACACTTTATATTTTGGGAAATACTTATTTTGCTAACAGACATATAAAATTTAAATGCATACAATCGAAATATTGATCGAGAAAAACGATAAACGTTTTCCCAAAAAAATAATAATTATAACAAACGAGATAAAGTCGAATCTCACATTATTTTATAAGGTTTTTGTTTTTTACACAAAATGCTCCTTTAAATTTTTTATCGTCATGTGTTCAAATAAAATTAAATATGACCCTCACTGAAAGGGTTTGAGATCTCTGAGTTATGGTCGAAAGTAAAAACAACACATATGTTGTGTGATCGGCCACTAACGTTTGAAAAAACACAACAAAAGCTGTGTGTAGTCGGCGCTAATAAACGATCGCACACATGTTGTGTCACCCGCCTTTAACGTTCGGCCCAGTCATCCTTATTATTACAGGAATTTACTATGAATGAGTGGTCTTCACGGGACGACTTTCGTGTACCACCAATTTTAAATAATAGTATATGACTGGCATTTTACGGGTGAGGGATCAAATTCACTCCAACCGGGGGTATTTTAGAGCTCATAAATTGATTAAGAATCCTTTTTTTTAATTTACGTCGGGCATCGAACCCACGACCTTTGGCTTGCAAAGCAACGCTTTGACCATTGAGGTATGACCGCTAGTGATGATGATTATTCAATGAGATTAGCGTATTTTTTGTATGTGCCGTTTTTATAACACACACACATTGTCTAAATTGGTTAGAGAATCTTCTGATGAATACAAGATTATTACAAAAAACATTTTTATCATTTTATTTGAGGTTTATGGTAAGAGGCACTGGCTACTACTTAGGATAAAAAGCTTTCATATTTTTGTCATCTTAAGAAACAACTAATATTTTATTTTACATTTATGAAAGACTAACAAGCATATGAGTATTAGTCTCTGAAAAACCGATATGAAGTGATAATAATGCCATTTCTTAACCTGTTCGCATCGGTACCCGATATATGCCATGTAAGATTCCCCTACCGTTGACATCGGTAGCCGTGATATATCGTTTTGCTACTTTCTTAGAATTGTTTTTTATGCATCACCTGATAGCTAAAGGATACAAGAACCAATGTGATATATGAAAATAGACCAGATAAGTACATTTATGCTTCAAATACTAGTTTTATAATTGACAGTATAATTTGTATTCCACTGAGCCGTTATGAAAGGTTTAATGAAACAGCATATTCATAATTCAATTGTTATAAATTAACTATACGTTTTCACGAAATTGTTGCATTTAATTCATATGGTATAAAATGGGATGTAAATAAAATAAATAATATACAAGTAGAAAAATATATAAAATAGTTTTTTAATGAAAAAATAAATTATGATATACATATGTATTACACAAACTATTAATTATGTGATTGCAAATATAAGTTATAAATTAATTACGTGATTATAAAATTATTTATAAATATTTTACGACAGTTTAATGTTTATAGCGTATATGACTATAAATCCAGCAGATAAAATATAAAATTGGTAATACGTACTTTTTATTAGTTTTTACTAGATTTTTAAATTATAACATGTATTTTGTAATAAAAAATAAGCGTTAATAAATGTTTTGACTAATGGTTTTACTACATACATTTTCCAATACTGAGATTTGGAAAACTAGGTTTTTATTGCATTTAACATTTTCTATTGATCGTATGGAAAATGAAGGGACCACATCATATGTATCATAATACTTTATTTATGAATTCTGCTACTAACATATGCATATATATTTAATAAAAAAAAAACATATTGTATCATTTTTAGAGATATTTAAAAATATTTTTAAATCGTCAGTGTTCATTTAATGCTTCAGACGACCAGTGGTAAAATATTCATTTATATGTAGGGAAAATTTAAGAATTTTTACTTCTTTATCTAGGATCGTTTTTTTGTGATATTGCCTCTAATTGAGTGAAAGCAGATTATTTACGAATTTAAAAAATACATATGTCAAACAATGTTTTTCAATTGAATTTTTAATACGCGGCGATGATCTTACACCGTCAATATTTTTAATAAAAAGGCGATTCAAAAATTATATAATTTTTGATTTTTACACGCTCTATACAGCGGCCATCAAGTGTTTGTAAGATTGATGATAACGAATAAGTGTTTTTTTTAACCTGTCCACAATACAAGACAAGAATTAAAAAAAAATGCCGCCGAGAATTATGATTCGACGACGGTCTGTCATTTCGAATTCTATTTTTTTAAATGTTTAAAAAAATTCGCCAGCTAGAGTAACAGAAGCTTCCCCAGAGCTGAGGAGCTGTGACTGTCAAGCTGGCGGCGGGTCGCAAAGAAGAGACCACCAAAATAATATCATCTTGTTCAACCTGACGGGTGATTAGTCTTAGAAATATTGCCAAAGTCTTAAAAGTATCTGAAGGTAATGTAAAAGCGATCCGAAGAGCTTATGTGAGAATCACAATGGTACCTATGAACACGCTTAAAATGATAACAATAAGACGTTTCAATTAACTTTTTTTTACATTTTACACCTAGTATTTTTTAACCCTTTCGCATCGTTTGTCGGGATATGCCGTCATAAGATTCCCCGACCGTTGACATCGTTTGACGTGATAAATCGTTTTGCTACTTTCTTAGAACAGTTTTGTATGCATCATCTGATAGCTAAATGATACAAGAACCAATGTGATATATGAAAATGGACCAGATAAGTACATTTATGCTTCAAATACTAGTTTTGTAATTGACTTAAATTTGTATTAAAACCGTGCCGTTATAAAAGGGCTAATGAAAGATAATAACTATTATAAATTGCGCTTTATATCACTAATCGTCTGTTATTATTGTGAAAATTAAAGAAATTATACGAAACATAAAGCTCTTAACTTTTTCGTAAAAATGAATTTGAAATCGCTTAAAGGATTATTTAGTAAAGTGTTTTTATTTGTATGTAATTTTGAATGATTATTATTTTTTAACAGTTTTGGTATATTACACAATTTGAATGCGCTAATACAGCGTAATATAAAGGGCGAAGTATATTATTAATAGCAATTACTAAACATTAGCGTGCGAATGTTATTTTAAAATCAATGGAAATGACAGACATGTGACGGTAGACAGAAGCGTCACGGCGTAATGAGAATAAGTGGTATCTGTATGCATTGTTTACTGGCTCGTTTGGGGCAAATTACCTAATAAAAAATTAAATATAATTAAAAAGAATATTGTAGTTACGTCTGAGGTATTTATTATTTTGAAAAATTATCTAAAAATGTGTTAATTTTTAAGGTTTATTGTCGAATTTGTGCATTTTTTTCGATTTATATAGAATTGCTGATTGATTTTAAAATTCACACTGAAATCGGTGAAATTTCAGATTTTTCCGGTCGAATTTTCGAGTTCTTGAAAATTTGCGTCGTTCAGTGACGCCTCGCGATGGAGACGGCCAAGGTAAGGCGCGTCTGTTACAACAATACACAGAGAGTGGCCGCACATTTTCGTAAAACAGAAATAATATTTAGAGGCGCCGCGGCGACGGCGGCAACATTAGAGATTTCACAAAGTGACAAGAGTAAAGAAAAGCTTCGAGTTTGAGATTTTCCGATCGCTCCATAAGAAAATGGGTGAACTTGTCTCGTTATGGAAGCACTCACTGTAGAATATCCAGCTGCAGCTGACAGTGTCTCTTATCGTGGTGACAATGCTGGCTGCCGGGACGTCACACATCGTAACACTTTATCGCGCCCGGTCGGGTGTCGACGGGCACCGAGTCGCACATGAAACAATCCAAACGGCGGGAAGCTCCGGCACTGGGGGCGCGAGGAGCCGGCGCGAGCTGAGGGCGAGCACTGCGCGGCTGCAGGCGGGGGCGGCGGGGCGCGGGGGCGCGGAGGGCCGGTGCATCCGCGCTGCACTCTCGCCTGCCGCAACCGCAACCGCAACCGCCGTCCCTCGGCCCGGCGGCTAAATGCGGCTATAAGCGGCGCGGCCCTTCCTTCCGCCGACTGTGACCTATTAAACGGGGGCGTCCAAATGTGACGAACGCTCCGCCCGAAGACCATCCATACCCGAAACCTTTCCGATCGAACGGCGATCGCGACGCTATTATGTAAATTGTGAACACGAAGAGGTAAGATTTTGAGGAAGATGTTTCGCTCAGCGGAAGAGTCCGGTCCGGGATCGGTCGCCTCTCGGAAGCGGGAAGCGGGAAGGAGGAAGGAGGCGGCGTGACTGGCGCTGGTCGTCAGCTCGGGCGGCGGTGCAACAAACAAACGGCGCTCTATTCCCGGCGGTGACTCAGCCGCCCGAGGAGCTAAAACGGGACCCGTGTGCACAGCCGCCCGAACTGTGCCACAGGCGGCTCTTCCTATCGCTCTCTATTATTCGACTCGTTTTCGATGTTTTACAGATGACGAAACGTTAGCATAGCGTTCTTAACAATTTCACTTTACCATGAAGATATTCATTAACAAACGGTGCAGACCAAATGTTACCTTTTAACGAATGATCCATGAAAGAAAGCGAGCGGATTTATTGGAAAAATGACAGCAATAATATGTTTGTTTGAATATCGACAATATATTGGATTTTAGAGATGCGGTGTTCTGGTCATCTCTGGGATGGAGGTACCCGACCAGGCGGCAGTGGACCCGCCCAGTGTCTGAGGCGGCGGCGCTCCGCGCCCTCCCGGGGACCCCCGGCTCTAGCGACGGTTGTAAAACCTAACGTCTTCAAAAAGGTTAAATTTACGCGCGGAAAACCAAACTGTGTGATTTGAATGTTGTATCAACGATCGGTCAAATGCAGGTGTTTAGATTACTGTGCTACAATTACACAAACTTCGTAAAAATAGTAATCAAGGCACCTTAAAACTCATTTGCAAAAAGATAAACATTTTATGCTAATTTTAACATTAATAAGTAGGCAGATATTAAATATATATTCTATATAACATAGTTGTAGTAAATATATTCGCCACTAATCAAATTTATTACGATAAGGACATTGCATGTTTCCCTTTCATAAACGAGACTAGTATGTACCGTGAAAACTGGTGGTGGGTAAACCAAATGATGTTTATATACCGTCTTCTCACCAATAGTCTTAGGCTTCTCTATACAAACCATTTTAAGCATGAAAGACTTAGATGAAGTCAGTACATGTGTCGGTTCATTAGAGATTTATGAACAAAAGGACTTATAAGAGAGTCGAACCGTAAAAGATGAGCGGATAAACGGTCAGTAGGGAATAGTTGTATCTCTGGTTGTATCCGCGGGTCGCCAGGGAAGCCATCGCTCACCGGCCGGGGGCGCCGAAAAATCCCGCCCACGGATGCGCGGCGCCAGAATAAGCCCAGAGAGTGAAAAATCGGACGGGAATCGCGAGGAATGCCGCGGGCCCCGGGGCGGAGCGCGGGACTCCGCGGAGACTCTTACTCATCACGCACGCCATGTTGCGGGATCATCGCTGACGCCTTGGTTCATCTCCAATCTGATGCGCGAGACGAGGAGGATGCTTAAGCGAGGTTTGATTAGACCAGACCAATTTATGACAATGTGATTTATCTATCTGAGCAGAACCAAAGCCACACATTACAAAGATACTCGTAATAATACAAAAAGATACACAAAAATATTGAAAAATGCTAAGGATAATACAAGGGAATAGATCATGTGGAATAGAAAGTCAAGATCTTGCTGCATAATTATTCCCGGAATGGAAAGTACAAAAAAGATATATGAGAGTACAGCCAGACAGTGATAAAAACAATATCATATGTGGATTTGATGTCGATTTCCATTTCGGATGACGAAACATATTAATATGGTAGACTATTCTCCGTAGCTGAGTCTCATAACTATCACAAGGACGACGTTATTATAACGCAATGGTTAAATTGATTAAAACATTAGGAACACATTAGCAGTCCGATAAAAAATATATATGGTTAGACGAGTATTAGCACTAAAGCAAACACGTAGAAGACCGCCGAGAAGGTGTTAAATCATTATTAACAATCTCACTGGACTGAAATAAAATATATAATGGAGACAAAATTATGTGACGATGATGATAAGGCAATGATAAAGAATGTTAAGAAAAAACTATGAATTCAATCAGGCAACTCCTTAAGCATTGATCTTGTATACGCAGTATGCTTTATTTAAGTCGCCCATTATTTACATGTTACTCCGAGTTGTGCGTTGTCGTATTTCTGGTCAGCACACTTCCTAGCGCATGGAGGAGACGCATCGATAAGCACCTCTCGCTAGATATTTTAGTTTTTTAGAGTCAACGACCGCATTGTCCTCCCGCAGCTTCCCGAATAACCGCCAGTCTTCGGGAGCGCTCCTACACATCACCAAGAGACCACGAAGCGATACGTAAACACGTGCATCTAAAAAACGTAGTTTTTTTAACTGCACGCGGCGTCTAAAAAAACATATTTTTTACGGATTAGTGTATCACTTTTAAAGAGCATGGGACGTAAAGGCTCTGCCAATTCTTTATTTTTTACTCAACAAATGAGGTATCGTAACTAGCCTTTAGCTATCAGATGATGCATAAAAAACTATTATATTTAACAAACGTTCATTATGTAACTTCATACATGTCGTGGCATTGATAAATGTGGTTTACAGAAAAATTGCTCCTGTGAAGAAACCTAACGATATTGATTTACATGCTTTACAGATTCCTGTAAAGAATACATGTAGGTTGATAAAGGGAATGACTGCACTTCCAATTTCCTACCGTAGATGGCACAACGAGTACTGAAAGTAGCAAAACGATATATTACGTCAACCGATGTCAACGGTCGGGGAATGTTTGACGGCATATGCCGACAACCGATGCGAAAGGGTTAAGAAAGAGATCAATATACAATTGCAATCTCCCCAACCCGCACACAAACACAACACACTTTTTCGCATGCAGCGTCTAGCTGTCTTGGCTGATTGTCATGGAGCGATTTCATAAAAAAAAAACAGTGAATATATGGTGTTCATATCCCTTTAATTTAGAATTTATTTTTTGTAAAAAATAACATTTTTAGCGATTACTTGCCGTTTACCTGTCGGCAACACCGGGTATTTTAAAATCGTAGTAAATTCATTATTTTTTTTTTGTAAGAAAACCACGTGCGCTTGCGCATCGCGTGTGTGTACGTCTGTCTATGACGTATGGTACATTTCTCTTTTCGTCGCATCCATTTTTCTCTACTGCGGCCAAAGAAGATGAATTTATAAGATGTTGATCGTCGTCGACTCAGTGGCAGTGCCGAAGCGCTCTGTTTGGCGGAGTGAGATTTTTCGAGCCTCGCCGTGAGTCACCGCGACAGAGCCGGCATTGTTGGTGTGTGTTGTAACGACTGGGCCGGCCTCCAAGAGCGCTGGTCGTGCCCGGGCGCGGGCGCGAGCGCGTGGACGGCGCGCGGTCAACCCATTTTTTCAATCGTGCGTCCCAAGTGGGTACGTGATAAATTATGCTCGCAAGAAACGGATTGCAGACATACTTTTTTCGGTCGTTTTTTTAAATTATTGCATCGCATGAAGAACAAGAAGAGCGAACCCAGTATGCATTCGATTTTCCCAAAGAACAATTACAAGTAATATTTAACTTTGGCATTGTGCAACCATAATTTTAAGACTCTAATACACGAGTAGTTACACTAGTTTGTTTCCATATCAGCATCCTAGCTGGAGCATATGGACTTTGGTATATGGCATTCCTTCGTCCTTAAGATTCTCCGAGTACATTTTATGTATAGTTTCTCATGCGCTTAGGACTATACGCGTTAAGGATTATCAAGAAAACGCTGGTATGACCATTGCTTGTTTGCATGTCTGTTAACCCTTTTATTACGTCTCGGTTTGAATACAAATTATACTGTCAATTATAAAACTAGTATTTGAAGCATAAATGTACTTAACCGGTCTATTTTTATATTTCACATTGGTTCTTGTAGCCTTTAGCTATCAGATGATGCATAAAAACTATTCTAAGAAAGTAGCAAAACGATATATCAAGTCAACCGATGTCAACGGTCGGGGAATCTTATGACGGCATATGCCGACAACCGATGCGAAAGGGTTAAATTATTGCATCGTATGAAGAACAGAAGAGCAAACTCACTATTCGATTTTCCCAAAGAACAATTTTTATTCATTTACAAGTAATATTTAATTTTGGCATTGTGCAAACATAATTATTTCTATATTGATTTGGATGATTTTTTAAACTCTAATATACGAGTAGTTACACTAGTTTTTTTCCATATCAACATCCTAGCTTGAGCATATGGACTTTGGTATATCGCATTCCTTCATCCTTAAGATCCTCCGAGTACATTTAATGTATAGTTTCTCATGCGCTTGTCGTAGATGTAAGGATTTTGAAGAAAACGTAGTTATGACCATTGCTTGTTTGAATGTAAGTTAATTACCTTTTTTCATCGTCGAATGATTAGCCTGATGTTTTCGATATAGATTTATGTACGAAAGTATTTGGATGGTATAAATGGTTAGGCAAAACTTAATATATTTTTTTATTTTACTATTTTTTAGTAAGTACTTTTGTTTAAAATAATAACTATAACATCCCTACCATAAATAAAATATAATAATAAAACTGTCTTCATTTATAAAATACATTCTGAAGAAAATCGTATTTTTTGTATTTTAAATTTATTTATGAAGTACACTTGTATATACAATAAATACGGCAGTATTCCTATTTTTTTGGAGAGGAATGCACTATTAGTTCATAGTAGTTCTAATTTAATCGGTATGAGTCGCTAGCTATTTTCATGACAAGGACACTGTGAATAATGGTGAAATCCTTAAATTA
This sequence comes from Glossosoma conforme, assembly GCA_022606575.1. Taxonomy (NCBI): domain Eukaryota; kingdom Metazoa; phylum Arthropoda; class Insecta; order Trichoptera; family Glossosomatidae; genus Glossosoma; species Glossosoma conforme. The sequence continues at coordinate 1,797,984 of JAGTXR010000192.1, read as the reverse complement.
ATCTTTATAAATCTTTATATTTATTAGAAGTAAACAACAAAGATTAAAATAGTGTTGAATTACAAACATAAATTCAATGAAATGATAAATTTGTTATGAAAATAATACAACATACAAGCAGCTAAATCTACCACAATATATATTATACTTATATAAAAAGAGTTCTTTTTTATTACTTAATAAGTTAACCAAGCAATTGACCTGTTCGTATCGGTACCCGATATATGCCGTGTAAGATTCTCCTACCATCGTATACATCATCTGATAGCTAAAGGATACAAGAACCAATGTGATATATGAAAATAGACCATATAAGTACATTTATGCTTCAAATACTAGTTTTATAATTGAAAGTATAATTTGTATTCCACCGAGTCGTAATGAAAGGGTTAAAGGAATTATAAATAAAAATATTGATTAATGCATACTTAACTTAGGGATACGATGGTTTAGCTTGACGAATAATGAAAAGGTAAAGGAGTGGACACGACAGCCTTCCATTAAAGTTTTATAGGACCTGGCAAGGATATATCCTAGGGATGCAGCAGGACAGCATAAATAAACTGTATTTTCTTCGAGTCTCCGTCGAATTATACATCCTCGTATAATGTAATCAGTGAAACTTAAGGATGAAGATCTGACTATAACAAGCTGAGAGCATGGCAGCTAAGAGCGTCAGTATGACAAAAAATTACGGTGACATATTGTGGTGACTTAATGGTTCAGATCGGGTGTGTATATAGAGGAAGAATATGACACTAAACTTGATGATAGATTCACAATTAGACATTTCGAAATATGTATATATTAAAACATTATATATATATATGTTTTTTTCTTTTGAAAATATTTTTTTCAGTTACTGAAAATATATGTATTTTTGATGACTGATCGTATTAAATATAGAAAAATATAATTTGCATTAAATTTATTTTTTATAAAATAATAAATTCTACAAGGAAATGAGGTCGCAGAGCAGCCATTATCATGGCGAGTCGAGTTAATGTATTGTTTTCTAGATATATATTAAAATTCAAAACTGTTGTTTCTTGAATAGTAAATTTTTTCAAGTGTGAGAAAAACACATTTATCTACGATGCATGTATGTGTAATAAATTTATTATACTGAGTCATGTAGGACACAATAAGAATTTAATTTAATAAAAAACTTAACAAAGAAAGCTTTAGATTGAATGATGATCGCATTTTTATATAAATAATTTTAAATAGTTAAATTATTTATATATATGTCCACAGAATCGGTTAATGTGATAATCTGGGGGTACATAAATATTTTATCTTAAAATAATTTCATGTTAACCCTTTCGTTACGGCTCGGTGGAATACAAATTAAACTGTCAATAGGGCGTGAATTTTAAAAACTATTTTTTTTGCTTAAAACTAGTATTTGAAGCATAAATGTACTTATCTGACCTATTTTCATATATCACATAGGTTCTTGTATCCTTTAGCTATCTAAAAAAACTACATATTCTATTTAACAAACGTTCATTATATAACTCCATGCATGTGGTGGCATTGACACATGTGGTTTACAGAAAAATCCCTCCTGTGATGAAACCTAACGAAATTTATTGACATGCTTTACAGATTTCTGTATATAATACATGTAGGTTGATAAAGGGAATGACTAGTTTACAGTTCCTACCGGAGATGTCACAATGAATACAGATTATACTGTCAATTATAAAACTAGTATTTGAAGCATAAATGTACTTATCTGGTCTATTTTCATATATCACATTGGTTCTTGTATCTTTTAGCTATCAGATGATGCATAAAAAACAATTCTAAGAAAGTAGCAAAACGATATATCACGGATACCGATGTTAACGGTAGGGGAATCTTAGACGGCATATATCGGCTACGATGCGAAAGGGTTAAACGAAATAAAATTCAAATTATGTAATATATATTTTTTTACACAATATTATTTTATGGTAGCCGTTATCGTAACGATTTTCCTTGCAATGTGTTTTTTTTTTTAATTGAAATAACGCTGAAAAACTAGAAAAAAACGACAAAGCCCTTTGTTTTATACTTTAAAGCTTATCATAAAACAACGTGATATTTTCTATTAAATTTCAAATTATTTCATAAAGATACATAATTTGGCGTTGGGTTGATCCACTTTTTTAAGACAAATGGTCCAGGTCTCGGAAGGGTCTGACAAATTATCTGATATCCTGAAATTCCGATTGACAAAGCGCCTAAAATATACTTCACATATGGAAACTTATTGGAGACGAGTTGTCTGTCTATCCTTCTACAACGGATAACAGCCCGTATTCGTTCATCGTTGAATGAAGACCTCCCGCGTTGGTCTACAATCTATAGGGTCCGCCATCTAACGTTTTTTTTTCAACTAGTGCTTATTTTGTGAATGGTAATACTTAGCTCATGTCTGATTTGACAGATAATTAGTTTTATCTTTCCGCTGAACGAATATGGTTGTGTATACGCTTGAACAACGCTGGGAAATATTGCGACATTACTTTGAAAATCAGGCCATTTTTCTTCGAAAATGAGCAAGGAGTGGCCGTTACAGTCAATGGCGATCGTTATCGGGCAATTTTTGTTCACAGAAATTGAAGAGGAGGATATTGGCAACATTTGGTTTCAACAGGACGGCGCTACGTGCCACACAGCCGAAGCTACACTCGATGTTTTGCGCCCCATTTTCAAAAAAAAAAAAAGTTATTTGGCGGACCCGTTACATCCTTTTCAATCATCCGCCCTCCGAATCAACAATACGATGATATAATTATTTAATATTAAGGTTTAATCTATTGAACGCAGTTTCATACATTCATTTCAAACGTGTTTTAAACATTTTCCGTCTTGCCCAATCTCGGAATCCTTCACGGGCAGGTCTTTGAAAGAAGAAGTATGCCTCACAGCATCACGAATAGAAAATAATAAACAAACAAGGATATACACGCGCAGAATCACATCAAAGCCGCTTCTTAAAATATGAATGACGACGCTACACATTTGAATTAGATTAAAATGTATATTCACTCTTATTTTCTCTCCCGGGACTCGGGCCCACTCGTCTCTGTTGAAAAAAATACGGGTTCACTTGCAAAATTATGTGACATAAATTGTCGGTGAATATAGAATTCAAAATAGTAACGCGTTTAAAAAAACGGTGTCGAAAATAGCGATGGCGCAGATACAGAATTGAAATTGAATAAAGTTCGCCAAAAAAGAAGGCGCGACTTTCCTATAAAGAAAATATTCAAATAATAGGAAAATTCTATGTTGAAGAAGGGTAATTTTATTAAAAGCTTATACCTTGTGTTCCGGAACCGAGGTCGCGGTCCCGAAATGACGGCATCAGCTTAAATGGTGACCAAGGTTCCGGCACTGAGGATAAATCCAAAGTCCGGAGTTGAATTGATACTAATTTATTTGATACGATACTCCTTTTTATACCCTAGTTTTCAACATGAGTAAGCATTTATAAAAGTAATATTAATACATTGAATGTCATACACCGCACATTCCTCAATACCGTTTTTGGACCTTGATCCCTTCAATCCACATAAGAGTGGCAGATTATAGGGATGGTCAATGTTCCGTATCGATGCGTAAGCATTCTTTACTAATATTAATGACATAGAATTTCATACACCGTAAATTCCTCGACACCTGTTGTTTTGGACTTTGATCCCCTTAATTTACATAGAGTGGCAAAAATGCCCTGTGTCTTACCCGACTGTATGATTTGACAGATTCCATCTAAGATAGAGAGTTTGATTATAACAATTACTTTTAAGACTTTTTGGAGTTTAATACAAAATAGTTATGTTCAAAATAACGTTTTGAGCACCTTGTGAATAAACAAATATATAAATAAATGATTATTTTATAAGAAAGGTTATAATGGCTTTAAATATCTTGTAAAATATACAAAGTAACCGACGGAGTCTTCTCTTATGTTCATGTAAATAAAATCATCTAGTATAAAATAACGACAATAGCACACTGTAAGTCGATTTTCATTTGATCACCAAAAATGATTAAAAATGGACGAATACCGAAACTTAAACTTAAGACGCAAAGTAATATGCGCCAAAGAAATGCGTAAGGCAATCAACCAACCGTCCCACTACTTGTATAATCAGATATCCCCAACACCAAGATTGAAGTCGCAAAGCAGCTTTCTTAAATCCACAGAACCTCTCACATCCAGCCCTGAAAATGAGAGACTCCAGCTCATGATTAGCATATCGCTATATTAGACGAAAGATGCTGCTCTATGTGCCCAACAAGCTGCACATCTCAGGACCTAATGCTCGGCAACACACGAGCTATCGATGTTGCCAGATACTGGGAAAAAATAAATTTGACGTCGCTGACACGTCAAAGAAGACTGAATGTGATATCATAATAAGAAAGGAAATTAATGTTTGAAACAAAAAAAAATGAGAATTAAAAAAAAAATGTTTTTCGAATACAAAAGCTTTTAAGTTTGGTTGTGAATTTTAATTTCTCAAGCTCTGTAGTGCACTATCGGTCGCCGCTAGTTCTGCGCTAATCGGCATGAGTCACTTGCTAAAACAGATTGCTGAAGTGCGACATGGTGCCAATACTGCTGGTGCAGCCACGGAGAGGACTTGGACCAGGATTCAAGTTAGAGGAGACGCCATGCACGACACTAAAGTGTGCGAAACTATCATAAAATAGTGTGGCATTTCTACAGTTGCACTGAACATAGATGAGCGAATTTAAATGAAGGTTAAGAGTTTTGCAACAATAGAGTTAAATCATTTAATACTCAGACGGTAAGGTTATTGACAATAATTGATGAATTTGCATTATTTTAATTCTAAATTAATTAGCATTGCTTAGGATGGACCTAATGCGATCCAAAACATATACAATTACTTAAAATCTGTGCGATATAAAGACCATTCAGCAACTCTTTACGCCTCGTCAGAACTCGATCAGTTAGTTGCGACCTCTGGCATCTCTGAGTCACAGCATTCGACAGCTGTCGTTTCCACATTTTTTTAAATGAACCTAATCCAACGTAAGCGGATTAGTAATGTCTGGCCAACAGACTTTTCATCTTTTCAGCACTGGTTTTTAAAATCGAATTTAAGGTGTGTTAAAATTTTTATAAATAACATCACAATATATATATTGTTAACATGTTTTCATAATTATCAACGGATAATTATTAAAAAATGTATAACTTTTGCTTTGCAAGCCAAAGGTCGTGGGGTCTTAGGTTTTAATCCCTGACGAGATTAAAAAAAAACATTTTTTTACGATTTCTGAGCTAGAGCTCATTTTAGAAAATAACCCCGGGTTGGTGTGAATTTGATCCCTCACCTGTAAAATACCAGTCATAGCCTATTAATTAAAATTGGTGGTAGACGAAAGTCGTCCCGTGAAGACCACCCATTCATAGTAAATTCCTGTAATAATAAGGATGATGCGCGAATCTCGGGTTGTAGTCCATGACGTTGGCGGATCAACGCTCCACATACAGCGCTTAGACATATGCACCATGGTAAGCGTCATAGAATTCCACAGATGAGACTTCAAAACTACTATCACCATCTGTCCGTATTTTCCTGTATATGATTACATAAAAGAGACGGTGATTGATAACTCTCATTGTGGATTATGTGATACTTGCCATTCTTAAAAATGGCTAAGCTCTGCAAGAATAAATTCGACAAAATCATTGAATAAGCCTCTTCGCCTCATCTGTTTTTACTGGTACTTTCAATGAATGATTGCTTTTTGCGGGACGACTTTCGTCTACCATTATTTTTTATTAATATTGCGAGTGAGTAATCAATTTAAGAAATTGGTGGTACGTATATATTATAATAGCTTTACAATTTATAAGAAATAAATTATTTTAAGCTTCGACGAGATCAAACACGTGACTTCTGACATAGCCTTGTATAAATCATTTCCGTCGGTATTTATTAGAAACAAGCGTAAAAAATGTAATCACATTTATACAATACTAATTAAATAATTCATATGAATATAAATTACAACTGATTTCCAAAGATAATTATGTTTATTTTTATAAGAAAAAATAAAATAAACGTACGTTCCATTTCCTGTAAGAATTAGAATAACATTAAGGTTATCAACTGACAATACTTGGTGAAACTGCATAATTATAATTATTAAATTAATTTTAATTAAAAAATTATATAATTAAAAATATTTAGTTTTGATTAACAATTTATTTAATGATTACATGTTTCGGCGTTCCTGAAGACCATCTTCAATAATGAAAAAATAAAAACAGGCAGTGGCTTATATAGGTATAGAAAAGTTCCTATATTAGTACACACATATTTACAAGTTGTATATGTGTGCGGGTACAACAATTGAAAAAGGTTAATTTAAAAATTAATCGGTATGTGATTATTTTAATGTATTAAGATATTATAATATAATAATATTTTTTTTGTTTTCAATTTAAAAAGACATTATAAAATACAATTTTAAATAAAATACAATATTTCATTATTTAAGATATTCTTCAGGAAGGCCGAAACATGTAATCATTAAAATAAATTGTGAATCAAAACTAAATATTTTAAATTTATTAATTTTTAAATTGAAATCAATTTTAAGATTATAAGAATTATAAATTAATATAACGCTTTTGTCCTCTAGTACTTTTAATAAGTCACACTATAATATTGTAAAAGAGTGAATTATGCGAAACATGAAGTGTAGTATTGCACATATATAATCTTGAATATAATTACTTCAAGATCGAATATGTAGAATTGATGCGACGTGTGCATTAACGTGTTACGAGGTTGTATACTCGCATTATATCCCTTTACTATAACCGTATATAAGATGGAATATATACCACCAACAGAAAGTACACCTAACAAATCTTTCCTCTACTACCCAACACAGTTTTTCATCCAAAATTAGGTATGTACAAGCATTTTAAGTGGAAGATGTTTCCTACAGTCGACAACGGAACTGGTGATGCCTGGGGGGAATTCTTGGATTTCCCCGAAAGAGGACCTAGCCCTTGGACACGACCAGGGGTGAAATATATGGAGGTCCCTTAACAGACTTCGGACCGGAGTATGCAAGACGAGGACACAAATGAAAGCCACGCAGTTTTACAGCGGACCGACTGAATGTGACTGCGGCGTGGAGCAGACCCTGTCACACCTTCTGGAGTGTGCGCTGTGTCCGAGTAGCAGCACCCAAGAAGACCTGATGATGGCCGGGAGTAACGCCATCGACGTCGCCCACTTCTGGACAGACAGGGTCTGACCCTGTTGTTTCCGACACGATTATATATATTTAAGTGGAAAAGCAACCTATGACTTATTTTCTCTTATGAAAACCACTACATGCAGGAGAAATGCACCGTCATCACAACACAAATTATTTTTCAGACATGCACTCGTAATTTGTGTTATATGATGGTGTGTACTTAGTTTGTTTTCATTTTTTTATTTTAATGCAGTTTGTTTCGAGTTCAATGCTGATGATAGAAATTGATCGAGTTAAAGTATCCTAAGTGTTGACACGAGAACAATGCTAAGAGGCGTGTGGAAATCTCTGTAGAGACTTGAAAAATCCGGCAGTGATGCCAAAGTGCATTATGGAGCATCTATAAAAATGCATTCACTCATGCCACCTGCGTGTACTGCATACGAGTACATCGCTAGAAAACCAAAATATTATGGAAAGTTTTTTGATAGGATTGCGGGCTAGTGTGGACTTTCGTTTATCCAAATATAATCTAGAAAGCTAACATAATGTGTTGTTCATAGATTGAATATTTTATTAACCCTTTCATAACGGTTCGGTTTGAATACAAATTATACTGTCAATTATAAAACTAGGATTTAAAGCATAAATGTACTTATCTGGTCTATTTACATATATTACATTGGTTCTTGTATTCTTAAGCTATCAGATGATGAATAAAAAACTATTCTAAGAAAGTAGCAAAACGATATATCACATCAACCGATGTCAACGGTCGGGGAATCTTATGACGGCATATGCCGACAACCGATGCGAAAGGGTTGAAATAACGTTTGACACGTATGTACTTGAATATTTAATGATATTTGATAATAATAATAATAATACAAAAATATGATTACGTTTCAGCAAGCAAAATTTTCAAAAAGTCAATATATTACAACAATATTAATTCTTAGCACAAAAATGACACCCTTGACATACTTACTCACTTCTACAATAAGTAAACATGATGCTATTTTTTATCAATTTCAAAAACTGGATCATTATTATTGAAATATAATTTAACTGATAAAATCTTTTAAAATTCGATGACGTTGTACGTCAAAAGATTGTGTTAATTTTCCCATTTTCTGAGACTTAATTTTCAGTATTACTCAGTACAAGTGACATTAACAGCAAGGTGACCTAGCTGAATATCATATATTACATGCGTGAGCTAAACTACTCCAATTCGCTGGCGTTTTTATTTAAGGAATGTAGTAAATAAAATGTTTAAGCCGTCCTACATTATATCTTCAGTTTCATTTTCCATAGAGCTGGGCTATTTATGTATTATTTATGTCACATTATATGCCATCAAGTTATGTCAGCTATCATGATCCTTGTCTGAAGTCATTTATGCAGTTGAATTACAATAGTGACATTATCGGAAGCTTCGCCAAGTGCAGTCAATGCATAGTTGGTGAAGGAACTGTATATAGTGTATGAAGTATATTTGGACTTTTGTTTAAAAGCTTTTTAAAATATGTCGAGTGATTAGTGAGGACTTGACAGGACTGGATTACTTAATGCTGCCCCTCGCTCGACTTAAAATTTACAGTCATAAATATTTTTTATCTTTTTTTTATGTAAGCACATACAGGAGAATACCAATAGATGGTGATAGTAATTCTGAAGTCTCATTTGTGGATTCTATGACGCTTACCATGGTGCATGTGGAGTGTTAATCCGCCAATGTCATAGATTACAGCCCGAGATTCACGCATTATCCTTTATTATTACAGCAATTTACTATGAATGGGTAGACTTCACGGGACGACTTTCGGCTATCACCAATTTTAATTAATAAGCTATGACTGGAATTTTACGGGTGAGGGATCAAATTCACACCAACCGGGTGTATTAAAGAGCTAATAAATCGATTAAAAAACATTTTTTTTTAAATCTCCGTCGGGGATCGAAATCATGACCTTTGGCTTGCAAAGCAAACGCTTTGACCATTGAGCTATACCCGCCGGCAAGAGGAGTATGAGACACATTTGGATTTTTTTTTGATTCGTGATCGAGTGATTACTGAGGACTTGATAGGACTGAGTTACTTGGTCGCTCAGCGTAAAATTTACAGTCTAAAATATTTTTTATCTTATTCATTCAGCGCGTCTTGCTTTCGTATAGCTCTTCTCGCGCGTTAATCTTTTTCGCACCGTGCAAATGAATTGAAAGTCGACGTTTATTAGCTGGGGATTAAGCTCGTTAGACAACATTGCGCCTCGACTGCGTTAGTCACCGTGCCGGAGAAAGGGGCCAAGGAACGCAATGAGAGCGTTCCCAGCAACAATGGACTCGGCTATTGATACCGGCCGATGTTGCTGCTCACAACGGCGTAATCCAGGGGTGAGGGATCTTCATCTAGCGGTGCGAGATGACTCGCGCGTTTCGAGCGGCGAAAATTTCCTTAGGACACTAGTGTCGCAATACGATTTGAAATGGATTGGGTGCACATAAATCGCGGCGTCAACAACACGAAGTTACATGAATAATAAACAGTGACATTGATAATGTAGACCTTATTTGAATTCAATGAAAAATGCATAAGACTGACAAAATGAAAAATATACAGAAATTACGTATTCAAAGTATTTGTAATTTACTGGTTTTCAACCCTTTCGTTACAGCTCGGTGGAATACAAATTATACTGTCAATACGGCGTGAATTATTCAAACCATTTTTTTTTGCTTAAAACTAGTATTTGAAGCATAAATGTACTTATCTGACCTATTTTCTTATATCACATTGGTTCTTCTATCCTTTAGCTATGAGATGATGCATAAAAAACTATTATATTTAACAAAAGTTCATTATGTAACTCCATACATGTGGTGGCATAGACACATGTGGTTTACAGAAAAATCGCTCCTGTGACGTAACCAAACGATATTTATTTACATGCTATACAGATTCCTGTAAATAATACATGTAGGTTGATAAAGGGAATGCTTGCACTTCCAATTTCCTACCGTAGATGTCACAATGAGTACTGAAAGTAGCAAAACGATAAATCACGTCAACCGATGTCAACGGTCGCGATTATTTGACTGCATATATCGACAACCGATGCGAACGTTACAACCCAAATATATAAATTTTATATATTTTTTTGTAAAACTCAAAAGTCAGAAAACAGATAAATCTTAACATAAATTGTTAAAATAAATAATACATTAAATCACGTCAAAATGTTTGCTTCCTCCGAACTGAAATAAATCGTTTCGAGATGAACGAAAATAGTATACATCTAATAATGTCGTGGGCGGATTCGAGTGTTAAAAATAATATCAAATAGCGTATAAATCAAAATACAAACTGTTATCACACACGGGTAAATTAATTATTATGCTTTTGTGTCACATTGTAAAATATTATCAGATTAGACTCACCATTGGACGCAATACCAGTTAAGTATTGAGTAACTAAATAAGTTTTTTTATGTAAGCACATACAGTAGAATACCGACAGATGGTGATAGTAATTCTGAAGTTTCATCTGTGGAATTCTATTACGCTTACCATGTTGTATATGGTTAAGCGCTGCATGTGGAGTGCTGATCGGCCAACGTCATAGACTGCAGCCCGAGATTCACGCTTCATTCTTATTATTACAGGAATTTACTATGAATGGGTTGTCTTCACGGGACGACTACTACCAATTTTAATTAATATGCTGGCATTTTACGGGTAACAGATCGAATTCACGCCAACCGGGGTATTTTAGAGCTGAGAAAATGATTAATTTTTTTTTTTAAATCTCCGTCGGGATCGAACCCACGGCTTTTGGCTTGAAAAGCAAACGCTTTGACCATTGAGCTATACCCGCCGGCATAGTTGAATGAACTTAGAGAACGTTGGCGTAATTAATTTCAATTTAAGCTAAGAAGTTATCTCTATAACTCCAAGGATTTTAAGGAAGATTTTAGTTTTATTGTGAGGCAAATGTTGTTATAGAATAGAAAAGAAATGATGAAATTGAGAGACGTGTGTAATTTTAATAATAAAAAAGATTGCCATCAACAGGCATGTATATGTTGAATCGTCTATGTAAGAGGTGAATACATTTTTGAAAGAAGATTTAAATTTGGAACAAAATTTGAATTTTGTTTTTCGAAGATCTTCGTTTTTTTTCAGTTGTGTTCAATTGGTTCCCAACGTTTGTTCTGCTGATATTTTAGCAGCGAGTAATTCTCTTGGACCGCTCATCTTATATCTAGTTTCGGATGCATCACGGAGTGAAATGTTATCAAATGATATTTAAAGAAGATCCAAATTTCGAACAAAATTTGCATTTTGTTTTTCGAGTATCATAGTTTTTTTTCAGTTATTATTTCCCAACGTTTCTGCGGATATTTTTGCAGTGAGTGATTCTCTTAGAGCACTAATCTCGTAGCTAGTTTCTGATGTACTATATATCATGGAGTGATATGTTGTCGAATGGGTTGAGTGCTGTGTCTCCAAGCTGTCTGCAATTTTCTGCACTCTTCGCGGGAAACAAGAGCAAGACGAAGGCGTCTGATGCAGATACAGATGCTGATGCTGCTGTTGCCGCTGCTGCGTGTCTCCGGGCAGAAATAACCGGCGCCCGGTTCGATCGCCCCGCTGACTCACGAGCCGCCCCCAGAGAGCAAAAAGACAAGACGTGCGTTAATAATAGAAGATTGACAGAAGCGGCGAGGAGACACCCAGAGAGGATGCGAGACTGCGTGTTTATCACATCATTTCCAACGACTGAGCAGACTGAGTTTGACTTTGTAAGGAATGACGAGGTGAGAGAGCGGAAAGGGCAGCTTTCCATACTAGTCGTTCAAGAGGCGAAGGTGGACGTGGTTGGGACATTCACTTTGCACCGCATTTTGTTCAAGTCTCCAGGCTTTTGCCGTACTGGAAGTCCGTCGGAATCTATGCATAGAATGTACTGTGCGAAGCTGCGGGAGGCAGAGCTGACATGTGATGAGGCGAGGACTATGGCGGCTGACGGAGCTTTGTGGCGGCAGGTCGCGACAATCATTATGATGATGACGATGATGATGATGACGTAAATCCAATGCGTTTGTCTGAATGAAGATTCAAAATATAGTAATATTCCTGAATTACGCTTTCATAAATTATAACACATTTTGAATAAAACAAGAATTTCGTCGGTGTGGTATAATTGATATATACTCGTATAATCTCACCCAAAAACCGTCAATTTTTCATGTAATATTTTTGTTTATGTAGTTTTATAAAAATATATGGATAGAATTTGCTCTGCGGACCTTTGGGCGCAAAGATGATTTGAATCGAGGCAATGCTAACGACAGCTGATATAATTGTGTGGCGGCAATTTGTGACTACTATAATCTCCATCCAGGAATCGAATATCGAAAAAAAAAGATTTTCGTTTTCAGTTTGCTTATACATATACGGATTGATGTCGACGAGCTTTGTACATTAGAATAATATATAATTATGTATTACATATTTTGCACGCAGACGATAGTATTAACATAATTTACTTGTACATTTTAATAGACAAAATTATTACAATGATCTTTAGAACGTACAAAATATGATATTTTTTTGTGAATAACTTATGATCAAACATATCTACGTATATTTTAATTATTCTTGCAACTGAAAGTGAATCGTAATAATAATAATTTAAAAGACGACTTTTTAAAAAAAAAATCTATTAACACTATTAGACCAACTAGCTTGTCGCATTATATAGTATGACCCCTCCCGCATACCTGTTGTAATTTAGTATCGCGGAACCGCTGACCTAGCCAACATCCACGTTATCGTTTATCACTTGGATAAATAAATAACCTAGAGTATTATTTATACATTCTAATAGTGCGTAAAAGTTTTTTTTAAATAGGGCGATGCTACAACGTTAATCACTGAAGTTGCCCGACCGACGGGCGTCTGCTGAACGTCTTGTGCACATTCACAAGTTTACTGCCGCTCGCGACATAAACAGTTCAAATGAGAGAGCGAATCCTTCGATTATATGTTTATTTAGATTTAATATTTCGCCTGCAGCTCAGATCTGCGAATAGATCGGCCAGTTGGCTTTTTCTGCTTCCGGGCGTATTTTTCCAATATATTTTTTGGCAGCGGAAACTTTTTCAAGTTTTCCAGTCAAACAACTTCATATTAGTAGAAAGCAGTGACTTGTAATAATGACTACTATAATGAATTAATAAACGTTTCAGTCACTTTGTTTATTAATGTCGACTTGATTAATTTTTATCTAAAAAAAAATGTAAAAAAAACGTATAGATGCGTGTTGTACCCTGCAAGTTACACAGAAGGTTAGATTATACGTCTGACAAATAGTTGAAGAACGTAGGAGCCTATTCCATGTCAGCCTCGTTAACCTGGCGTGTAGCTCCAACGATTTCCTTGATGAAGTTTAACAGCAAGGGACCATCGGAAATAAGCAGCAATTCAGGAAAATCCTCCCAAGAAATGGTAGAGACTCCCTGGCGACAACACAGAATGCGTCTCCTATTCTCATGGATGATGCACTCCATGAGAGTGTCTCACTGTCGACTATTAATGTCGACTGGTTTCGAAATCAGCGTGAAATATTGATTATTATTTATATCTAGTGTTGTCCTGACGAAATAAGGGTGTGTATTATAAAAATAAAATAATTTTCTCTCGTTTTTAAAACTTCACATTGCGCATGCGTCGCTTCCAATATCATGGTCACAAAACTAACATGATCCATATGATAACATAAAAAACACATGTTTATTTAATATAGTATATTACCAATTTATACCGCTCATAATAATTAGAATGTAAATAGTCCACAGCTAGTATTATCGATGACCTTAGCCAATAATCACAATGTTTTACAAATTGGAACTTAAAACTTGTCGAATTAAGAATTATGAGTAAATGGTATGCTGCCACGTTTAAGCATATTCAGTTTTGGCAGTGATTTGCAGCAATGCTACTGCTTATAAAAATCGTTAGATCCTTAATTTTGTATAAGTAAACTATATATAATGAATATATGGTTTTGGGCATAAAACGTCCATCCACCATTGTTGAGTACAATGGACATTTATTTATATTTTGACCTATTTTTGGTGCCCTTTTGCAAGCGTAAACTGAACAAATCCGTTAGTTTTCCAGGACGCTGATGTCTTAGGAGCTTGAATACAATAAGTGACTGTGAGTAAGAATTAACTGTCGCGATAATAGCAGTGTTTGTATCGACTTGTACCGCTAAATATACGAGCGTCCCGTTCAGTAGCAGTTCTGAGAAGCGCAGGCCGGGAGGCGAGCGGTGACTCACGAGCCGCGCCGGAGCCTGGTGGTACGCGGTGCAGCTCCGTACTCTATAAGGGGAGCTATTATTAAGATGTTACGACGCGGGGGAAGTCTATGCACCATTTTGATCGTACTTGTATCATCACGCGTCTGTTGGGTTCGCGATTCTCCAGTCTGGTAATGCTCCTATCACTGTAACGCAAGTGACTGTACATCAAAAGGGGGGACGTTTACAGATGAGCATTTTGGAGAGCTTTACGTGCGTTACGCTGGATATTTATCATGATTAGCACATCGCTATATTAGGCGAAATTGTCGACAGTAATAACACAAGTAATGCACGAAAGACGCTATTGAAAATGCATCATGTCAGTTCTAAAAGCTGCGATTATCCTTGCTGTCACGATCATCATGTCTGCAGGTACATGCTATGCACGGTTCCCATTGCTTACAAGACGAGAGACTGGGCACTTATTGAATAAAAATTACCTGTAGTGTTCGAGGTGAATAAAGATATTGGTTAATTAGTCTGACGCTTTCAAGGCTTGAATCTTGTAATGTTCAGTCTTAACGAGCGGCCCAATCCAAGCAACAAGGTGGTCAACCATCCTAGTACCACGGCCTTTTCGCATCGGTTGTCGGCATATGCCGTCATAAGATTCCCCGATTGTTGACATCGGTTAACGTGATATATCGTATTGATACTTTCTTAGAATAGTTTTTTATGCATCATCTGATAGCTAAAGGATACAAGAACCAATGTGATATATGAAAATAGACCAGATAAGTACATTTATGCGTCAAATAGTAGTTTTATAATTGACAGAATAATTTATATTCAAACCGAGCCGTTATGAAAGGGCTAATCATCAGTAAATTGACGAGAAGCAGTGTGCCATACATGGTGTTGTCGTTGCTCAAAGGGATATAAGTCAATAAATAGGTAGTTTCCTCAAAATTTGATGAAAGCATGAATGTTGAGTAAGAATCCGTAAATGCATCGATAAGGTGGTAAAAAACTGCCACATTCCAAATTAAAATGACAAGGAAAAACACCTTTCAGCAGTCACAGATATTAAGTAATGATTTTCGGCTTTTTATATTTGAATACTAGAATTATGTTTACAATGAACCGGTGTAAGTTATGCTTGACATTTTTTATAGTTTTCGATATTCAGAATACGGAACATTGGCTTTATTTATGAAGGTGCTCATTATTGATATTTATTAGCGCGATATGTTTCTCGACTGTGAGGAATGGCCGAATGATTGTTGACGGTGAAAAAACTATTTGTTAGTCGGTCCTTCCTGTGGCCGAGGGTAGCCAAGACAGATCAGTCTTTTTGATATAAAATAATTATGTTTGTCAATGATGTGTGCCAGAAGTGAAGTTTTTCTGTCTTGCGTCATGCCGAATGATAAGGACATGTAAAATAACAACATTCGCAATTAGAAGAAATGAAAAACACACGGAAAATCATGGTCAATCTTTATCAGACAAAATCGACGGATAAAATGACGGTGCCTGTTATCAAATGACTTTTTATTTTTTAGGTTATCACCTAAAAACATATAAGATCCTTAGTTTTGTCTAAGTAAACTATATATAATGTTTTTGAGCATAAAACGTCCATCCACCATTTTTGACGACAAGCGGTGTTTCAATAGGGTGTGGTGTTGCACAAAGGCATACAATAAAGATGTTCATACATATTAATTAAAGTCCAAAATAAAACTTTCAGAGACTCAGTATACATTCAGCAGATAAATCACGGCTGGTAAAGATTATGAGGATATATTTTGACTACCACAAATAATAAATATTTTGGGTATTATTTATGTCAATACTCGAGTATAATTTTTATATTTTGAGTTTATTTATCATTACCACCGGTTTAAAAAAAAAACAGTTAATTGGTATTTCGGAAAGAATCGACCATTTTTTTTGCGTCACTTTAGCGTCAGTTTGTCAACGGTCGCCGTTGAGTCGTGGTTGGTATCATTTTAAAGTTCTATTAGTACTCTTTCTATTTTGACTTAGGGCACTTTGATATTTAATATTAGGGGGTGGCGCAGTGGGGTAGCGCCCACTATAACGATTCATGCATTTTACAATACTTACACACATATAAGACAACGTTGTGGATTCTGTGATAAAATGGTATTACATACTTAGATTATTTACTTGGAGATTCTTCTGGTTATTAAATTACAACCACTCTCGCCTTATATAGTATAATATATGGCTGAATTGGCCTATAGTGATATGCATGCTACGATTCCGAATTGTCGAAATGAATGAGATGTGTTATACAGGCGGCACCTTATTTTGATTGATTACATAATATTTGTTTAAAAAAATCCTTGAACTCCTTAAAACGTGTAAGACTAAGCGGTTAATATCAAAACATTTCAATTATTTGAAGCTTTGTTACGTGGGAAGCGTTCGGGATTTCTGTGAGCCAGTTTGCAGTTCATTTGACATGTTTTATGGTTATTTATACCCGTTCATAAAAAAAATCACAATCACGGTTCTGTTCGCCTAATCCGCTGACACGATCACTCGGTATCTCGAGCCACAAATCAGCAGCACGTGTGACCTGATGCTGTGGGGGCAGCTGGAGCGAGCTTCTTCGACGCAACGAAGTGCTAATCAAGCACAGTAACGAACGTACTAGGGTGATCCATAAAATAAGTTTTCCATGGCGTTACAGTCCTGAAAAGCGCTGTTATGGTGGATTTCGCGATTCTGTAGTGTACCTTGGTTCCCCTACTCTAAATCGCTTCCCTAGCGAGTTGCCTGCGAAGCTCAGTATTAGGTACACTACAGAATCGCGGGATCCACCATAACAAATAAACCATTTTTTGCTTAAAACTAGTATTTGAAGCATAAATGTACTTATCTGACCTATTTTCATATGTCAAATTTGTTCTTCTATCCTAAAGCTATCAGATGATGCATAAAAAACTATTATATTTAACAAAAGTTCATTATGTAACTCCATTCATGTGGTGGCATCCACACATGTGGTTTACAGAAAAATCGCTGTATTGCACTGTGGCTCTTTGTAATAGAACTAAGAACATTAATTATAAGATTTTCATACTGATAATGTATATCCATAATATATAAGTGATAATTGTTGATAATTTTAGTAATTATTAAATTAAACCTCTACTATTAGTCACAAAGGGTTAAAATAGGCATAGTGTGTTTCATTGCAGTGATATATGATTTCGTAAGGCGTCTCTCTGCCTGAGAAAGGCGCCGGGAAAAGAGTTCGCTCTATTTGTCAGACAAAGGAACAATAAAAAAGGAAGAAATCTCCGGCGGCGGATGTCGCACAAATGACTCACGCGTATTTTGGAAGCGACAAAGGCAGACACAAAGAGTGTCAACTCTTAGGGTTAAAGCATGAAGCTCGTTAAAGCGACGATGGGCACGAGCTACGCTTACAACGCCAAAATCGCCTGCAGGTTAACCAGTGAACTCGCTGTTTACAAGTGATTTTAGCCCATTCGTTACAGCTCGGTGGAATACAAATTATATTGTCAATACAGCGTGAATTTTTCAAACCATTTTTTTGTTGTTGCTTAAAACTAGTATTTGAAGCATAAATGTACTTATCTGACCTATTTTCATATATAACATTGGTTCTTTTATCCTTTAGCTATCAGATGATGCATGAAAACCTATTATATTTAACAAACGTTCATTATGTAACTCCATACATGTGTAGGCAGTGACACATGTGGTTTACAGAAAAGGCTCCTGTGACGAAACCTAACGATATTTATTTACATGCTTTACAGATTCCTGTAAATAATACATGTAGGTTGATAAAGGGAATGACTGCACTTCTAATTTCCTACCGTAGATGTCACAATGAGTACTGTAAGTAACAAAACGATATATCACGTCAACCGATGTCAAAGGTCAGGGAATCTTTGACGGCATATATCGACAACCGATGCGAAAGGGTTAAAGGATTGAAAAAAAAGTTTTTTTTTTTTTTTAATAAATATTAACGCAAAATTAATTTTACATCATTCATTATACGAGACTAATAAGAAAAAGCAGACACACAACAAGTTTAATAATGCTAAACGTTACAAATTAAATATCTTACGGTGGGTATTTAAGAAGTGTGAATTTAGCCACATCACCGCAAATTGTTGCCACTCAGTTTAGTCAGTTGCCTTTGATTATACTTTTTCCCAAGACATATACACCCGATGGTCCATCTGAGAAGATATATGGTTCTCGACGACCTCCATAGCAGAAGAGCCGTGGGACCATTTGGTCATAAAGGCGGCTCAGTCCATTGTATGTAAACATAATATAACATCCAAATTTTAAGTAATAACGTACTATGTCTCTTTTCATTTTAAATACAACATCATTTTCTGCCGCCTGGTAGCCCTGATACTCGAATGAAACACTCATCTGATTCACAACGAGCCAATGGGAATTAGCATTATTAAGGCGCTCGGAGATCGTAAGATATATTTTTTAAGTGTTGATTTCAAAGATAATTCTAGTTGTTTTTACGAGTCGATTGGGTCACGTAATTTTAACGTAACGTGTAATAATAAAAGTAATGTTTTCATAGCTTAACAATCAGTGGACAAACGACTGAATGAATCAACACAATTATGTAAATTTTACGCTGTGTTCTGTCAATCAATAAAGCGATATTCTCACAACAAGAAAACCACTCATCAATTATTGATTATTATATGCAGATAATTAATAGATAGAAATACACAATTACATTGCACATGAAGGTTGCATAAAACATTATAAAGGGTGTAACGCAATGAGTAACGAGACTATACCTACGAAGATTATACCAAGTGAAGTGTTTGATGATACATCTTTTCGATATGATTAAGATCATGAATATATTATTACTTCCGAGAATAACGTGAAAAAGAACCTTGTGTATTGGCAAAACAGACGCACGTCGCAGTTGTCACGATTTAATTACTTTAATTTAATAATAATATTATAAGCCATAATGTAACGAACAATAAATTAATATATAAACATCACATGTATTCCAAGTTATAATTTATTGACACATACAGGATCCATTATCAAATCTTTAAGTTAAGTTAGCGAGACATCCAGTGCAACAGTTGTCCGGGGACTTAATGTCCCGTGCACTAGTCGTCCAGTGCGCCCCACGTCGTTACCGATGAGTCGTTGAACGTCTGGGGACGAAATGCGCCGTAACCTGCTCAGGGCCACGAAAATGATAACGTTGAAATACGTGTGGCTAGTATATTATATACTCGGTACTACACTATGAAAGTAATGTGCGTGATTTTATAGTGATGCGACCATCCAAGGCAGCGCGGTAAAACCAGTTGGAAAATATGGTGGTGAGTCTGTCTACAGGATGTATACAGCCGGTCCCCAGTTTTTTAAATAATTTTAAGCGTTTTTACAGATCTGATAAATAAATATATTTTTTCCATAAAATACATCATTTCCATGACCACTCCTCTAACTGGAGCATATGGACATTACGAGCCGCCGCCACAAAGCTCTATCAACCCCTTGGTTCTCGCCTCATCCAATGTCAGTTCTACCTCCCGTAGGTCCACCGAGTAAATTCTATGTTTAAGTTTCCAAACGGCTTTCCAAAACGGCGCGAGCCCGGGAGCTTGAAAGAAAGGCAACTGTAGTTAATGTTCTCCTTCTGCATCCGTATTACATGTCCTAGCTAGGTCCACCTTCGTCTCTTGACCGACTGTAGTATGAAAGGCTGCTTTGTCCGTCAAGTCAAACCACCTTACTCCCAGTATTACGTATAATATGCGCAGTACTTTAATAATGCATCGTGTATATTCCATGCTCTCATTTACGCGATGGCCCCGGGTAGCCAGCGCACGTAAATATTGACGAGACGTTGTTTACAGCGATCGCTCGAGAAGGTGGAGTTTTTTGTTGTCGTCGTGGATATAGGCCACTAGATTAAGAGCGCTTAATCATGTGTAATAGGTTGGCAAGAGCCCCGCCGCGCGAGTGAGCTATCATTCAGCGAACCTAATCTGAAATTGGCCGGTCGATAAAAACATTGTCATTTATCAATTGCCTTGGCAGACCGGCTGCACTTTTTGCCCAAGAAGCGCTGACTCACACGCTTCAGGGATGCGACTCGAAAATATTATTTAATTAACGCAACCACATCAAGGAGAATACCGACAAACGGTGAAAAAAAAGTTAATTTCTCAATTAAGTGAGCTATTGGCAATGCGCCTACGTTGAGAACAGGATAAACGTTAGGTTAAAAAAGGTTCGTGGTTCGAATCCTAGTATCCGCCGTTTATATTTTAAATGATTTTTATTGATGAGAGAAATGTCATAAAAGCTAATGTTTATTGTGAATTTTTATGTACGTATAAATTGTTAAATATTGATAACTATCTTCAATTATCTATAATACAGTGGAACCTCTATACATTATTTCTCGCATAATCGTATTCCCGGATTTGTCGTTTATTTATTCTACTCTAAATTCATTTCATACAAAAAATGATATTCGTATTCATAGTTTATTTTAATAGCCCTCTATAAAGACAATAGATAGAGGTTTCACTGTATTAGATACAAATAATATAAATACACCATTAAAAAACTCGTCTATTGATTAGATTGGAGTGTTGATCTGCCAATGTCATAGACCGCATCACGCATCGTTTATTTTCATGGCGACTCACTTCGAAATGGATGTGTTCACGGGATGATTTTCGTATACTACCAATTTTGATTAACATGCTAGGATTGTCATTTTACGAGAATACATTTTTAACTCGGGAACGTTTATAGAGCTTACAGATTGATTTAAATTCCGTCGAACCCTCGATCTTTGGTATAGTAAGTAAACATGTTATATTTAAGCCATACTCGCCGGAAATATGGTGACAAAAGGGTCCAGCAACAATGGTACATCGGTAGCGCGGATCTCGTTAAATCACCGAAATTAACCAACATTGGATAAGCCACCTGCCATTGCTGGTCGGGTTGAATCGCTCCTTAAGACCAAATGGTCTAGGCCTCGGGAGCAACGGAGTAACTATCCGATCTCTTTAAAAAATTACAATTAACAACTCGCCCAAAAATATGCTTCGGATACTAAAGTATTGCATCTTCAAGTATTAGGGTTTCTACCTTGTAATTTGTCGGGGACCATATATAGTATGTTTCCAGGTGGAACTTCGGATGCGGAGATGTATCGACAATTTGTGGTGAGCGTGTTCTAGATACGGAACGCAAATGGATATGGAAATAAAACAACAGGTGCGAATTAATCGACGGTAGACTTTGGGTCCGTGGTCACCAGTCTAATGTCTGCGACGTGGAGTGTCTATCGTGCGAGAGAGCACGAGGCGGGGTATTTTTATTTGACTATTTTATTCGGTATATGTTGTTGGAGCTTTGATGTTTGTAATGAAGAAAAGTTGGTCTGCAATCCGTGATTCACGCTGCGTTTATTTTAGAATTCGAAAACATACGACATTTCTAGATGTTGTCGGATGGTGATTAAAATAACACCTTTGAAAACATTTTGTTATTTGCATTGTGTTTTTGACATCTTTACAACACATACAGAAGTACATATATCGAACTCGTGACGGTAATAGTGTAATCTCATGTATGAATTGTTTGTCACTCTTGTCATTCTTGAGGATGGCTGAGCGCATTAAAGTGACTAAGTGTTGACTCGCCAACATCATTAGGCTATAAGCATAGAACTCTTCTTTCCATATCTGGAACATCCAAACTGCTGCCACTTTTCAGTTCTGTCAGCTGCCACCGCCTATTCCTCGTTCTAGGACATGCACCTGAAGGTCTACTTGGGAATGTACATGGTTTTCGACAACCTCCATAGTAACATAAGCCAACAGAAGTCCATGTGCTTGAAGAGAGGGCAACTGTAGAGTCGGAGGCATATTTTGAGTGATTTATTTATAGTTTTTTTAAATTAAATCGAATGACTAGCCTGACGCTCCCTAGGCCAGGATCATTTTGTACTAAGGGGCGGCTCAACCCGATGAATAAAATTGTCAACAAAAATTGATACGATATCATCAAGTTTCGTAAGTTAAGTCGTGAGATAAATGGTAAAGGAGCTAAAAAGCGGTAAACTTTTACAGTAAAAAGTCAACTACACTTAAAACCACTGTTAGTGAAAATGACACATTTTTTAAGCGGATATAACATATAGAGACGTATAAGACAACATTAAGAAAAAAAATGATGTACGTAAATAAAATCATCGATAAATATTAAAAATATATACATAATTAAATTATACAATGAACATTCAAAACATATCTTTAATTTAGCAACGTCACTTTTGGCAGTGTTTTGAAAACACAACATTAAGTTTACGTTATTCGCCGAATACAGGTGCCATCAACCTTCCGGGTGCGGCCGAATCTGCGTGCGAGCACCGGTCCTGCGTCACTGCACGTCGTAACATTAAACATCTGCAATGGTCGAGGGCTAGGACGTGCGTTTCGAGGAAACGATCCACAATAAATAAATAATATCAATGCGTTTTTAGAGGTGCACTCTGTGTGCCAAGCAGATGCGGAAAATGTCGCGTGCGTCGTTTGGCTGCGTCACTCAGAACGAGCTACGAGTATACTGGAAAACACCGATATTCGAGGGTTATCCGTAACATAAGTTTCCCGTGGTGCCACAGTCCTGAAAAGCGCTGTTATGGTTGATCCCGCGATTCTGTAGTGTACCTTGGTTCCCCCACTTCAAATCACTTCCCTAGCGAGCTGCCTGCGGAGCTCAGTCTTGGCTTGGCAGCCGTACGTGATGGATCTCCCCCTCGCTTCGCCCGCCAGGTATTTCCTGTCTGCAAAAAACATTGTGCCGGTAGAAATCCATTCCCACCCATGCGAAATATATGGAGACGTATGAGCGTACAATATGTGCGCAAATGGTGCAGAGTTCAATAACGGGCGTACTGACGTCCATGATGAGGAGCGTTCCGGACAGCCATTTGTTTCTGACGAAACAATTGCAAAAGTGGAGGCAGTGATGCTCCAATTTTGAATGGGGAATGATATTTTGATGGAGTATTTACAAACACCAACCCTTCAGCCCGAACTTAGCCCCAAGTGACTACCATCTCTTCCCTGACATGAAGTAACACCTGGGTGGAACGCATTTCGGAGATAGAGAAGAGCTGGATGACGTAGGTCTCAGGTATCTGTGTGGCTTGGCGGCAGATTTTTTTGACTCGGGCATTCAAAAGCTCGTATACCGCATGTAAAAATGCATTAACCTCAGTGGCGACTGAACTGGACTTTACCCGCCTCACACCGGAGGACAGTTAAGTCTCCTTGAAAGTCTCAGTGGCGACTATGTAGAAAAATAGGTAAAAGTCTGAACTTTTCAAAAATGTACGCATTCGTGGAATTAAACATGTTTTACACTGTGAACAATCCCTGGGAAACTTATTTTACGGATAACCCTCGTATACAGATATACGAGTAGAAGATTAATGCATTTTTAATGTTGTAGACGGCGAGCCAAGTGCCGGTAGTGAAAACGTAGACTTTCGGAAAAAGCGTGCGATAAAAAATATTGCATGTCGCTTGTTGGCTATCACTCTGCACTTTTTTTAATTACATTTTTCACATTACACATCAGCAGTGATATAAACATTGTTATATGCTTAATTGATTTATGTGAGCATAGAGTAAAGCCCTCGAACTCCGATTGTCTTAAACGATAATATATAATCACAATTAATGTCATACGAAAGTAGTCTCGTGATCATCACGTATTTAGTGAGTCCCTTTAAAAACGGACTGAACGTAAATCAAGTCGGCCGTAGTATAAAGATGGTGGTGATTCAACATTCTCTATACAGCGTTTATCCACTTTAAAAAAGGCAATCTTCATAGATAACGACAGTATCCTCCTTTATATGTTTACAAAAAATAAAATGTATGCCTTGGT
This sequence comes from Glossosoma conforme, assembly GCA_022606575.1. Classification (NCBI taxonomy): domain Eukaryota; kingdom Metazoa; phylum Arthropoda; class Insecta; order Trichoptera; family Glossosomatidae; genus Glossosoma; species Glossosoma conforme. The sequence continues at coordinate 1,773,413 of JAGTXR010000192.1, read as the reverse complement.
ACTCAGGGAAGAGGATATTGAATTGGAAGGTTCCTGTAGCCGTGTATTTAAATATTAAATTGCCCTCAAAGCAAAACCCTATAGATTGTATGACATCAACCCTGCGGGATGCATACGGAGTGTGCGTGCGGTGTGCGTCACAGCCCTCCTTGGGCGGGAGACGGCAATGGGCGGGACGACGGGCGGCGCGTCACGGTCGGCAAATCGATCAAGGCGAAGCCGAAATAGACTTAAAACTCACAAATAAGACGGAATAAAACGTAAGCTTCCAGCGAGATTATCACCCATATTCGGATGCTCATCAAAGCAGAAGAAAATAAATTTCAGCTCAATTCATTGGCGGGAAATGGGTTTTTGGAGTTTCACTTCCAAGATTTATCCACGTACAATCAATCAAGATCGGAGGGGAAGTCAATATTAACCCTTACAATACACATTATACTGTCAATTATAAAACTAGTATTTGAAGCATAAATGTACTTATCTAGTCAATTTTTATTTATCACATTGCTTCTTGTATCCTTTAGCTATCAGATGATGCATAAAAAACTATTCTAAGAAAGTAGCAAAACGATATATCACGGCTACCGATGTCAACGGTAGGGGAATCTTACACGGCATATATCGGGTACCGATGCGAACAGGTTAAATATATATAAAAAAAAATGTTTAATGATCTAATTTTGAAATCACTCTGGGAGTGCATTCTAATGTACGAGTACATACATTAATAGTATTTAAGTGCATATTTGCAGGGAACATAAATTGAGGTGTCCGAAGATAGCCATCGAAGTATTCAAATATGGTGCAATAAGTCATTTAGATAAGATCCACCGTGTCCCAACTGCGTATTACTCCCAGGACTCTGGGTAAAAGTCGGACCATCGATGCTGCCAGATACCAGACACTATTTTACGTTGCTGAGATGAAGAATTTTAAGACAGTTAGGGACTACGCCCCTGGATGTTATATGGAACCATTAAAACATTGCTTCTATAAAAGCCTAAATCGTTTGTCGAATGTCAGTTTTATTTGAAAGGTTATGATGGAAAAATAATATAAAAAACCAAAATATGTATAAAAAACATAAAAAAATCAATAAAAATAATGAAAAAAATTACACTTGAAAAAGATTACTAAAATCCAGGAAAACAACGTCATCGACAATAGAGGATAATTATGTGGAAAAAAGAATCTGGGTGTTCTGATAGCCCTTTTTTAGAAGCGTCATTGCACATGACAACACAATTGAGTACTCGAAACTCCATAGGTACTAACTGGAAATTAGCATTGTATGAAAATTACTATTAAATGTTATTATAAGGTATGCTAGATGAATAGCCGTATTATAAATTATACAATGCGGCAGATTTATTCCGCGATAAGTCACGCCAATTATAAAATGATAATTTAATTTATCGTGAACGGAATCGCTAATATTTTTACCGAGAATAGAGATAACATTTGAAAATCGCCTTTGAATTTTCAGCCCTCTTCTCGTTGTATTATTTATGTCTTTTTAAAAGCTCGAAAATTGTAAGCTCCTCCCGGTGACTCTCGGAGCGCACTTCTGCGCTAAAACCGGCCTCGCGGCACAACAAAACTTCATTTGAAAATGTCAAACACTCGGCTGAAAATATTTTTTTTTTTCAGCGGTTCCCCGAAAGGGGTGACGAACGCGATCTATGAAATATCTTAAGTATAATTGCCCGTGTCTTCGCGATGGTTCAGACGCTTTCCGGAAGAGCGATCACAATACAAGCAAGAAGACAGGGCATTCCTGCTCCGCCGCTTTGACAACAAGAAAATCAACACAAAAATACTTGTATCGTCACTATTTAATATTCCAGGAAATACACTAACGCGTCATTTCAAAGCGAGCATATTTTATTGCACACCTATTTTATTATTTATTATATCTGTACGTACTTTCCATGCAAGAATTTTATTTTTTATAAACGTTTAAATTAAAAATATATAAATTTATATAATACTTGATATTGTGGCTTTTGACTTAGTGGACACTGAGTCATCAACCTTGAAGAAGACCCCCGCAATGGCAGTTTTTTTTTTTTTATGTAAACGCATGCAGGAGAGCACAACCGGTCAAGACCAGTGCACTCTATGACGCTCAGCCAGGGAGGCTGGACGCTGCATGCGGGAAACGTGTGTTGTGTTCGTGTTTGTGTGTGGGTTGGGGAGATTGCAAGTGTATATTTATCTAATTAATTTTTAATTTTTATTAGAATATTATTTTATTATTTCAATATTCTAATCTACTTTTATAGATCATTGACTATATTACAATATTATTATTACTTAAATATACATATACTAAACATAAAATTCTTTTTTCAACGCGTAATAATATTAAGCTTGTGAATAAATGAAGACTGATAGAATAATAATAAAAATATACATACTTTGAATATATACTATGGCGACATCTGTCGTATGATGTTAACAATGATATAAATACTAGTTTCATCGCAAGTCAGTCTGGGCATAGCAATGGCGCGATTCGCCGAGCGGTATGAATACCTGGGCATAGTTGGTTTCCAAGGTCCGCGGTTCGCATCCCGCTTCTGCCGTTATTTTTGTGCTTGGATTGACGCGTTGAAAAAAGAATTTTATGTTTAGTATATGTATATTTATCTGTTTCTTGAAGAGATCCAGATTGTAGGAAGGAGGAAACACAGACGCTGGAAGAGCATTCCATAGCTTACCGGTGGCATTAAGTAAGGAACTTTGGAAGCTGCCAGTTCTTGGTCGACATATATTAACCGTGTATGGATGTTCGGCAAGTGTAAGACGAGTTTGTCGGCTGTGAGTGGGTGCAGGAGGAATTAGTTCTTTAAGTTCCGAAGAGCAGCGACCGTGGTAATAACGGTAGAAAAGACTAAGAGAACCAACCTTACGTCTGTGTTCCATTGATTGTAGATTAGACGTAAGGGTGTCATTGTTTATCAAACGAATTGCTCTTCTTTGAACTGAGTCAATTAAGTTTAGAAGGTATTTTGGGGCTCCAATCCAAAGGTGACTGGCGTATTCAAGGATAGGTCGGATTTGTCCTTTATATATTTTTTTATTTTTTTATTTAATCAAATATAATAGGATACATTTAAGATTTTAATTGACAGTATTACATTCATTTTTTTTTATTGTTTATTTTTTGGGAAATTCGCTTTCCACGCCACTTAAAGGTAGATCTTGTGTGTGACGTGGGATTCATCTTTGATTTAAGTGTTGCATATATACATTTTTTTGAATATAAAATAATATCATTAAAATTTATTCATGTGGTAAGTTGTAAGTGTGTTTTCAAAATTTTGTACTAATTGGTTGAGATCTTTGATCGAGTCATGTATGAGTTCTTTTATTTGAATTTTATTGTTAATATAGAAAAAGAAGTTGTTTATCGTTGAAATACCGACGTGATCTATATAATACACCTAGTTTTTTGGAAGCGAGACCGGCTTTATACTTAATTGACTCGTAATATTTGACATTATTCGATATTGATAATCCAAGCATGTTGATGGAGCTTGCTTTCGGAAGAGAACAACCGTTGAAAGATACAGGATCCATAGCAGTCTTCTTGGTGGAGAAAGTACATGATTGGGTTTTTGAAATGTTGAAACTGACGAGGTTGAGGTCGCCCCATCGTGAAACCCTTTCAAGAGACATGTTCATCTTCTCCACCAGAGATTCCCTAGCAGCAGATAGTTCCGAATGTTTCGGAGGTTTATGGAAGATTATACTCTCATGGACAGTGCTGTCGTCGGCATAACAGTGAATGTTTGCGCATTGAAGCAAATCATTCACATGCAGAAGGAAAAGAGTGGGCGACAGCACAAAGGAGTAATTCGCCACAGACGGCTAAACCCATAAGCTACAATATCAAATCTGGCCTTGAACACCTAAGAAGTTATTTATATAATACTTTTTGAAAAATATAAAATATAATGAAAAAAATATACATTACAGACAGGCAAGAAAGTAAGCTTATAAAAACGTATTAAAAAAGAATTTGCAAATCGAAATACTTGAATATACATTAGAATGTACACGTAATATATCATTTATTTATAATCAAAATAAAAAATGAGGCATCAAAGTTTTTACAATTGGCATTTACGTTGTCAAGATGTCTACCACGTGGTCGCAAAAACGTAATTTGTGATTAAACTAGCTGTCTGCCAGCCGCTAGAGGAAGCCGTTACTGCCAGCCGCAATCAGCTTAGGTGTGAGAACAAAATTTGAAACAATACGCCAGCTGCTGCTTAGTGATGCCACCGCCGAGCGGCTTACTGTGATACGTTTTAAACGCGACATTCGGCATGGCCCATTATTTAAGTTATGGGATATCGTTTCAGAATGTTGGGGACAATCTGAAGATAATAATGTAATATTACCAAACATGTATTTGTTATTGAAACTTAAGTTAATTGATTTAGGAGCTACATCAATTAATGTGCAGTTGTTAAGAAAATGTAGAGGTTTTAGTAGGAAACCAAACTCGCATCTCTGTAGCATTAGTGGCTAAAGTAGCATACGGAGAAGAAGCTTTTACGAGCTGAGAAGGATAGTTTTTTTTCTTGGGTGATACTTGACATGGCACTTAAATTACTTGTTTTTTAAATATTTACCAGAAGCAGCCACATTTCCTTCCCAGCGTGCACGATTGCTGTAGAACAGATCGCCCCACAGCTTCATGATGGGCTCAGGGCGCCTGTATCGTCCCAGACCGCAAATGTTTTTATTTTTGTTTACGAGCAGAGGTTTGTGCGATATTTCGGTTGGCGCAGGCGTCGGTCTCGCGGCTCCCGTCGCTCGGACACTGAACGAAATGTACGTTTTTTGCGGCGTCGTGGAAAATTGAAAAACGCGTAGGTAATGATGCTCACTCGTGTGAGCTATACTTAGGACAATATTCAAATCCGGATGCGATGCCAACTCAGCTATTATCATTATTGATGCAATGGCGGCGTGCTTTGTGCCGGCATAGGCGTTACGCGGATCGCAGGGCCGGGCAAAAAATAAAAGTAATAAATGAATGTATAATTAATTTACATTACTCACGCAAATTAACAAACGGTCATTATGTCCATATTTATTTAAATCCATTCTGTTCTCCGAATTGAAAGAAAAACAACAAATAATGAACCAATATACTGTTGGTTTTTCATTACAAATTACAATATTTATATGAGATGTCCCTATGACTACAAGTGTGTCAATTGTGACTTCCAAAGTTTGCAGTGGGTTGAGCCGTGTTTCAACCCTCGTTGAAGGGGTCATTTTCAGGATTGACAATGAACCCGAAAGCCGCAATTACAAATCTGACCGTGAAAACCTACAAAATAATTATATTATAAGGTTTGTCCATGGATTTAAAATCAATGGAATATTTACGACTATAGTAAATAATATGTATTTCTTCCACAAAAACTATAACCTTGCACGAACTATATAAGTGATGTACTCTACATCGCAAATATAGTTAATTAGAGAAGCTTTAAAGTTGCCATTTGTTCCAAATTTGTAGCTGTTGTGGCAAAATTAAAGAGATATACTTTTTGAATAAAAAGAAGAAAAAACTACTTAAAAAATGCCTGACAGCATATTTATTTAGCCCCAGAATAAAAATGTAAATATATTTCAAATTGATAGATTACCAATTGCAATTAAAGCTTAATTTTTCACCCAGAGTTTATATTCAGTGACGACGAAATTAATGAATAAAAAATGTATTCGACACTAAGCCATTTTTTTTCATAGCGTATATTTTGTTAGTAATATTTTTTCAGAGACGCGCACAATTTTTCAGACAAGGAATATAGAAATGAGCATTACATATATTTACACACATATCTATTCTTGTGATCTGTGGTTTTACATCTGTTCGCTAAATAAATGAGCGATATGGTTACTGAGAAGTCCTGAACGGTATCAGCGAGGAATGGTCTGAGCACGCAGCCCCACCAGCTCGATAATACATCCTCGGCTTCTTGGGATTCATTAGTAATGGTTTTTCTCTGTAACTCATGCTAGAGCAATTTACACTCGCTGGAGTACCGGTGCGTCATCGGACGGTTGGAGATGTCAAATGGAGACATGCATTCAAACAGGCGAACCGAATTATATATTTTAATTGAAATATGTGCAACAGGGTTACACTTAGATATGTAAAGTGTTTTTTATTATTCGTATCTATTCAAAATCTGGAACATATGAGGTAAGAAAAAAGTATACGTTGATTGAAATATTTTTTGTTGATAAATATGTTTCGAAAACGATTTATATGTGAAAAATAATAAGTGGTTTGATTTGTTATTTAGACGTAAAATTTTAAACGTATAAGTGTACCTATCATTTTCCCACTACAGTTTAACATTTAACTGGTTTTAAACAATTTATGAAATGTAAAAAAACAAGTGGAATAAATTAAAAAAACGGTAGTTTAGAAATTGATGTGTTACTTTTATTTAAAGGTATTATCATATTATGGAAAACGAAGTTGCAACGCATTAATATTTCTATGAGATTTAAAAAAAAAATGCCGGAATGAGATTTTGGTATTATAGCAACACAAGCAGCGGCTGGTGGTGTTCTATCAAAGCAACACAAGCAGCGACTAGTGTTTTTATATTGAAGCAATACAAGCAGCGCCCGGTATTGTTGTATTGAAGTAACACGAGCAGCGGCTGGTGGTATTGTATAGAAGCAACACAAGCAGCGGCTGGTGTTATTGTAATGAAGCAATACAAGCAGCGGCTGGTATTGTTGTATTAAAGTAACACGAGCAGCGGCTGGTGGTATTGTATAGAATCAACACAAGCAGCGGCTGGTTTTGTTGTATTAAAGCAACACGAGCAGCGGCTGATGGTAATGTATATAATCAATACAAGCAGTGACTGGTGATATTTATCGTAGCAATATAAGCAGCGGCTGGTGTTATTGTATCGAAGAAAAACTAGCAGCGGCTAGTGCTATTACATCGCACACGAGAAACGAGTGGCAAGCTTAGTGTGACCCACACGTTAGTGTCGGCCAGCTAGGAAGCGGACATGAAGTATGATGATGATGACCATCAGGTATTACCCCGCCCAGTGCGGGCCTGGCGACTGCTTGGTCTGCGACGGGAACTAATGACGACACGCGGCCACTGCTGCACTTCTGCGAAGCGTCCTTTTCGACAGAAGTGCCGCAGCCGGCTCCAGGCGAGATGATTTCATCATCATCATCATCATTATCATCATTACCATGTCCACTAGCCTAACTGTACCATATGGTAGTAACTATCGCCATAAAGCTCTGTAACCTGCTATGGTTCACGCTTCATTCCGTGTGAGCTCCGTAGAGTGCATTCTATGTATATTTCCCGGCGGCTTAAAGAAAAGGTAGCTAATGTTTTTATCACACATGCACTCTTCACACATCTTCAAATTGCTTCCCATACGTACTTCTTTCCAAGAACACATTCATCGATCGCACAACTGACCGAAATGGTCGGGGAGAGCCGTTTCTCCAATTGCTGAAATCCTCGGGAGCATCGAGCTAACTATCAGATCTCCTTAAAAATATTGATTAAAAATCGTCGAGTTTATATATACCACCCCAATAATCTGATCGTTTTTTTTTGAAACACGGATGCAGACAGCCCGTATGGTCCAAAGAAGTTACTCTAATTCTTGATGATGTGATTTTTTAAATTAATATTGGTAGCATTTATTACGTTTTTAACTTTGAAAAAATGGAATATTATTTACAGGTATTTTTATCCGAACATTTGCGATGTTATATACTCGTATTTTTACTAAGACAAAAGTCACCCAGCGTGCTATGGAGAGATCCATGCTCGGAGTGTCGCTAAAAGATAGAATCCAAAACGAGGAAATACGCAGAAGAACTCAAGTAGTGGATGCTACCCAACGAATAGGCACACTCAAGTGGCGATGGGCAGGACATATCTGTCGAAGAGACGACGGTCGATGGGAGAGAAAAAAGTATTGGAATGGCGCCCAAGAACTGGCAAACGAAGCATTGGCCGACCCCCTACAAGATGGACTGACGATATAAGAAGAATAACGGGAGTGACCTGGATGCGGAAGACGGAGGATCGAATAGGATGGAGACGTTCAACAGTGGACGGACACAGGCTGATGATGATGATTTTTACTACAGATTATAAATATTCTAAATTTAAGTCACGGTTTAAAAATTTATTATATATACTATTCTACTTACATATGTATACTTTATTTAAGGAAAACAAATTAAAATTAAATCATTCTCCTTCTCACAGTCCTGTAGAAGTAGAGTATTTTCTAACACAGAGCCTGTTCATAAAACACCGCTTAATTTTTCAGAGAAATGCATTAATATTATATGTATTTAGCCGAATACACACAATCAACACATTATTTACAAAACAAAAACGTTTTTTTTTAACGGAATGTTGTGACTTTTGAAGTGGTGACTAACACAACGCGTGTTTATAGTTAATAGTTAATAGTCCATGCCTTTTATTATAAGCAATCCTTCGAAGGTGGACCCAACGAATCATTCGCAAGTGTAAATAATCGAGTCAAGAACGAATAAATATATTGCAATTTGGGCGCAAACCAGAATAAAATATTTATTTCGCATATAAGAGCGGAGTTAAAAAGAATTAAAAAATATTATTTTTCGTATCCGCTATGAATATTATTATACATTAATTCATCTTGAAATAATACTATTAACCCTTTCGCATAGGTTGTCGGCATATGCCGTCATAAGATTACCCGACCGTTGACATCGTTTGACGTGATATATCGTTTTGCTACTTTCTTAGAATAGTTTTTTATGCATCATCTGATAGCTAAAGGATACAAAAACCAATGTGATATATGAAAATAGACCAGATAAGTACATTTATGCTTCAAATAATAGTTTTATAATTGACAGTATATTTTGTATTCAAACCGAGCCGTAATGAAAGGGTAAGCTTTCATATAATATAAAACTGTGTATCGTTCAAAACATTAGCATTACACAGAATGGACCTGTATTACTTGTAGTCAGTAGTGTGTTTAGAAATTCTCTTCTAGTGAGTTGTTGTAATAGGTTTAAATCAATGGTGTTTTTTTCTATTCTGGACTGTCCATCACATAATATATTTTAGCAGCAATTTGGCATGCGTGATGTCGTAGTAAGAGACGCGGCACATGGTACTGAGTATCTTTGTTTTTATGGCTGTACTAATAGCTGACATTGTAGAGAAGAATTTTGACGAAAAGTGATATTACTTTTCTACACTGAAGGATTTCGCAAAACGTACCGTAGAGATGAAACTACGTAATCGATTTGACAACTGTTGGATAACCAAAAAGAGTTTTTTATTCAGTTCAATATAAGAAAATTATATGTAATGTTTATTTTCAGAGTCCTGGAAGGGAGTACCGTGTGTGCAGTCCTGCCTTTAAACGAAGTTAAATTTAAAGAGCATATCAGTCAAAATTCCAATACCAGTCATTAATAGACGTGTAAAGCAACCCACGACACACTCCACCCTATTTTGTTTGGGTATCAAAAGATAACCACACGGCTCAAATCAAGAAGAAGTTTCCTATAGTCTACAACGGAACTGGGACACCCTGCGGTTGAACATGTGGAGAAGCGCAACTGAGGGGAATACGGGAATTGCTCCGAAAGAGGACTTAGCCCCTGGACACGACCATGGGTGAAATATATGGAGGTGCCTTAACAGACTTCGTACCGGAGTATGCAAGACGAGGATACAAAATGAAAGCCAGGCAGTTTTACAGCGGACCGACTGAATGTGACTGCGGCGTGGAGCAGACCCTGTCACACCTTCTGGAGTGTGCGCTGTGTCCGAGTAGCTGCATCCAGGAAGACCTGATGATGGCCGGGAGTAACGCCATCGACGTCGCCCACTTCTGGGCAGACAGGATCTGACCCTGTTGTTTCCGACACGATTATATATTTATAATAGACTTGTAGAGTGGTTCAGGATAAGCCACAACGACTTCAGTCGCCCAAGGTATGAAGGAAAACCCGTCGAAAAAGGTAGACCATTTATTCTGCTATGCAATATACAAAAAAATGCGATATCGCGTAAAATGATAACTAACAAAATCTCATGTGTTTTAAGCTCGATAGTATTATTTATATGCAATATTATTGGTTCTCATGGGGAATTTAACTGCCGGGCAACAGTGTTTTGGCAGGAGACCTTTAATTTATAACACGCGAAATCGTTCATTGCCGTCTGGTGGGGCCGGGGATAATTTGACTAATCGATATGTCTGTGCAATCTGCATCTGGGCGGGCTGCAGCCGAGACCAATGATGATGCAATTTAAGTATGTGGCTGCAGACGAAACAAAGTGCACATAAGTCGAAAGCGATATGATTTCAATGAACTCTCTTAGGGCAAATGTGGTACGGAAAGATTCAAGCTCGAAGTCTTTATATGATAGATATCTGAATGTAATTTTTCGCATTGACTATCGCGTATTCGGTAGACGTAGTAACATCCTCCTCTCTTTCAAAAGGTTGTTATTCAGTCGCGTGAGGGCATGACGAGGAGCAGGTCAGCAAAACAAATACCTTTTCAGAAGCACATTGACATATATTTACGATAAAACTTTACAAATTAAAGGCTCGACCTAGTCACAGCATTAGGCCGAGTCACAATACAATATGGTCTCGCCGAAGGGCGGGACACGACTCCTCGGGAAGGGCGGGATGGGCTCTCGCCTAGCGCCCCAAGCGGCGGTCTATATAACTGTGACCGGACTTGTCCAAAATGCCAATATGGCGGACACATAAATGTATCACAAGCGAACATAAATAAGAGACGATAGATCGAGGTTTTTGGTACCAGTCAGCAAGCGCTACATCATGCTGATGTCAGTAGGTTATTTATGAATACACACACCTAATTTTTAAAATATCCGAGTGAGTAAGAAAAAACCACCTCAAAAGCAATTCAGAGTAATTTGTTTTTAAAATATATCGTTGCATCCAGTATATTTAGGGTTGTGGGGAGATTAAGTTGTCCACCGTGTTATTTTTCGCCTTTTCACTCACTCAGTTTCGTGATAAATTATCGTATTTTCGTTCTCTAAATGCTAGCACTGTCTGTAATTGTCTTTTTCTCCGTTTAACATATCAACAGCATACACGGCGCATATGCGTAGATTGTCTATGATAGTAAGCGTTTAATTTTTCGTCTCGTCCAGGCCATTGCCCTACCGGTAATAAAGCTTCACTGGCTTTTAAAAAAATGAACACTCCTAATACTTAATTACGACTCAGTGACGCATTTCTGGAGAAGGGGGAGTTATATGAGAGTCGAAGTTATTATCCGAAATTATTTTAACAAACCGCCCAAAATATGCCCCGGATAAGTCCCCTTCGCTTCTGCCTTGGGGGTCATCGGGAACCATGTATGTTCCCAGGTGGACTTTCAGAGTGATGGGTACAGATATGTCTGGGAATGAGGCACGAACATCTGACAGTACTGAATGGTGGCGATTTGTAATGACCATACGTTCCAAATATGGAAGGGATATGGAAAGAAGAAAATGTTTTCTGATAGCAGCCCAGAGAATAAAAGTTGTCCAGTCCAAGCCACGAAGGAGTATATTTAAAATTTAAGATCCGACATATGTTAAGTCATAAAAAAATAGATCAAGTTGATGTCGTTGTAATATAATCAAATGACACAACAGTTTAGTTTAACATCAAGTGTAATATGCAAGGCATACGCAACCTTTTTTGCTTCATTTATCTTCGCCGCTATTCAAAAGACAATTTATTCCCTAAATATTTGGTGAAAAACAAAGAAGTACTGCCTTATGTCTACAAAAGTTCAGTAAGCAAATAAACCTTTAACTGACTAAAATAATCGGTGAGCAAAAAACCAATGCATACGTTTACTTTTAACATGTTTAACGCCGCTTAATGTTTTTATAATGCATTCGACTCAGAGGCGCCATATAGGTCACATTCAATGTTAAAATTTCATTGAAATGTAACCGCTGGCGAAAAGGGACTTTTTGTTCGAAAAAAAAAACGTGGCGCCCTGATCAATAACAGCGTAGGTCACCGGTGACCTACATGGCGTTAAACGTTATTTTTTTTTTTTTATGTAAACACATACAAGAGAATACCGACAGATGTTGATAGTGATTCTGAAGCCTCATCTGTGGAATTCTATAGTTGTGTTTATCCGCCAATTTCATAGACTACAGCCCGAGATTCACGCATCATTCTTATTATTACAGGAATTTACTATGAATGGGTGGTCTTCACAGGACGACATTCGTCTAATACCAATTTAATTAATAGAATATGACTGGAATTTTACGGGTGAGGGATCAAATTCACAACAACTAATATTTTAGAGCTCAGAAATCCATTAAGAATCTTTTTTTTTTCTCTGTCGGGGATCGAACCCACAACCTTTGGCTTGCAAAGCAAACGCTTTGACCATTGAGTTATACCCGCCGATAAAATCCAAAAAGGTAAATTTACCCCCCCTTGGAAACCACTGATCTTATTATTTGCAAATGATTTAAAAAGAAAATAAAAACAATACATTTAAATTATACTTTGTACAAAAACAATATTTGGTAAAGGCTGCTTATTATATTTATAGATTGTTTGTCTGCTTTAGTTTGTCTAAGAAATATTCAAGTTTATTTATTTTAATTAGACCATACAATGTTGGTGTGTTCAAATGAACCATTGTTGCAACGAAATGCAAATATAATGCGGAATAAAAAAAGGACAAATAAAGGTCAAAAACTGATAAAAATAAATTTGTTTGCTGAGATGCAGTTGTGTTTGATTAATTCTATTTTATGAAAGATTAAACATAGTAACAGTGATAAAAGTAAACAGACATTAAATAAATAAATGTTAAAATTTGTTTAATATGTTATGAACCATTGTCATAATTTTTACAATGTTTTCACAGGAATATAGTATTTTCATAACGACTTTAATAATTCTAATTGCGTAATAATTAAGTATACATGAGACTTTCTTCATCCATATTATAAAGTCACGTACATCAATTATGATAGGTTATAGTTGATTTACATAGACAATTAGTGATACTTTATTAGTACCTACTATAAAAAATTATGCAGTTTTTGGGTTTTGCATAAATGACGGGTTAGAATCAATAATTATAGCACCCTAAGAGTGACTGTAGACAACTATTTGTTATATATTATATTAAATCAACAACAAAAGGTGTTTTCATAGATAAACTATAATTCTATTAAGTACTTTTTATTGCAGATTACATTATATAGGTACCATCATCGCCATATGTAATCATCAGTTATCAGATGATCTATATTATATCAGAGATATTTAAATCTTAAGGTTTTTGGCTTGTTATTTTTCTAGAGTCCTCGAATAGGAGTTAACATGTAGAGCTCCTATTTTATTATAATATTGATAAAATCCAGATGTATTGTTAAGTCTAAGGGAATTCAGTAAAAATATACATTTGTAAATTTATTATTTTGATTCAAGTAATTAAAACAACTGTAATTTAAGCTGTTTTATAAAAATACTTGTTTTAATATTATAACCAAGAGATCTTATTAAAGCTTGCAAATATTAATTAGGAAAATTCTCAGGATCAGGAAACTTAATCTGTAGGAGAGTGAGTTTTTTTTGACGCTCATTTTTATCATTTTTTTATATTACCATGTATATTTAAAAAATGTATCTATTGAATAAAATCAAAATCTACCCCAATCAACGTAAAAAAATAATTAGGAACAATTAGAATTATAAGTAAATATATAATCAGAGATAGTCAACCATTAGTATGGAAAAATAAATCGAAGATTTTTCTCTAACTGTACATAAAGTGTTACAGGTAGTGTCCTAGAACTTCAACAAACTATGCTCAGATGTCTATACATGACACAACAAGTCTTTTATTTGTAATAAATTTGACAGAATTTGAATTTTAGCCATGGCAGCAATGTTGCGGCCACACCCAAGTACAGGATAAAAATTGTATAATTTAAAAAATAATTGTACATATTTTTTAATGTTTTTCTAATGTTTATCTTAAGTGATAATGCACGGTGAGGTTGATGTCTAGATGTCGGAGTTTTATTCAGAGGTTTTAGTTATTCTAATGAAAATGAAAAAGTATTTTTTAAAAACAACAACAAAAACATACAATTAATTATATGAATTGGATATAGTATTTGTATGAGACGGTTGGCTGACAATAATAGTCAGTATAATTTATCTTGTTAGCTGAGTTTATTGTTATTATAATGCTTATGGTTCACTCACCCTTGGGTTGCCGAACGATCTTGTCGAAGCCTGCCATCTTCCTGAACTCCAGACCCTCGCTCAGCTCTTCGTCATCAGCAGAGTTGTAGTCCCAGGCATTCTAGAACACACATACTCTGTCAAGGGACATTGAGCCAAAGGCTGATCACATTGTGTGACCGACTAATGTGAATTCACGCCAATGTTTCGCAGTGATAGCGATCATCCCAAATGTCAATCTACGTGAGTCACGTAGGATGACTTCATAATAATACTTGGCTGGATAGATGAAGACTGCATTCAAATCAGATAAAGAATCATTTCAAATGTTAATTTAAAGAAAATAATTTATGTTTATGGGTAGGTGTAACAGTTCTACTACTATTAGCCAAAAATAATGGTTTCTTAGATAATTAATGAATAGATAAAACTATAATATATTCTATAGATACCTTAACTATAATATATATAATAACTAGAGGACATTTAATCCCAATGCATTTAAAAGATTAAGAGATTAATTCAAAATTATATAATGTAATTATTTTATGATTGACTTTGAAATAACATTTTTAAATTGGTAAAGGGAAATTAAAAAGACTTTAAATAAATTAAATAAGGCAGATACTATATTTTATTTCAAATATCTTCATTTATATGTACTCTCAGAGCTACTAATGATATATCACTGATGACATCATTTGACAATCACTTTGAGATGCCTCTTCAAAAATGTAAACAAATAAGTATTTTTACCATCTTTCATTCCATGTGATTTAAATTGGAGTAAAAACACTATCAATAATAAATGAATAAATCAAGTTATTCTAATTTTATACATTACAAAAGGGATTTTTAAATGTAATAAAAACTCAAATATTCAAAAGTAGAAAGGCGACGTAAAGGACTAACATTTTACTTATATTTCATAATACTTACAGGTTCAACATGGATTTGTAGGGGTTTTTGAAATCTCGGATCAGGAACTGCAGCAAATCCGCCTCGTATATTAGCAGTATTTCCATTAAAAAGTCTCGGGTTATATAAGCCTCCCTCGTTAGACGAAGCTACATTACTCCAATACCCTTCATAAGACTGCTCGCTTGGGCTACCTTGCCAGGTATCTTGGTTCTGGGGATTAAAGTAAGCATTCGAATTAGGAGACAGCGTATTCCGCATGGGCGATCTACTCATACTCTCTTGATCTTGATTCCAGTAAGACTCGATGTCCACGTGTCGCGGGTTCATGTTCCCCACGTTGTAGTTCATCATCGGCGAGCGTCTCGGCGAGCTGCTCTCGCTGAAGTATACGGGACTCCTGTTAAGGAACCTTGAATCTTTTTGAGGAACATTTTGAGGTGTGCTGTTGCCGGAACGACACTGATTCAGAGAGGATCTGTTTGATGATACGTAACCGGGAACCACTTGAGCTTGCTGCATATTTTGATTATAATTTAGACTGTAATGATCTGAGTCGACAGGCGATAGTCGATTGGAGGCTCCTTGAGCTTGATAATGATTGTGAGTCCTACTCGGGTTTCTATTAAACCCGCCTTGATTTGAGCTATTGTCTGACCAATTGGATTGCATTTGATGAGGGTTGTTCTTGAACTGGGGAGGGATGTGAACTTGCTGTATTCGGTTGGTGCTGGCGATGTGGGTCGGGGTTTTGGTGTGAGGCATGATGGCTATGCTCAAGGGCCGGGGGGGCGCGGGGGAGTGCAGGCCGCTCTGCAACCTGCTTATCTGGGTGCCGACGAAACTGTGAGGTCTATTTTGTGAACGTACATTACTCCTTCTCATTACGGAAGGCGATTGGAGAGGTTCAGAGTGTTTGCTACTGTGTGATGATGTCGTGTCGAGGTAAGGCTGCGATTCATTTGAGCTGTATTGAAAATCTAATCTGTCGTCTCCTTGATCGCTGTCGTTAGAAGACATGTAGTCCTGGGAGTAGAAACTTCCGTCGTATATTATTGGCGTGTCGTACCCGGGGAAGTATTGGCATAGTTTGGTCATTCGCTCGACGACCTGAAAGATAAACAAAATATGATTATTTTCACATTATTTTCGAATATTCAAAATTAATTGATGGCATGACATTTGCTTAGAGTTCCTCCAACATTATAATAAATTAAGAGTGACCCTACTGATAATACATACAAAGTAAAAAATAATATTTTAGTATATAATAGCCTAAAATAAAAGAGCAAAGATTTACACAAAAATAATGTAACAGAGGTCGACATAAATATTTAAAAGCTAAGTAAACATTTCATAATACATGTATGATTATGAGCATTAAAAAAATACTAAGACACAAATGTTTTTCTATCTATTTCTCTGTATTCACAATTATTTTGAATAATTATACAATTTATTTAACCCATTGTTGTCGCGACACGGATTTTTCCGTTTTTGCGGGACTGCTGCTGGATTGCGGGACTCGTACAAATCCGTGTTTTGTAGACTGTTGCTAGAAGTCGGCTCACGTGTTTATCCATCTAATTTGAACTACATTTTTTTGTTGTTGTCAGTAGCCAGATGTCACTGCTTTGATATTTAATAAAGACATTTTTTTATTCGTCGTCGCATTTATTACAGTTCCACCAAATGTAATGTACTAATTTTGATATTGCATTTTTATACTGGACAAAAATATTTAAAAAAAATGACACATAAAAGTTAAATAACAAACTATAAATGCTTTATATATGCTTTTTACTTGATTCGAAAACCTTGAAACATTCCTGTTATCCCAAATATAACATATTTTAGTTTTATTTAGTGTTTAATTCGATTTTTTATTGCATAAATTTTTATAAAACTTTTGTTATTTTTTTTTAAACTGTCATCCTCCATGTTTCTTCTTCATTTGATAGTATTGTTTTGGTAAGTCTGTGTTTAAAATTTTATAATTTTATATTGCATAGTATAAAAGTTATGGAGAGTTTCCTCGAGTTATTGTATGGTAAAAAAATGGCCCGCGCCAGGCTTAAGACAATACGCGAAATCACCCGACAACAATGTGTTAAGAGAAATGTCTCACCTCATGCATACTGGGTCTGTCTGCAGGGGCTTTAAGCCAACATTGAGTCATCAGATGCTCAATGGGGGGCGGACAGTTTACTATAAGTGGCGGTCTTGCCCCTATGTAAAAATAAAGAAAATACCTATTAATGATCACATAGGGGATTTTTTAAATTTTAATTTAGCTTCTTATAACATATATTATATAGTTTATCATCCTTCAAGAATTATATGTTTTATAGAATCTGGAAAAGTAGGTCAATTAAATGTAGGGTCCAAATATTTTAATTGTATCTTCTTCTCTTAAAGCTAATCTTCTCAGGACATGATGTGGGGCATCATACGAGCCATTAATTACTGGTTAGACTATATCTGATGTTACCGATATGAAAGAGATTAACATTACAATATTTTAGAATGTAATTCATAATTGTTTTTTTATCAATCCTTTTTAGTCAATTTCTGGAATCCACAGTTCAAAAAGTCTTAAATTCTTAATTAATTATATTTTAGTTTCATATATTTTTGAACAACCTTTCTTCAACATTTCTAAGCATGTTAACCCTTTCATTACAGCTCGGTTAGAATACAAATTATTCTGTCAATTATAAAACCAGTATTTGAAGCATAAATGTACTTATCTGGTCTATTTTCATATATCACAATGGTTCTTGTATCCTTTAGCTATCAGATGACACATAAAAAACTATTTTAAGAAAGTAGCAAAACGATATATCATGTCAACCAATGTCAACGGTCGGGGAATCTTATGACGGCATATGCCGACAACCGATACGAAAGGGTTAATAATATGTAATGTTAATTTATTATAAGTAAAAAATTAGTGTAAGTTAAAAAAAAACTAATTAAATGGATTGCAACCAGCATACTCACCTTGAGTTTCCGATTACCATATCACCTTATAATATGGTTCGGCAAGAGAATTACTAAATTATTATAGTTATTGGAAATTATTCATGTAAGCTACATTAATTAGTAAAAGCTTAAATATTATTACTGATTGTTTAATTCAAAATTAAATATTCCATCAGGTATTATTGCAATTCTTTAAAAAACAATGCGGACAGTTTATCCTATCATTACGGCTCAAAGGAATACAAATTATGTTGTCATATTATATCATATAGATTAAATAAAAAAAAATAAAAAAATATATATAAAACTTGTATTTGAAGCATAAATGTACTTATCTGGTCTATTTTTATATATCACTTCGGTTCTTGTATCCTTTAGCTATCAGATGATGCATAAAAAACTATTCTAAGAAAGTAGCAAAACGATATATCACGGCTACCGATGTCAAAAGTAGGGGAATCTTACACGGCATATATCGGGTACCGATGCCAACAGGTTAAAGGGCGAGAGTTGGTAGAACAAAGGACAGCCTTGAGCGGTGGGGAATTCTTCGGCAGGGAGAGACACTATTGTGCGACTGCGGAGACCTGCAGACCGCCTCACACCTAAGATCCTGCTCCATGTGCCCAACAAGCTGCACACCTCAAGACCTAATGCTAGGCAACACACGGGCTATCAATGTTGCCAGATACTTGGCAGAAATAATTTGACTTCGCTGACACGAAGAAGAAGACCAGATATTTGGCGGAAACAATTTGACGTCCTGATACGATGAAGAAGAAGAGAAAGGGCGAGAGCAGCAGCCATCTGTCCTAACTTCATCATTTACTTGAACAAGATAAAGTGCATGATCTGTGGTGTGTCTAACAATCAGTTGCGAGTGTTTATGATATTGTTTCTCAATTATATTTTAGATATGATGCTTTATGATATCTTTCTGTGTGAGAACATTATCAAACAGTTAATGTAAGACTTTGAAATATAATTGTTTGGTTTCAATAATTACAATTTTTGAAAACAAATAAAATATACATTTGAAAGTATTTCATTGATTTTTTCAATGTTTTAAGCATTCACTTTGAGATCCATTATAAATAATAAATATTTATTATTTCGTTGACATTAATAATAGGCAGGCAGTATTTAAATCTTATTATAATAAATGCGCTAAGACTTCTGTGATTCAATAACTTGTAAGTAATTCTAAAATAGTTTTTTTTTGATTACTTAAATATTTAAGCAGTTTCACCAATTGAAAACATCAGTTAAAAATTTGAAAATTCAAGATCATCTACAGTATCTCATGTAGAAATTTGTTAAGAAATAAAAAAATACTCATGTTAAGTTCAGGTAGATAAAAAAAAACATTGTATAGACCAGGCGGCCCATAGATGTGCTGGAAGCGTCCATGGTGCATCCCTTGAAATTTACGCTGAGAAAATATTATGATTTATCAAAATTTCATTGCATTTGTTTCAGCATTTTGAGCTTCATTTTCTTTTATCTCTTATTTCATCTATGTCGCTATTGTAACTTGTCTTGTAACTTGCATGCATTCATCCACTCTCATCAATTGATCGAAGTGTACTGACACGTAGCGCATAATGCGGGTGGGGAGGCATGCACTAGAGAAGCTGACAACTGACCAGCGTGTGTCATTTGGGCTCATTCATAGTCCAACCGTTACAGTTGATTTGTCCGCTTGGACTAAGCTTGGTTGCTATTGCAGTATCCAGTGTGAGTAATTAACTATTTTTATAATAACTAATTCATAGTTTTTTAGTAGTATGGGACCACTGGGCATTTAAAGATTGACCTTTAAATGTCCAGTAGTCCCATACTGGTCCTAAAATTTGCATCGTTCAATGCCCTAGCAGGCCAATGTTTGTAATGTTTCGTCGCACAATAGATTCTTCCATGGACTTACTTTAATACTATTATTACAAATTAATGTAATCCGATTGCGAAATGAACCATAAGCACATCCTGTATGGGACCGTAGGGCATTGAACGACGCAAATCTGCAGCCCGTAAGGAAACCACAGGGCGTTCAAAGGTTAATCTTTTGAACGCGTTGCCTTTTTGGTAGATTTTTAATATATTTTTAAGCAAATTATATAGACTGTAATATATTTTCTGGTAAACAAATGTACCATATATTGCTTAAAGTTTTTGACTGGAAACCAATAATTTTTATATTTAGCTATATAGTAGGTTAATTATGAACATTAAAACACTAGAATAAAGCAGTAATACGAGGCTATAAATTCCATGTAAAGCTCATGACCGTTGTAGACGTCATACGCATTGAATGGGTTAATTGGCAATGCATTCCTCATTAAATATATTAAATTGATTTAGTTGATTATTTTAACAATAAATAGCAATAAAAACATATTCACCTCTATGAACGGACCACAGTATCCGAAAGTTTAAATTTTCATTGTCAAAAGGTTTCTGTCTTGATAGAACTTCCCACAAAACGATCGCCCAAGAGTAAACATCACATTTTTCTGTATAAGATGAACTTTCAAAAACCTGGAAATGAGAAAATATAACATTAACATCTGAACAAAAATAAAATTGTTCTTTTTCTTCTTCATGTCAGCGACGTCAAATTATTCTTTCCCAGTATCTGGCAACATCGATAGCTCGTGTGTAATAAAATTGTTAATGTACATCAGGGGTTGTCAACCTTTTTATGCCTAGTGTCCACTTTTGCCTATTTTTCATGATAAAATTACCCTACCGCCCACCAACCTCGCTATATTTCAATTCAGTATATGGGTGGAAAAAATTCTAGAGGGCATGTAGAAGATTTGAAAATCTACAAAAATCGCCCATCGCCCACCACGGAAGCCCGTATCGCCCACTAGTGGGCTGTACGGACCAAGTTGACGACACGTGATGTACATGAATTAATTTTTCTAGTGACATTTATTTTTGAAATGTGATTTCAATTGCAGCATTAAAAGGGATAATATTTTTCTACTGCCTTCTCTTTTTGTTAGTTTAATATGAGAACATGAGTATGGGTACAATCCTAATGATAAATGCAGAATTCTATTAAGAGATCCTTTTTATAATGATATGTGACAAAATCATTATGTTAAGAATGATTAAAAATTAAAAAAAAATACTCGAAAGCAACTTGTTTAAAAATATACAAAATATCTAAAGGACTTACTTCCATACTGGCTATAAAAATGCATTTTGTACACATACATATTTGTATTTAAATGATTTGACTGTAGATTTACAGCATTGCTTGATTCAAATTATTTTATGAGGATTTGAAAAGTACTTGTACGAATAGGTGACCAAATGTTAAATTAATTTGTATATTTCAAAGTTATTCAAACCTGATTTTGTATTCACAAAGTAATACTGGCAAAATATAAGTCCAAGTAACTGTTATATTAAATATTTTGGAATAGAGTTTTGAATATTATAATAACTATTGTCAGTGTACAAGATCTTTTAAAATATAACATTTAAATTTAATTTTTCTATTATTGATATAGTGATTTCAATATTGTAATTCACAAATAATTATATGAGCAATATGATGTTTTTTGTGACAGGTTTGATTCTTATAATAATCAATCAGTTACAAAAAGAGAACTCACCTCTGGTGCCATCCACGCAGCACTTCCCTGACCATTGGTCATGTACGTCGCTTTATCTTTGGCAGTTCCAAAATCACAAATCTTGAGCCACAAGCCGCCCTTCGCTAGGAGTAAGTTTGGAGGCTTCAAATCCCGGTGGATCAAGGGATTCGGTCGCATGGCATGTAAATATGCTACACCCTGAAAACAACAACATAGAAATGTAAGATATGGTTTATCAATAAAGGAATAAAATTGGATATAATAAAACAACAAAAATCAAAAAGTTCCAAGAATTACTATAGCTACATCGAGACACGGTTTTTTTCTATTTTTGATCAGCTGTTGCTGTATTGCTGGACCTGTTACAATGTGTTTTTGGAGAGCATTGCTGGTGTAGGATCGGCATAAATTTGAGTTATGCTGTATTACTGTAGACGGGAGTATTTGCAGCAAGTATTCAAGGACATGAATTGTAGCGCTTATGCTGAGCTGAAAAGGGTTGCGGAGGACCGAGAGGAATGGAGATCGAGATGCAAGATTCTGTTGCTGCAAACCAATCCACCGGATTGATACTACGAAGAAGAAGCTGTATTACGCCAGAATTTGACTCACGCTTTTATACATATTTTGACGACTGCTGCTGGTTATGAAACCCAAAAAATATATGTTTTTTTCAGATTCTACACGCGATATCCGTGTGGATTTTTGTTATCCTATTTACAACCAAATATATTTCATTTAATTCATATTTTATAATAGCAATTTATATTATGTGTTATATGATACAGAGATAATAATAATATAATATATTTTTGTTATATTCAGTGCATATTTTTTTTTTGTTATACGTGTTCCTATGTGTAAAATCAATGCATGTTTTCACTGGATATAAAATTATCATCATCAGTGTTTCTTTTCCATTTAATAATAATGCGTATGATTAGTTAGTATTTAAAATTTAATAATTTTATTAACGGTAATGTAAAATTATTTACAGTTTCCAATAATGTAAAAAAAAACACGGCCCCAAAGAAATAGCCTGCGCCATGCGCCAGACTACTTGTAGAATATCCTAATGACAATGTCAATGTGTATACAATTTTTTCCATTGGACCCAGATGAATGTCAGATCGAGACGTTTTTGTAATCAATACAAAATAATCTTCCACAGACTTTTTGCGTGTCTTTTGATCAAGCGTTTATACTGGCGTACAATCTATCAATATTACACACCAAAGGCAGGCGTGTCAGAAACCAGAATCAAAATAAGGGTTTGACAATTGTAATATATATAAAGTATAATAAATATAGTGTGATCTTTACCTCAGCGCACTGCCGGGCCCAGCTCATAGCGTGCGCCGCCTTATACCGTGGCATGGGGGCGCAGTGCAGCAGGTTGTACAGCGAGCCTCCTTCTGCGAACTCCATGACCAAGCAAACGTGGGGTCCCTTGGTGCAGGCTCCATAGAACTCCACAATGTTCGGATGGGACACCCGGGACAGCTGCTTGACTTCCACACTCAGAGCCTTTCTCTCCGCCTCCGAGTTTATCAGCTTCACAGCCACAAGATTGTCCCGCCATTTCGCCTTCCACACCACCCCGAAAGCACCTTTCCCTACCACCTGTACAAGCCATATATTTTTTTATTTACAACCGAGACGACCGCTCGTATCGACAATGTTTTTTGACAACACGAAGCGGTTTATTTTCAATCGAGACGTACGCGAATGCTAAATAATTATACACAAACAATATAATAAACGTCAGTCGAGCGATTAAATGTTTAATTAGCACCAAGGTTCACCTGTATTTTCTGTATTTCAACATAGTCTATTTCCTCTACGAACTTCTGTTGCATGGGTCCATGTTGTATTCGCGAAGCCATCAGTCATGGACACCATCACATTATTTTTATGACTTTATTGACACCGTTTTCAAAACATTTACAGTCTCCAGACGGGTAAAATAAATAAGAAATTTCACTGGGGTTTGTGATATTTTTTTGGTTATGTTACTACGAATATTGTTTAGTATAAGAATAAGACAGATACGCCGGAGACATCTGTTGACAATATTTTTTACTACGGACCGCTCTGACGTATTTATTAGTTTTTTGATAATGTTGAAGATGACGTTATAACATCAGCAGCGTAACTAAATAACAACTAAAGGGCTCAGGGAATAAATAAAGCTTATTTATACTTTTACTTATTTTGTCAAATTATTTTCGCAAATCGTAACGCTTCGTTATAATAAAATATGAGACCACAACACATTATCAGTAGATACGAGATAAGTTACAACTATTATTATTTTTGCATGATTTTGATATTACACCGTTATGGAAGGAAAAGAGTTTGCTACCATGTCGCGGGTTCGATCTCTGACGTAAATTAAAATATAAATTAAATAAATTTAAAAGCTCTATATGTAGTCCCGGATGGAGTGAAATTTAATCCCCCACCCGTAAAATGCCTGTCATAGCCAAGAATAAAAATTAATTGTTGACAAAAGTTGTCTCATGAATACTACATATTCAGTGAGTCCTTGTAAAAATGGACCGTTAAAGAATAGTCTAGACACATTAGAGAGCATCATTTTAATGAAATCTTATGATATTTCGTAATTTATATTCATTATAAACTTAAATAAACGATTTATTAGTACCTACTAATTAACTTAAAGGTACATATAAACAAATAAAAGTCAATATCTAATCCTTAAGTTCTCAACTTCATTCAGTTCACTGGCAACATCGAGAATATTTTTTTCCAGAGCTCTTATTTTTTTTACTTACCATGTCTAAATTTTTTTAGCTGGCCACTTTCGCACTATACCATCTTAACGCCCCCTTATTTTCCCTGGGTATT
This sequence comes from Glossosoma conforme, assembly GCA_022606575.1. Classification (NCBI taxonomy): domain Eukaryota; kingdom Metazoa; phylum Arthropoda; class Insecta; order Trichoptera; family Glossosomatidae; genus Glossosoma; species Glossosoma conforme. The sequence goes on along the minus strand of JAGTXR010000192.1, from coordinate 1,748,704 downwards.
CTACTACCCACCTTAAGGACTCAAACGCCCACCAGGCGACGTTGTCTCATACGTTGAATACCTAGGATCCAATTTATTAATATTTTAATTACTTTTCATTTTAATGTTTGATTTCTTCTTATTCGAATAAATTATGTAATTATTAATAATACTCGCAGTTACGATTTCTTTAGGTATTAAAAAAAAACAAAATCTTATTATCTTTCGCTTAAATATTCGAATAGACTGGTTTAATGTGTACGAAATATCCACGAATACTATTAATTCTATAATATATATTTTTTCCAAATCCCTATCAAAATTTTGTAGTTACTTATTATTGTAATTTTTATGTGATGTATGTATTTAAATAAGTTGATATTTTTTAAAAGCTAAGCTTTATAAATATTGATAAAATGAACAAAATAAAATAAATGTTTTTAAAGATTGAATTGGTAGAAACTAATTATCACAGGGTATTATACTTTTTATTGTTTAAACATAAATGAAACACGGTTAAAATATGATATATTTATTTTATTTATTATAATATGATGATTTCAATAAAATATATTGGAGTAGGTATCTACTCATCTAATTTAATTAGAAATATAACTAATAGTATATTTAATAAAGACGAAAAATGTTATTTTCCTATTGGTAATCCAGTTGCGTAACAGCATCGACTTGCGGTCGTGTCACAAAATTCTAAGACTTAAAATATTACACCATTTTATTTATATAATTTAGAGTTTTATGATAAGCATTTAATTTGGCACCCCACAAATCCGATAGTAACGCCATTGCAGTAAATATCTTTTTGTTTGAGACTTTACTACTGATTTTCTAATTTCAATAAAATTGATTGAAAAAGTACCGTTGATTTAATATTGAATATAATATCAAAAAGGTTTTGAAAATAATTATATTTTAAAAATAATTTCAGTGCAAAAATTTAAGTTATATTAATTATCTATATAATGACACTTCTTTTATGTCTGAAAAAATAGACAAAGTTAAATGATATAGTATATCTACATAATACTGGAATATATATATATATATATATATATATATATATATATATATATATATATATATATATATACTGGAATGAAATTTTATGATGATAATAATGACTTCATGTTACATAATAATATAAGTTACATTGTTGAATATAAGTTTATATCAGAAAAAAAAAGTAATGGAAATATGGTATTATATATTTTATATATTATACCTACCTAATATTATTTTCGCTTTGATGAGATTTGTGACGATATGTGTAACTTACGGCCATTTAATTATAAGTACGAGAGATTTTAAAATGAGATATTATTTATCTCGTTGCACATTTAACACCCATTTAAATTGAAACATTAATGTTTGATAATACGATAATTATTTAATTACGAATAAATAGATTTTCTTGCGTGATATAGTTATCTACTTAATGTAATATATAAACATTAAATTTCAATGTTAAAATTTGGCTTACGCAGGTCTCTCCATGTTTACCAGTAACGTGAGTTTTTTTTTTAATAATTTGTTTTATTAAACGTTTTACAGTCCCTTTATAAACGTGGTGGCTTATTGCTCCGCGTTCCCGCGCTTTCGCTCGATTTCATTCCATAAATCAATCGCTTACAAAACCAATCGCCGACTCAAAGGAATGCTCGGATCCCTGATGCCTTGGGCTGATTTCAGCAACTCACTGAGGGAATACATGTCTTCTCGTGGCTTTATGCTCTTCTGCGCTGGCATGTACATTGGAATCTCTGAACGTTTCCTTGCAACCATGAATCTTTTAGCGAGGCGATTTTTATTGCTGAAACCGGCCCATTGCCTCTTGCGACGCAAGGCATCCAGGTTTTGTAGGTAGTTTTGATCTTTGGGGATGTATTCCGGGTACTGAGATTCGCGAGAATATTCATAGTTTGGCTTGTTTTGGAGCGACTTGTGTAGATCGTCCAGTTGGTAAAATGGATACGAGAAGTAATGGCTACTGGGAACAACGGGGCCGTCTAGCCACTTTTCATCAGACGAATCCCTATCGTTGGAGTTATCATCATAGGGGTCCACTTGATTGTTGTAATAGGAGTCTTGTCCGTAGTATGAAGGTGACATTTCATTATTGTGGCGTTGCTGTGCTTCCCAAAGAGATAGGAGAGCCAATATGTCTTCAGATCGCACTCCGGAGTCTCGTTTGAATCGATTGATAGCCGAATACCTAAAATTAACAAAAAATGTAATTTGAATCAATGAAAAAAATGGCAAATGCTCTAGCAGTCACGGCCGCGAGAAAATTCAAACCTCTATAAAAACGCTGCTTATGTGAAAAGTTCGAAAATTTAGTGAGAAAAAAAACAACATTCACGAACCCCCAAATCCCCGAGGTCTATTTTCTTGCATGGGCCTCGGGAATTGACCCCATGTCTTCCCCTTTCGTCGATTCTTGTCGACTAGTTTACGATTTTGCACCAACTCTTGCCGTGGAATAATGAAATTTAAAATATCATATATTATTCATAAAAGCGTTGACTTTTAACGTGTTTTGAATATTAAGTGGCGTTTCAAGTAAAACGTCAATTTCTCGGAGATGAAAAATAAATATCTCACCAACTTAAAACTTGAAGTAGCAACATCATGTACATATAAATATCAAAACTAGCGCTTTCAATTTTTATTTTAGGAATAATTTATTAATTTTTTTTAATATTCATATTATATTACAGTTTCAGCAAAAATAATTATTGCGATCAGTATTATACGTAGATCTACACCCAAACATCACAATTTAAATTGCAAAATCATTGTATGTACCTAATAGAAATACTATAGAAGGCGAGAGTGGTTGTAATTTAATAACCAGAAGAATCTTCGAGTAAATAATCTAAGCAACTCCATTTTTCCATAGAATCCACAACGTTGTCTTATATATGTGAAAGAATTGTAAAATGCATGAATCGTTACAGTGGGCGCTACCCCACTGCGACACCCCAGCACTGAATCGAATAGCTGGTTGTTACCATTAATTGTTTGTTGAAATGTTACCTGGATGTTCTCTTCTGGATCCTTTTGGGGGCCCTCTTATTGCGGGCGGCCTGGGTCCCCATGGAGGGCGGTTCTCCATACAGTTCAGCTCGCATCAGCACCGGGTGCGGCTCGGCCTCCGCTGCCGCCCCCAAAGGAGCCTCCCCCGCCCTCACGGGCCTTCCATCGTACGCGTAGGAGGCTGAAACCCAACAATAGACGTCGATGAATTAATGATGGAAAATGAAGTACGACTTCCGATAAGAAATATCAGATAAAACACAAATTACATATTTGTGAAGTAGAATTTGATGTATCTACTACTACTATGTACATCTGTCTACGATTGTACAAAATATTTTTAATTTTTTTCTATGGTATTTTAATTAAAAAGGAAACGAAGTCTCGAAAATATAAAGAATAAAGGCCTTCCTACACGAGCTATAGGAATTGTAACATTGCTTATGTTTTGAAAAAAGGATGAGCTTTACAATAAAAAATACTTGTATGGCTATTTCATTTCAAATACAGTGTTGGGCAATACTAGTAGTTATGTAACATATAAGTATATACTCCTATATATTTCTCAATTAAAGTACCAACTGGTAGCAGGCTTTATGGTAACCGTTAAGTAGCACCATACAATGATATAATAATCACTGCCTGGTTCTCTCCACAACGGGTAAAGTAATTCATATAAGAACAATCTAAAACACGAAAAAAGTATGTGAAATTTTTCGTTCGTAATAAAAGTATATGAAAATATGCTACACAAGTGAGTAACGTCACGTAAATAAAAAAAAACGATAATACTTCAGTAATTTAATACTTTCATGTTGTTGAGACAGCGGAGACTATTTTTGAAGTGTCTTGAAACCCATCAGTTTTCCATAATGGCTTCCCCTCTGAATAAGGCATACGAAAACGTGAATTATTCAAATTTTTATATTATCATAATGTTGTTATGCATGTCAATGGAAAATTAAAATAGAACGTCTCATTTCATTGAATTTGAATAAAGAAGTTATTTTTCCAAAGAAAAAAACATATTTTTTGCCGACAATTTTTTTCACATTAAATAAATCAATAAAAAATAAAATGTATTAGATTTTCTTAAGAAATCGATTGATTTATTATTTTAAGATCAATAAGAATAATTGATCTGCATTTATAATGATAATACAGTATGAGTGATACGGTACTACCACACCATTTCTAAATATAAAATAACTTAATTCGTTGTGTGTTTAGTTGTGAGACTTAAAATTGGTATCAGGATAAAATTGTGGCTACAATTTTCCCAAGATTTAAGTTGACCAATGAAATAATAGACAATAAAATGAAATCATAAATTAAAAAAATAATAATTAAAGTTTAAAATGCCGAGTATTTTTGTTTGTAATTTCTACCTAATAACATCATAAAGTGCTCGTTTTAAGTTAAGCCGCGCAGAGGCTTAGGCCGAGGCCTCCGGTATGTTCGTAATAATAAAATTGTACGGATTATATGTGTGATAAAAATAATGAATAATGTAATAATAACTGCTATTTTAATTTTAATTTACGACCATTAAAATGATTAATGTTATAAAAACACAAATTAATGGGCAATTTATAAAACATCCCAAGCTCTCTTTCCTCATAATATACATTTTTTTAAACATAAAACGGCCTTTTTCGTTAGAACTGTTATTTTGAAACGAAATTAAAAGAAGATATTATAAGATATATTGAAATTTTAACATTTTAATAATAAAAGAAAAAATAAATATGTAAAATATTTAGTTTTTTTAAACTATTCATTATGACTATGCGTTTCTCGTTCACATTTTTCATCTTGCCTCACAAAGTAAACGTTGTTCAGACAGTGATTTAAAATTATTTATGTACTAGCTTTATCCTAAAAATATTTAAAATACATATATTAAACAAATAAAATGCTCAGAAGCACATACATTTTGAGAGTACATATATGTAAGTATTTACTACGCAAATATTATCTGAAGAAAAAAATGAGAATTTGTATTTTTGTACAAGATTGTGATTCCACGATGTTCAGTAAATATCGGTAAGGATACTAAGAATTATTCAAATAGATAATAAGAAAAATCTATGATCTACTAGTATGGGGATAGGAGAGAGGAAGAATTTCATACAAGGGGTGCCCAGAAAGTTTACGAATTTTAATATTTAACAGCTTTAAATGCTACTTGATATAAAATTAGAAATTACCGTCATCACTTAGTGCCATCGGGTAAGGTTCGAGATCGTTCTTGTCGTTTTTGTTGAGGAAGAGAGATTGGGAGTTGGTCTTGGTGTTGCTGGGGGACTCTGGGGCCTCCAGCTCGACTTCAGGGGTTCCGGTGGGCATCCCCGAGCCTTCTTCAGCCAAATCATCGATATCTAGACAAATACGCTAGTTATTGATGGTGTACTTACGCAGCAAATTTTCTACTTGAATTATATTCACAAGTCTCATTCTCAAAACATTAAATGCGTAATTCAACAATTACTACATATCTTCTTAATATCACATATATTATTTAAAAAGACTTGTCAGTTCCTAGACACTAAATTATATAAATATATTTTAGAGTCAATAATAGAAAAAACAATTCATTGACTATTTCAACATTTATTTCACAAGTTTTGCTTTTATCAATCATAGCTCAACATAAATGGCGACATTTTAAAATTTGAAACATCATCTGTAATACTTTATAAAATTTACTCATCAAAAGTATTATTCCGTTACGTAAATTTTTCTCATATAAGTATTATACGTGTATTTGCGAGCTCTCATTAAACATTTGTTAAGATAATAAAAAACTATTTACAGTTGACCTTTTGCAAGATAGGGAAGGGGTTGAACTACTCGTTTTTATGTATGTACAATAAAATTTAAGTATATTTTCCTGAAAATGAGGCATCTAAGTGAAAAATATCTTCGTTTTTAAATACTAAGTGAAATTATTTGAATATTTAGTGCATTTAATTTCAACAGTAAGTTTTATGCGTAGTTAAGTGTAAGTCAACAAAGCTTGGAAAATGTCTGGGATTTTCACAGGTGTGTCTCTCGTGAATTGCGAGGTGGGTGATTGATTACCTGGGTGTTTTTGAAGCTTACCTTTCTTTCCGTGTGTCGCGTTGTCCCCGGCTGGCTTTGGTGCCCCGCTGACGAAGGCGACCATGGAGCAAATTACCCAAAAGACATGTTGGATCTTCATCTTTCCCAGGAGCCCGTGCGACGCGCAACACGTTTAGCCTCGGTGTGTTAACAGGTTGCTATCATCCGGGAAAGGCAGCATTGTCCTGAAATAGAAATTCGAAGCCTCTGCGAAGGCGACACTCTCACGCAGAGCTTCGAGATTTCTCTTTCTCTCCACTGACTCGCTGAGCAATCGAGAGAGGGATGAACGTAACCAAATATTGCTGTCGATATTTTTCCGACCTGCGCATATTCGTATTCCATTGGGGGTTTTCGCTGGCGTAAGCTCTATCTAAAATATTTTCTAATTATCTCTTGCCTTATCCGCTCTTAAGTAAACTAACTTATTGTCATTAAAAATTGTCGTTATACAGTTATAAATATTTACATTATTACTGCCGTATCCCACGTAAGCTCAGCACTCAGAGTTTTGTCGAAAACATTGTTCCTGATGACACGCAGGATGAGAGCCTGGGGCTAACAATCAATATATTTGTCTTGTATCTGAGATATATTTGAACGTTAATTATTAAATTTTTTAGCGACTCAACCTGATTTCAATTCTAAATTCATTTGTAATTTTTGTAGCTATGTAGTACGTAATTTTGTTTATTGGCGTAGTAAAAACGTCAATAAATATTTATCTTTTACTTATTACCTTCACGTAATTGTTTAATTTATATTTCGAATTAAAATTATATAATATTTCAAATTCTTAAATAAGTTGATTTCTAAATTTAAAATGTGAATTTATTATTATGAAGAAATATTTTATTTTGATAGGTGGGGAGATACGATGATAAAAGAAAGCTCAGTCACTTGAATTATGAGTAAAGGTCACGTTGGTAAAAATATATACATAAAGCTGTCTATTGAATTTATAGGCTAACTTTGAACTGATCCAGTCCATATAAATTTAAAATTGAATTCACAATAACCAATATATTTTCAAAGTGAATAAATTTTATATTACGTTCAGATTGTCCAATGATTTCACAAGTGAAATGCCACAGAGAAAATGCATGGAATGGGAAAACAACCACCAGGAATGACGTCTTTTTGGCCGATATTGAAATATATCTGTCTTTAATGGACGGAAAACTTCAATTAAAATATACCTACTATTTGTTGGGTATTTATAGTGTGTTTCTTGTTTTATGTTAACACATACAGGAGAAAAGACAGACGGTGAAATCTCATCTGTAGATTTAATGAGGCTGGCTATTTTAAGGATGGAAAAGCACTGCTTGTGGAGTGTTAATCCATCGACGTTATTAATTAGCTCGGTATTCACACATCATCCTTACAATTTTATAAAGACCTACTATACATGGATCTTTTTCAAGGGACGACTTTCGTTTAGCATTATATTTTAATAATAGAATATGACAGCGATTTTACGGGCAAGGATCATATTCACTCCAACTGGGGATATTTATATAGCTAAAAAATTATTACCTCTCATTATAAGACAATCTTCGGAACCCGAGACTTTTAAAATGGTAAGTAAATGCTTTACCCGAGGACAAAGATTACACAATTTCCTATCTAGAGCATATGGTCGGCACAAATAGGTCATGACAAAAACAATGGATACTTACCTACTAACAATAAAAAATACCTACCGATAAAACATAAATTGAATCAATTTAAAAAAAATGTTCCATTTTTTTTTTGAAACGCTATATTGGTAATTTTGAAATTAGAAAATCTCTTTATAATTTTAATAGCCCTATAAAAATTATAAAGAGTTGTCATAATTCCAAGAAAAAAACCTTCAAAATTTTACCTACTACCAAGTTCCAGTATATGCCTAACCACCCTTGATGATATTATAAATATACATTTATTTTTAAAATACTATGCTACACAATATATTGAGGTGAAAGATTTAAAATATGTAACATAAATACTTACCTTAATTCACAAGACAATTCCTATTTACTATATAATAATTGTATAGATGTCGCGATGCATGATATATTTAAGAAATAAAGTCATAGGATGATTTTGGAACAGAAAATAATAAGAAAATCAATAGTGCTGTCAGATTTACAAAAAATGTTTTTTGTTTTCAGAACTGATGTATTTTATTAGATTAAAAACATGTACACAAATGTTTTATGTATATAAATACAAAATATACAAACTCTTGCCTGTTTGTGAAAAGGACATGATATTATAAACTTTACATTTTATTTGTAATTTCTAATTTAAATTAACAGTGTAAAAATGAAAACAGCTGATTAATACAAATACATTAATTAAAAAAAATTAAAATATCTTTTACTCTACAGACTGTATGCGAGTAATTCTGTTAAAAATGTCTTGTAAACATGATATAAAATTAGCAACGTTGCTGAAAGAATCAAATCTAGAGGGTTCTAGATGAAGAGAAAAACACATTTACATCAGTAGAAAATAGACAGTATAATATTTTTAGTAAGATGCAATTTTTATTGTTTATTTACAAGATAAAAATGTTATTATGACATTGATGATTTACTAGCAATATTCAAAATACATGTTGATTTATATTTTATACATCTGAGATCTCTTTGAACATTTGTGTGAGAGAAATTAGATTTTATTACAAAACATCAATATTTTAAAATTCTAAATATGACATCATTTGTGCAAGTTAAATGGAAATGTTTTTAGAAGATTATAAATAATATGTATTTTTAATAAAGTTAAGGTTATTAAATGTTAATTCTTGGTGAAGTTTAATATTGTAATTTTACTTTAATTTTATGTAAAAATTAAAACAAAAAATGTATGCTTTTATTTAAGACTGTAAACATTTCCCCTCCTGAAGCTTTTATTGACAGTGGTTTTTTGGACAAGTAATAATATAGACACAAGGTATTGGTAATTACATATGTTCACATTGATTTAGATATTTTGTATTATATTATATTTATATATGAATATTAACTAAGTGTTCTGTTCAATAAAAATATTATGTATTCCTTCAAAAAAAAGTATTTTTAACACTTTTTTTAGGAAACAATAATGATGGTTATAAAATAATAAGATTGATTGCTTTTTTTTATTTAAGAAATCTTTGTTTAGTTGTATAGATTTAAAAATTAAAGGATTTCATGATAAATTAAGTAAGTAATTCAAATAATATCGGTTTAAAATTGATTTTATTAAATGCTTAGTATCTAGTAGCAAGTAAAATTATTAGATGGCTAATATTAGTTTTAAAAAATGCAATGTGGCTAAGCCCACAAATTTTAAAACCAAAATTATTTATTTTACATAAAAAATTAAATAATTTACTATTACAATATGTATAAAATAGATCAAATAATGTCTAGCCATTACGTTTTTGTTACATGAGGTATACATTTCTTTAAATCTATCTATAAATATCAAACACTGTTCTATAGGCTCAGTTATGTAATTAAATAAATCATAATTCATTTTAGGATGACATTATTCTACTTAATAGTATTACAAGGTGAAGTTATAAGTCACATACTGAAAATATGTGACCAATTCCATACATCCACCATATATGACCAATACAACATCAAAGTAATATCTTATATTCAACATTTAAATTCATTCAAGGGCTAAATTAAAAGTAATTAATTATTTTCATTTTAAAGAAATGTAAACTTAATCATTTCTTCATCTTCTTGACTGATTTTTCTCGGACGGATTTTTTGTTTTTCAATTTCTTTCTTGAACGCTCATGGCCACTGTCGCTGGAATCTGAAGAAGAACTAGAACCCTCTGAACTGCTACTGTTGGATGATGAGCTGCTTGATACCTTCTTTCTACCTTTTTTAGTCTTAGAAACATTTTTAGTTGACTTGTTCGAACTGACTTTTTTCTTACGATCTGAGTCACTTGAGCTGCTAGATGTATCACTAGAACTTTCTGAACTACTGGAAGAATCAGAAGTAGGTAATTGTTTCTTCTTCTTTTTTATTGTTTTTGTTTTAGTTTTAGTGACATTCTTTTTTTTCTTTTTTGTGTTGTCTTCAGATGTTGAAGCACTATCAGAACTACCCAAGTCTTTTTTGTGTTTTTTAGTTTTTGGGATTTGTTTGTTATCTTTCTTCTTTTTTACAGGAGATTCCTCACTCTTGTTGTTTTCTTCAGAATACTTTTCTTTTGAACTGTGCTTCCTCTTTTTCATATCTCTTTCGTGTTTACTAGAAGTCGGATGATTAGAATTATCCTTTGATGTTTTAATATCATCTGAATGAGAGAGCTTTTTTCTTTCAGTAGATTTTGAATCGTTATGGTTTTCATTTGTATATTTCGATGATCTGCTACTAGAAGATACGGAATATTGTTTATCATCTGTTCTTCCCCTTTCAGATAAGTTGCTTAATTTATTATGACTATCAGAATAGCCTTTGTGTTGGTGTTTATTTGATTCACGATCATTATCTGCTCTCGATTCATCAATTTTGTCTTTCCTTCGACTTTCTGGCGTCCTCTCTCTCTTTGAATTATATCTTTCATTTCTAGAATCTAAAGTTCTATCTGGCCTTCTTTCTATGGATCTATCTCTATTGTGATATTTGGATGTATTTCTGGATGACACTTCAGTGTGCCTAGAATCTGTTCGCCTTTCAGGTGTTCTACCTCTTTGTTTATATCTTAAATCAGAAAATCTTTCTCTTGATCTATCACTATTATTACTTCTCGAACCGTATTGTCCATTGTCGGACCGGTTTCTGCTAGAAGAATCATTTCTATGGTCACTATTTCTGCTATTGTATTTATCAGCAGAATGATTATTACTACGACGTTCATTTTCACGATCTCTAGAGGACGGTTCTTTAACTCTGCTGTCTTTCTCTAATCTTCTATCACTGTGATGATTTTTTCCATCATTTTGTTGTCTATTATAAGATTTTTTATCGGGTAGCTGATTATCGTCATCCACATGAATGACTCCTCTGCCTTTTCCTTGCCATTTTATTTTTGAAACGGACTGAGAGAAGTCAACATGTATTCTTCTATCGTCTATGAGCACATTATCCATTTTAAAATAGGCGTCCTCGCAAGATTTTTTATTTTCGAATTCGATAAACGCGTACTGTAAAGATTCACCAGATTTCTTGTCCCTGATAACTTCACAGCAAACGATCTTACCGAAGCGACTAAATATGATCTCTAGATCGTCATCGGTGGTCACTGGATTGAGTTTGCAGACGAAAAGAACATTTTCAGGCGGCGCCATTTCAGCGTCCGGCAAGTCTCCGACAATTTCTAAAATGGTCGCTCTGGCTTTGGCCTCTTTTTCTTCGATCATTTCTGCTATTTCAGTTTCAGATTTGCCCACGGTTTCATCTATTTCTTCATCGGGTGTTATTCTACCTCCAGCGAGGCGAGCTGCTGAAGGCGAAGGTGATCTTGAAGGTGCACGGAAATCTTTTGGATCATTATAGGGATCTTCTAGAACAACAGTGTGGGTTATTCGGACGTCTTGGTAGGGCCGGTGGCCAGCATCGCATATCGTCTCATTCATTAGCCTCAATACGTCGTGACCCTCAGTGACCTCTCCGATGACGCAATGTTGAGCATCAAGAGAGTTCAGGTCAGACGACAGCGTGAAGAAAAATTGAGACCCGATCATGCCCTCTTCGCTGGCCACCATTGAAAGTAATCCGTGGTCGGTGTGTCTTATTTTCGGTTGTTTCTCACCCTCGAAGTATCGCTTGTCTGGGCCTTCGAGAACACCCCAGACGGATTGACCGCCAGTTCCCTCACCGGTGGGATCTCCAGTCTGGGCGATGAATCCATGCTGGATCATGTGAAACAGATTGAAGTTGTAGTATTTCATCTTGCATAGTTTTAAAAAGTTTAAGCAGGCTTTCGGTCTCTGCTCTGTGAAAAGATCCACTGTCAAATCCCCTAACGTTGTTTCTATCACTACGGCCATTGCAAATTATTGTTTAATCTTTAGTAATAACGAAATCACACCTTAACATAATTTAGCTACGGAAGCGGTTTGACATAACCAAGCGGTACATAACCTCAAAGTCACAAACGTATTTATTTCGCCACATCTACTCCGAGTGTTATTTTTAAGAAATACGTCCATCTAGCGTTAAATAGTAGAAGTTGTGTATGACTTAACCGCATGTTGTTTTATCAACCAGATAATTAAAAAGTTTACTATAACTAAAATAGATGGCATTTACATTTAAAAGCATATAAAGAATATTTTGATAATCAGTTACATTTGCTAGATTTTTCTGGATTAAGGCGGGACAACTTAATATTTTCTCCATTTGCCCATCCAAAATTGCAACTGATTCAACATATTTTTTGTTCTAAGATGAGATTTTTTTATTAATATTTACCATAAAATGGAATATCCCGTAAAATTACATACGAATTAAAAAATATATAACCTTTCATATATTTATAAAAAATTATAATACATTTTAAAATCTTAAATACACTTTGTCATGGTATTTTTTAAAAATGATTTATTAAATTTCATTTTATTGGTTTGAAATAAAAATTATATCGGTAAAAAATTTACTATGTACACATTTTATAAAAGCAATACGATTTAGTACTTCAAGATGCAACCCCGCGTGCCACAATTGTCCTGAAAGGCGACGGTAGCAGAATGCTTGGGAAAATCTAATAAAGACACGGGTGTCAAGGGGGTCCAAGGGATGGTCGAGAGTCCAGACTCCAGTCCTTCTATAATACACACCCAGTACACCTGGGGTTCACTGTGAGGTGGTGGGCGGTCACGCGTGATCATTGTTACGACGAACTAAAAAACTGTCTCGATGCAATCGCCATCGATCTCTCTCCGGGGCTATTTTTATCGCATTTTGTGTAGTGGCCACACCGGTCTAGACGCCAGAAGGGAACCCCTTTTCACAGAACATCATCATTTGTTTAGTTGTCTCACTGAGAGGGGGGATTATTTATTTAAAAGCAATTATATACTGTAGTTTATTGGTAAAAGATTAGTCAATAAAACAAAAAAGCATTCGCTCCTGTGAGTTGTCCTGTGCAATTTTTTGTAGAGTCTTGTCTAGTGTATTTCCATGTATTAAACCACTATTATTCTCATAGTTCGTAATCAAAAGAAAAATATATGAAATAGTAATAATATTGTAAAATAATAAATTCAGCATATTTTCCGATATTTCTATTTTTAAACAAATATACCTGGCTGTTAATGTTTTATAAGTAAATAGCCATTTGCATTAAAAATTAATATATTACTAATTGAAGGATATTGGAGTGAAAATTTACCGTTTATCTAGTTAAATATGAATCCATTAGTTTTAAAATACGTCAGAATCCAAAAAAGATAAAAAATCTCTAGCGATATTATTCTTAGCACCCTGATATACTTGTAAAAAAATATATAACACTTGTCCTTATAACTATACAGTTTTTCAAATAATGAAATATGATTATTTTTACCTCGAATGTATGAATGTATTTTAATTATACTGGGAAAATAAAGAGCCGTTTTCTACGTTGTTAAGAATTTATTGTTGTCGGTCATTTAAATAATATCATAATTCAATAATAATATAATAATTCCATAGATGATACACAAATACTCGCAGATGCACGTCTAAGACTTTTATGCAGTGAATTTGTAATTCATATTTTATTAGAGTAGGTATTTATAGGTTATAGGTATCCATAGACTGACGACATAAAAAGCTTTTTCATGGTATACCGATGTCGCCGTGTGAAATAAAATATGGCGACTACCAAACTGTGTGTTCAGAATTTCAATCATTCTGAAGAAACAGAAGAACTGCAACAAAAATGAGCCTCACTTTGACCTTTCACATCTTAATATTTTATCAGAAATAATACAAGTAAATACGAAACGTAAAAAGTAAATAACCAGTTGATGATCATCACATTAAATTAAATAAGTGTAATGTACGTTTATCATTACAAATGAAAAATAAGTAAATTTAATTATATTGATCATCTTTTAGCTGATTGAGCATTAAGTTTTTACAAATATCCGTCATAAAGTTCTGTCAGCCGCCACGCCTTTTTCCAAGTCAACCCTGTATTTCGAAGCTCCGCCGAGTATATTTTATATATGTGACCGTTTGTCTCACGCCGTCCTAGTAAACGTTATACTTAGATCAAAAGAACAAATACTTTCTCTCGTAATTCTTCGGCATCGTTTTTAAAATTAAAGTACACCTGCACAGAGTTCTTTTCCAGTAGCTCGGTATTAAGCTGGGGACTACCAACTGCTACATATGAATATGTGTAATAAAAATAAAAAAATCCCGTGTTTGAAGAAATTGCATTTATTCAATGCGATTCGTTTTCAGGATGCGAGAGACTATTTTAAGATGTTTTGTCTGCAAAGTTTCTCGTGTTCCGGAACTCCCAAAGGATCCGACTATTGGTTAGAGGCCGGAAACTTCTCGGAGTAAGGGCAGGGCAACTATCGCCCCTTCAATCAACTCCATGTACTAGCACTTCCGGTCCACGGATAAACTACTTTGGAAAAGCCGGCCAGTATCGAGAGAATCGATTAAAGCCATGATTGACATACATTATTTTTGTTCCAATTAAACATGTATCATTTTTAAGCAATTCCGAGAAAAATCGTATTCAATTAAAGTATCGCAGTCAAATAATAGCGCATTTACTATAATCATAAGAATGAATATGTTAATACATTTAAATGGCTTGTATTTTTGCGGTCAGATTAAAGAGTTTTTTTGCTTAGAATTAAAAAAAAATAATGCATTAACATGTTTTATATATGTATATGAACCCAACTCAACCTAACCTAACCTTGGATAAATAAACTTGTATTAAATTTAAAGTAATATGAAATGTCTTAGGTTAAAAATTCTAATTTATTATTTTTAAAAGTCGATTTAAATTTTGACCATTAATTTTGTTGCCAATTTAAGTTTTAAATAATATTTATATTTATTTGTATTGCTTATATACTTATGTGTGACAACATAACAAACCGAATATGGTATTTGGCTTTATATTGCATTGGTACTAATCATGTAAATTACTTTGAATTATTGTCTTGGTTTTGACAGAACAAATAGATTATTGCAGATGATGAAAAATTAAATGAAATAATGAAATTACTAATATATCGTCAGCTTAATCACCTGAACTCTTCAAAATATTTATTATGTTCTACCACAGAAAGCACTGATATCATTAATAATGCAAAGAAAACAGCTTAAATAATTTATTATGTATTTCAATATTTGTTGTTAAGCATTATTAATCTAAATTATGTTTAAGAAATGCTTTAATTCAGAACCTTAACTTTATGGGGTCGTGCGTTTTTAGGGTAGTTATAAAACTGTGTTTTTTTTTGTTTGAATTGGTGACTGTATTAGTAATACAAGCACACGTGGTTCTAAAACGGCAACCGGGAACCAGTAAGGGACATTCTGGCTGTGTTCCAGGTCGGATTATCGACGAAATTCAACGGATGGTAGGAGAAAGATAAGCGCCATGTCTCATATGTGACTATAGTGTACTATTTTACGTACGTATTTATATTTTGAGAATCTGAAAAATTATTTCAATAAAAACAATACATATAAGACTCTTACATAGTAGATATGTAAAGTATAAGTACCAACTGCAGATTTCTTAATTCATAATCAATGAAATTAAATATAATGAATCGTTGGCAGATCATTCGATCTGCATACAAGTCAATGTATTTTTTTGATAAGAATTAGTACTTTGCTGCGATTCGAATCTTCGTCAACCATCGTTTATTTTTCTATTATTGAAAGCTAATAAAAGAGTTGATAATATTTATAGTAATATTTGATATTATGAATACAATTTCATTGTTATTAGGTTAACAATATAAAAAAACATGCACGTAAATAATTATTATAATGTTGCAGCTGAATTCTGCATAGTGGTAGACGAATGTCGTCCCGTGAAGATCACCCATTCATAGAAAATTCCTGTAATAATAAGGACGATGCGTGAATATCGGGCTGTAGTCTATGACGTTGGCGGATCAACACTCCACATGCAGCGCTTAGCCATATGCAGCATAGTAAGCGTCATAGAATTCCACAGATGAGACTTCAAAATTACTATCACCATCCGGTATTCTCCCGTATTTTTTATGTATTTACATAAAAAATAAATAAAATATATGAAAAGTCTGTGTATTCCATTCAGTCGGTCTTTAAGACCAGGTGGCTTTAAATACAGGGTCGAGCTAATTACTCCATCTCCTTAGAATTAATAATAAGATTAAGAAACGAATAAATATACTTCAAACACTACTGCATAATTTTCTAGCTCCTGGCTTCAAAGAAACTATGCAATGAATGTACTCGGAAGAGGTTCAGAATGCAAAGCTGATGATTAGGAAAATATGGTATTTGTGGTAAATATGCTGACTGAGGAAATCAAAGAACTCAAATAAAATATTTATAATAAAATGTTTTTATTGTCACTTTAAAATATATCGTTTTTTTATACTCATAATAATAACTACTTAATAATAAATGGCACCCTCTCGATAGGCTCCAACACACTTTGTCTTCATAAACGTTTTCCAATCACAATATCTCTGGCTCTGATCCCACAGCTCGGTGAGTTCACTTTTTCCTCTGAATGCCTATCATATTTTTACGACCCCTCCCCGTGTTTTCCGACGCACATAAAGCCATACCATCTAATATCACACCGGATCTCACCTAATAAAGTGTTGTATAGAAAATTTACCGTGAATTCTCCAAAGAGTATAAGGTTAAAAACACCCCCTCGATTCTAGAACGTCTCAAACAACGCATTTTTTCAATACGCTCCGAAATATTCTATTCACTTTCAGAAAGTTGTAAGGTCATATAATAAAACGCTGCGTTTTGAGTTTTCTGTTCAGATTTGGAATGACGCATGTCTCAGATGTTTCATTGGAGCGAGAAGATATTTGAAGGTTTCCAAAGGAAATGTATCAGGGTTTTTTGTGCGGGGCATTCAAGCGCTTATGAAGTATGGCAAAGGGGTGATTTTAAAACTAAGAAATAGACCGTCAAAAAATATTTCAACGCATTTGACATTTCACATAGTAAAATTAGTTAAAAATCCTAAATATTTTGTATGAATCATTGTGCATCGGTTGATTGATTTTAAGCTTAATGTAATAATAATAATAAAAAAATATTTATTTAGCCACTAATGCCATAATCAAAATCTTACACACAATAAATACAAGCAAATACAGAAAAAAACTAAATTTAAATTAAACAGAATATAAAGAAAATATAAATCGACATGTACACATTTACCACATTATTATTATTGTACTACTCAGTGAGTGGAGCACCGGATCCCCTCTGGATGGCCACGTGAAGGCGCATCCAGTGCCCCTCCAACCGTGAGTCTCACTTATCCGCCCACATAGCGACCATTGCGTTGGAACTGCCGCAAACGCGCTCCCACAGAGAAGCGAAACGCTTTATTATTATGGCATGGAAGCCATCCACTCGCTCCTCCGTCAACATGCCTGAGGGACTGCAGTATCGCGGCAGACCCAACAACATTCGGAAAGCGTTGTTATACTTTACCCGGAGTGCACTGTAGACCTTCTGAGTATAGTCAGCACTATTATTTTATAAAATATGCACCAATGTATTTATATATAGTATTATAAGTATTACTCTTTATAATGAATATGAACTCGTATTTTATTTATACATAAGTCTTTTAAATATATGTGGCTATTTGTTTGTAACTTTTAAAAGGCTAGTAACTGATGACTTTAGATTTTAAAATACTTTAAAGAAATGGTCAGAATTTAAAACAAACTTTTATTCAAAATAAAAAAAAATGTCTTTAATATTTTAAATTTAAGACAAGTTTAATAAAGTTAATTAGTTAAGGTTACGTAAGGTTAGGTTGAATTGGGTTAACACAACTTTATAAAAACGTACAAAAATATATTTTTATTTTATATTGTGCCCAAAAAATTTTTATTATGAAAGAAAAAATACGAGGTTTTAGACAAACTACTGACAATACATTAGCTTCTAGTAGTTATGGAAAAAAACAAGCGTATACGAACCAACGAAGTAAGAAATGCATAGGCTTTCGTGCTTCAACAACAGTAGCGCTTTTATATCAGTGCATTTGATTTTTTATTCGATTCTAGTTTCTCTGTACGGAAATGTTTCGGTTTGAATTTTAGTGTTGGTTGTTTAAGAGGGGCTGGCTGCTGGAACCAGGAGAGGTTGGCAGTCGTCATCGCAGTCAGCCGAGTGTTTGGGTAAACATTTGCTCTGGTGATTGGCAGTGACGGTTGTGTTCATTGTTGTGTAGGCGGTGGGATGGGCGGGAGTGGGCGGGAGTGGGCGGGCGGCTGTGGGCGCGAGGGCCTTGGCGGCCTCCAGCACCATTGGACTGAAAACTGAAATGTAAACAACCAAACAACGCGCATAATAAACTACACCAAGTGGATCCGCAATGTACAAGAAAGCATGTGACAAACAATATACAAAACGCACAACATATTCCGCGGGTTAGATCATAAAGAGGGTTGAGAGTTTCAAAAATCTCGGTGTACAGGTCAGTGAGAACGGTGGTCTGTACACCATTCACAAGTGAATGATTGGGGAAGTGTGCAGAGTGCGCAAAACCATGATCTTATTTTTATGAATAAGATAAAGTTATCGTAAGAATTTGTGTTTAAATTTTTTTTATTTCACGATTATCTTCATTACAATGTCATTAAACTTGTTATTTACTGCTAAAATATCAATGAAATGACCATGCCAAAATAGCCGGTGACAATGAAGGCGAATTTACTCGAAACTCTTCATGAGCATGCAACGAGCGAAAAAACTCCGTGTATAAAAAAAACTCAAAAAATGTTTAATTAAATAAATTATTACAATACATGTAATATAAAAGCATCATAACATGCTGCTCTTTATGAAAAATGCAAGCTTTGATAATAATATATTTGCAGTGTAAAAGCTTAAGTACTCGGTGCATTAAGAATAACATTCAAATATACAAATATGTACATCAAAGCACTTTTATATGGGAATGGACGCCACTCGGAAGGCGGGGAAATTTTTCTTTCCGTTTGAAGAAAGCCTCATAAATTATGAATTGAATGAGAGAACTTCATTTTCGAATTCGTTTCGCGTTAGTTTATTCCACTTATATAGTGTCACTGCAATTTAACATTTTTTTTTATAATTAGACTACTACTCACCAAATAAAATGACACAATAATAACTATGAAAACATATTTTTTAGAAAAACTTTAATTGAATTGAATTATTAATTATTTTTACCTACTGTCTATCGCTTACCGCCAACTTTGCTATTCAGTAAACTTATATTCATTTGCGAGTAAAACACACATTTGTATATAACGTTTGCGTCAATTTATCATATAACGGTCTCTTTTCAATGTATATTTTGCGTTGAACCAATCATTATGATTAAATGATTCAGGCCATCTAAGCATCGGGCTAATCATCCGATCTTATGAAAAATTTATGAGGGTCGAATGTATCTATATTTAAATTTTAAATCTGTTCCAATATACTGTAATATCACCCCTGTAGCAAGAATGCTCGTTGACAAAAATAATAAGAATAAAAAAATACACTCTTCTAATAAATATTGAGGTTGTTAAAAGTATTACCATGTAAATGTTATTGTGTTTTGTTTACTGGGTGTCGTGGAATGAGCTTGCTTAATGATGGAGGTCGGAAACGTTCCGTGTTTTCATTCCTTTCTCGTTACAAAATGGAGATTACGGAGAACTTTCAGGTAGGAAAATATGCCGGCCCCCTGGAAATAATACTGAATAAAATATATTATGGCAACCAATTATTTTGTAAGTATTTAATTCAATTAATGGTAAGTAAATATTTAAGAAAAAGGTTAGTAAAAATAATAAATTGCCAGTAGAAAAATATAAATTAGAAGTATAAATATTATAAATTGGCAGTAAAAAATTAATGAAAATAAATTATTGTAATAATAGGTTACGTTAGGATAGGTTTCTATTTTATGTGCTAATTATTAATTTATTTTACTTTAATAACTGTCATTTTTATATATTACTGACATTTTAATTTGATAAGTGACTACATTCGAACTGACACAGTGGATACTACCAACTTATTTAATCTATTGCCAATTACTATCTACTACAAAATCTAATTTATATTTTTGGCACTGATTTCCATTTTACATTATCTGTATTAATTTATTTAATTTGAATATTTTTGATAACTTTTAAATCGCAATTCTCGAAAGAAATGTGTTTTTAAAATTACTTTATTATTACCTTAATAATTTACTACTAATAAATAAGTAATGTATTCAAAAAAAAAAACACGTATATATGCTTTTAAATAGATAAATATTTAATCAGGTAAGTGATAGTGCATCGGTATATAATTTCGTTGATTGTCATAACCGCTATTCTCCTAGACCTAGTCAATAATTTTATATAATTATTATATTAATTTTTCTTTTTAATTATATCTATGAAAATTGGTTTTATCAACGCGCAATACAATAATAAAGAAACTCTCGTTTCGCAAAGTCATAAACACAAGTGCAGGGAGCTTGAGCCTCGCTATAAAAAACACCCGATACTGGAACAGTGAGGGCAATGGAGGAGTACGAGGAAAAGACGAGGATTCTTCCCGGGCCGGTACAAACTGGGGAAAAAAAATAACAAATGGAGTAATCGGCTCTGATTACACGACGTGTATTACACGTGTATGTATAATGACTCGGAGCAGCGAGGGCGGTTTTATTGAGATGCCTTCAAATGTATTGACATGGGTAATGCGCCTTTGAGTTTGCATATCATTTGTACAGCAGAGGGCGACGATCTTTTGAATATACGAATTTTCGAATGCGATTCAGAGACTGACTTAGAATCATGGAATTATATTCTAATTCTGAAAATTGACATGAGACAGTTAAAAATCAGTATAGTTTAAATAATGTTTAATTTTCTATTATAAAAGTCTGTTTTTAAGTCATTTCACAAAAATTAATATTGCTTCTCAAAAAAGCCGAAATATATCGCATATCAATAAATGTGTGTTGAATGATTATATATATTCATTAATTTTATTTATGTGATATTTTCTTTTAAAATCTGTTTACATTTATATTCTAATTGAGACTTTGTTCATTATATTTTACTACAATTACAAATTTACTAAAATATGTGCGGCTTAATGACTTGTTACCAAGTATAATCGGATCGACGCAAAAGTGTCTTTGTAAAAGATTTTTTTTAAACGTTGCCATCTTAATGCTACTAAGTGAGAATGTAGATCGGTTTGTTTGTCCCTGACAATTATTTAAGGATAAGGTCGGACAGATTGTTTGTTCTTCCTAGAAGTAATACTAACCTGCCAGGGACTATGTCTATTAGGAGAGTGATCAGACTATTCAACCATATCGCCTGGAATATTGATATATTCCACTTGAGAGAAGCCCAGTTTTGACATGAGCTCCACGAATTTATTTATCAAAGTAATTTCGTGGAGTCTTCTGTTTAGCGAGCTTCGGGACTTTTTAATAATTGTTGTAAATAATCATAAAAACCTATATTTATAAATTGTTTGTATTATATTATATTGAAGGATCGTATGAAATAAAATTTTTAAGTTTCTGAAAGAAAAAAAAAACATGGTAAATTGGATTAAACCAAAAAGATATCAAGAATACTATTTGGTCTTAGTTGGAAGGAAGGAAATTTTAAGTTGATAATTACTTTATAAAAAAGAAAACCTTTAAAACGTTAATTTGGTTGATATTCTTGGCAATATATACGTTACGATATGATCGGTACAAATACATTTTATAACATCATATATGCATAAAAAGTATTCTAATTAATATAAAATATTATCTATTAAGTTAAGGTTATCTGGTTCAAGCTTATTACGGAAAGGAACGAAGGCTTATACCAAGAGTACGTCAATGTAAAAAGCTGTATAATGAGGATAATCAGAGTCTATCTGGTGGATACAGTTGTAGGTATAATGTTCTGAAGGAGGAGGGGGGAGCGTCAGGGTGCTTGCGTGTCCTGGGCTCTTGCAGGGAGGGTCCGTGTGATCTCGTTGGCTTAACGCCTCCCAGAGGGTAGTTTTCGGGCCCATTAGGCCGCATCCCTTGGCGGGAGGGACAAAAAACAAACTCGCTCACTTTTTATTAAATGGCCAAATTTTGGAAATGAAGGCAATCGGGAGCGGGAGCCGCACAGGGCCAGGAAAGGGAGGGAATCCTGGCGATTGAAACTCTGTGTGGGGGCGCTCAATGAAGCCTGTGACATAGTTTCATTATTGTCTTTTAAATTAATTGAGGTTGTTGTCTATGCCGTGAATTTTTTAAATGTATGTCATTCTTTTTACAATATAAGATAAAATACATAAGTTGTAAATACTGTATTTCTCGTTCCACAGTAATATTCCACGCAAGTTAAACATTTCATAACATTTTTTATTGATAATACTCCAAATTGTTTATAGTATAGTTATTTAGAGTATAATTGTCACTTCTTGATTATATTTTTTATTACATTGTGTAAGAATCATAATGAAAATGAGATTGAATCAACGTATTTTTTTGGATTGAAGAAAAATGTCTGCGTATTTCTACACGTAAGTAATTTATTATTTAAAATGTTTAAATAACTTGGTTGTATCAAGAATGAAACTGAAATTCAATTTTGCTGTTTAAAATTCACAGAAAAAAAAACATATTGCGCTTTCCTTAAGCTGTTAATCAAAATTTCTTACATCTATTAAATTTATACTCTTAAAGCAACGTAACATTCACAGTAATGCTGACCATGTGTCCTATTTCTAACTAGATATAATCGTTTGTAGATAGTTGTTATAATCTGTTAAAACGTAAAAATGTATCTTTTTTGTTGAAATTTAACCGTTTTGTTCCATTTTTTCTTTATTTCAAGAAGCATTTTTGTGAATTCAATTATTAATTTCCTAAAGTATATATTTCCCACAGTACTTCAACTACACAAATATTTTAGTAAATGATTAAATAAAATTGATATGGTTGCTTGTAAAAATCCATAATTGGTATCATAGTGCATCCTTTTTTACATATAAAAAATCATCAAAGGTACTGAAAGTACATGGCTTCTTTGTAAGGCCGATTGATTTCGAGATGTGCGGCAGTACGAAAAACCCTACTCAAATTATGTCATAAAAAATCCGTAGCCAGAAAAGCTAAGTTAAGCTCACCCAAGCTGTCGATATGTGCAGGGGTTTGGCTTGGCTTAGTTCGCGGGGGAGGTTCGCTCTTTGTGCGGTGATTTTTTACAGCGTTGCTCCAATAAAGCCGATTGGTTTGGAGCATGACACCGCGGGGAGCAATAACCTTACACGGGATATGAAGATCTTACGGCCGGTTACTCCTCGCTTCGGGAAGATCACTTCGATTCCTCGCTTAATATGCCTGCGAACGTGCGTGCCGATGCACACTTACCGTAGAGCTACGAATTGACTGTTTTATTTTTTATTTCATCGTTTGTTTTATCAATGAAGATTCAAAAAAATAATAATTTTTAATGAAGATCGATTGAATGAACGTGATTGTGCATTCATAATTATGTAAAATTTTCATGTAAATATGTAAAAAATACGTTTTTTACATATTTTCATGCTGTATTATCTAACTTTTGAAGATATTTTAAGATCAATTTTTAGGATATGGATATTAATAAGGATTTCGTGTTATGTGACATGTTATGTGACGTGTTATGTGATATGTGAACAATGAGGTTCTCAGAATAATCAAGGAAGATAGGCAACTAATAAGAACCATCTCAGAGAGGCGAGCCCGATGGATTGGTCACATCATGCGCCACGATGGTCTTCTTCACGATATTGTGGAGGGTATGGTTGAGGGTAGAAACTGTAGAGGACGCCCTAAACGGGAGTATTTGCAGCAAGTATTCGAGGATATGAATTGTAGCGCTTATGCTGAGCTGAAAAGGGTTGCGGAGGACCGAGAGGAATGGAGATCGAGATGCAAGATTCTGTTGCTGCAAACCAATCCACCGGATTGATACTACTACGAAGAAGGATTTCGTAATTAAATGAAAACAAGATTAACTTTACTCGAAATGAACTGAAAAAGTGAGAAAATTTTATGACTTTAGTTATCTTTGTACTCATAAAACACATCGTAATATTTTAGTATTTTGAAAGCTAAATGTTTTGTGATTCGTCGTTAGTGTGACCAGTATTTAACATAATAATTAGTCATAACCATTTAAAATAAAATTCTAAAATTAAATATATTAATGATGATGAATTAATCATTTCATTTTCGAATAAAGTTCAAACATTTGAAACTAAAAGACATATCAAATAATCAATACGTAAAAATGCTTGTGCTTCAGACCGTATAACTTTGATATTATTTATTAAGCCGAATTCTGAAGACACTTCTTCCCCTGTGGGAGATATCGAGTAATGGTCGAGCTTTTTGTCTACGCCGTGATATTTGGTGTTATGAGATATTTTTTTACTGCCCGAAAGCTCGAGATGGCCGCATGAGTGCAGTCGGCCGTAAGACCTTTTCATATAATGTTCGTTTTCAATATCGTTATTACACGCGCTGGATTGGAATATCGACCAGCAAATTTTTACCTTGAATATTGAATTTATTTTTAAATGACATTGAAGTTGATTGTAATTCACACTGAGGATCAAACTATTAATATATTACGTAAAAAACATACAGATTCTTTCAAATACTATATTATACGGCAAATAATTAATAAATTAGTAAAAAACACTGAATGTGAGATTCTAGCCAGAAGTATACGCATGTTTTTACCACATTGAGTCGAGAAATTAATACACATTATAGGGCTATAATAAATACGACTATATTTAATTGAAATTTATTAAATGGATATTTATCGAAGATTAAATCAAATATGTTCTTTAAAAATATTATTTCACTCGACAAAATATTTGATTAGATAGCCTCTGGATGTTAAAAAAATACAGCAATCTTCATGAAAATTGTTTATTATTTGAATAAACTAAAAAATCTGATTTAAATGTACTTACAATAAAATAAAAGTCATCATTATCATCATCATCATTATTAGCCTGTATCCGTTCACTGTTGAACATAACCCTCTCGCATTAGTTTCCATCCTCTTCAATCCTCTACCTTTCTGATATTCTTCTGATGTCCTCAGTGCATATTGGGGATCGGCCAATGCTTCGTTTGCCAGTTCTTGGGCGCCACTCCAATACTCTTCTTCCCCATCGACCGTCGTCTCTTTGACATATATTTCCTACCCATTGCCACTTGATTGTACCTATTTGTTAGGTAGACTCTACTACTTGAGTTCTTCTGCGGATTACTTATATCATCAATTAAAGAAATATCAGTTGTAAAAATCTATGTTGGACTATGCTACCAAAACATTTGTTTTTATACAGTTTGTAATGTAGTTGAGAAAGATTCATGTTCATGAAAAATGTCGAAAAAGAGACAGTTAGAGAAATGTGGTGATGATGATGAAAGATTATTTTTATGTTCAATACTGATATTTTGCATACGACGATTTCTTTATTCCTTAATATGGATTACTCCAATAAATAGTAATGCTAAAAATTCAATTAACGTTTCAAGGTCTGAATTCGATCGTTTGTGACAATTTTTGTTGGTATTATTTGTTAATTTGCGGCACGTGTTGCTCTCAGCGAATCCTGTTAATTTATTTAGCGTGCAATATAGTTTAATTGATGCAGAGGGGTGTAGACGTGGGGTGGGGGCGGCCACCCTCGGTGACATTTCCTATGAAGAGCACAAACATGTCTAAGGGATGGATGCCATTTACAGCTTATCCTTTTCACTTTTAACCCTTTCGTTTCAGAACTGTTACCATTATACCTATGTGTCGCTACGATGGAATCCAGTGACAACGAATGATATTGACATTTTTTTGTCAGAATAAAACAAAAAATCCATAAATGTTTTGTATGGTTGTAGAATATATTTAAATATTTAGTTATTTATAATCCACTAAAGATTTCTACTAATATTTAATTAAAATACACTTACAAATTTACAGTAAAAACCATATTATATGACATTTCTCTCGCCAATGAATCGTACAAAAATTAACAGCAGACGCTGGGATTCGAACCAGACAAACATTTGCAATCATGTTCATTTCATTACTCGTCGCTAGCCACTCTGCTATTTGCACTACAAGTGTTACTGAGAAATTAATACTTTTTATATTGTTGATAGGTACTATTAATAGATTGCGCTTGATTAAGCTGTATATTTTTAAAGATTCTATCAATTTATTTGTTCACAAGTATTATTTGATTATATGTGAGTTTGTATGTGTGTATAAGTTGCTAAAAGTAATATTCCATTTTATATTTAAATTGATATCAAAGTAAATGATACAACTATGAGGTTACATGTGTACTTTCATTATATACAAGTGTGTATTATACGAGTATATATAATTTATAAAAAGCATTAATATTTCAAATAATTAATTAATTAAAAAGAAGGTCGCTGAAGTTTCCGCACGCCAATGTTATCTATTTGCATGGCTACTAGTAATTTCGAGCCTTACGTTTTTCTACACAGGAAAAAGGGTTTTCAGGAAAGTGTTGAAGGTAAAAAAGGGATTTTACCCCATCTTACCGGGGAAACAAACTTTTATGGAACGTTACCCTTCTCTCCCCTTCCACGTATGGCGGGGAGAGGCTCCGTATGCTAATGGTAAATGTTAATACATTATTGAAAATAAAGGAACAGAGATATATTATACAGAAAACAAACTTCACAGGAAAAACAAATTGTTGAAAGGTTTTGTGTGTTTCCTGTAATGTTATTTGATTACTTTACAACCAAGACCGATCCGCGCTTTTGAAGCTGCTTATGTGTTCCGTTTTTAGGTTTTTGTACATATGAAATTAAATTATTTGTTTGATTTTAATGCCATGATAAGAGCTTACTTAATAATTAAAGTAATGAAAAAATATTTGTATTATTTTACTTTTGTTCCAGACGATGCATAACCTGAAGTATTCGCATAATTCATTTTTATTTATTTACTACACAGAACCGAAGTTCCAAGATATAAAATCAGAAACAGAGCATACATAAATTTAAAATACAAACAAAGGATAATAAAATATAAAAATAACATAAAAGAAGAAGAAGATGATACGTGTCAAAGATCATAGAGATGTAGGAGAACAATGATGTAAGAAAAGGATCGAGGTGTACTGGTAGGCCATTTAGGAGCGCCATTGCCGTTGTACCAAATTGAGTGCTTGAAGCTCCAGAAGCATCAATTGGGATCAAAAACAATGGATGGCTACGAGCACAGGTTTACTTATCTGGAACATTGAAGTTATATCATGTGACCACAATTAGTTATAAAATAATAATCATTTTTAAGCTGCATTGATATTTACCTTTAATCTTGTATCTCTAAAAGCTCTGCCAAGAATATAAGATACAAAGTTTTTGATGGGCTATTTACCACAAAAACCAAAAAACTTGATAGTAAGGCTGCTGTAGCACCCAAAATATTTTAGGAATTGTTTATCAGTTCATTAAAAAATAGATCAAACGCTCGCTGTTCTTGTGCCATGGAAAATTTGATCTCTACGCTCAGCTAAACTCAATCAAAGACACCAGATGGTCATCCATCCAAGCAATATCCGCGCTCAATGATACTTATCGTTAGTGTACAAGAACCAATGAATAAAAAAAAAAAATCTTGGTCATTTATTTATACGAAATAATATATTTTTATAAGAATTATGTAAGATAAAAGTTCAACGCATATTTATTCGTAATTATAATAAGATTGTAATTAAAAACATGTAAGTATTTTTAATTATACTAGTAAATGGCTCTATTCTAGAAATTATTTAATGAGTAATATACTCGTAACGTGAAAAATTGAGTTAAAAATGTGAAAAATCAAAAAATAACGAACTGTATATTAAATAACTTCTTAGGTTTTGACGGCCAGATTTGATATTGTGGCTTTTGAGTTTAGCCGAGTGTGGCAAATTTCTTGTTACCGATATTTCGACCGCCATTGCAGGGGTCTTCTTTAGGATTGATGACTTAGTTGTGAGTTGATAGTTGCCATGGAGATAACAATGACGCTCGTGGAGGTACGTTAAGCTAACGGCTAAACTACCTCCTGAAACCAACTCACAACTAAGTCGTCAACTTTATATTAAAAATATTTCTAAATTTGTTAATATAATTATAACTTTTCAGTTGGAGCAGAAATTATATGAATCGTCTCTCTTATGCCAGATTTATAGTTATACTATAAAATCACACAAAGCTCATCATATTTACGAGCGATATAGATTTATAACAAGTAGGGATAAGCCCTTTAAAATGTGTTAAAAGCCGTGGATATGAGCAGAAATGCTGTAAGTGAAATTGCTCGCATTCATTGTCTCAACCCCTTCTTCAGCGCTACCCAAAATAAATGCAGAATATTTAACCTTTCAGTATTTAGTGCTTTTCAAGGCCCATATTGTTAAAGACTCTCAGACAATATGAACCCTCCGTTTGTATTCATAGGAGCAAAAAGGGGTTGACTAACCCGCCTTAGTATTTGATATTTAATAGATATTCAAATATTAATTATTTTCAAATTTGAATATGAAATATAAAAATGATAAAAATTAAACATATATTGTATATTACGATTCATTTAAATTAACATCATCCAAGAGATAATTGTAAAATAATTTTTATTTAAAATAACTAGTTCACCAATAGTTTTGCCCAAAGAACAATATTCAATTGAATACTACTTTTATTTATCTATAGAGTTCGAAATGAGCATATTCGGGGTTCTTTTCGGGTGGCCCTTATACCTGAAAAGTTAAGGGAAACCGCCTAAGATAGTATGGGCATGTGACACGGAAAGATGAAGACCACATGATGAAGAAAGTCCTCAACATACCCACGCTGAGGAGAAGACCTGGAAGACCATAAGTAACCTGGACTGCAACTGAAGACAAGGATCTGAAAACTCTGAGCTTGACCGAGAATGCGGCGCAGGATAGGCAGACACGGCGAATGTGCACAAGAATAGCCGACCACAGATGATGGGAAATGGTGAAGCTAAAGAGTTGTCAATTTATCACTGTATCATATATTTATTTTTACAAAAATATAAGAAAAATATCTTTCTAAATTGTGAAAGTATTATTACTTAAAATATACATATACTATACATAAAATTCTTTTTTCAACGCGTCAATCCAAGCACAAAAATAACGGCAGAAGCGGGATGCGAACCGCGGACCTTGGAAACCAACTATGCCCAGGTATTCATACCGCTCGGCGAACTGCGCCATTGCCCCGCCTAGACTGACGTAAAAAATATACATACTTTGAATATATACTATAGCGACATCTATCGTACGATGGTAACAATGATATAAATACTAGTTTCAACGCACGTCAGTCTAGGCGGGGCAATGGCGCAGTTCGCCGAGCGGTATGAATACCTGGGCATAGTTGGTTTCCAAGGTCCGCGGTTCGCATCCCGCTTCTGCCGTTATTTTTGTGCTTGGATTGACGCGTTGAAAAAAGAATTTTATGTATAGTATATGTATATTTTAAGTAATAATAATTTGTAATATAGTCAATGATCTATAAAAGTAGATTAGAATATTGAAATAATAAAATAATATTCTAATAAAAATTTAAAAATTAATATGTGAAAGTATTTTTTTACAAAATAGATATACCAATAAAATGATTACTAATGATAAATAAAGTAAAACAAAATAAGTTTAATATTTTTATAAAATGAAACAAAGAAATGATATTGTAGTTTTTGGTTTAAGCCGTGTGTGGCGAATTACTAATTTCCAATATTTCGACCGTCATTGCAGGGGTCTTCGTTAGGGTTGATGACTTGGTGAGTCACGAAATATTGGAAATTAGTAATTCGCCACACACAACTAAACCCAAAAGACACAATATCAAATCTGGCCGTGAAAACCTGAGAAGTTATTTAAAACCTAAGAAGTTATTGAAAGATAGAAATGTGAATAAAATATGAAAGAAGTGTTAAAATAATAACGTGCGTGTCAAAGATCACAGAGATCCAGGAAACCAATGCAATCGATAAAAGTGGAATTATTGTCATGAAAATGCATTACACTTACATTACATCTTATTGTATTTATGTTTTTTTAAATGCTTATTTTAATTTAACGAATTTGTGTTGGTCGTTCAATGTGCCCGAAAGTATTTAGGTGGCACAAGAGTGGAGACTGATTATGCAATGAAGTAAGGGTTGAAAGGCAAAGGGTAAAAATGTCACAAATAAGTGAAATGACATGTTTTGAATGTAAGTCAACACGAATATAAATAATACAATCCGCATTTCATGCATTTTGAAGAGAAAATAAAATTACAAACATCATAATTACATGTGAGAATTTGAAAAATTGTTTATACATTTTTTACGGAAAAATCTTATTATATAATATAAATTAAGTGCTTGTAATCGATCGCGAATCTCGCAAACGAATCATTACATCAAAACTATGGATACGGAGGAGTGTGAAGCGACGAAGAAAAAGTATTCTATTCTCTGACACGTAGCAACGCCTACCAGAAAATATTGGTTTTTCGTAATTACATACAGGAAAAAATAAAGTCGATTTTATGACGCCAACCATTACAGGGTAAAATGATGCATGTGGAATTTTGACCCGAAAATTTTATAAACAACAGCTCGGCATTCACGGATTATTCATTTTTAACAGGTATTCACTATGAATGGGCGGTGTTCATGGGATGACTTTCATCTACTTCAAATTTAAATTACTAGGCTATGACTGCTATTTTACTGATGAGAGATAAAATTCACACCAACCTTATTATTATAGGGTATTTTTAAAGTTTAGACA
Organism: Glossosoma conforme; assembly: GCA_022606575.1. NCBI lineage: Eukaryota > Metazoa > Arthropoda > Insecta > Trichoptera > Glossosomatidae > Glossosoma > Glossosoma conforme. Next base: position 1,717,505 of record JAGTXR010000192.1, on the reverse strand, counting down.
TCGATTAAAAATATTATATTTTTAATTTTAATCTCCGTCGGGGATCGAACCCACGATCATCGGTATGGTTTGCTGACGCTATGGCATATCTGCCGGCAAAATGGTTTTTTTAATAAAAGATAGTTTATTTATTTATTAATTACAAAATAAAAATTAAACGTACAGTAAAAAATATAAAAACGAATAATAATATTATTGTGATACAAAACAGAAAGAAAAATGTTAATTATTACTTTCAAAAATCTGTTGAATCCCTTTTACCGCATATAAAAACAATGAGTAAGCCCTCTCTTGTGTGGGACACAATGTAGGTGTTCGTTTCAGAAACAAAGGTTTTACTAATTGTAGAGACGGTTCAGTACTTACTGCCTGCCGCGAGAAATAAGTGGCAGGTGCAAGTACACGGAGCAATTCTCGTGGAGACTATTATACTAAATGAAAATATAAGATAATGTTACCAGAATAATTGGGAGTTGTATAATCTTCCTTAATAATGCTCATTGTAATATGACTATCTTCTATATAACCAAGTAATTAATAGCTAAATCTTAAGTATAGTTGATTCGACAATTGGAGTAAGCTTACCACAAAGTTGTTCAAGAGTTAGCGTAGATTGACAATGGAATTGATTATATAGTTGGACATAACGTCAAAAAGTTACAGTGAAGTCATATAAAGAAGATGTGAAAGTCAATATGTCGTATATTTATTGCTATTCAGAGGGTCGAGAGTGTTGGATATCTTGATGTACAAGCCAGTATGTGCAGAGGGCTGCAAATAGAGTGCGGTTTCTGTCATTAAAATGCTGAAGCTTCTTGTAAATAAATGTATAATATATCTGGAACTTGCAACCATTCTTGATAAAAATAATGATCTCTTGTATTTTATTCATTATTATATATAGTTGCGAATACAGCTTTTAATAAAAAATATTACAATCGTATAAGGGATTTTTCAAGCAGATCTGTGCCGAATATTAAGGGTACCACATTTTGATATTGTGATAAATTAAAAAAGTGTGGGAAAGGTTACAGCAATTTTCAATCCGCACAAGTACATTATTGTAAAATTGTCTCTGGATGTCGTAGATGCGCATAAATTATAGTTGCCATGTTTCAGGCAACTGGGCTTTTGCAGTCCTGAAAAAGCATTGAAAATTATGAATTTAACATACCAAGCGAACCTCCGGAAGGCAGAGTTGACACGGAACAAGTAAGAAATCATGATATCTAATAAAAATGTATGTTAGCTATTCGGGATTTTTAAATGCTTAAAAAACGATAGGATATGGAAAAGAAGACATCTGTCTCATAGTTGGTAAAGAAGTTGTAAATCTAGTTGAAATGTAATGTTCTGCTGTTGTATACCTTTAGTGTATTGGATGTATAGCTGTTGTATATAATAATATAATACTGGATGGTACATGCGACCAATACAAGTGGTACGAGTATGATAAGGGTAAGATGATCAATGAAAAATACAGCTTGGATAAGAGCTGACACAGAATTGATATAAAGGTGATTAACATTTGATGTAGAGCTATTGTAGAACTTAAATGAAAAAAATCTAGATGTAGTAAGCCAATTATGTTGTGAAATGCAAAATTGATGTTGGGTGAAATTATATTTACTGCTGTCGTAGACCCATCGTAGAGTTGATATATAGCTGTCGAATGTTTGATATAGATGTGGCGTAGAGATGTCGTAGATATGACGCTATAGTCGCGTAGACCTCGCATGGCGTGAAGGTGGGTGTTGAGCGTGTAAAGGGTTAGGCGGAAAATGCAGAGACAGCCTGGCGTGATACTCGTGCTTCCTCGAGCAGACAGCGCCACTGTTGGTGGGCAAGTTCAACAGTGGAACCATTCAAATTCAAACATTATTAATTTAGAATAAAAAAAATGATTTTGAATATATTAATAATAATATTATTATTTTAAGGTACTTCTTCTGTAGTTGTAACGTTCATGGGATACTATGACTGCACAAATAACTTATGTTTAAAACTAATATGAATATCTACGAAAACTTTAATTTAATGTACAATCTATCTTGTGGTTCAATATTTTTGTACCATATCTGCTCTATATTTGGATCATATGGACACAGAAAAATTTCGTTTCAAAGTTCTGTAAGTTTAGATTGTCAATGCCTTGTCCTGTATCCTGAGATATACATGGAAACATATACAGCCTGACGTTGTGGCTTTTGGGTTGAGCCGTGTGTGGTGAACTTTTTTCAACCAATATTTCGACCGCCATTGCAGGGGTCTTCTTCAGGATTAACAATTTATTTAGTTTTGAGTTGGTTTATTCATATACAGCCTGGATATTTTTTATTGTCCTTGAGGGGTGGCTTAGCTCCTGGGGATCTATAGAACTAAGATTTGATTAAATAAATTATAAAAAAAGCAAGCTTGATTGAGTTTTAAACTGACGCCATCTGAATGATAAACTAACACTGGATTATGCCACACAGCAGTCAAAGAACTTAATCATATGGCTTCTAAATTACTGTTGGATCTCATGCTTGATCGTCTTTATCATGTCAGTGACGTCAACGCTTGATGGATTGAATATAGCAGTACACTTGAAGGAGGAGACTGAATGAAAATGTAGGGAACGAACAAGATAGAAACAAATAGTCTGGTGATGGTGAGTATTTTAAAAATATTGTTTAAGTAATTATATTTTTTAAATTAGCATTCTATTGAGTGTCCCGGCGAGCCGCAGCCGCCGCGCGTCTCACCTGCTCTTAAGGTGGATTTTAAATTAAACCCACTGAAGAACGGAAATGGATATTGTTTTGTATAGTGCGAGTATGGCTTTTGTGAAAATGGAAATGTGTGCGCTAATGGCGTTGTCAATAAAGGCGATGTTGGCCTCCTTTCCAAGTGGAGAAGTGTCTTATGTACACTGCTATAAACATTCAAAATGGCAGACGTGAAAATTCCACCTCTAGCGGAATAAATCGCTTCTCGTATAACCGTATGACTGATGCCTGTCATTAGGACATACACTAAACTTTATCTCGGTAATGGAGATATGGCAGATAGAGTGGGATTCTAATTATAATTCAATCAATATTATCACACCTGTATGTGAATTTACATTTATTATCGTAATAATTCATGTATATGTACTCGCATTTTTTAAAAATTGGTTATATTAATTTGATAAATAAGAAATATTTAGAAATTAAAAAGCAAGTAAACTAGTAAGGAAAAAAGTATTATCTTTTTACCATACCCATAGTTACCATAGTCGGAAAATAAACAACGTAGGAAACAATATAAAATAATATAAAAATACTGTGAATAAATAGTGGCTGATTGAATAATAAAAAATAAAAATATACATACTTTGAATATATATAGGGTCCGCCAAATATTTTTTTTTTTTTTTAAATGGGGCGCAAAACATTGAGTGTAGCTTCGGCTGTGTGGCACGTAGCGCCATCCTGTTGAAACCAAATGTAGCCAATATCTTCTTCTTCAATTTTTGTGAACAAAAATGGCCCGATAACGATCGCCATTGACTGTAACGGCCACTCCTTGCTCATTTTTGAAGAAAAATGGCCTGATTTGAGAAGTAATGTCGCAATATTTCCCAGCGTTGTTCAAGCGTATACACAACCATATTCGTTCAGCGGAAAGATAAAACTAATTATTTATCAAATCAGACATGAGCTAAGTGTTACCATTCACGAAATAAGCACTAGTTAAAAAAAAAAAGTTAGATGGCGGACCCTTTACTATAGAGACATCTATCGTACGATGATAACAATGACATAAATACAAGTTCCAACACGAGTCAGCTCAGGCGGAGAAATGGCCACGGTGGCTGAGCGGTATGAATACCTGGGCAAAATGGTTGGTTTCAAGGTCCGCAGTTCGCATCCCGCTTCTGCCGATATTTTTTCTCAATGAATTGATTCGTTTAAAGAATTTTATGTATAGTATATGTATATTTATTTATTAACGTAGGAAACATTTTTCTGTTTAATATTTGCAAAGATTTTCAAATTGATTGAAAAAAAATATTGCTACTTTAAAACAAATAATTTTGTTTTTAAAATTTAATCATTATGATGAAAGATAAAATATGTACAAAATTCTATATAGTAAATTTACGAATTCAAGATTATCAATTAATTATAATAAAAAGTAAAAATACGTTCAAATTATAACAAAATGGTTGATTTGCACTTATAATTGTCTCCAGTGTACTATTGGGTAAAAGTATTTGTACAAGTAAAACGGTTTTTAGTATATTCCTATGTGAAAAACAAAGAAATATGCTTTTTGTAGTTGAAAAAAAAATGATTATTTTTATTTTTATTTATTTATCATATATTTCAATAGATAAATGCTGTAAGTGCTAGGAAAATGATATATTTAAGGCTCTAAAAAGTGTAAATTACCAAGTAATTGAAAATACATTACAATATATACTCATAATACAAATCTTATCTTAATTTTGTAAGAAAATCTATAAAAATAGATAAAAATCATGAAAATGAGAATAAATTTCATTTTTTTTACTGTAGTAATTAAGAGTGTTGTAACAAGTTCCTATTTCTTCTCCTTAGATTACTTTTTATTTAATTACTAACTAATTTATTAAATTGCATGTTTTACATTTCAAAATCTTTGTTATAATAATGACACGAATGTATAAAAAATGGATTACTCCTATTTTTATTAAACAAAAAACAATTATAATGTACAATTGTTATATATGAAAATATGTTTCGTCTGTTGTAAATGTACTTTCTCTAAAAATGTTACTAAAAAATACGGACATTTTAAAATAATATTTTATAAAAATGTGTAATATCTTAAATTAAATGATTTATTTTATGTATAATTTAAATTATTTTTTAAATAAAAAAGTAAAAGTTCTTTATAGTATTTTTATTTATGAACCGAGAAGTATATGCACTAAGGGTATTAATATGTTTATTTAAAAATATATATATATATATATTTTGTTAAGCAATGTATAATTGAAAATGTATAGACTCCAACAATTATCTCCACTTACTATCAACTAAAAAATAATCAAGATTATTTACGAATTTATATAAAATATTTATATGAAGTACTTATGTATGCAAAATATTTTTTAAAATCTCTATGCTGAATTTGTTTTTCAGTCTTATTTACAAAAAAAAAAAAAAGTGAGCAGCATCTACCTAATGGCGTCGCGCGTCTTATATACCGCCCGCCCCAGAAGCAGCTCCACACTCTGGCATCTTGGGCGGGGGCGGCGGCGGATGGGGGCGCGGTGGGCGGGGGCGCAGGCGTCTCTGTCTCGCCGACCGCCGGAGCGGTGGCGGCTAACCTCGCTTGCGGCCCGGGAATGTGTGTCTCGGTGCGCCGATGTCGGGCCCCGCCCAGAGCCTCCGCCCCCGCCCTGGGGCCCCCAGGCGCGCCGCACACCGCGACCGCTTAATTACACCCGGGACCATAATCTGCGACTGCTTCCACCGTTAATTTGTCTTTCTATGCGTGATTGTGCTCGGCGGGGCTCCGCTTATCGATTTGTTTCTAGAGGCACTTCTCGTGTGCGATTATGATATTATATTAGCCAGAATCGAATCGGTAATTAATCACATATACCGCACACGTAATGCCTTCATCATACATTAATGGCATTATTAAGCCATTTATTTTAGCAAAAATGATGTGTTTGGAAGAGCATGTCACGAACATGCTATCCTAATACTCGTAACTTTGAATGTACATTATACATGTATTACTTTTAGAACATTTTTCCATACTCTTATCCTTCATCATCAAAGCGTCTGCTTTTTATTTTAGTCAGAAATCGACTAAAAAACGTTATAAAAAATATGATATTTGATGTAGATTTGTAAGTATGTATCAATTTATATAGTATATTATACTAGCCAGACCCGAATCAGTAATTAATCACTTACGCCGCACACGTAATAGCATTTGTATTAAGCTATTCAATTTGGAAAAAACTTGAACGATTACATGTTATCCTGATATAGAAATAAAAATAAATGATTATTTAGAAATTATTCCACATTATTTAATTACATTTCGGCTAAGTACTGATACTAGTAAATTTGATATTATATAAGCTAGACTCGAATAAGAAATTAATCGATTACACCTTACAAGTAAAAACATTATAATTTGTATTCACCTTCCTTTTGGCAACAACTGTGTGTCAGGAAGAGAAAATCGTGAACGAGTACATGTTATCCTGATACTCGTAACTTTCAAAACACTTGAATACTCGTACATCCAATGTGTGACGCCAATTTTTTGATATAATAGATCATCAAGGTTATTGTTGCAGTGTAAGTAGTTTACCTTTCTATTCGAGGTTACTTAAGGTCGTTTTGAACGCGTTACGCTGATCATTCATTTTTATTGGCATGACAACAATAATCAAATAAGTAATAAATAACACATTACCTGAGCACAAATCTTAGTATGAATATTATGTTTTATGAATGAGATGGTTAAAAGATATTAGGTTATTCGTTATTGTATCCCAATGCCATGTTTCTAGAAAGCATCTATCAACTTCAAAAGATGTTAATCGATTATTGGTCCACGGAATCTACTTCCACCAATATGCGTATTAACCCATATATAATATATATACTTACAATCCATAGGATCGTTATTATAAAACATAGTTATACTACAAATAACACTATATAATCTTCAGTGTTAATAACTATGCTTCATTGTACACCAAATTGCGATACTACAAGTTTTGCCATATCAGTTATTTATGTTTTATTATCATTTTGTCAGTTTGTCAAATGCACTACAAAATAATGTAGATAATTAGAAATATAATAAAAAATGTTTTTTTTTTTACATATAAATAATTTAGTTTTAAAAAATTGATTTGGTTGTGTGAGCTGACTATTGTTTCAGAATACGGTGGGCCACCATTATAGACCGAGTGAAAACTTTTCATTTTAGTATCTCCGGTACACATTTTTATGTCCGTAAGTTACGTGCCGAAAGTTCGGTGTGCGAAAAAAGTGAGGCGCGCTTTATGGGCGGGGGGTGGCGGGCGATTTACGTGGGAGGGTTAGGTGGGCGGTCGAGGGTTGGGGAAGAAAGAGAAAAATGTGGCTTGCTCGTTTTATGCGATCCGGGGTCTGCTGGGCGGCGCCTGGCGAGGGCGGCGTCTTGCCGCCTGCTGGAGGCTTCATGGTGTGCGCTTACCACAGGCGGCGAGTGGTGAAACGAGGGCGGCTGCACAAGAACTAACCGCGAAGACAATTTTCGATATAATATATTTAAAAAATATGTCTGTTAGCAGTTTAGAGGATAGTCAAATAAGGGTATATTTTCTGAATCGATGAATTAGTTAGATCCTTGCCTACTTGAGTCGACAATGGTCACCCGACGCAGCCGAAACATGTCGTTCTCTAATTATAAAAATATGTGAGATCATTTCTAAGCAATCTCCTTCTTAAGCCTCGCCATTTCCCATCATCTGGGGTCGGCTCTCCTTGTGAACATTCACCATGTATGTCTGTCCTGCGTTGCATTCTCGGTCAAGCTCAGAGTTTTCAGATCCTTGTCTACAGTTGCAGCCCAGGTTGCCTGTGGTCTTCCAGGACTTCTTCTCAGCGTGGGTATGTTGCGGGCTTTCTTCACCATGTGGTCCTCATCTCTCCGTATCACATGCCCATAATTTCTAAGCAATCGTTGATTTTTATTTAAATTGGTAACAATGTGCAGTAACAGATGTTTTTAGTTTACTTTTACAATCTTATTGGTCACGTTTTGGCTTTGTCGAAGAGCTCATCTCAAGTGAAAGATTCTTCGTACGAAATAATAATTTGTATTATCAACATTCACTTTAAGATCCATTTCAAAAATAAAAAGTGTACTTCTCTTTTATTTTCAATCACGTTAAGCATGTCTTCAAGCATGTGATTAAACAACGCGTTACGCGATCCATGGTAAAACAAGGTTAAAACGTTTGCACATTAAATGAATACATTAGATTCTTGGTAAAAAGTTTTTGGTCAGCAGGTTAAATGTGCTCAAAAATATCAAAGTACAAGTATATATTTTGAATCACTCAACAATTGTGAAAATATTTTTGGTATGTTATTTTATTTTCCCGAAAGGCCATCGAATATAGGTTGTGTTCCATTTCCTGAAGGCAGATAAAAGTACATAATATATTGATGATCTAAAGCAGGAATAAACAATACAAAATTTAAGAAACTTTATCGTTAATTATCGGAATGGTTTTATAAAATGAAATGAGTATTAGCACAAAACTATTTTATCACACATTAAAAATGAATGTTTTTTCACTTTACTTTTGATGATATGGTGTGCTGCGTGAGATTAATAAGAAGTTAAATAAACTTAAAGGAGTATAAAAAAAATCATTTTTTAAACTTTACATTCAAATAAATGATCTAAATTTAGTTATATAATCGGTTTAGATATAAAAAGTAGATGGAACTTCATAGACCAGGTAAACAAAATTACATGAGAATAAACGTGAATAATAACTAATAAAATTAAAAGTTGAATTTAGTGACACAAACATCACGTAAATCTTAAATAGAAAAAAATATACCTTGTTTGATCGTCAACGTAATACAAGTTAAAACAAGGTATGGAATATATAAATGGATTTTAAATTTAATCTTAAATATATATAAATATAAACTTTGATTTAAATTTTTATCTTGAAAGCTTGCCATGGTTGAGTATACGTATTTCTAAGTTTATAGACAAGTGTTTTATTTTTTTAGTCAGAGAAAGCTTGTGAAATGCGATCGTCTTCGCGCGCCCATGGCGAAAGAAAGCGACCGCCGCCCCCGCAGCCTCTTCCCGTCTTGGGGCCAACCAACGACGTTCTTTCGGTCGTTTTATCGCCTTCTTCTTCCACAGGAAAGTCTACCTCCGCCCCGTCCCCGCCCCGCCCCCGCCCTGTCATATCCTCCCGCCCGCCGCTATAATGAATGTATGGCGGGTTTCTTTCCAAGCGGCTTCTTCTTCTTTCGGTCGCGCAGAGGTTTTCAGTTTTGATGCTAAGACCGCGCGGGACGTCGCCCAAGTCCCAACTCCTCGCGCGACAAAACCAACTTGCTACCAAACTCGTACAAATCTCTTTTCGCGCCAACTTATCAAAATACACTCGGTTTTTTTTTATTCTAAACACTTTTTTTTCAAATTTGAAAATTAAAAAGTTCTTAGTGGTGGTTTAATCTTGATTTGTGTTTTGTGTTTTTTTAATAAATAATAAGCAATAACGTTTTTATTGTTATAATTTTTTCACCATTTTGGATATTTTAGGTAAGATGTCGTTTGAAAGTGAAAACATTTACTTTTTGCGTTTTTTTCAAATTAATTTAATTAATTTCTAGTTTTTTATAACATATTTATTATTCATAAAATTTTACAAAGAATTCTGTGTACATTTTTTTTATTAGAAAAAAATATTTCTTAGTTTAATAATATTATTTTAAAAGAACCAAAATGAAACACTCAACTTTTTTAAGCTAATAAAAACAATATAAATAAAAATTATAAAATTAAAAATAAAAACACAAAAATTTAAATATATATTTAAAACTGTTTTTTTAAGCCGGAAAATATTCTTTTGTCGTGGCTTAATTCAAAATATTCCAAAATATCATATAATATTTTTAGTATTTTGTATTTATTGAATATAAAACGAGTACTAAACAATACAACAAATAATTTTTCTTTGTAATTGTCTTTTAAATATTTGGATTATTTTTAACAAATACTTTTAGTATAAGTATATTTCGTCTACAAGTAACTTCTCTCTTGTCAGAAAGTTTTCAGAAGTCTTCTCCATTATTGAAAACGCTAACCGCAGTGTTATCGCATAAATCACCGAGGAAGAAACTTTTGGTTCACCACCGACGCCTTAACCCGGAAGCTCGAAACCGAGCTTTTTCCCTCAAAGTAGAAATTATTACAGTCGTAGAACGAATATATCTACATCGGTGTAGAGATCAATCGAAAATAATTATTCACTTAACTTGTTAGTTATACAGAAATATTATAGGATTACTTAAACTTGATTTTAATATATATTGAAGTATTTTGTAAATAATTTAGATTCTTTTAAATTTTATATAAAAAATGTAGTCTACGAGTATAAAGTTTAGGTAGACAAATCATCTCAATAATATTTAAGTATCTTTTGATTTGTTTTTATTTTTTCTCATTTATCATGAATAAATTGAAATTATGTTTAATGTTTTAGTAACGTACTCTGGCTTTAAAATAATTTTAGAAAATTAATATGAATACTTAAAGCTCGGTATATGTTTTTTTTTTTGTTTTTTAATACCAAATAATATGCGTTTATGGGCGCTTAAATTATCGGAGAAAATATTAATGTAGCATATTTTACAATCTACATGAATTAGTATTTTAAACCATAAATAATTTAAAATATTCATTTAAAAAACGATAATTTTTAATTTAATTTAATAGCTAAACGTGTTTTTTTTTGTTAGATCTTGTTAGAACAGACTTCAATAATTTAAAGTCACTTTAAAATGTAAAAAATAATAAAATATGTATTAATATTTTATACCAATGCGGTTTAGAGACTTTCAATTATTTCATAATGCGAGTCTTTTGAGAAAATGTATCTTTATTGAATATTAGAGGCACGATGATTAAATTTCGTGAGAAGCGATGAGTTAGGGAAGCGGACACGGAAACCTACCATCTAACAGTTGGTCAAAGACAAAGGTGGATCTGGTTTAGACATGTTCTCTCGATGCCAGAGTAGAAAATAAACTACAGAAACACTTTCTTCAGGCTTTCAGGCCATGCCGCCGGAAATTATACATATAATGTAATTAATACTCGGTGGAACTTCAAAAGGGAGAGACAGAGTGCATGAGGTATATTGGCCATCGTGTCAATTTTATGGTGGAAAAGTATGGCAGCCAATTGATTCAATTAGGGAAAAGATATCGAAGAAAAGTCAACTTACACCTTGATCAGCTTAAATTAGTTTATGTTCAATGTAAAGACGACATCTCTTGAGCAAAATAGCGGGCCATGATTTCGTATGTAAATCTAATTGCATAGTAGATGTGCTTTTGACCCGGGGCCCCCTGGAGCTCCTGTGCACCCAGACCGGGCCCCCATGTGGCTCGGCACCCGAGGGGCCCCGAGGATGCGGGGGTGAGAACAAGGAATGAATCATACGTAATTCGCTTCATCCCTAAAAAACACCCCTCCGAATAGTTTGCGAATTCCCAAAATGTTTCCGAATCCAAAAATGATGCTGATATTTTTTTTACAGAAAGAATTTACTCGCTTAAATTAAGTCTTGAACATAAATTATTATTCATTTAAGAGCTTAGTTTTAATTAAAATATTTTTCAAATATTTGGGATAAATATTTTGCTTAAAACATATAACTGATAACAGAAATTTTAATTCTTAATTAACTATAATATGATAGCCATGCTAAAAACATAATTAATTACATAATATGTATTTTACATTAATATTAATGACCCATTAATGGTAAATCATTGATGATTTAAAGTATTTCGGAACATATTGCAAGATACGTCAGTTATAGGTTCTTGTTAAAAATATAACTTTCTTAAAGCCAATGCTTATGAAGTATTCATGTTAGTAAAAAAAATATAAATCTAATTTGAGTAGAATATTAAAAAAATATTGAATTGTAAGTATTATATTATACTTAATATTTTGTATTATCTTAGAATCAAAAATTAATTTAGAGATCTATATTTAATATGGCTGTTGGAGGGCATGTTCACCACAAATTTCATATTCTCCTTAAACATTTTTCTCTTTGCAAGCACTACACCCAAAGATCCGCCCCGTATTACTCGTACATATTAGTTTGTTTCTAATGGCCATCCTGAAAAACTGTCAATAAATCGGAGGCCTATTTGAGCGTTTGTTGATCACCTATTTTTTGAGGAGATCTGGACAAGCATTTAGTTATAGATTATAATTTTAAAACAATAAACAATTCAAATTGATTATTTTGTATTGATACTTTATCACTAAGAAAGTTTGTGAATCCAGTGCAAGTTGTAGTGGATTTTCTGCAAGTGCATTATTTGGCGAGCTCTACGCACGTGCGGGCGTTTCATTTCACCAATCAGCTGTTCTTCGCCACGTGCAGCAGCAGCGTGCTGGTTCATATGAACACTGCAGGGTCAGAGTGCAACTCATAGGCGTACCAAGCATTTAATTGATCATCTACATGTTTTGGCTGAGGTTTGTTTCATCAACTTCTTAGAAATCAGTATCGGATTCCCAAAAAATATACTCCGTCAATAATAACGGATAAATTACCCAACCTTCATGCAAGAAGCCGGTTTAACAACCGCAAAGCTTTTTATTATTTAAAGCAACGTATCAATTTATAAGCGTGTAAATCGTTGAAAGACTACAGGCCTTTGAGATGTGGTCATACAGAAGAATTCTCGGAATTTCCTGGAGAGACCACGTCACGAACAATGAGGCTCTCTGCATAATCAAGGAAGATAGACACCTAGTAAGAACCATCTCAGAGAGGTGAGCACGATGGATCGGTCACATTATGTGCAACGATGGTCTTCTTCACGACATTGTGGAATGGATGGTTGAGGGTAGAAACTGCAGAGTGCGCTCTAGACGAGAGTATTCGCAGCAAGTGTTCGAGGACATGAGTTGTAGCTCTCATGCTGACCTAAATAGGATTGCAGAGGATCGAGAAGAGTGGAGATCGAGATACAAGATTTTGTTGCTGCAAACCAATCCACCTGATTGATACTATGAAGAAGAAATCGTTGAAAAATATATAGTCGTACAAAAATATCTGGCAAATGTGAGAGTGTCACGCTTATTGATCACAATTTATTGTGCAAAAAATTGTCCTCTTCAGATAATCAAACACCCGCAATAATAAGCATTCTTTAAAAAAAATTAAAGGTTCAAAGAATCCATTACTGAGATCTCTCTCTGAAGTTAAATAAACAATCTGCAAAGTAGTCACAATCGGAAAATATGAAGGGAACTTAGAAATAGAGGATGGGTGAAGAGAGAACGGGAACTGATGAAGTTTTCATTGAAGTCAAAACTGCGGTATTGCATCCAGTTAATACATAGTGCTCTGTGCATTCCAAGTTAATACAAGTTAAGAAGTATTTATCTGTTACACGTATAGACATTCTTTGGAAATTCGTGACGACCATATGCTTCAGTTAGGAGAGCAGAAATGTTATGATGACGATGAGTTTTCTTATTTAAAAAAATTGAACATATATTGTTTGTACTTTTATAACCCAATTTAATTTCAATTCAGAAGTCCCTAATGAAGTATTTATCCTCCACGCCTATGTTGCAATTTTAGGGTGCAGTATTAAGGGAGCATGTCTCACAATTGAGGGTGCAGGTCAGAGGCCAGGGGCAACTTCACCCTTAACGATCAAACAGAAGGATCTGTGTCACAAATTTATCCATGATCGCTTATCAAAATCGCAGCTTTTGAAGATTCTATTTAACGCTTTTCAATATTACAAAAAATATTTCTTCAAACTAAGCGGAAATATTTTTTTTATTGTAAATTTATGATAATTTGTGATTTCATTGCATTCATCACCTGATAATTATTTTTATATTGTCTATTTAAGAACATATATTAAATTAATTGAAAAATTTAATATACACTTTGACATCTATTTGGAATATTAAATAAATAAGATATTTTTTATCTTGCTTAAATTTAAATTTACCGGCGGGTATATCTCAATGTTCAAAGCGTTTGCTTTGCAATTAAAAGGTCATGGGTTCAATCCCGACGGAGATTTTTTATTTTTTATTTTTAATCGATTTCTGAGCTCTAAAATACCCCGGTTGGTGTGAATCTGATCCTCACACGTAAAATGCCAGTCATAGCCTAATAATCAAAATTGGTGGTAGACGAAAGTCGTCTCGTGAAGACCACCCATTCATAGCTGTTAAACCACGTAACATACAAGTAGTTTAGATATTTGAGAGACTTATATTAAATTTTTGTATTGACCATATATTTTTATTAATATATTATAAGATGGTGTTTGTTATGAACTTATATATTTGTATACATAGAGTTGAAGCATAAAAATACTTACATTTAAGACAATTATTCTCTAAATATTGATACTACCATAAAACTACATGTATCATCCCATCAGATGTACAAAAATAAATAAGATACGTAGCACTTTACTACGTATTACATTAAATATTATATAAAATGCAGTATTTTCATATTATACAAAATGGGTATATTTTACTCGTATCATAATTGATATAAGCCTTGTATGTTTGTATTTTATTGAAGACATTCGATCTTTTATTTCATTTCATTCGCGTATGAGAATGGTTCGCCCCGAATTGAATTGAAATATTACCATCAAACCATAAGGCTGTAACGCGGATTTAGTTTGTACCGGAAAATGCCGCACAAAGAGGAGCCCAGAGCCGGGAAAGAAGTCACAGAAGTCGCGACGAATCATTGTTACAATCAGCGAAGACATCCATACGCCCCATGTCGACAACCCCTTCAGGCAAATATGGGACCTACGCCAAGGGGATAAGGATTATAATGGCCTCCGGAAAATGGCCAAATTGGAATTTGATTCCTGATACGTATTGATAAAAGTAAATGTTCAGTGAGACAGATCAAAGGGATCTGTAGAGAAAGGAATAAGTACAATTTTATTCTTTACATCTGATGTGATACAGACATATATAAGTAAGACTGAAACGAGCTTTCGTCATGCTCTTATAAAAGTTTCATGATATATTATATATATTGTATATATATATTTATTGAGTATGTACTTCACAACAGGAAGAAACCAATATCATTTATACTCGTGTAAATATTATTCTGAAAGCCATCTAATACCAAACATTATTTTCATTAGTTATAATTCTTTATTTACTTACCTTTTATTACATGGATCACGTAAGATAAATTCTCTATTAAGAGACTGCAGTATCGACTAACTTGTAGCATTTCTCAATCCATCACTTGTTAAGAGATGACTGAGTTGCGATAGTTATCTCTTGAGTTTAACAAGTGATGGATTGAGAAAGGCTACGAGTTAGTTGACACTGCAGTCTCCTAATAGAAAACTTATTGCACGTGATCCATGTAAAAACAAGGTAGATAAATAAATATTTATAATTTACAATGGATCTCAAAGTGAATGCTAAAAAACATTGAAAAAATTACTTTCATTAGGTTTTTATTTCTGGTGTACTCGTATTTATATAATTCTTATAATAATTATTTATGTACATAAGATTATTTATTGTTATTTTAATATTTAATTAAAGATAAAAGAAAAAAAAACATTTAAATATAAATATGCTTACAATTAAGTAGGTCCATAAAACATGAGACACAACAGAAACTGATAGACATAATAGGTAGCTTTGATAGGAAAAATATTTTTGAAAGAATTCTTATTTAACAAAAGTATAATTTGAATTGAGTAATAAATGAAAATATTTAATTTTTTTGTCGCAATATAAATAATAGTGTATTATTTTATTTCATTATAGCCTTCGCAGAAAGAATTCAGATATATATGAACATTATGAATTATAAAATAAGACCTTTGTCGTTTATAAAATAATATAATAATTTTATACGTGATATTGGTATTGCTATATAAAAACAAAAGTAATTAAATTTTAGAAAAATAACATTGAAAAAAGCAAAAGTGATATTTTATTTAAAATAGCGTGGATTGAATGAATAATAGTGTGCATTATAAAGCGTTCTACAAATTTTATAATGTAAAGCGATTGTTTGGTGAAGTTCATCCGTAACCATTGCCGTAACCAAGATTGACGTCCCCAACGGTCGAAAAGTGGGGAAGGTGTTAAGGGGCGATGGCAAGGGCGTGAGGCGGGGGCGGCCACGCAGCATGCACCTGGCCAGCGAGGTGTCGTCCACCAGTGGGCCCGGCGAGGGTGCTGCGCCCTGCCTGCGTGCCCCCCCTGCGCCCCCGCCTGCACTGTCTGCCGAACTGCTTGCCGAAAGGACGCTGGATGGACTCATGGCTGAGCACCCTGGCGAGCTAGTCAGAACTGGGTGTCCCCATGTGGTAAGTCGCATTTTTTTATCATCAGCCTGTGTCTTTTTAGTGTTGAATGTTAGGCCTTCCGTGTGAGTCTCTATTCTCATCGATCTTCCGCCTTCCACATCCATGCCACTATCGCTTTTTACCATATCAGCTCTATATTTGAAGAAAATGTACGTTGCAAATTGCAATTGCACAGCTCTCTCTGTAAGCTCAGATTGTCATATGCCTTTTCTTAGAACATCTGTATCCTGGAGGTCCACATAGATTGTTTCTGGGAGCTTCCCAGGCAAGAGTACGCGTTCTTGCATAGGCTGTATTGTAGTACTAGAGAAATATTTTGGGTGTTCAATAATCAACGTTTTCTATAGAGATCAGATGATTTTTCCGACGCTCTCGATTTATTGATTTTTTATTGTCGTTAAGGAGTGATTTCTCTACCGGGACGACATCTGAATGGCGAACGAACGCTTTCACCACTGGGCCAAGCCGCCTGGCGCACTAATACTCACTTTTTTAATAAATTCAACTTAAGTGATAATCAATTTATACACAAGTACCAGAATCCTTCAGGGGGCTTACTTATTATATTAATTAATAAGTAAATTATAGGCCTTGTTATCCCGAGAAGCCTGAACCGATTACTGCCTAGTATTCCATATCCTCTACAGGTAGTGCTCTCCTATTTTCAACCTTGCTTTCCATACAAACTCCCTCTAAATACATCCATCCTAAAGGGGCTACTATGGCCAGGTACATAATAGTACTTATGAAGATGATTTATGAATATGGCTGCCAACACACACTTTTATCAGCTGCTACGAGCATTTATCCACACTTCGTCTCAATTCATCTCTATACCCTGAAGATTACCCTGTAACTCATGTGGTTTCCGCACTCTTCGAAACAGCAGCTATAATATGTTAAGTTTAGACGTTTGTTATCAGAATTTTATCATGATTGGATGTCTAACTTAACGCTCCTGACGTCTGGAACATCCAATCTTGATTGGTACCTACATAGTATTCTTAAACAGTTAGCCACCCAACAGCTATCCACACTGGTTACGCTTAACTTCGGTGAGCAAAAAATAGCCGTCCTTACAACATACGATTGGTGATTGCTAAGTGAAGTAACTTTAAATGTGACTTGCTTTATATACATTTGATTATCAAATTCTCTTAAAAGAAGTATTATTGTACTGGAGTTTTATGGGATTTGTAGACCATTCAAACTTCTATTACTTTACGCTCATATTAACCTGAAAGTCAATGCCATTTTCTTCTTTCGATTTTTCAGCAACTGTGAATCTTGGCATCTCACAAAAAGCCATGTATAATGGGTTTCAAAAACTTATGTATGCGTAGAATACTGGAAGTATGACGGTTTGACTTCGTAAGGAATGACGAGGTGAGAGAGCGGATAAAGCAACCTTCCATAATACAGTCGCTTAAGAGACAAATGTTGACCTGGCTGGTACATGTATTGAGAATGCCGCAGGAAAGCATTAACTATAGGTAACATTTCTTTAAGCCCCGGTTTCTTGTCGACCTGAAAAGCCGTCAGTAACTATATATATAATATACTTGGTGGAGCTATGAGAGGTAGAGTTGACATGGCGAGGACCAAGGTTACTGACAGAGCTTTGTGGTGGTGGCTTGTGATGTCCACATGACCGTTTAGCTCTTTTAGGAGGATCTAATTAGTTGTTTAAGAATGGTGTTGAGATTTTCTCATTATACAGATGATGGATAAGTGATCTCTGTTGGTAGGTCTGCACCGTGCTCCCGCCACACTGGCGCTCCAACAAGACGCTGCCCGTGGCCTTCAAGGTGGTGGCGCTGGGCGACGTGGGCGACGGCACTGTGGTGACCGTGCGCGCCGGCAACGACGAGAACTACTGCGCGGAACTGAGGAACTGCACGGCCGTCATGAAGAACCAGGTGGCCAAGTTCAACGACCTCAGATTCGTGGGCAGGAGCGGCAGAGGTATGTCAATACATCACACTCACTCCAAATCATCCTTAAACCCACCATTTCCAAATTGCACAGTCTACTCGATAAGATCATCCTTGACGTGAGTTGTTGGAACCTGGATTTGGTAGTTTATGATATCAGTTGTTACAGTCATGAAAAAAAATCCATGATATAATTTGGTATTGTTGAATAAATCATAAATAATTTCATACCCCTCACAAAGATTTTTACAATTTATATTTGAATTTTTCGAAGCTTTCAATTGATTTATTTTGATGGTGCATCACTGATTGCAAGTCTTATTTATAATACTGTACCTTCTTGAGAAAAAATATTTTATTATTCATAAATTGGAGGGTTTTCAAGAAATCGTGGATTTAATATGGTGTGCTGAAATGTGACAGTTTTATTAGGTTTCTTGTTTTTAATTTTTATGTAAGCAGATACAGGAGAATACTGACAGACGATGATGGTGATTCTGAAGTTTCATCTGTGGAATTCTATGACGCTTACCATAGTGCATATGGCTAAGCGCTGCATGTGTTGATCCGCCAACGTCATAGACTACATCTGGAGATTCACGCATCATCCTTATTATTACAGGAATTTACTATGAATGGGTGGTCTTCGCAGGACGACCTTCGTCTACCACCAATTTCAATTAATAGGCCATGACTGGCATTTCACGGGTTAGGGATTAAATTCACACCAACCGGGGTATTTTAAAGCTTAGAAATCGTTTTTTTTAAATCTCCGTCGGGGATTAAATTAAACCCACGACCTTTGGCTTGCAAAGCAAACGCTTTGACCATCGAGCTATACCCGCCGGATGTGATCTGGATGATGAACTGGTTATGATATGTGTTATAATATGTGTTATAACATTAATAATTTAAAATACTCCTACATACACCAAAACATACTGTGTAATATAAACATTTTTGTTTTGTGTAATTCATATGTGAAATGAATGAGTTTATTTAACAACCTCCAACGATGGGTAATCACGAAAATGCTATGGACGAACTACTACTAATTTTACTATTATAATTACAATACAAAACAATTATTTTTTGTATTAGGATCTCGGGCCAGATTTAAATGCAGTGTCGTTGATACACAATTATTAACGGGCTTAAGATAGTTTATTAAAATATCTTACTATTGAGCTTATTTTATAATATATAGTAATTTCATTGATACGTACGTGATTCAGTATGAAGGTAACTACGTTGCATGATTATTTTTGTTTATTCACCTGGCTGGGTTTTCCCGTCGCCTAACGCCCTCTGTCAGTCGATCGTGAGGAGTCAGTACTCCACACAAAGTCAAGAACTTTCAAACTTAGAAGCCTGACATCTTACTAAAACGTCACAAAATAGAATTATGATTTAAAGTTATATAATATATAAGGGTATAAAGATTTTTTTTTAGAATTTTTTACTATTATTGTTGTAGTGGTAGTGGAAAATTCACGGTCCTAGGTCAATTTTAGTAACTGAAAGTAACAAATAAAAATATAATTTTATAAACATGGCTTATTGTTTTAAACCAATAAAATAAAATTATTTAGAGTATTTGTGATAACGCATTTGTAAATAATATATATTATGGATTTCACACAGCCTTTAAACCTGAGAAAATTAAAATTCTAACTTGTTTCCTTATATGCTTTAACACATAAGAAAATATCCTTAGACGGTAATGAAGAAATCATACCTGTATATTATTTGACGCTTTTAAATCAAGGAATGTATTTATTATTGTATTTCTTTTCCCATTAAGCATGTATCAATGTACTGGGTAAAAATAATCTTTATTGATTACCAATCATCTATTCATCTCATTGCTTGTAGATTTTTGGTCTCCTATTGATAACTTTTTTCCTCCACCTGTTATCGTCCCGTCTGAATACTGAAATTTTCAAAGAAAATATGAATATGATCATAAAACATCAAATTTAACGTTAATTATACGTACAGAATATCCTCATAATTATGTTTTATGGAGTAAAGAAATGGGTCCTAACCGAACAGGTTATTCATTGACTACAAGTGGTGTATAGATTAATGAAAAGCTCCATTTCGAGCATCTTAAATCGTGACCTAATGGAAAATGTGGACATTTGAAGAGGACAAGAGTTGCTGAGTACAGAAAGTGAAACTACAGTTGCGTGAATAGTGGTTTTCTTTGGAAGTCGGTGATCAGTGCAAGTAATAATTCACCAATTTCTTGGTAGAATATAAAGTGTTGAGAACCGTGCCGTTCTGAGGTGAGTACTCAGTGCTCAGTACTCATTGAGCAGTCCGTGAGGCGTCGTGTAAGTGAGTCTCGTGGCTCGGTTCAGGTAATTAGTTTACCTGGACCCCTCGGCTGAAATGGACACCGGCGGGAACTGACCGGGCGCCCCGCCCCAGTGGGGCTTCGGGTCACTTTTCAAATAATTATTTCACGCTTCTTGAGTAGCATTTGATACGGAGGCACACGCAGGTCAAGATGTTAAGTAAAACACTTTTTGATATGTATCAAGTTAATTGTCGCCGACTGCGGAAAATATACCTTTCTTTTCGTTTTCAAACTCCTCACTATTACTTATAATTGTATTAAGTAATGTATTTTCTTTTTTTAATACTCGTGTATTATGAGCTGTTTTTTTGTTCATATCTAACTAATTGATTTAAAAGATAGCTTGCGAGATTGAAGCGGAAAAATTTCAGTCATTTCATCTAATTGTCTGATAAAATCAACAAGTTTCTAATGAAAACAAGTTTAATATAACATATTTATTTATTTAAAAAAATCAATATTTAAAACATTTAAAATATTTGAATGCTAGATAAATAAATAAATCTTAAGCGATATTTATGCAAATTCATCCACGTTTTATTTTTAATTGTATTTTCAAGGGAGAGTATATTTACACAAAACATGTAGTTTTTGAACGACAACGAAGGAAGTCTTACTAAAAACATCTCATCGGTGTCTATTTCACAATTAAATAGCGACAACTTTAAGTAACCAGAATCAATTATTGAGGCTTGGCTAACGGCCATCAACATGGCTATTTTATATGTTAACTTTATTATTATTGTATATTGTAATAAAATTGTCATATATTAAATCATATATTAAAAATACACACCATATCATAAGAGTTATGTTTTTCGAAGTTAAATAATAGCTTGTATAGATTATACCTGTAGATCTAAATGTATGGAGGTATTATTTTTAATGAAATATTCCTAATATTTTTTCCCGAAAGTTGTATTTATACAACTTTTAAAAATGAAAAATAAACATCATTAGTTCACAGTATTAACAAGTAATACATCTAACAAAGCGCCCACTGTAAAAAAAGTTTCCATACACCCTCTCACCGAGCGTCCAGGTGAAAGGAAACAAACGCGAATTTAAAATAAAAAGAAAAAAAACTGCAACCTCCCGCCATCTATCGGCCCCGCGCGTGGAACTTTATCATTAAGCATTTCAGTTATTATTAAAAATTCACCACACGCCACTTTCGTGCTTTGCGAATAAAGCTCTCTGCCCCCTTTGACCCACCCTTGGCCCCCCGTCATCCCGTGAAGCTTGAGCTTATTTTTTCCGCAGTATTTACGTTGTCGGCTCCGGCGAATAAAACATCCTTAAAACAAAAGTGCCTAATGGGGGAGAAGGGAGCAAACAAAAACACATGGCACAATACTTTCGAGCGTTTTGCTTTTATTCCTTTTCGCATTCCGATTAAAATTGAACCAGTACTAATAATAATATTTTATACAAGTAATAATGAATTGATTTATTATATATTTCATTAATATTATTATTTGTCCTTCCATACAAATATGGTAAATTAGTTAATTTTCTAATATTACATTTCATACAACAATAAAGATTAATCGACATAATGAACTAAGTAATACACATAAATATCAATGGTAAATATCATATTATTTGACATTTATTATTTACACCTCGGCAGTTGAAATTGGATTGATGTTTGCAGCGTAGATTTTTAGCTTTTAGAAAAAATGTATTTCAGCCCGATCGGATATATACCTGCCGAATTATGAGTCTCAATACGAAACGCTCATTTTCAATGCATACTCCTTATTAATTAAGTAATCAAATGATACAAAAGGTAGATGCAAAAATTTAATTGCAGACAGTACTTGAAGATCCAAGTCTTGTTCATTAGACGCACGTTGGCCACTGCGTTATTTCACGACCTAATCAATCAGAGAAATAAACATATATAATATAATATGCTGCATATAGTGCCACTTAAGTATGCGAACTATTATACCTACACATGTAATTTACGAGTACATTTGAATCGTTTATTTTTATAAAAAGGTGTAGGAGTTTGGTTTTATTTGCAAACATATTTAAAATTTCCAAACCAAACTAAACGTTACTTAAAACTAGTTTTTTTATACTTGAAGGTAGATCGTATATTATAGTAAATGTTTGAAACTAGATCGCATACAGAAGTGGTACTTTACATTGAAAAGTAATAATTGCTTAACCAAAAAATAACATGATAATTGTTAATAACAATTTGCATGGTTTTTTTGTATTCGGTTTCAATTGATTCAATAAAATAAATATTTTTATGATACTCATTATTTATACTCTTATAAAGTATCCTGGGTCTCTGTGACTGTTGATTTTTCTTTCATTTATAATAAAATGTATTCATAAATATGTATGTCTTAATGTTTTCTTCTCTTAATTTTGTATTTTTTTTTAATTTTGTCATTCTTCGTGTTTGTATCACATATTTCATATCATATGGTTGTTATGGAATATCTGTTCTGCGAAAAAAAATGTATTATGGTCAGAAATCTATGCGCCAAGTTGTGATTTGGTTAATTGTCGGACTATGAATTTGGTGAACATCCCAAACTGGTGAACTGAACTCGTCATAAGTTAGAGGAATATGATTGAGTCTAATTACCGTCAGCACCCTGTGCGCTGATGCAGAGCTCGTTGCAACAAGTTGAGAGTCCATGGAGGCCCCTCGTCATGAACCCCGAACTGCGCCCCCAACTTACTGCCAGTTAAAACGGCGACTTTTCACTTTGCGTGCCTCTCATTATTATTTTTATACATTTTGATACATACAATGTTCCGCGAGCGTGCGTCGATTGAATAGAAAATAAAATATTAAATTAATTCGACGGCAGTACTTGCACATTTCTTAAATAAGTTTATTTAAATGGGATTTGGACGCTAATGCACTTATGTTAGTATTGTATTGACCCCGTCTTTAAAAAGAGGCGACAAGTCACGGGTTCGTCACGTGGCCGCGTGGAGGAAGGATTGCAGGAGCATATTAACAACACAAAGAACTTGTTTTTGAACCAGAATTCGCATTTATTTTTATTAAAGACTTGATTTTTGTTAGTTTTAGTTATATATAAAATAACACGGCGTTTGCATACGCCATTTTATTTGTTATGACAGTTGCTCCATTTCATGTTGGTGCAACTGTCATCTATAATTTGCTTTTTTGCCGTGATCGTCTTGGCGGCGCTAGATGTCACAGTGTTCGGCAGTTGTCAGTTAACTTTCGTCCGGCCGGCGAATGCCATACCGGTCGGACGAAAGTTAGTGGTGGTGCGATACCATCCAAGGAGTATAGTTTTGAAATGGATGTTGGTTTGAGGGAGCCTATGATGACTCTTCATGCATCATTCAGGACAGTGCTAATGCTCTAGCTAGGGTATGTGCAAAGGGGAAGAAGAGGTTTTTTAGATATTAAATTATATATTTATCATTTAAAAATATTGTTATGGAAATGAAAAATAAAATTAAATGATTATATTTGGCGTTGACGCAGTAATCCCCCCTCGGCCCATTCGTCTTAACATTTTTCCACTTGTCGCCCTTGCCCCCCGCCGCCCTCGCCAGTCTTCTCCCGCACTCTTATTTATTCCACCAAAGGTACGATAAATACATTTTTGTATTTTTCAGCTGCCACTTTCAGCTACTTACAGATGCTTAAAAATAAAGCAAAATCTCCCGGCGCCGGAATTATTCCGAATATGAAATAATAAAAACCGAACGTGAATATTTATAAGCGATTCAGATTTATTTAGTGATAATTTTATCTTCTTCTTTAGCTTCGCCATTTCCTATCATCTGGGGTAGGCTCTCCTTGTGCACATTCTTAATGTCTGTTTGTGTTGAAGGTTCTCTTCACCATGTGATCGTCATCTCTCCGTGTCACATCCCATACCATCTTTGGCGGTTTTCGCTTATCCTTTCAGATATAGGGGCCACCCGAAATGTGCCCCGAATAAGCTCATTTCGAACTTTGTCCACTCTAGTCATACCGCCCGTGATAATTTTTGTGATAATTTTATACTTCTTTTAATTTTTAGAATTGGTGTGCATCTCAATAAATATTATTTAACGTACGTTTCATGAAAAATAAGTGAAAAATTTAATTGCCAAATATATGATATAAGGCTAATATTACAGTATTTTATTATTCACATTATGATTTTAAAATAGATTAAAATCACTTTCAATGCAAAATTAATCATTTATCATAAGTTTTTAATTGCTCCTTTCACAAAGGACATAAAAATAGTTCAAAAATATAATATATTTTGGATTAAAAAGAAGCCTAAAGTCTATGCAATATAATTCTTAAAGTCTTTATAATGACTGCGGTTGTAATGGTGATGAATTGGAATTGGAGTCATTGGTGAAGTGTTTATAAAAAAATAGTACGTAGTAAAAGAAACTATACTTAAATATTCTTGAGTTGTATATGAATGTTGATTGAGATTTTTCTTTTTTTATACCTTTACTCTCGTTGACACTTTTTCCGCCCTCAGGAAATTATTATTTAGCCTCTTCGCCCCCTGACACCGATCTTGAGGGCGCCCCCGCCCACCTCGGCCGCCCACCGCTGTCGCCGCCTTATAACAAACTGTCTTAAGTACTTCTACAATTCGATCTTTGAATAGGGAAATAATGATGGAATATAATTCACTTTTGGCATCGCTAACTGATTGTAGATTTTCAAAGTTTTTTTTATCATTTTCTACTGAGTTAACATAATAAATCAAAGAAAATGTGAGGTTTTTATTATATCCAGAAAACAAATACATCATAATAAAAATGGTTTTTATTTCTAAATTTATTAAAGAAAAAAATAGTTATAAAGTATCCATTTTAAAAGTAAGATAAGCGTTTTTATAAAGTGATATTTTTCAAAAATATAAACCATTAATTGTTTCTTTCTTTTGAGTTCCTTAACTGTTTATTTTTTATGTTTAAATGCATTCCATTCCTTTTTCTATAGCCGTTTCTTAATTGGAGATTATAGTCATCACATATTAACGCAATAAAGTTCTGTCATCTGTTACGCCTTTTGCCACGTCCTATAATAACACTGCCTCCCGGATTATAATGAATTACATTATAATCCTATGTAAAGTTCCTGTCAGTCTATCAAAACGACAAGAGTTCGGGTGTCTGTTAAAAAGGCAACGGTAGTTTATGCTCACTTATGTCATATGAAGAACATATCCCAGCCAATTCAAACTTCGCCTCTTAACTAAATGTAGGATGAAAAATTAGCGTGTTCGCTCTCTTCCTTAATCAGTCCTTACAAAGTCACACCATCGTATCTATAATATACGCCGAAGACACTTGTTCTTGTAAGATATATATTTTGTAAATTAAAACTGTAATAACAAAGAGAGCTCGGGGTCTCAAAACAGAATGCAGTTGTAGTACATTTATAGATAACTAATATAAAAACTACATAAATAAATAATGAAATTCTTGATTTTTTAAATAACCTTTTGTACACTTATTCATTGTAAATTTTGAGGCAACTTTTTTTGTTGAGATAAATTCATCCACAATTTGCAGAGGCTGCGTTAATTTCTGAAAAATTTACAAGTTCGGTAAGCAGGCATGACGAGAAGATTGTTTTTTTAATTATTTTTTCACGAGACACAAAGAATTCGGGCGGATTTAAGGGCCGGGAAAAAGAAAGCTCGCCGCTCTGTTCTCTTCCTTGCGGAGCTTTCTCCTGCAAGTAATCCCCGCTCTCTCTTTTTAATTTCCCCCCACGGCGCTTTTGCTCTTTCCGTTTTTAATTATTGAACCACTCATTTCTAATTATTGTTATTAGGGGCCGGAGTGGAATAACAGGAGGATTATTTGAATTGGGAGCAAATTGGCCGGCAGCGGGAAATTGAAAAGTCAGTCTTTTGCCGCACTTTTCCGTCAGCTGGGGGACCTTAGAGAGCTCGAAGGGGGCACAGAGAGGGCACAGCACTCCTCGAGACAAATCAACACGTTTTAAATATTCATGTAAAAAGAAAGGCATTGATTTATTTGAATTTAATATCCGTTTAAAATAATATGATGTAATGTAGTTTTTTTTTAAATTATTCTTTTGCATCCGTTCTTAAGTTAGAGTAGACGTTCACCACAAACTTACGCTATACATTTCTGTTAGCTGCATCTTGTCCTAATTTATTTCAGCACTCAAAGCTTTGCCGGGCATTTCAGCTACTAGTTATAGTGTACGACAGCTCTCTGGAGGCATTAAAAGAAGGAAGCATTCAAGACCAATTTTAAATTATTCTAAATCGTACATTTATTTATTAAATTTTATATATTTTTAAATAAAATATTGGTACGGTTAATGTATGTTGATTAAGAAAAGGTACTATTCATAGATGCTTCCTACATAACAGCCTTAGAATGTTCTTCCAATATCCTGTTTATTTTTATATTCAATAGGAATCTCTTTAAGCGACGGACAAATACATATTTTTCCAGCCACCTTGGTTGAACGCAGAATCCATGGTTTAAAGCGGTGTGTATTTTTCATTTTCTTATACACATTTTTCTATGATTTATTTGTAAAATATTTTGTATATTTTTTTTTTATTTATTATATTATATTTTTATTTATTAAATTATTATTTTATAGTTTTGTATATTTTTTATATTATAAAATATACTCGTAAATAACATAGTGTCACCCATATTACGTCGTTTTTTAATGAGTTATAACGACAAAAGCTGCTGACAATAATACTATTTCGCAATATTGATTCGAGATTGCTTAAAATGGACCTAAAGTGGTTCGCAACATGTACAATCAATAGAAAGAAATGTTTATTTTTTTTTTAACCTCGTAATTTCCCATCATCTGGAGTCAGTTCTCACTGTGCACATTTGCCATGTCTGTCCAGAGTTTTCAGATCCTTGTCTTCAGTTGCAGTCCAGTTTGCCTGTGATCTTCCAGGTCTTCTCGTGCAGCACGTTTTTTTAATAAAGTTTAAATTAGTAATTTTTAAAATTGAAATCAATTTAAAATGAAAACAAACATAATATAAATGTTTTAAGTAAAACCGATGCGTAAATTATTACGCATTATAATCAGATTTATTTTTGTGCATACAATTTTCACGCAGAATTATGATAATTTGCGCTTAAAAAAAATGTCCCCAGCGAGTGGCCCGGTATTGTCGGTGCGTATTTTTCACCCCGGGGGTGTTTGTGTCGCCACTTGCGCCTGACATTTGTGACAAATGTTTTAACGACATGTTGCCCTCCGCCCCCTCGGGGCCCCCGTGCGTGCCCCGGGCCCCCTCCCGACCCTGGGAAACTGATACGGGGACTTAATATTCTGGGACAAATAATAATACATTATTCGTTTGCTGTATTTCTCATAAATTCTCATATACTCCTATTGAATATTCGACATTACTGAATATTTAACAACGATTATCGACTATATTATTTATATTATATATTATCAATTCTTCTTCTCCGTGTCAGCGACGTCAAATTATTTTTGCCCAGTATCTGGCCACATCGATACCCCGTGTGTTGCCCAGCATTAAGTCTTGAGACGTGCAGCTTGTTGGGCACATGGAGCAAGATCTTAGGTATGAGGCGGTTTGTAGGTCTCCACAATCAGACTGTGCTGAAGAAATCCCCATTGCTCGAGGTTGTCTTTTGTTCTACCAACTTCGGTTCTTAATCTATTCAGCGATTTACAGGTCCACCAGTCATGGTTCTTCCCAGTTGGGAGGCCTTCCTTTGGAGTAATGAAAACCTGTGATGCGACTTCTTGCCAGAGCTGGAGTCTACCATTTTCATATGGATTTTTTTAAAATTTTTATTAGAATATTATTTTATTATTTCAATATTCTAATCTACTTTTATAGATCATTTACTATATTATAATATTATTAATAATTAAATATACATATACTATACATAAAATTCTTTTTTCAACGCGTCAATCCAAAATTAAGCTTGTGAATAAATGAAGACTGATTGAATAATAAAAAATAAAAATATACATACTTTGAATATATACTATAGCAACATCTATCATACGATGATAACAATGACATGAATACTAGTTTCAACGTGAGTTGGTCCAGGCACAGTAATAGCCCAGTCGGCTGAGCGGTATGAATACCTGGGCATAGTTGGTTTCCAAGGTCCGCGGTTCGCATCCCGCTTCTGCCGTTATTTTTGTGTTTGGATTGACGCGTTGAAAAAAGAATTTTATGTATAGTATATGTATATTTAATTATTAATACTACCATTTTCATATTATCAAGCATATGATCTCCACAAATTACTGCCACGCAGTTCTGTTATTTTATATTATTAACTATTGTTTGTACGAAGACATCTATGCATCTAAAGGGCTATCTGGCAAGATGTATAGTTTCAAATGTAATTGAAAACACGCATTCAACGCTTATTTTCGTGCTTGATGTACATATTTATGGAGATGAGATGATGCCTGACGCTCCTCTGAGGGTTGGATATTTTGACTTTTTGACCCATAATCGGGGCCATGATAAATTTCTACCATGAAGTTTTGTCAACCACCTTGGTCATTCCCCCATCCCGTTTCAGGTGTAGATAGAATTTACTCGGCCGAGATTATTATAAGTACAAGCCGACGGGTTCTAAATAAAACGCAATTGTAGTTTTTACTCTTCTGCGACATACGAAAAACCACGAACATCTAAGTGATTGTTGTTTGGAGATTTTTATCATAAATACATCTCATTTATGTTTTCTGCTAATTATAAACATTAATGGCAATTTCAAAAGTATTTTTAATTGGTGGGATATTGAACGTATAGAATAACCAGCAAGCTTAATATGATTATTTTGACCGTAAGTCATCCCAATAATTTATTTATTTATTACACAGAACCGAAGTTCCAAGATAAAAAATGAGAAACAGAGCATACATAAATATAAAATACAAGGAAAGTATAATAAAATATAAAAAATAACATAAAAGAAGAAGAAGATGACACGTGTCAAAGATCATTGAGATCTAGGAGAAAAATACCATCGACAAAAGAGGAAAAGGATGTAAGAAAAGGATCGAGGTGTGCTGGTAGGCCATTTAGGAGCGCCATTGCCGTTGTACCAAATTGAGTGTCAATGATTTTACATTGTTGGATATTTTATATAGATTATCTTTTAATAAAGGTTTGTCGTGTAAGTCTGCAAAAACCTGCTTTGAATTAAAGGTAAAAAAAAAGTCGAAAACATTTGCGTGTTCTGAGTTATTTTAATACCGTGGCCAGGGGGGCCTGCATATGAAAAATATTAATCTGTTAAATTCAAGCACAAAACCGTAGAAAGGTGCTTTGTATACAATTTTAATAAGCATAAAAGCAAACGCACGGATTTTTCCATGCGGAGCACTTGCTAGACAGACATTTCTGGAAATACGAAGGCATACGTAGAAGAAACCAAAAAGCCAAAAGTACCTTATAAAAAAATAACAATATACCGCCGCTGTTTGCTTCATCTTGTTATTGCCGTTTGTTAGTGGTATGCTGTGGAAATAAAAAAAGGTACAACCAACAACTAAAAGAAAGTGTGTCCCAAAATTTTGTGTAGAGATACACTTATACTCTAATTGAATCCATCTATTAAAACAACTTTTTATTTATGTTCTCCTTCAGTGGTAGTTCCTTTATTGATATATATTAACTACTTCAACCTGTAGTATATATCTCTAAAAGGTTAACGGCGTTTAGGCTCTTATTTGCTCTATTTTAGGCCGTCACTGGAAGGAATGTGATTCAAGATATTTACAAGTAAATGTGCTTTAAATTAAGAGTTCTCGGTCTGTCATATTTATTCTTAATTTGGAGTACGTAGTCCCCATAAATAACCTACTGACATTAATTGTGTGAAAGCCCTCAAATTTCTTCCCAGGCATGTGAACATCCTTCCCAGGTAAGCATAATTTATATTTAGTTTGTATTTTGTATGAATCGTGCAAAAGAAGACTTCATAATTTATAATTATGAAATGATATTGTTAAAAATATTTTAACTTTACCGTTTGACTTAGAATTGTAAATTTTTTTTTTTAGTATCATGTTATGATATTTATTAATGACCCAGAAACTTGAGTAAAGACCTTTGCTTTAAGTTCTCTTGAGACTGTGTCACTGTCAAATAATTTAATTAGCAGATAATGGTGTGACTGAAATAAAATTAATTTTATTTTCAAGAACACCGGGTCATTAGTCCGATGCTCTTATCTCAACAAGAATGGTTCTGAAGTGATATGATAGTATAAATACTTCTTAAATGATAAATTAAATTAATCAAGTAAATTGATAATGTTTATTTCATATTATAAATCGTCATGAAATTCTATTTTTGATGAGTTTCGTTTCATATCAACTCGCTAAAGAGTGGAATATGTTTTGAAACTTTTATTCTTCATTAGCGAGAGACGTTCGTCTCCAAGCGCAGGTGAGCTTCCTGTACTCCATCCTCACGTTCCTCCATTGAGGCGTCTCCTGCTCTTGTCCCCTCCCGGCTGCTCGTCTGCTCAGGGCCGCTCGCCTGGCTGCCCCGGCATAATGCCCTCTCAATTTCAACCAGCTGAATAATTCCTTACGAGCTGGTCTTTATGATTGCGCGGTATCCTGGATACGAGCTCCCCCCTCCCACCTTCTCCCGACCTTTGCGCTTCTCCGCCCGCCGGAAAAGTCTCCCGAAAACTTTTCCCGAAACGATGCTTTGTGTGATCATATAACTACATATGTTACCGTTAAAAGAGATTTTTGACGAAAATGAAAGTTAATTTCGAACTACTTAAGAGTTTTCAGTATTCAAAAATAATATTTTTCTTATATTCTTTTTATTCACTAAACTAATGAAGATTTATAGATTAATTCAATAATTGATTCATAATACAATGCTTAAGAAGTATAATATAAAATTTCATTTTTTTATCAATTAATAAGAGAATAATAATTGCCAAGCATATAGATCCGAACCGTAAACACTACTCATATCTAAAATCAATAGATTACTTTTTATCACATATTCTTCTAATTATTCTCATTGGAATGGATATGTTAGCCACAATTATACCATTATTTTTTTCAATTGATTATGATTCTCCTTTTGTTCCATAGTCTTTCTTGAATATTCCATATACTCATACATTTCATCAGCAAAAATATTCCGAGATGCTGATAGAGGAGGATTTGAAAAAAAAGCCTCGGGTAAAAAGATAGTGCCTTTAATTAATATTGGTGTTTGTTAATCAGCTTTTGATAAAATATTTGGTGATTGTTTTATTGTTTATATATATAAACGTAAGCATGAAATCAAAGCCATTTATATATATTTATATATATATATATATATATATATATATATATATATATATATATATATATATATATATATATATAATCGTGTCGGAAACAACAGTGTCATATCCTGTCTGCCCAGAAGTGGGCGACATTTGTGTCCTCGTCTTGCATACTCCGGTCCGAAGTCTGTTGAAGGACCTCCATATACTCCACCCTTGGTCGTGTCCAGGGGCTAGGTCCTCTTTCGAGGCAATCCAAGTATTCCCCTCAGTTGCGCTTCTCCACATGTTCAGCCGCAAGGTGGCTTAAAAGTGGTTTTAATGCCAATGAAAAACAAGTAAGTTCTATGACGCTTAATTAAGGTTAGCTGAAAGCTGCTCAAAGAAAAAATGTTCAATGATTGTAAGAAAAACTCCACTCATTTTATATACAAGCAGCTTCCAGTCAACTTTGCTGAAAGTTATAGACTCCAGAAATATGAGTCCTTTTTGATGCAGTTCGAGGGAATCGCCTCGGCCCTATCGGGCATTTAAACATTGTGGCCACTAAAAAAAAATTCCACACATTTATAATTTTTACTCGTGTTTTCGGTGAGAGAATCTAATCTTCCATCTCCATCTCTTTACAAACCGTGAATGCGATTCCAATGTCTATCACGGTTTCTTTTCTTTAGCACTTCTGTGCAGTGGCCACAATTGTTCAGAGAGGACTCCCACTGAACTTCAGTTGCTGACTGATCATAATCTGGATGAGCGCATCATCAAGAAGAATTAACTGTCCTCCGGTTTGATGCCGGTGTGTGGCGGGTAACGTCCAGTCCAGACTCCGTGAAATATTAATTATCTTGTGTATGTTAAAATAACTAAATATTGTGATTCAATGACAATATGACGGTATTTTTTATTTGACACATATTATAAAAAAACGGTGATCAATTTCAGGTAGAATAAAAAAAAAAGTTAATAAAAGGAAATAATGCTGTTGTGCTTCGTAGTGAATTTCGAATTGTTCAATCAGTAGAAGCTGTGTTGTCGTCACGCGTAAAAATGGTCTTTTTTAAATTGCGTAATATCCTCAAGTTGATGATATCTGTAGGGGGATGGAGGGGGAGAGATCAGGGCCATTTTTAATTCCGCCGGGATAACTTATATCGCCATATAATGGCCGGGAATAAGAGGTTTGCTGTTTGGCCTCAGTGAGATAAGCAAGCGTTTCGTGAACGTTTGACAGGATATGATGAGCCGGTGTGGTTAAATGCAACGATAGTCTGGTGATAACTAAATAATTTTATAAAAAAATCCATGACACTATAGTGGAGTAAAACCGTATTACGAAATGTGTACAAAAAACTATTTTGTTTTTACGGTTGCAGCTTATGAAGAATGATCGGGCAGCTGGATTGTTTTTTAAGGCTATGGAAGCTTTGTGCTCTGATTTGGGAGTGAAATAGAAAAATGTCTATTCTGTGTGAAAACAGCATATCATTTGTTTAAGTAATGACATAAAAAAACTACGAGTCATGAATTAAATGAGTAAAAGAACAATGTTACGGTGAATTTTTTTTTTGGTGATATTACTTGTTGAATAGTTACGGCAAACATACTTATTTTAATCATTCACCTTCAATTGTAATCCTTCACCAGATTAAATTTATCTATTACCAACTTATGTTGGTCATAGATAATCAATATTATTATTGATTATTTCAATTTGTTAATAGGACTTGATAGGAGACTCTAATTGGAGGTATTTTACGGCCAAATTAAATGATGAAAAATTTCCAAATAAATTTGAACTTTAAGATTCATGCTACACATGGCTCGCCCGTATTAATTATGATTTCTTAGGTTAATAAGGAAAATATCTCATTTTACTGCATATTTCGAACACCTTTGCAGAAGTCATCTTCTGGATTGATGATTTATTATTAATCGGTGTCTTTAGGTATTTTAGCTATCCGCTAAGCGTCCATCTTCGAGCGCCACATGCGATGATTATGTCTTTCCCAAGTACGTCGTACCTCTAAGCGAAGTTCTAAATAAAGTAATATCATAGAGATGGAGAAATTTGCCACACACGACTCAACTCAAAAGCTATAATTTCAAATCTGATTGTGAAAAATCTACGTAAATATTTAAGCTTAACCTGTTACTACTAACATCACTACACAGATTGAGAACCGGAGTTGGTAGAACAAAGGACAACCTCAAGCGGTGGGGAATGCTTCGGCAGGGAGAGACACTATTGTGCGACTGTGGAGACCTGCAGACCGCCTCACACCTAAGATCCTGCTCCGTATCAATTTGTACATATATATAAATTCATTAATTATGAAAAAAATGCGTAGGGCAATCAATCAACCATCTGCTTATATAATCAGATACTCCAAACACCCAGACTGAAGTCGCGAAGCAGTTTTCTAAGATCGACACAACCTCTCACATCCGGCCCTGAAAATGAGAGACTCCAGCTCTGGCAAGAAGTCGCATCAGAGGATTTCATTACTCCAAAGGAAGGCTTCCCAACTGGCAAAGAACCTTGACTCGCGGACCTGAAATCCCTGAACAGATTAAGAACCGAAGTTGGTAGAACAAAAGACAACCTCGAACGGTGGGGAATACTTCAGCAGAGAGAGTCATTATTGTGCGACTGCGGAGACCTGCAGACCGCCTCACACCTAAGATCCTGCTCCATGTGCCCAGCAAGCTGCACATCTCGGGACCTAATGCTGGGTAACACACGAGCTATCGATGTTGCCAGACACTGGGAAAGAATAATTTGAGTCGCTGACACGAAGAAGAAGACTACTAACATGATGTAGAGGGCATAACGATCAATCGCGTTTTATATTTCTGTGCAATGCAATGTTATAAACAATTTTTGTATGTACTTTAGTCTCGTACTTTAGTCGTCGGTGTAAGCCAGCATTTCGTCTTATTTAAATAAATATGCCATGAGGCTGGGTGTGGGCGGAAAGTGGGCGGCGGTGGGCGGGAAGTGGGCGGACGAGGAGGTGGGCGGGAATATGGATGCTGCGTGCAGCCGCGTCTTAAGCTTCGCGCATTTACGTGGCCGCGCAAACATTTTATTACTGGATACTAAAATTTTAAAGCGCTTCATAACGGAATTTTTATTGCTCTGAAATTTTCCGCTGAAGTCTATTTGTATAATTTTGCATGGACTTCTCTATATATCACATACTAAACCAAGTTCATATAAGATATTGCATTTATTTTAATTTTATGTAAGCACATACAGGAGAATACCGACAGATGGTGATAGTAATTCTGAAGTTTCAACTGTGTGGAAATATATGACGCTTACAATAGTGCATATGGCTAAGCGCTGCATGTGGAGTGTTGATCCACCAACGTCATAGATTACAGCTCGAGATTCACGCATCATCTTTATTTTTACAGGAATTTACTATGAATGGGTGGTCTTCACGGGACGACTTTCGTCTACCGTCAATTTTAACTAATAGGCCATGACTGGCATTTTACGGGTGAGGGATCAAATTCACAGCAACCTTGGGTATTTTGGAGCACAGAAATCGATTAAAAATCTCTTTTAAATGTATCTTTCTAGTTTTCTTTTTATTGAACGCCATTTATTTGAATTGTGGAAATAAATAACTTTATCATAATAATAAATGTTAAAGTACAGGAATTAATAAAAATATAGAATAATAAGAACATCAAAGTAAATTAAACAAAAAATAATAGAATACAAATAAAAAATAAATTATTATTTTATAAACCACGATTCTAATTCGTTGCAGATTATCTCATTTTATGCATCTGAAGCATTAGTTGTAGGAAGCCTGAATAAATTATACTCGTATGTACTGTTCTGGACACTACCACACAAGAATATCGCTCCTCATTATGGCGATTGGATTAGATTTTCAAAGGCAATTTGGTAATTTCTCCGACACTTATGAATTTGGACCCTATAGTCTTAAAACTCACGACTTTTAAAATGAAAAATATTTTCTAGTTAAAAATAAAAATAATATAATTTTCTCAATAAAAAGATCATCAATAAAAATGGATAAGACTAAATGTCTTAAGAAAACGTTGGCGTAACATTTTCGCGGGTGTAACAATGGCGCATAAAAAAGGTTTTTAAATAATGGGAACGCCAAACAAACAGACCGCTCTCGACTTAATGGCGCACATTCATTTATGAGCCCGCGAGGGGGAGGGGGCCCAAGGGGGCTCAAGGGGGCCCGGGAACTCATTCAGATCTAGCATCATATCTTGATTCTGTTATAGATCGGAAAACGCGTAAATAACATAATGTGTATTGTTAAATATATATTTTTTGTATTTTATAAAATTTCAATGTATTTTTAAAGGGTCATTTTCTTTATCCAATCAGATTGTGTAATATCGCACTTACAACCACAAATCATCATATCAAAATTATTTTTCATATATTCTTGCCTTATGCTGAAATGTGAGTACTACAGTTCTACTCAATCATTTGTAAGGTCAGTACTTTAAAACAGAGAGTAATTTAGAATCATGTTTTTTGGTGGCAACTAATTCAGGTTACTGATCACTGGAGATAAAAATCTAGGTCTTTAGTGAGTAAGATTGTTGTAGGGAACTAAACTATATTAATATTTTTAAAAAAGTCATGTGATCAACGCGGTGGACATATGTAATATATAAGGTATGTTTCTTTCCATATTTCTTCCATATAGGGAGCATATGGTCACGAAAAATTGCCGGCATTCTTTTCTGTCATTTTCCAACCGAGTATCTTTATATACGACAATCCATTTGTAAACATACACGGTTCTCGTTAACCTTCGGAAAAGGAACCCAAGTTATTAAAGAGATGGAAACTGTAGCATTCGAGACAATTTTTTGGGTGAATTTTTAATCAGAATTTAAAAAAGTTATTGGATGACGAACCCAACCCTTCCAGGTCTGGATCATTTGATTTTTAAGGGAGGGTTCAATCAAACTAAGCTTATGGTCAACTTTAATTTTCACGTGCGGTAATATAATCCAATATTTCATCTTATTTACAAGCATATATAATAGTCTCCTAAAAGATAACGCCATATTTTACGGAGACATTTGTGAATTTGTGTTTTTCAGAAATGTGAATCAGTTTTTGTTGTAGCTATTGAATAACATGGATGATTTTGATATTTGCAACTTAAGGCACATTAAAAAAATACATAATTAGTTGATAGGCATGTGTCAGTTGGTGCTCCTTTGCGTACATATTATCTATGAAAAATTGTGATGATAGATTTGAATGCGATATCCCATCTTGACCCGCTGCCAAGCGTTGCGGCGTCCCAGTGTTTCATGGCGGGTTCCCGCGCGCCGCAATGGCCGCTCTAATATGCCCGCCCAGAGCTTGTCTAATATTTCAACTTTTCGCGGCGAATGTGTGAATATTTGAAAGTGCTGAGAACAACTTTAAAAAAATTGCTGCATCTGAGCTTCAATACGCAGTAATGCAGTATCATTGTGTTGAAAGATTTTTAACAATTTAATTGAAGTTACTAAAATTTTCTACGGATATATTTTATCAATATGATATGCTGGAAATATCGAAGATACTTGCACCATATTGGAGCCAATTTTAGATTAAGAGTGTGAATTGTACAAGAGGCGTTCACAAATAATCTATACACACGTAACACAAGAATTACTCAAATTTATTCTAGGGCAATATAAGATTGTAAATTGAGAAAACAAAAACGGTAAAATAGAACGGTGTTTATGAAATAGAGCTATGTTTTATATTTATGTAAAAGGTACATGCGCAAATATTATGTGTATTTGTGATGTATATAAAATTATAGTAATTTCATGTTTATTATTGTAAAATTCATCGTTAGTTATGTAAATTAATTTCTTATGCAAGTCGGAATTGAGTTTTTGAACGGGTCAATGAACCACTGAGATGTGGAATGATTAAGAATGCTATTTTATTCAAAGAAAGCTGGAATGAAAATGATTGGATGCGACTTAAGCTTACAGATTACGCGACGGAAATAGAGTTTTTTTTTATCATGCAATTTAAGAAAAATGCAATTTATTACATGCATGGATTTTTTTAAATAAACTTTTATAAAGCGTTGAAACTGTTTTCGTATTTTCTGTGATTTTTGTTTAGAAATCTTTACGAACAGCATTAAAGTAAGTTCGTCCCTCCTTGGTCGCGAGTTCCATCACATAGAATTTTTCCGCTCCAGGAGGTCCGGTTCACCGCCGGCAGGGACTCTCCTCGCGGTACGCGGTCCTGCACGTACGGAGCAAAGGGTTCACATAATTGAATGCGGTACTTCAGATATCTGAAAACCATAAACGTTAGACAGAGCGCCCGAATTCAAAATAGCAGTGAAACATTGGAATGGAATTTGTAAGTACATGCTGTTTTGTTTGTTGTCGAAAAATGAAAAAAGTGGCCAAAATAGTTTCGTTGGGGTACATGCCGAGGTTCTTTGTATCTTTTTCTTGTATAATGTGTAAGATTTTGCTGAATGTGATCGACTAGCTGTTATTTGCAAGATTAATTGATCTTGTATTGCATAGGCTAAAAGTATTGTTAGATAGTATGTAACTTACATACTAGATTGCATACATTTATTTGTGTTATTTTTTAGCAGTTAAAAAACTTACTTGGAGAAATCTAAATCAAAATATCAATATGAAAATTTGATTTTATATTATTTTTTTCATTTTTGATAATCTGGAAAAATGTAAATTTGTTGCTTAAAGGTAAAAAAACCCTATTTTTCGTCAATAGAGTTAAAACCTATATATTTTTTAAGTATGGAGAAATGTTTAATATCGAAACAGAACATTTGTATTTTTTTTGGTATTATACCTTTGTAATATGTTATATTTGCGCATTGAGCAAGAAAAGCAAAAAAGTCTGGAACCGAGGTCGCGGATCCAAAATTACAGCATCAGCTTATATGGTGATGCCGGAATACCAAGTATCCGGCACTGAGGATAAGACCAAAGACCGGAAATGAGTTGATACTTATTCATTAAATACGAGTCCCCTTTCTATACCCTAATTTACAACATGAGTAAGTAGTTAATTAAGTAATATTAATACATTGAATGTCATACACTGCACATTCCTCGATACCGTTTTTGGACGATGATCCCTTCAATCCTCATAGAGTGGCAGATTATTGGGATGGTCCATGCTTCGTATCGATGCGTAAGCATTCCTTATTGATAATAATATAACTAATGCATATAATTTCGTACACTGCAAATTCCTCGATACTTGTTTTTTTTGGACATTGATCCCCTCAATTTGATTAAAGTGGCAAAATTCCTTGTGTCGTATCTGACTAAATAAATCTATGATAAAGAGTTTGATTATAACAATTAATTTAAAGACTTTTGGATGTTTAATAACAGAATTATGTTCAAAATAACGTTTTCAACAATTATATATATCAAAAAAAGCTTATTGTACCTACAGCGCTTTTATCAATATTTAATCTAGTTTATATGTTTTATTATGACAGGTACAAAAAATTTATATTTCTTATTGTATTTATGAATTTTAAAGTAATGTCCGCCCCTCTGCATATGGCCTGTTGTGATTCCGGCAAACACAATAAAAGTCGAGAGTTATTTTCGACCCCTAAACATTTTCCTGTTTACACATCCCGGGGGAGGAAAAGGATATAAAAAATACATTTTGAAAAATCAATGGCGCATATTTAGCTTTTGATGTAAGGCTGGCGATCCCTTCAGAGACATCTGGAACTGCAGAATTATTCAAAATCCTGCAGGATCTTGGGGAGGCATGAATTTTAATGCAACATAGGATGTGTCATTTTTTACTGTTGGGAATTTAGATGGTCATCAAAATGTAACTTTTTGATTGGGTATAAACTGAGATACACGATATTTCATTCGACTATATTTATGATATTGAAATATGACACAAATTAACAATGTTTTAACTAAAACAACAAAACGTATTAAGATTTAGTTAAATATTAATAATAAAAAAAACACTTCATTTTAACATGATCACATTGGTTAAACGAATGGTTACATGCGATGGACTGATGAAGTGTACAGTGCACACGTAACAGCGGGTTAGCTTATGTGATTTACGGCTAATCAAGATAATTAATATCTATAAGTATATTTATAAAATAAAAAACCACGTAGTGATATCGCTACTTTCTTTTTCATTGTACAAGTATCCAAGAAGAATGCTAACAGGTCAATTTCGAAATAATGACCAAATAAAAATATTACAGTGATACCTCAATTTTGCGTCATCCAAGTGGCTTAGAAAAAACCGATAAATTCGGAAAAATATATTATGGGAGAATCTTTCAAAAAGCATAAAACTATACAACATGATTGCCGGGACTATATTACACAAATTTAACGGTAAATGCGGGAAAACGTCTTATAAAATAACGGTTAATCGGGGTTTCACTGTATATGGAAAAATAATTGGAAAATTCAAAATCATCTCAATCACCATCATTATCATCAATAGCAATCCGTTCCTTTAACTGGAGCATATAGGCATCATGAACCGCCGCCATGAAGTTCTGTCAGCCGGCTTGGTCCTCGCCTCATTCCATGTCAGCCCCCATGAAAGGTGAATTGATTGAGTAATGAATTGATAATGATTTGTCATTTTCGTTTTCAGGGAAATCATTCACGCTGACCATTATCCTGTCGACGAGTCCTCCTCAGGTGGTGACCTACAGCAAGGCCATCAAGGTCACGGTGGACGGTCCTCGCGAGCCTCGCTCCAAGCAGCGTCATCAAGGCTTCCATCCCTTCCACTTCCCTCCGAGGTTCCACGACCCGCTCATGGGAGGGCTGCCCTTCAAACTAAGTGGTAAGTCCATAATTGGTGTTTACATCACGTATATGTATGTCTTGCTTACATGTTTACTTTTTACAGTAGTTTTTCTCCAAGACTACGTAACCTTTCTAGTCTTCACCTCTTGGTTCTGTACAAACGTGTGACTCTTGATGTTTAACCGAGTGGCTGAACGCTGACAACTGAACCCTGAATCTTGAATTTCCGATATCTATCTTTATCTAATATCATTATTTACGACTGTAAAAGAAAGTCATGTTAGTAATACCATTTATAACTCAAGCATGGCTGAACTGATTTTCATGATCTTTAATTTGTTGGATTTTTCTTGATTTTGAATAGAAAAACAACTATTTTCAATGTTTTGAGCATTCACTTTGAGATCCATAATAAATTATAAATATTTATTTATTTATTTACCTTGTTTTCACATGGATCACGTAACAAAAGTTCTCTATTAGGAGACTGCAGTTTCGACTAACTCGTAGCCTTTCTCAATCTTTCTCTAGTTAAGAGATAACTGAGCTGCGTTGTACTTATAAGTGGTGTAACCCATTTTTGTAGGAGAGGGAGTGGGGGTGTTTCTATCAGGAAAGGAGGGGGAGATAGGTAGTGTTGCAAGGATGAAGGAAGAGATAAATACATAAAAATGGTTTAGGTATAAATTTATTTTTATTTGTTTTTATTTATTTTTTTATATTTTATTAATTATTAATATTATTATTATGTCCAGTATATATAATTTTTATACTTATTTATTTATTTAACGGAAACAATTTTAAAATTGGTGAATTAATTAAGGTATTTAGTTGGTTATTAATTATATCTTCTTTCTTATTAATGGCTTTATAAATTTCTAAGTATTCTAAATTATTTAATTTAACGGTTTTATTTTCTACATGTAATATGTTTAATCCTTTTTCTAAGTTGAACGAATGATTATTTTCTATAAGGTGGTGCGAATTCAGAAAAATTAATGCCTTTTAGGCACCTTAAATGTTCTTTAATTCTAATATTAAAATTTCTTGACGTTCTACCAATATAAAGAGATTCACAATCTTGGCAATTTAATTTATATATTCCAGAATTATTGCGTTTATCATTATGATACACCACTTATAAGTACAATGCAGCTCAGTTATATCTTAACTAGAGAAGGATTGAGAAAGGCTACGAGTTAGTCGAAACTGCAGTCTTATAATAGAGAACTTTTGTTACGTGATCCATGTGAAAACAAGGTAAATAAATAAATAAATATTTAGAAAAACAACTATTAAAAGATTGATTTTTTTATATTATAGAACGGTTTTTAAGATTTATGCTGGTTCCAGTAAAATGGCGTTATATGCATTATCGTTTTTCAATTTCAATTTCAATTTATTTTCTTCCAGAAACATTACAAATATAAATATTTAATTAGATTCTGAAACAGGATATAATACAACAATTTATAAATAACACAATAATAATACAATCATTTGAAAAGTCCCGGAGCCCGCTAAACAGAAGACTCCACGAAATTACTTTGATAAATAAATTCGTGAAGCTCATGTCGAAACTGGGCTTCTCTCAAATGGAATATGTATATCAATATTCGAGGCGATATCGTTGAACAGTCTGATCACTCTCCTAGAGGCATAGTCCCTGGCAGGTAAGTATTACGTCTAGGAAGAACAAAAAATCTATGCCTCCTTATCCTTAAATAATTGTCAGGGACAAACAAACCAATTTCAGACAAAATATCAGGATTTCTGAACACGCCGCTTACTAGGCGAAAGAAATGCATACTCAAGCACATATCTCTTCTAGTTCTCAACTTATTGTATCCCAACATACCCCGTTTTGCACACAACGCCATCCCTGTTCAGTTTATTTAGTATTCATTTGAACTTGAAAGAAACTAATTTTATTTGGCTAAATATGTGAACACAAAATTTAATTAAAAAATAATTACAATCTCAACTGTTTAAGTGCAAGTTTTATGTCTTGCCTTTTACCGTTTCCAAAGAATTTGTGTGCCCTTATTGTCTTTCCAATCTGCACATCAAAGGGTGGTTTTTAACAGTATAATTTGTCAATGATTTTTTCATAGATGAAAGAATCGTAACTTTTTCTTGTATTTTCGTTACCTCTGCACGTACTCCGCTTTTGAACCATTCTAAAAGTAAAAATTTTCGTTACCAGATACAACACATATCCATGCTAACATTTCTAACTCTTTTACGACGTCCTTCACCTTTCATAATTTCTTATAATAGTTTCAACGTAATGTATCTCCGACACAAAGTAAGAGTGAAACCTTGAGATGTAGCCTTCATTGAATGTGAAACTGCGGTCTTTCAACGAGTGTTCAATGTACATTACTTAATGTGATTCATGTTAAAATAAGGTACGAAAATATTATCTTTTTAAGATTGAAATGGATCTTACAGTGAATGTTGAAGATATAAATAACATCATTCATACGTGTATAAATATTCATCCTATCGTATTTCCGTATAAGATCGACATGTTTTAAATTCGATCACGACCTTTGTTAGAATGAACCCAAATGGTTTTGGCAAAATTATAATAATTTTGGTGGCATTGACATTTTAATTTCCATCTCAAGGTGACAGGCGCCCGGGGCAAGAACACCGATCTTGGATTGTTGCAACTCGGGCAGGAACACGCCGGCTGCTGTTTCCTTCGTCACCCTGAACAAGGGTTGACACTTCCATTTGGAATGTCCCGCTCCCATGTCACGTGGCTATGACGTCCTCTCATAACCCAGCCCCGCCCCCTCCTCCCGCCCACCCGGAATACGTATTAAGACGGAATATAAAGTCACTACCAAGAATATTCAGTTCCTTTTGTTACGAGTACTCGAGATTTGATATTTGAGGCATAAATTTTTTTTCACACTTTTGTATTCAAATTAGTTGACAGCTTTATATTTTGTATGTATAGGGTCCACCAAATAACTTTTTTTTTTGAAAATGGGGCGCGAAACATCGAGTGTAGCTTCGGCTGTGTGGCACGTAGCGCCGTCTTGTTGAAACCAAATGTTGCCAATATCCTCCTCTTCAATTTTTGTGAACGAAAATGGCCCGATAACGATCGCCATTGACTGTAACGGCCACTCCTTGCTCATTTTTGAAGAAAAATGGCCTGATTTTCAAAGTAATATCGCAATATTTCCCAGCGTGGTTCAAGCGTAAACACAACCATATTCGTTCAGCGGAAAAATAGAACTAATTATTTGTCAAATCAGACATGAGCTTAGTGTTACCATTCACGAAATAAGCCATAGTTGAAAAAAAAACGTTAGATGGCGGACAATAG
The DNA here is from genome assembly GCA_022606575.1 of Glossosoma conforme. NCBI lineage: Eukaryota > Metazoa > Arthropoda > Insecta > Trichoptera > Glossosomatidae > Glossosoma > Glossosoma conforme. Next base: position 1,673,561 of record JAGTXR010000192.1, on the reverse strand, counting down.
CATGATTTTCAAAGTAATGTCGCAATATTTTTCAGCATTGTTCAAGCGTATACACAACCATATTCGTTCAGCGGAAGGATAAAACTAATTACTTATTGAATCAGATAAGAGCTAAATGTTACCATTCACGAAATAATCACTAGTTGAAAAATAAACGTTAGATGGCGGACCCTATATATGGAAAATGAAAATTAAATTTACTTTATCTCATTGAGTAAATTATTCTTTAGATTCAACGGAATTTTTTATCAGATGTCGCAGGAGATTATGATTTATTTTAATGTATCTTAGAAAGCCTACGGGAACTATGCATTATGTACAAAGTTAAGATCTGAAGGACCGTTTGGTCTTACGGCTTTAGCTAACGTCTCAAACGTTCACTCATGCAAATATGCTACGCGCTCAAAGCTACTGTTAACTTCTGAAAGGATATAAATACCGATGTTGTAACATGGAATGATCTTATATAATGATTAAAAAGGATGAAAAATTTCAAAAATAAATAAAAATAAAAATATATAGTAAATATATTTCGTAATATGTTCAGATTATTACGAACTTTTTTTTGTATTTAAATAAAGAGAAAAACTATTTGGGAAGAATTTGACGTAAATAAACTGTTGGAATGGACAATATATTATAGTATACATACATAATAAATAAAAAGTGTATAAACATAAAAAGTAGATCGTTCTGATATTAAGGAAAATTAGATTCACCTTCTTATATTATAATATATTGTACTTAATCCCGCAAAATTAGAGCCCTCCTTTTGATCAAGGCTATTATTCGTTCTGAATGTGATCTATTCCTGAAGGCTGTACCTGTACGTGATGATGCCAAACCACCAGGTAAACTGAAACAGCGACGGCTTTCAACACAAAAGCTCCAGTCAATAATCCCCGAACCCCAATACACCACCTCCAGTGACGTAACACACAAAGCCACGACGACAAACAAGTGTTTTACTTTTCAAGCTAAAGTTAATACATATAATATCCATGAACATAACTATATTAAGGTGTTTGCTTTTCATTTTTAAAACAATACAGTTTGAAGTACTTTAAGAACTTAAATCTATGAACTCTGTACATAAATGTACTCATAATTTGTTAGTAATTTTTATTGCTGCAATTTTGACTATCAAGCGTTTAGTTTTGTGTCGTCACGTGCTGTGTGTGAATTTGTTCATACTGAATATGTCAAGACTTGACGATACAAACGTTAATACTTGATGGGGCTTTGCTCCATTTTTTTGTATCCATTATTTTTTATATAAACGAATGAAATTGAAACATTCAATGTTTATAAAGATCAAACAAAATTGATTGAATTGAAATTTTTTAAATAAAGTTTTTTGTAAGCTAAAAGTTTTTTAATATTTATCACTTCGCCACTGCTGATCAAATGGAATTTTAATAAAGTCATACCATTTACTCTATCTTTTTGTAACGGTGCCATTGATGGATTTACTATATTTAGGTTTATCGGAAGGTTGTGTTGTCCAACGTGTTTATCTTACGCCATCCGCTTGACTCGAAGCTCCATTTATTTCTGAATTAGGTTTTGGGTTTGTTTGGTGGTTTACGAGTATTTATATCATTATTAGATCTCTTAAGGCTTGCACTATTTATAATCTTGTATTTTCCTCTATTTCACTTTTTATAGATAACTTATAGACAGTACACGTTTTACAGTCTGTTGATTGTGTATGAACGGGGATCGATTAAGTTTTCGCCACATCTAGAACAATTAGTTAGGGTATACGGCAACTTAGGAAGTTTCACGTAAAACAATTTCACGTAAAGACGTAAATATACATTACAGGTTAAAGTAGATAAAGACGGGAGGATACATTATACTGTTACAATATACGAGTAAATTTATAGTACTTTTAACGCTTTCATTACGGCTCGGTGGAAAACAAATTATACTGTCAATTATAAAACTAGTATTTGAAGCATAAATTTACTTATCTGGTCTATTTTCATATTTAAAATTGGTTCTTTTATCTTTCAGCTATCAGATGATGCATAAAAAACTATTCCAAGAAATTAGCAAAACGTTATATCACGGCTACTAATGTCAACGGTAGGGGAATCTTTGACGGTATAAATCGGATGCGAATTTATTGTAATTGTTGTATAATTATTAATTGTGTTCTAGTGGTAAATTATTATCACAATGTTGGTTTAATCGATTTGCCCGTTTTCTCGTTGCTGTGTGATTCAGTGTCTTTAAATTGATATTTTTACAGGTGTCATACTCCCGGTTCCTCCCTTGCTCCTCCACTCACCCAGGCGCGGGCTCCACTCACTTACACGGATAGAATACAAATAACAAACACTAGTTTTAGTCGCCCGCGCTCACAGATAAACTTTTGATGCCTAGTTGAGTGGTTTCCCGCGGGATGAAGGTGTGTTTGGGTTTACTCAACAGTTCCCCGCTGTGCATTCAAACTCTACACACCTGTACATGTGCGTTCACAAGCTGTTATTCGGTGTAATATATCAAGTACATATTGACGTATGCCGTGTATCGTGAATGTTACGCAGTAAATACTCTTAAATGAGAAATGCGTCTACATATTGATTAGCGTTAATTGATACTCGAATCTTCTTCATTGTCATATCGTATTCGACTTAGCATCGTAAAGCATATTATCTGAACGTGATATTTAAGACTATTCAGCGCATGTATTATAACTTTTTGTCTGTGAACTTGACATATTATTAAATGTTAATGCAACCGAATAATGCGTTTTGAAACTTGATGTCTGCGTAGAATAATGGGAGATGAATGGTTTGAGTTTGTTAAGAATGACGAGATGAAAAGCGGACAAGTTAGCCTTTTATATTACAGTCGGTCAAGAGGCGAAGGTGGTCAGTCTGGGACATATACATTGAATTTCACAGAAGAGCATAATCTTGTTTTCTTTTATTGAAGCCTTTGGGCTTACGCCGCCCTGGAAGGCTGACAGGAACATACATAGATTATACTTGGAGCAGCTGCGGGAGTCAGAGCTAACATAGTATGAGGCGAGGATAATAATAACACGTTCGACATTGTTTTATGGCAATATTTCGTGATGACCATATGCTTCAGTTAGAAAGGCTGATATTGTAATGATGATTAATAAAAATCTAAGTTCGATCCCCGACGGATAAAATAAATAATTTTCTGAGCTCCATAAATAGTTAGGTGTGAATTTAATCCCTCACCCGTTAAATGCTAGTAAAAGCATATTATTTATAATTGGTGGTATACGAATCCAAAAACACAACCCATTCAGAGTAAATTCCTGTTAAAATTGGTTGGTACGTGAATGCCTGGCCGTTTTATATGATTTAAGCGGACCAACATTCCACAAATAGGATTTAGCTATAAGTAAAATGGTAAGCTTCACAGATTAAATTTCTCTCATACCGTTGGCTGCATTTAGAATCACAGGAAGGCCTTCAGACACTCCTATTCACAAGTAGGTTTTTTCAAGCGTCTATTGATGGGTCCCCGTCTGGGACTTCAAATACAGGACGGGACAGAGAGGTTATTTCTAAAGCATGTCGACATTCTCCTGTATTTGTTTACGTAAAATAATAAATTTAAAAAAAAACTTTTTCACACAAGATGATTGTTTGTTTGTGCGGAGAGGTTGGCTAATATAGATCAAAACAACAAGTGTGAAATATTGGTTTAGTGTCTCTTCAAGGCTCCGGTAATCTGGTTAGCCAGGAGGCTGTGTGACCCTGCCTGGATGGGTCCCGCCCCCGGCACCCTCTAAACATATCAACACGCCTATAAGGCTCCCCTGTGCTTACAATTTAAGTCCAAAGTTTACTCACCCCTGTCGCTCGACTGATGCTGCAAGATTCTATCAAGAAATGGTAATGAAAAGTGGCTCTACTCGGAGATGAAGCGTCACTAAAATCTAAGACTTACTGTCTAAATTATTTAAATAGTTGCTCAACTTCTCGGCAAAAATAATTATTTTACAAGTAAAAGGTAAGTATAATATAAGTATGCTGATTACTAATTTGTTGTTTTTTTTCTTGTAAATTGATTTCAACAGAATGCAGAGCAAGAAATTTAATTTATATTATACCACATTATAAATAAGTGATTGTGTAATACTCGTAAACCAATTAAAAAATTTACATTATCCCTACAGCGTTATGAAAATACGATTACTAGACTTCACTATACCATGAACATGTTATTTATTTGTTTTACGGAAAATATTGACTGTGTGGTTGTACTATAAGGCAGTTGCTGTAAGAAAACACAAACTAAAGCTTTCTTTTTCAAATATATGACAAAAGCTCGATCATTGGATTACCATTGATTGCAGAATTTATTCAAGGAACCATCATTAGAAGATCTAAGATATGGCTACTATAAGAATCTCGTAGCTGATATGCAATATTTTTCAAGCATTTTTAAATATATATATTTTTTGAGAGAATTAGATTATATGTGGGAGGACAGATGCTGGAAGAACATATTAAAGACGGCATATGTCAACCATGTATGGATGCTCGAAAAGGGTTTCACGATTCTGTCGATGAAATCGTAAAACTGACAACTGACATAACTAAGTGGCGGCAGTTTGTGGTGACCATACGTTCCAGATATGGAAAGAAGAAGGTGTTGGCGATATAAGTTAAGAAAGTGGGTTATCATGGCTATTACAGTATTTAACGGAACTGAACCGAGCTATTTGACAGAACGCCTTCGGAGATAAGCGCACGTGGAGAGACACTCAGATCAGAAAGAGCAAATAGAAGCACCCTGCAGCTGACGGGAGGTAGTCCTAGAACGGTCTTTGGCAATCGTGCTTTCAGCTACGTGGCACCAATGGCCTGGAACTCGCTGCCGGATAGCATAAGATAACTTAAAGCAAAGGCATCCTTCAGAAGCAGACTCAAGACCCACCTATTTACTCAGAGGGGTAAAGAAGCGCTTTTGGAATGACCATTCGGTCATTAAAAAGCGCTGTACAAATACTGATATAATATGATATAATTTAGTTGGAGTTATCACCAATATACTCAAATATTCCAAATTGGAAACGAAAATTTTATAAGAAACATTTTCATTGATTTTTTTATTTTAGTGTATTTAAAATGAATAAAATGTCCAGAATGGTAATAGATTTATAATTTTTGCTACAGTCAAAAGATGTGATATGTTTTATGTAGCTAATTAAAGAGTGTCGTCTCCTAACTACTCGCTTAAAATTAACGGTATTAAAGCCTGAAGATGGCGCGTGTAACGATACAATGAGAAACAGATTACGCCTAATTCCACGCCATCCGCTCCACACACACGCGGGGAACGTTATTAATAAAAACATCCGCCGTAAATTTGACGAATACTTCCTTTTTATGGTTGTAATACAGTCTCGCGTGGATGGGGTTTTGCGGAAGATGGATGAGGGGAGCGCAGCCTGCAGGATCCAGGAGTCAGGAGTCGCTAACTCAATTAAACGCCTTATGGTGCCAAGGGTCTGTAGGCAGGTAGCTAGCTGCTAGTAGCAGGTAGTAGCTACCGTGAAGGAGCGACACGCCGCACTGCCAGTTATTACGCCGTACCAATTTGATTTTAAGCCCTTCGAATTGGCGCGGTGTATCATACCTTGCCGTTTCGCGGATATTGATATGAGATGATACGCATTTCAGAGATACTCATACTATATGTGATATATACACCATGTAATTTATTCCTCCGATTTGTGTACGTTTTACATATCTTAAAATGATGCCTTTGCATTTTTAACAGTCAAATTTTCTTTATCATATTTAATAGACAACATATCGTTGAAGTTTATAATTATGCTGAAAATATTATATTTCTTCATCGTAGTAGTATCAATCCGGTGGATTGGTTTGCAGCAACAGAATCTTGCATCGCGATCTCCATTCCTCTCGGTTCTTCACAACCCTCTTCAGCTCAGTATAAGAGCTACAATTCAAGTCCTCGAACACTTGCTGCAAATACTCCCGTCTAGGGAGCCCTCTACAGTTTCTACCTTCAACCATCCCCTCCACAATGTCGTGAAGAAGACCATCGTGGCACATATGTGACCAATACATCGGGCTCGCCTCTCTGAGATGGTTCTTATTAGGCGCCTATCTTCCTTGATTATCCTGAGAGCCTCATTGTTCGTGACGTTGTCTCTCCAAGAAATTCCGAGAATTCTTCTGTATGACCACATCTCAAAGGTCTTATATTATCTTTATTGCGAGTAAACTTTTTTTTTCAATACGGGCTTCGGGATAATTATATGGCCTCCCTAAAAATAATAATTATTATGAACATTCACACTGCACTTGACTGTGATACCATGGACCTAGTGATTTTTCCTGATTACGATTATTATGTGATACTTTGTGGAAAAGTTAGAACATAACTTAGCTTATTTTTGTTCAAGATTCCTAGATCGCATTATTTAAAAATATAATCGACTATAAACCTATGTATTGTAGTCTATGACGTTGGTGGATCAACACTCCGCATGCAGCACTTATATCACCGTGATAGAATCCACAGATGCAAACTTCAGAATCACTATCACCGACTGTCAGTATTTTCCTGTATGTATTTAACTAAAAGTAACATTAATTTTATATTTATTTATGAGTATTTACACTCTTTTATTATAAAGCCTGTGTCTATCATAATTATGTAGGTCATTTTTTCACGTGAGGCGTTTTTATTGTTACGAAACGTTTCGAGCCGCCTGAGGTATGACTATCAATATATCATAGTTGAAATTGCTAAGCAGAGCCTAGTCGGCGTACATGCGGGGCGCGCCCTTATACGCTCTGAGGAACAAAGAGCAGTTTTCCCTTCAGGATTAGCCAACCCTTTCACGGCCCAAAACTTTCGACATGACAAAGTGAAACTGTTAAATGCCAAAGCCTTCTTATTAAGCCTATGATATATCTTAAAGCGTTTGTCTTTTACGTAGCAGCGAGCGGGAAATTTACTTTGCGTTTAAGTCTAGCTAGACTAGACGAGTACTGTGGGCGCATTTTGGGATAACCGACAGATGTTTGGACACAGTAAACTTATGAAAAATCCTTTTATATAAAAATGATTTTTATAAGTTAATTTTTAAAGGGATACGATGATGATTTTGTGAATAATAATGAAGTAATAGAATTTAAATAGCAGCCTTTTATCCTGGATTCAGTCAAGATACAAAGATTGCATTTGATTGTGCTCGTACATGTTCTACGGATGTCGCGAAAGAAAATAAAGTATTGTTAATTTTTTCAGGCCTTAGGATCCTACGCATAGAATGTAGTCGGTGAAACTTCGTGTGGCATGGCTGATATGGAGCTAGGAGTTAATTATGATTTTATTGTAGAAATTTGTTTTAGTAGAACGCTTCAATAAGAGCGGATATTCAAGAAGAAGAACGTTTATTTTAAAAGACTAAATTTTTTGGATTTTTTAAGATTAAGATTGTGAATAAATTATGACTGATTGAATAATAAAAAATAAAAATATACATACTTTGAATATGTACTATAGCGACATCTATCATACGATGATAACAATGACATAAATACTAGTTTGAACGCGAGTCGGTCCAGGCATAGCAATAGCCAAGTCGGCTGAGCGGTATGAATACCTGGGCATAGTTGGTTTCCAAGGTCCGCGTTTCGCATCCCGCTTCTGCCATTATTTTTGTGCTTGGATTGATGCGTTGAAAAAAGAACTTTATGTATAGTATATGTATATTTAATTAATAAGACTAATTTTTTATACTTGTTATGAATTAAATTAGAAAATGTATTTTTATTACTTTCAAACAAACCATACCTTATCAATTAAATGTGAATATGTTTAAACATAATATCATTTATATGATCAAACAGTTTTACTGTACACCGATAGCTGAAAAAATTTTTTTTTCAATGCTTTCAGCATTCACTTTGACATCCATTATAAATTATAAGAGTTATATCATAACAAGTGATGGATTGAGAAAGGCTACGTTTTAATCTGCAGTCTCCTAAACAGAGAACTTATCTTACGTGATCCATGTAAAAACAAGGTAAATAAATAAATATTTTTAATGAAAAATATATCCTTTTTAATAAATATTGAATAATGTTACCGTATTCAATGAAAAATCAACTAGTTTTTACATTTAAGACTCTATATTGTTATTTATCTTACGTAAAAGCCCAATGAGCGTATAAATATGTTACCGAAAAAATAAATGTTTACAAATTTTAAATGCAAAAATATCAATTTATCATCTATTGTTGTCGTGAAAAAAACTAAGCATCACACACTATATCAAAATGTGCCGTTTTAAGTCAACCGTTTTTTCGACTGTACCGTGTCTGCTTGTACGTGAGCGACGTCCGTACATGCGAGTCGTTACAGCGGGAGGAGGACTTGGGAGGGCATTGTGCCACGCGGAGGTCCGCCTTTCGGAGCGTAACAATTTGTAGCAGGAAAGGTGTCATTAGTTAGGTGTCTTTCACACTGGTGGCGCAGGACGGGGCGGGGGACGGTCAGCCTCCCCGGTACTACAAGTCTTTCTTGGTGCCTTTGTATTTTTTATATTGTTGAGGTTATCACTTGATCGGACGATAGACACACGTGCTGCAAATTGTGTTTGAAAATACAATTTTTTTTTTTTTGTAGATACTCGTTTATTGGATTTAATAATTAGTGATGGTAAGAATGTTATCGGGATGATCCGGAAAGTAGAGCTAAAAAAGCTTTGTGATGGTAGTTTATGACGACCATATCCTCCAAATAATAAGCGGACATTAAATAATGGTCTAATAATAATAATAATAAGCTTTTTATTTCAGCAGGATTGGGTGGGTTGTGCAATACCCAATCTGCCATATTTTTAGATACATAGATACATTTTAGATACAAAATAATAATTATATATATATATATATATATATATATATATATATATATATATATATATATATATATATATATATAATAATAATTCATTCATGGTGGTCGCTGCAACATCTCCATCCAGCGATGGCTCAGGGAGAAGTTGAGCCATTCAGAAACAGCCAGGATGATGGTGTTGTTGGACCTCCTTATCCTGCTCCAGAAGCCGGCAACACGGTGTCACAATAATGCTGCGAATGTGTTTATATTTTTTACCGATCGTTTCGTATAATTCCAATTTAATTGAAAAATAAAGAGCTTAATTTTCATCATTCCGTTTCTTTATTGTATAACTGTTACACATTGTAAATTATAATAAATCTAAAATAAAAAAAGCTATAAGCTTAAAAAAATAGGGCAAACTTTGTGTGGTGACTACGCATCACCAGTTTGTCGGGATTTTTATAATGTAGCAAAATAGACATATGCGAGTATTTATAGTAAGCTGATAAAAATCATTGTATAAATAATTAGTCAATTTAATAATGTATTATTATGATGAGCGCATAATAAATACGGCTTTATAAATCTTCTAAATTTCTAATCAACTCATCAAGGCTTTGTCAGGTTTAACAAAATAATTCCTCTTCAATCGCATCGCGCGAATTTGTCTGCGATAAAATCACCTTACAAATCCCTTCGTTTTTTTCCGCCGGCTTCCCCGGGATTATCACAAAACTTAACGGAGATCGAAGGCAATCTCTTAGAGCGCATTACAATGTTTCTCTAACCCTTTACAATTTTTCAAAGTCGACCCCTTTCCGCCGTAAAAACTGTTCGATTCCCGGCCCCCCTCGCCTGAAGGGAAGAAATGAGACTTCCCGGGAAATTACCAATCCTCCCCGGTTGAGACAAAGCCCGCTAAGATGCGCCAAGTTAATCCCCGCCTGTTATTTTTTTCGCGAAATCTCCGCTCAAATGGCTGGCGCAACTTAAATAGAATCCTCCGAAATCCGCATGACTTGACACTGAGAGACGGAACCGACACGACGTTGGGTAAAAAAATATATATACCGACATCTGCCCTCGCTCTTTTGGAGCCGGGGAGACGGTACACGACTGAAATCTTTGAGCGTTTAAAAATGGTGTCCCCTTTTTTGTGGAGGGCGGAAGAGGAAATCAGTCAAGGGGTGAAAAGAGAGACGTCTGGGAGCGGAAACAAAGGGAGGTCAGCCGCTGGCAGCTGAGGATCCAAGGAAACCATTCGGACGATGAAAAATATTATATATTCCTTGCCATTTTGTCTCTGCTTCTTCGTTTCTTTATTTCGTTATCAGGGTCGGTCATTTAAGTCTTCGTGCGTCAAAATTTTCTCTCTTGTTATTTTTTTATTTAGTTAAGTTAGTCAAAATCATGAGAAGCTCAGTTTTCAAATTAGTGATTTATATTTTTGCAGTTTTAATTATATAATTTACAAGCTGTTATATATATTTGATACTGGATGAATATTAAAAGAGATAAAAATAAAACAATCTAATACAAGATAATTAATTTTAAGAGTCGTTGTATTTTGTGTATTTTTTTTATAATTATTGCGGATAAATTTAACACGGTAATATTATTCTTTGTATTTTTTTATAGAATCGTTAACAAAAAAAGAAATGAATTACTTTACGTTTGTAAAATACGAAAAATAATGTTTTTTGTTACCACAATACAAACATGTGTCAATTTATAGGGTTATGTATTTAAATCAATGGGAACTTGTAACTTTGGAAATGAATTATAAGATACGTCACATGCTCAAATTTTATGTATATTATGAAAAAATATTATAACTCATATGAAAAAAAAATAGTTTCTGAATAAGTTAACGCTACATATTAAAGGTGTAAAATTTATTAAGTGTACTACTAACTTGGTAATATAAGCATATATTAAAATTAAAATAAAATATTATGTAGAAACTATTCCAAATTTTTTAAATATTGTCAAGTACTTGACAATGGCTACTCAACGTAGCCGAAACATGTCGTCCTATAATAGCAATGTAGTTTAATTTATAAATGATCTATCATTTTAATTTTGATATTATGTAATTCCTTCGAGAATTATCGATAGATAAAATCGAAAAAAGTACTAAGTAAAAACTTACGATTATAAAATATTTTACGCTATATATTTTATAATTTATTTGAGTAAGCCACTAGCGTGCTAATATGTGCAGAAATGCTAAGGCCCAGTAGAAGGGTTAGTTTGGGCGGTGAAGGTGGGCGGGGATCGTCGGGCGGGAAGGGCTCCAGAAGGCTGCGGGACGCCCGGGACGCTTAATTCCACTTGTTAAAAGGGTGAGAGGTGATTATGCTCAGTCTTAAAGCAGACTATGATTAATGCGGGGCGGAAGGGGGCGCAGAAATAATTTCTGGGATTAAGTTACCCTCCACCCGCACTCCTATTCGGGTAAACCGGGCCTGAACTATGTGTATTTAACATGCAAGATGGGCCCGGAGGTCTCATTTGGGTGTGTCTAATAATTCCGTGCGCATTGTTTTATTTGTTAATTTCATTAAGGCGATTAGGCAGACAATCAGTGACGCTGGTTTTTATGAAAATTAAAATTTGGACTTTTACGTGGATAGTAAATTAAATATGTCAAGAGAATCGTGTAGATACTGATATCAGCTCGATATATCACTTTTAGGCTGATGCCGTAAAGCCTCGAAAAACGATATTTTGTCTTTATTTTTGTTCGCTCGCTAGATTTAATCGCAATTGGGTAATATTCAATTCTGGATTTATTTTTTATGTCATTGTATTATTTTGAATTTATTTACTGTGGTATGCATAAATAATTTCGTAGGTTTTATTTAGGTATTGGTCCAGAGAAATTCGCTACACACGCCTTAACCCAAAAGCCACAATACATGTGATATAATGCTTCCAAAGGATTAAGAATGTAAAAAGTAAGAAAGGAATTCACTTTAAAATAATGATTGTTTAAAACAAATATTTATATTAACTGACATTAAGTGTAAGGCTTTGTAGAAAACACGTTTTTTCTACGATTTAGTTGTTATGCCAGGCTCTTCATAGTTAAGGCTCTGTTACAAAAGTCTCACTTTCACTCGTTTTATAAAATTCAACGAAACCTTCCCTGGGGGCTCAGTAAAAATCTCTTCACCACCCGGGGCACAGCATTTGCATGCGACATAATGCATTTTATTGTTTTAAGCCTCGATCAGCGCTCCGGCTTCTTGGGGGCTGAAGGTGCCTACTGGGGAGGCTCTCGCGGATAACGTATAACGGGTTTAGCGCCCGTTATCAGACTCTAACGGCGCATGGTAACGGAGTGATTATAAAAGTTAATAGAAAAAGGGGTGATATTGCTCGAAAGTGAAATCGTTAAATGATACAAAAGGATAAATATTTATGAAAGCGATCGAACTGAATTGAAATCTGTTTTTGAGATTGAAAAATTGCCTAAGAACGGAAATGTGTTTTTTCATCTTTATTACATAGTCTCTTAAAACATTAAATATAAGTATTCTTCTTTTATAACTGCTTTATATTTAGAGTCATTTTAAATTGCAACCATAAAATTCTGTCAGCTACCATGGTCTGCAGAATCTTGTCCCATGCTACTCTTCCAGAACTCTGTGGAGTACATAATATAGTTTGTGACATCCTTCAATGGCGGCGAGTTTTCAGGAGTATTTGTATAGCGCTCTTTTATGACCGAATGATCATTCCAAAAGCGCTTCTTTGCCTCTCTGAGTAAAAAGGTGGGTCTTGAGTCTGCTTCTGAAGGATGCCTCCGCTTTAAGCTCTCTTATACTTTCCGGTAGTGAGTTCCAGGCCATTGGTGCAGCGTAGCTAAAAGCCCGATTGCCAAAGACCGTGCTAGGACAACCTCCCGTCAGCTGCAGGGTGCTTCTATTTGCTCTAGCCGATCTGAGTGTCTCTCCACGCGCGCTTATTTCTGAAGGCTTGATAAGTTCTGTCAGATAGCCCGGTGCAGTTCCGTTGAGTGCCTTGTAAGCTAAGAGGCATAATTTATACTGGATTCTAGCCGAAACTCTCAACCAGTGCAGTCGGTGTAGTATTGGAGTAATGTGACAGAATTTGGGCGCGTTGTAGACTAGTTGTGCCGCTGCGTTTTGTAACGACTGCAATCGATTTAATTGTTTGGCTGGCTGGCCTGCGTGCAGTGCGTTGCAGTAGTCCATTTTGGAGACTATAAACGCATTTACCAAACTCTTTGTAGCGTCTCTGGGTAAGCATCTTTTTACCGACCGTATCTGCCGCAGGTTAAGAAATCCAGATTTCACCGTTTTTGTGATATTACCGCTTTTTTATATACTTTATGTTTTAATAAACATTAAATAAAGAATAATATATTTGTTATATAAATTTAAAATGACTTCTGATGAGTTCCAAAAACATAAACGGTTGCACTAAAATGAATTAATTTGTAGATAAAAACAGTAAAAAATGTAAAAAACATGTACAAAAAATAGTAAAAATTACACCTTAAGTAATATATTTCTTAAAGAAACGCAAATAAATAAAATTTTGTGATATTTTTAAATTAAAATACGTAAAGTAATGAAAAATATAAAATATGTCACATATTTTGTATGAGGGTATTACTTGACTTACTGTGTGTGTATTATCTGCTGCAGTAAAATCCAAATTAATTACAAACGAAACCTTTATCATAGGCAATTCGAATGGTATAAATATTGATGATGGTCCATAAAGCATTGAGACTGGTTGCTTCCACCCCACGGTTAAAGGAATCTAATCAGGAGCGAGGCTTTTATGTTGATGACTAGTCTTGTAGTTGTATTGTTAAATAATTCAAGTGGAAAGTCGAACATAAACGATATACAACTGTATATATCTCAAAAAAATGAACAATATGAGATTTTATTTTATGAATTACATAAATCACTTCATTTTTTTCAAAATTATAATGTCAACTAACTGCTATCATAAATCAGTGTTAGAAAATCCAGATATTTTGTTGGAAATCGGTTTGTTTGTCCCTGATAATTATTTAAGGATAAGGAGGCACAGATTGTTTGTTCTTCCTAGTAGTAATACTAACCTGGCAAAGACTATGCCTCATGGGAGAGTGATCAGACTGTTCAACCATATCGCCTCGAATATTGATATATTCCACTTGAGAGAAGCCCAGCTTCGACATGAGCTCCACGAATATATTTATCTAAGTAATTTCGTGAAGTCTTCTGTTTAGCGAGCTTCGGGACTTTTTAATAATTGTTTTTAATAATTTTCGTTGACTTTCTTCTTTTCTTTTACTTTAGTACTTAATCACAATTACATACCTATATTTTATGCACTGTTTCTTCTACTTTCTTGTACCTTAGAACTTCTTTTTTGTGTTTGATGTTTGGATTAATTTATATTGATTATTTAATTATTTATGAACGCAATAAACTAAAGTTTGTAATTTTTGTATATTTAAAATAAAAGAAGAAAAATTATAATAATTTATTTTAATTGTATTTCAATAATAAATTGTAAAAATTATTGAGGATATAATTGAAGTATTTGATATTTTATTCCACATATAGTAATGTTTTTTTTTTTTTTTTGTAAATGTACACGCTTATATTTTTTAAATTAAGTTACGACAAACATACGTTAGACCTTTAATCATACCCAGAAATCGGAAAGAAGATCGTTGTTTTTTTTTTGTTTTTTCTCTTATAAACAAGCTGTATTTGTAGTAATACATAAAGGTTAATAAATGTTTAATTATTATCGTAAATGATTATTTAACTATACTATTATTTATTACCTTTGTTAAAATTTTCGTCAATTAAAAAAGACAACAAAAAATAATGTGCTCGTTGAAATAAAATTGACTGGTAAAAGTTTGACTATCCGCCGCTAGATGCTTCCAACGACCGCTATCGCAATTTGAAGAAATAGAAAGCTATTAAAAAGAGGATAATTGTAAATATATTTTTTTAATGAACGATGCATTAAAAACATTTTTATTTTTGTCAAAATATTTTGTGTTTCGTTGAAAAGTATTTTAATGTACAAAATATTTTTAATATATTTTTTTGCAATTTTCCTGTGATCACAACGAAATTTAATTATTATTAATTAATTTTTCTAAAATGTAAATTCTAAATAATTTTGAATAAAAATCCTATTAAGGAAATTTAAGCTTTGTAAATAGTTATTGTAGTTTATTTATACCTTAATTATTTTATCTGCGTTGAAAAAATTAAGTATTCGATTATTACGTAAAATAGAATGGCATACTTAGGACCAAAATAACTACATGAAAAACTGAATTTTATAATTCTTTTGTCTCGCTTGCTCCTGAAGGCCCTTGCCTCTTTTGTGCTTTTGTCTCGCTTTTTCCTACGGTTTCAAGTACAACCGTTCTCTAACCCTTTCTTCTAGCTAGACTGGCGAACTGCCTCCTACAACCAGGGGAATGTAACCTTTTCAATTAAGTATTCATTAAATAATAGACGCACAAATAACATGTCCCCAGACAATTGTTTCTATCAGAAGAAAAAAGAGTATGGTATTAAAAAAAAAAAACGTTCACTGTGATTGAAAACATTTACTATATTTCGATGTATTTTTTAGTAATAACGTATTTTTATAAACTTAAATACTCGTAAGAACAAGGAAATATGGAAAATAATATTTTCTTAACCAATTGATATCTTCTTTAGCCTCGCCATTTCCCATCATCTGGTGTCGGCTCTCCTTGTGCACATTCGCCATGTCTGTCTTTCCTGCGATGCATCATGTTTTTTTTTGCGGATTTTTTTACTTCCGGTTGCCACCTGACGCAAAGGCAGTAGCTTTCTTGGAAAGCTAGAGAGCTGCCGTTGACCGCCAATCCGCCACCATCTCAGCTATGAGGTCCTGCCCACCACATAGATCCATCATAGCCTCGCCTCTGAATACGTCGGAGAAGCCTATGGACGGTCTTCCACTGGGAACCTTCTCTCGTTAATATCGTAGAAAAAGAAACGACGGACTCCTTGAATTCGATCCGCATACATTTCACTTTTGTTCTATTCTATACACAGCGCTGCCCATTTGCCAATTGCTTACACGTGCCGACTTGAGAATTGTAGATTTTCAATTATCCATCAAGTATAAGAATATTGAAATATATTTTAAGGAATCTAAAAAGAATAGAATATTTTCTCATTTAAAATTAATCTGAATGAGAATGCTGTCAATATCGATATATTATTTTGTATTTTTTTTATATATTACAAATAAATTAAATTTAACTGTATCTTAGGATCAAATGTTCTTAGTTTCAATAAATCCAAATAATCGCTAAATTTCGTGAGATCGCTCACCGACGGTGATTAAAAAAAGGAATTTTAAATCTATTTCTGAGCACTGTAATACCCCCGGTCTGTGTGAATTTGATCCCTCACCCGTAAAATGCCAGTCATAGCCTATTAATTAAATTTGGTGGTAGAAGAAAGTCATCCCGCGAAGACCACCCATTCATAGTAAATTCATGTAATAATAAGGATGATGCGTGAATCTCGGTCTTTAGTCTATGACGTTCGCGTATTAAAACTCCACATGCAGTGCTTTGCCATATGCACATGGTAAGCATCATAGAATTCCACAGATGGGACTTCAGAATAACTATCACCATCTGTCGGCATTCTCCTGTATGTATTTAGAAAAATGAACGCATCTTGGATACATAATTATCAAATTCAAGTTGATTACTAAAATATAATCTGAACTTTTGTAAACGGTGTATTAAAGTCAACGTTTTATTTAGATTATATAAGTATGTTAACTGTCTTTACCTCCCAAATATTGTGAGAAATTAAGATGAATAAATTTGAATTAAAATATGAATTAAACATCTCACATTTCTTCTACCTATATAGATTTTGAAGGTTATGTGCGAGTATTGTGATTGCTTACAATTATCATTTAATACCGAACACTGTACCAAACAACAACCATTAATGTGATACGGTAAAAGCGCAGTACTGTTCAACCATTTTACCGCTCTTTCCCACGGACGACCAGTTTTGCAGGATCGGTTTTTTTCTGAATAACGCAAAAATCATACCTGTGTTCACACACACAAGTTTTCATCCTGTATTTTACGGGATAGCATTGTCAGTCGGAGAAGAAAATTCAGACGCAATGGACGTGAATAGTCTTCTGGTATTATATGGTACTTTCGCGCCGAAAGCAATGCAAAAAAAGAAGATTTTGGGTTCACCCGATTCTAAAACTTTGATCGAAATAAGGCACACTTCGTAATGTCGTAAAAAACCGTATGCAGGATGCTAGTGGGAAGACTTCCGTTAAACTATGAACGTAACTAAACTGTATACCGTTTTTTAATGGATCGTATAATGAGTCGTCGGGTTTGTAGTGGCAAAACCATACAGCACATTTCGAACTGATCTGATTTTTGCGGTATCCTGCAAACCGAATGCTAATGTGAATGTTACCACAGTAGCACGTATACTACTAAACATGATCCTGCAAAAAACCGAACCCGCAAAAAACGGGATGTTGCCGTGGGAAAGGACTTTTACGGTTACGCTGATTATGATGGTTGCATAAAATAAAAAGAAGAATCAAAAATATATTTTCTTATGTGTTTGCGATCGCTTGGGTTGCGGGGTTAAGCAAGCCACCTGGGCCTCTAGCGGGTAACCCCTTATCGCACGCTCTTTGAGGCCAACCCTCCCCCTCCACTCCTCCAACCCCCTCCTATCCTCCAACTCCCTCCTAACCTCCACGCCCTCCTAACCTCCTCTGTGTAGCAGCCTTTTATGTGTGCAAGGCGCCTCAGCACTCTATACAAAAACGCGCCTGTGTGCGTGAACACAGGATGGCCTCTAACTTCACATACATATATTAATTCACACACATATATATCTATGTACATATTTACACATGCAAACAAGCTGTGTCTGTATCTTCATGCTACGGCTGTGCCTCAGCTTAATACGTTGTCGTATTTACAGAACTCGTGTGTGTATAGGTGAGGTTATCATTGTATGTGTGTCTTATACGTGATTACTTTTATGGCTGAAGATTCATTATTATAGTCGATATCTTGGGTTATTTTTCTTTTTTTTCTTTTGTGTTCTTCTGAGCCCGCTTTCGTTTTCGCCTATCAAATTATGTCAGAGTGATTGATTTTAATTGCGTTTCATTTTGGTGTTCGAGGTTACCTTTGAAGAGCGGACGGCTTTTGTTTGTGAAGCGGATTTAATAGAGGGAACATTTTCGTTTTTGAAAATAGTTAAGATTAGTTCTTTAAAGATTTAAATTTGAAAATTTAGACACTCTTTCAACTCCTTGTGAAAAAATGCTATTTTATATTTTTAAACGAAAAACCAATTGACCGTTTTTAATATTATATGTGTAATTACGTACACACACGGTTGGTGTGAATTTGATCCCTCACCCATAAAATGCCAGTCAAAGCCTATTAATCAAAATTGGTGGTAGATGAAAGTCATCCCGTGAAGACCACCCATTCATAGTAAATTCCTGTAATAATAAGGATGATGCGTGAATCTCGGGCTGTATTCTATGAAATTGACGAATCAACACTCCACATGCAGAGCTTAGCCATGTGCACCGTGTTAAGCGTCATAGAATTCCACAGATGAGACCAGTATCACTATCACTATAAGTCAGTATTCTCCTGTATGTGTTTACATTAAAAAAAAATACATGAGATACCGGTTTCGGTCCTCTATGGACTCTATAATGCTTCACTGGATATACCAGACGCTACGTTTAAGAAAGAAGTTTAGTGTTTGTATACGTGTAGGAATTAAGGAGATTCACCATCAGAATTGTGGAGTTATCAAAAATATATTAATGCGCTTCCCTAGGAGATTCGGCTTGTGTGTGGTAACAAAAACAGATGCCAGAAGAACATTCCAAAATATTCCTGTCGTGTTGAAGAAGGAGCTAGGTACAATGATGGGAATGTGTTTAAAAGTGTAAGAAACCACTATAAGATGAGTCTAAATGCAAATTATGTTATCTGTAGATACGATCATTGATGTCGAATAATGAGACATAATGTTCATGCATCATGTGATAAGATTATCCAGCATTAATTGTACGCATAATAATGATGAGAGTTATTCTCCATATTTATTATCTAGGGCACGATATGACCTAGATTAAATGTCTCACAAGCGCACAACTCTCCCATTGCAGCATAAATTCAAGTAGTCTAGTGTTCATGCTACCAAAGTCTTTCATCTACTATTAGAAGACTCTCTGTTTTGCTTCTACTTGAAAAATTTAAGTTTAAATGAAGCAGTTGATGATGACTATGCAAATCAATGAATAACATACTTAATTTCTCTTCAGGTATCGCCCAACAACTGGCCGGGCTACCTAGTGAGTGGGGTGCCTTGGCGAGGCATGGACCAGCACCCTTTCTTCCACCACCGCCGCACTTCAGCCCATACGTCTTTGCAGCTCTAGACAATGCACCGAGACCACGACAAGATGGAGGTCAGTTAAGATTACTTAAAAATAATGATCGTTTGATGGTACGTATATATATTTTTAATTGTTTATATATTTTTTTAATTCCTCACAGATGTCCCACATCCCGACGTGCTGAATCCAGCTGGACTGATGTGCAACCCTCACAGCACCACCAGTCCTCGTGCGTCTCCTCAAATGGACCTACTGAACTCCAGGTCACAGCTGTCTTCACCACAAGACGATGAAATTTCCGTTACCGCTTCCTCAAAAGGCAGTCCTCCACCAGACGACAGACCGGGAGCTTTTACAACAGTTCTCAAATCCAAAAACGACGATTTGAACATGCTATTGACTAAAAAACACGACCTGATGCAGAAAAATCAAGAGTTTTCAAATTTTTTCCATCATAAAAACCAAGAATTGAATACGTTCTTACACAACGGTGGACAGCAAGTCGGTCACCCGCACGGGAATCTTCTTAACAACGCTCTCGCAGCACAACTGTTTCTCAACACACCACTCCTTCAACCGCCTAATCAGTGGCTTTACTCTCAACTGTATCAAGGTGGGTATGAGTGGCCTTGGTTGCAGATGAGACATCCTTCTTTGATGCCATCAAATGCTCGAATAAGCTCAGCATCACCAGACACGATCAGGGTCGAGGACTCCAGCCAAGAGAGTACAAAGCTTGACGACGTTTCAGTTAGCCCTAAAAATAATAACGAGAGTATTAAAATAAGCGGACGCAGCTCAGAATCAGGACAGACCCACAAGAGTAATGTGAACGGGATAAATTTGTCCAAGAAGAAGTCGCTTTCTTTATCAAGTAAGAACCTCGATGCTTCAGGTGTCAGTTCCAGCAAGCGCTCCACTAGTCCCTTGACAGCCAGCGGGAGGTCCAAATCTAACGGAGAGAGGAACACAACAACGCGACATTCTGACGTTTGGAGACCATACTGAAAATTACAGAAAATTGAGAGACGTATTAAAAAAAGAAAATTCTGACGAATGTCGCAGATTTAATACGTACAAGATGTTAATCGCATTGAAAGTGAAAAAAAAAATCCGCTAAAAATTTGCGAGTCAAGTGTTGGATTAATGTAGGTAGTGTGGAACACAAATATTTGAGCTGGTTGGATCGTTTTACAGATTAACAGATAAAATATAAAATGCATTAATTTACTAATTGATTTATTCGTGGTGAAAATAACAAAGGGCCGTAAGCTCATTTCGTTAATTGAGATTAATCTGAAAGGTAGTAGTTATTTGTTAGTAATCATTGTGATATAAAATATGTGTGTTTTTATATATATTTAAGAACACATTATTTCTGAAGATAAAAAAGTATTAATATTTACATCGTATTATTATGACCAATTTGATTGAATGTTTTAGTTGATTGAATTACATAACAATAATAATATGCTTGTGTATTTTAAAAGTTTGTGTAAATATTTACAATGTTTTAAATCGAGATTAAACAAAATTACGTTTAGTAACTTTTAAATTAACTTAAGAAATATTAACTAAGGTGTTTGTAAAATTTATATAGGTAATGTAAGTCTGGAGTAAATTGAAAACATGTTTTTCCCGTCCGGTAAATGGAATGTTTTTTGTTTAATATTTTTGTTATATTCTCATTTTGTTATCGTTTCTGTCATAATTTTCAAGAGTGTAATATTTGTATACATGATTTCTAATGTTCCTTTATGGAATTTATAAAATATGTGTATTATTCATTACTTTTTTTTATATTGCCGGTATAATTATAAATATTTATTTCGACATATATTTATTCTTTTTACGAAATTTATATAAAAAAAATAATTGATGAAGTTTTAATATAGTTTTGTGAAAGATTGAGCATGTGAGCGATACAAACTGCACGATTGTTTATTTTTTAAAAAGTGATTCTCCTATACAGGCTCTTATATGTATGTCGTCTTTAAAAATACGTTATTAAATCGCGTGTTGGCAAGATGAGGAGCAGATTAACAACACAAAGACTCTTTCTGAAGCATATTGAAACACATATTTTAATAACTTTACAAACTTGTGGCCCGGACCTAGTCACGGCATTCAGGCCGGGCCAACCTCAATCAAACACTCGTCATAGTCGGCACACAACTGACTGCCCCGGGCGCCGCGCTCGGTGACAGCCAGCGCCGCAAGGGGCGATCTCTATAACTAACGTCACTCCCGTGACCGGACTTGTCCAAAATGACAATGTGGCGTCACATACATGTACGACAAACGAAAAGAAATAAGAAACGAAAGATTGTATATCGAGGTTTTCGGTACCAGTCAGCAAGGGCTATATCATGCTGATGTCATTAGATAACATCGTGGGCAAAAAGAGACACGCCTACATGGAACCTATATTGCCAGGTATCTTTTTTGAAAGTGAACAATCTTAAAGTTGCATCGCTCGGGTGGGAAGTTTTTTATGATTTATATCTGATATTTTTGTTATGTAATGTATGATATAACAGCTTAGAAAAATGTGTAATAAATGTTTAATTTCCAAGAGTCTTTATGAAAAAATATTTGTAGGATCATAATGATACTAAAATCATCTACAAAAATGAATGTAGAGAACCTAATATAAAAATAAATGCATCATAATATATCATGTATAGATAAAAAAATATCGGACAACTGTGTTCATGTAATATAAACTCGATAAGAAATAAAATTATTATACCATGTGGATTCTTATTTTATTTAAAATAAAAATAGAAAAAAAAACAAAAAATCTAATACCGCATCGAGTACTGAACTGACTCGGCAAAACTACATTGTGACCATCTTAGGTAATGGTAAGTAGTTTCAATTATACATAAATATATAATCTGAATAAACCAACTGAAAAGTAAATTAATTATCAATCCTGAAGAAGACCCCTGCAATGGCCGTCGAAATATTGGTTGAAGGAAGTTCACCAGACACGGCTACACCGAAAAGCGACAATATCAAATCTGGCCGTGAAAACCTAAGAAGTTATTTATACGTAAATAGTTTAATATATTTAGATTTCTTGATTATTCTGGAAAACTGCGCAATAATTTAAAATGTTGTTCTCGTATGTCATATGAACATTAAAGCCTTTCATCATCATCAGCCTGGATCCGTTCACTGTTGAATGTAAGCCTCCCGCGTGAGTCTCCATCCTCTTCGATCCTCCGCCGTCCGCATCCAGGTCCCTCCCGCTATTCTTCTTATGTCATCAGTCCATCTTGCAGGAGGTCGGCCAATGCTTCGTGTGCCAGTTCTTGGGCGCCATTACAATGCATTTCTTCCCCATCGACCGTCGTCTCTTCAACAGTTATGTCCTGCCCACTGCCACTTGAGTGTGCCTATTCCTTGAGTATCATCCACTGAGTTCTTCTGCGTATTTCCTCGTTTCAGATTCCATCTTTTAGCGACGCATCGAGCATGGATCTATCCATAGCATGCTGGGTGGCCTTTACTTTATGGGAAAGACTTGATGTTATATTCCACTTATCTGCGTCATAAGTTAATACAAGGAGGATGTATTGGTTAAACGCCTTAATTTAAAGACATTGTGGAATTTTTGCTTTAAAAAATTATTAAATCCTTTATTTAAAAAAAAACGTAAAAAAGTCATTAGTTTAATCTACAGATAACGTTATAACGTATATCGGTAGTTAAAATTATGCTTTATTTTACTCCAGGTTTACAAATAGAGATCTGACTGGATATTTTTGAAAATTCAAAGCTCACAATAAAACTGATATTTCAATTCAGTTCCCGCGGGAATTGGCTGTCTAGTGCACCCCTTCCAACAGGGCGGGAGTGGGAGGCGGGCGGAATGGGTGGAATCGCTGTGGGCGGAGGAGTTTCGGGGGAATCCGCCACTTTTTGGACAGCGTCCATTATTTTATCAAAACCGCAGTGATGGTTCATATATATTATCTGTGTACACCAGAAATTACAAACAAAGTATTTGGAAAGAAAACAATATAATAACAGTTTAGGTAAAAGTAGTTATTTGCATTAATCGTTACAATTTTTCAAATAAAGAATTGTATTTTAACGATGAATAATAATAAGTATTGGGGTGTCGTGGACTGACTGAAAGACCACTAATGAAGAAGAGTAATATATATATCCATACAGAATCATTGGTACCACAATGCTTGGTTACAAACGATTTCCTACGAATATTTCAAAAATATGCATCAGTGATACATAAAGCGTTACTAAGATTTTCACTAGGTTACTTAATTTGGTGTTAATCGGCTGACAAATATACTCATATGAATAAATCAAACGCCGCTTACTGCACATAAAATAAGTAAATAATGGATTCATTTCATAGAATTATTACTACATTAAAGAAATAAAAAAGTGTGAAGAATAAGAATAATAAGAAAATAGAACAGTCAAATAATACAAGGAAATAGGGATTAAATATTTATTAGGTTATTATTTAATTTTTTCAATATTCTTATCTTATTTTATAGATCATTGACCATATAACAATATTATCAGTAGTTAAATATACACATACTATACATTAAAGATCATAAAGGCCTGGGCAAATTAGTTCCGAGGCCCGCGGTTAGCATCCCGCATCTGCCGATATTTTTCTGAATGAATTGATGCGTATAAAGAATTTGATGTATAGTATGTGTATATTTAATTACTAATAATACAAGGAAAGCAATGAAAATAACAACGAGAAAATAAAAACAGAATAACAGTAAGTCTGAGCCTAAAAGTCATCAATATCTAAAAAGTCAATGCCATCGCAGAAGAAGAAAGTGATTCCAAAAAAGAATTGAGATATGTTGGTAGCACTATCGCAGTTGAATTGAATTGAGTGTAATAAATAAAATTTTAATTTGTTATTTTTTATAGATGATTATCAGTAGGTAGGTATTTCATTTTGAAATTTCAGAAGAACACAGGTGTTTTTTGTGAAACATTCAAGAATCACAAATCATTAATTTGTTTATTTAAACATTCAAGGTAACATACAAATGCAATGAATTTAAAATTGTAATGAAATTCATAACAAAGAAAAATAATGACAGTAATTGTTTATTAGGAGTGTAACTGTATCATTTAAAAATGTAAAAAGACTTTTACTGATAAGAACAGTGATCGCAATAAATCAATTTGTAATTTTATATTAATAGATATTATACGTGTTAACTTGCCCAGAAATTTGTTTGGAACATCTTGATGTACGGCTGTGAGACATGGTGCTTATCTGAAAGTGATAAGAAAAGACTACAGGCCTTTGAAGTGTGGTCATACAGAAGAATTCTCGGAATTTCCTAGAGAGACCAAGTCACGAACAACGAGGCTCTCAGCATAATCAAGGAAGATAAGTAAAGCAGCTGCATTGAGTGCTCCAGACCAGACGGAAGTCTCAGCTGGTCCCGCCTCCCATTCATCTCCTGCCAAGATTCCATCGGCTGCATCCACCTCCGAGTGGACTGTAGTTAAGAGAAATAGCCGGCATAGCCGTGACGCTGCTTCAACGACGGCCGCTAGTCATATGGTATCTGCCCCTTCAACGCCACTTACTGTACGCGAGACTGAGCTGCCCTCTCGCCAACCATCGCCGCGTGCTGCTAACATTGCCGCCCGTCCTCCCTACTCACCAGTATCGCTGAGAGGCTCTGGTGTATCCACCAATCAGGTTTTCGGCGTCGACAGTTTCTTGTCGATCCATGTTCGATTCCTTCAACCTAATACCACGGAGGCCAACCTTGCAGATTACTTATTAGGCATTACAAAAATTAACCCGAGGGCCCTTAAAGTTAGGAAACTAAATGCTGTCAGCGCCCATTATGCGTCTTTCAAAATATCCTTCCCCGCAGCGTCTAACTCGATCATAATGAGTGCGGATTCCTGGCCTGATAAGGTCGTTGTTAAGCCCTGGGTCCATGCAACTCTTCCACGCCGGGCTCCCGAATCATGACTATCTCACACTTCTATGTACTATCAAAATGTGATTTATTATTTTTACAACTTGTTTTAATTGTTTTTTCCTTTGTTGTATTTTGTTTCCCATAGACGTCTTGTAATTGTTGTTTTTATATTTGATATGTCTAATTTAATTTTGTGTCTATGAATGTATATTGTTTTTTATAAATTGGAACCTGTCTTCCGTTAATAAATAAATAAAAAAATAAATAAGGTAAGAACCATCTCAGAGAGGCGAGCCCGATGCATCTGTCACATCATGCGCCACGATGGTCTTCTTCACGACATTGTGGAAGGGATGGTTGAGGGTAGAAACTGCAGAGGGCGCCCTAGACGGGATTATTTGCAGCAAGTGTTCGGGGACATGAGTTGTAGCTCTTATGGTGAGCTAAAGAGGATTGCAGAGGATCGAGAATAGTGGAAATCGAGATGCAAGATTCTGTTGCTGCAAACTAATCCACCGGATTGATACTACGAAGGAGATATATTAATGCTATATATTGTAGTAACAATTTGGTTCCATATAAGTATTTATTTTGGATGGTTATTTTTACATCGCTGATCCATTGTGATTTTGTTGTTTTAAAACTGGCCCGTTTCAACACATAGGTAGATGACTGGTTCCATAATATTGAAACTGTATTTTCACATATCCAAAGTACATACAATATAAAGCGTCCGCATTTTACATAGGTAAGCTGATATTTTAATTTATTTACCTCTACATATAATATTATTTACAAATTTGTCGTATTTATTTATTCATCGAGGCTGCGGCCGTTAGGAGCGCAATTTATTTACGTTAATCTAAATACATCATTTGTTTTAATGTTATCAAAAGTTGATTAATGCTGCAATTTGCTAATAAAGTCGTACTTAATCGCCCGGAAAGCTTGACGTTTTGGGTAAAAAAAAACAAGCAATTTAAATCGAAAATTATATTATGTATTTACAAATTCATTCTATATAAAAAAAACAGGCTGACCATCACCCGTATGCAGAGATGTTTCTGAAAATTCGATGTAAGTTGAGTACAGGCTTCATCACTTTAATCATTCTAAAGCAGAGTAGCTATTATTAGATGATTAACTTAAGAAATGTCTTTGCAATACTAAATGACTATGAAAAATGGATTCTATATTCATTTAAAAAAAAAATTAACTTAATTTTATAAACTGTAGTATGTATTAATTATCTACGATAAAAATGTATGGTATAAATATGAAGTAGATATTATATTATACAACTGACAAATCATGTTGAAAATATTGTACATAATTATAAATATATTTTATAAATAGACCTGGATGGCTTAAAACGCACATAGCGCTTAAATTATATAATGTAAAATAATTTTCGAAATTAACTAATCTTCTTAATTAACGAAACTTAATACTTTGTGGCGGGCTCCAATTTTATCAATTATATAATTTCTGTATCTATGTCTTCTTTATTTATTCATTCTACAATGTTCGTGTATTTCATCTTATCATAAACGTAATTAAAATTACCAATACAACAAAAATAAATGACTTATTTTGTAAAAATATATTAACATATTCATTTTTATAATCGGATATATTTTTGAAAAATCTTCTGCTTTTGATAATCGTTTTAAAAACGAACTTGTAAATAGTCACATATTTACAAACACAACATCTAATAAACATGATACGATAAACTGGTACAAAAATGAAAAATATTCAAGCTAATTATCGAATATAAGCGAAATTAATATGTGATAGCTTTCGTTTGATCGTGCCATTAAAGCTCAGCCGAAAACGTAAGAGAGTTATCCGCATGTAGGTCATTTTAAAAGCTCTATAAAGAGCTTTAGAGTGGCAGCGGTATCGGGTTTTCCGCTCGTGTTTACACTGAGCCCATATCGGGCGGGCCGCGGGCTTTTGCGAGCTTTTTTCAGCACTCCACGGCAGCTTTTTTCAGAGCTCCATCGCAGCTTGTTTCGGCGCTATATCGGTAAGGTGAGTTCGTTAAGCTTTTCAAATGATGCGGTATACTCGGTATCGGTAAAGGCCCCGAAACGGTGCTCTGGTGGCCGCCACGGTTTTTTTTGCGGTATTTTTTTTGCGCGCGCTGAAACGATTTTGGAATTATTTTTTCGACGCCATCATCGTACGCGTTTTTCAGCAGGCCACCACATTCACGTGCACCGCTTGTGTGGATCAAATAATTTTAATGTAACAATCTAACCGTCGAATGTTGTTATCAATTTAAAAAAAATATTTTTTAATTGATTGTTTACATATATTATTACTATTACGAGATGGATGCTTCCAGTAATAAATGAACATTTTCAGTGAAACCTGTGTAGTAATTATGCTGTATTCACTTGTATCATTATCATCATCATCATCATCAACATATTCGCTCCTCTAACTAGAGTATGTGGTCGTTATGTACTGCCACCAAAAAGGTCTGTCAGCCACCATGGTTCTCGCCTCGTTCCATGTCAAAGTTGCCTCCCATAGTTATGCTGACTACATTATTTGTAATGATGGTTGTATGACCTTTCAAGACGATGCGACCTTGAGTGATTAAAGATATGATTGTGGTTTTTTATGATCTCTCGCAGCATCTTGAGTATATGGTATGTCCCAATGTCCACCTTCGCTTCTTGACTGACTGTAGTGATCTTATGATGCTTTGTCTGTTTTCTCACCTCATTATTCCTTACAATGTTTAGCCATCGCCTTAGAAACCTATTATACGGCTGCATTAGTTTTTGATGAGACGTCAAAATTCACAGCATTAAAGAAGAATAAGTAATTACACAGACGCTGCATATGCGGCATTTAACATTTATACAATGTGTTTTTCTTGTTGTATGATTATATTAATATGATATAGCTGGCAAACAGCATTGTGTGTAAATAAATCGGATAATATATCGTTTTTTTTTTTAAATACGGCTTTCCATGCATTGATATTAGCTAATAAATAAAAAAGACCAAGAAATAGACGTAGAAACGTAGACCGACAAGATGGGCTGACAATATTAGCAATAATTTATGAAAGTTTTGTTAAATAAGACTTCAAACCGTGAAAATTGGCAATGCACAAAAGAGATTTTCACCCAGCAGTGAATGCAAACAGATAAAATAAGGAATAAAATAATGAAAACATGATAACCTACTTCAATTTAGTAAAATTATAATTTTAGAATTTATTTTAATTAAAAAATTAATAAATAAAAATATTTAGTTTGGATTCACAATTTATCTATAATAAATTAAAATTCAAATTATAATTTTGCAGTTTCACCAAGTATTGTCAGTTGATAACCTTAATGTTAATCAATAATTAAATATACATATACTAAACATAAAATTCTTTTTCAACGCGTCAATCCAAACACAAAAATAACGGCAGAAGCGGGATGCGAACCGCGGACCTTGGAAACCAACTATGCCCAGATATTCATACCGCTCAGCCAACTGGGCTAGTATTCATGTCATTGTTATCATCGTACGATAGATGTCGCTATAGTATATATTCAAAGTATGTATATTTTTTATTTTTAATTCAATCAGTCTTCATTTATTCACAAGTTAATCAATTTAGTAAAGTACCACTCGGGTAAGATAAAAATACATGTAATTTATATTTAATTTTTAATAATAAACATAGTAAATGATCTATAAAAGTAGATTAGAATATTGAAATAATAAAATAATATTCTAATAATTTTTTTTTTAAAAAATCCGTATATTAATGTTAATCAATTAAGTGAGATAAAAATACTGATAAATTTACAATATTTTGCACAAAAAAAATATTTCAGTGTTTATAAAAATACTCGTACATCTAATAACGTTATTAGGGTACTTTCGCTATTGCACATTGCACGTATTAGTACGTTACTCTAGTAGTAAAAAACGACCGACGAGTGTAGGGTTAACGCCAATTTCCAGTTTGTTGCAAATTGATGTTGCATTAGTGGCTCGCGGCGGATGCATTTTTGTGCAAACAAATGGCGGAAGCGCTCATTTGGTATTCTGTTGCGTTTTGGGAGCAACGTGCAGCAGGACACTGGACCTGGCAGAGGGAGGGAGGGCAGCGGACTACTGCCGAGGGTCTAGGCAGGATCGTCCTGGTCTACGCGACACGGTTTTTGTAACTCATGTGAAAATACAGGTACAACCACAGAGAACTGCTCTCTTAAGATTCAGCACTTGAACACTTCCTTGTTTTTCCGTGGAATCTCTATCTGTTTCACATATCACTAGTCAACATAAAAAACTGGACATGTGCATAATTCACTATTCAATAATTGTATTTTTTTGTAATGATTAATGTTATTATATTTTTGAATATTTTTTTAAGAGATTATTTTGACTATTTTTACTAACCATTTCAGATATTCGTATTTATTTATATTTCTTTATGACCTAATCTATCTTTTAATAAATAGTCATGTATATCAATTAAGAAATATGATAACTATGACATATTGCTCAAATAGCCATAAGTTTATCAATTGTTAATAGCTATTATATTAAATTATATATTATCAAGTGTCAAACAGCATAATAACAATTGTGTTACTTTTTTTTTTTACATTTATACGAGTATATATGTATCTGTTCCATATCTGAAACATGTAACATACTATAAATTATAATTTTATATTCATTTTTATCAAAAAATTAACAAATTAAAATATTTAATTTTATTTAACATTTTTTTAAAATTGTAAGTGATTTACCAAGTGTTGTTAGCTAATAACCTTAAATAAGTTGACACCACGCAGTTCTGTTATTTGGCATTATACACACTGACATCAGTATGATATAGCCCTTGCTGACTGGTACCGAAGACCTCGATATACAATATTTCGTTTCTTATTTTCGTTCGCTCATCGAACACGCATGTGTTGTTATTTTGTAATGCCATTAGGAGGACTAGTTATATAGATCGCCGCTTATGGCGCTGGGTGTCACTGACCACGGCGCCCAGTCAGTTTTGTGCCGACTGTCAGAAGGTCGTATTATGGTCAGTCGGGCATGTTATTCCGCCTGAGCCGGAAGCTTGTAAAGTTTATCGTGAATATCTATATCTGCTTCTGAAAAAGTCTGTGTATTGTTATTCTGCTCCTGAATCCTTCCTCTATGCGGCCACGTGACGAACCCGCGACTTGTCGTCTTTTTAATGACGTGGGGATGTCAATACTTTGTCTAGAGACATATCCATCCGAAAGTTCATCTGGTAACATATAAGTTTCTCGACAATCTTTAGAATGGAACCCAGGAGACTCAATGAGATCGCAGCTAACTATAGCTGCGATCTCATTGAGTCTCGGATACTAATCCGAGATATATTTTTCTACATATTTAAGTCGATTTTTTTAGGTAGATTGGATTATAAGCCCGACACTTTCGAGGCATGGACCATAACACGGTAAGCATCAGGCAGTAACACATCAAAGTTTTGTTCAGCGTTCAATTGCAATCTAACGAAAACCACGCTTAAACTGAGGCATTATCGTTTTTCACGAATCAATTAAAGTTTGATTAACTGTATGAAGATTTTAAAGGATAAGCATAGTGAGGCTTAAAGGAACCGCCCAGACCATAGTGGTGTTCGCCGCGGGCGGCTTGGCGACATGCACTAATCACCGCTCCACTAGCATCCACAGCTCTGCTTGTAGGTTTATCCTACGCGGCCATTGATCTCTGGCTTATTCATTTGTCCTATCCTTGTTTTTCTATATCCACCGTCGAACGACGATAGGTTTCCTCTTTTATGACAGTTTTTTCTTCTATCTAGTCGTATAATGTTATGTTCGATTCCACGTAAATATAGTTTTATATGTTATAGCTTCTAATGAAAAAGTCTGTCAATATAATCAATAAAAGACAGAGGTTTATTGACGCCTATCTACTCATACATAGAGAGTATTATTTTATACGTATAATGTACATAGCATATGTATATAATAACTTATTTTTATTATATTTTTGTTCATTAAAGCTTTCCGGCCTTTATAAGGTTACGTTCACAGCATTTATACGTTTTTAGATTTCAGTTAACATATGAAGTGTTTTTCCGCAGTAAAAAATAAACTAAACATTTTTGACTACAAAATATATTCAGGCACTCGAAGGAACTGCACCGGGATATTTGACAGAACTGATCAAGCCTTCATAAATAAGCACGCGTGAAGAGACACTCAGATCAGCCAGAGCAAATAGAAGCACCCTGCAGCTGACGAGAGGTAGTTATAGCACGGTCTTTGACAATTTGATTTCAGCTATGAGGCACCAATGGCCTGGAACTCACTACCGGAAAGCAAAAGAGAGCTTAAAGCGGAGGCATCCTTCAGAAGTAGACTCAATACCGACCTTTTTACTAAGAGAGGCAAAGAAGCGCTTTTGGAATGACCATTCGGTCATAAAAAAGCGCTATACAAATACTAATATAATAATAATAATATTCGACTGATCTTTAGTAAGATATTTTGGCGACTGAAAAAAATAAGTATTATAATGGTATACTCATGGAAATACTGCATAATGCCTCGGTATAATTGTATTCCTAAATAATGAGTATTTAAAGTAGTAAAAAAAACATTTTTGACTCAAATAATGAATACCTTGAACATACTTTCAATAATTTGAAGTTCTTAAACTTTTATATGAGCAGTAAATCTAATTTATTTAGTGAAATACACAAGGATCATGTAAAATTTTCTTGAATATAGGAGCAAATATGCTATAAAGACAGAGGCGATGAAAATCATCATTTATTTGACACATAAATACATTAACAAACAGACTTGGTACAAACCCTCCCAGTCTCATCCTGTTTTTGGAAACCCAGATGGGGACCTGTTACTGGACGCACGCAAAAAACTACTTGTTAATGAGTGGCTGAGGGCCTTCCCGTGATTCTAGGTGCATCAGTTAGATGTCAAATAGCCCTCAGTATAGGCTGTGAAATTAGTGTACTACGGCGAGTCTCGAATTGCCTTCTTTGGTAACACGTTGCTAACCACGAAATACGTGGGAATGGATAAGGAAATGGTGAGGTTGGGAAATGGAAATTAACAAACATCATCATCAGCAGAATTACCATGTCCGTTTCACTACTAAATAAATCATATGGAATTCATAAACCACCGACATAAAGCTCTGTCAGCCGCCACAGTCTTTGCCTCATTCAATGGCAGCTTCAAACAAGTTATTGATAAAATTTAAAATAAATCATTTAAAATTTAGAGAGCTTTATTTATCTGCATTTTAATTTTAATATTATATGTTTCACCATAATAGTCTAAACATAATATATGCAAGTTAAAAAAATATATAACGGATTGTTTTTATCCACGATTGATTTTTTGATCATTGATTTTTTTCAGCGAGAAACTTTGCATGGATTCTTAAATGAAGTCCCCTCTCTCGTGCCTGTTCGCGACCCGTTATTTAACACTTAAGCGCTAAAGCGGCATTGAGGAGTCCCCTTCCGCCCGGCTCACCCCAAGTCAACCGAGAAAATGTATGCTAAAACAATAATGTCTAATGTTTGAAATGTATGCAAAAACAATATAGTGGCGCCCCTCCCGGGCTCCCCGTCGGTTTACCTTAGAGACGGTGTAAAGCCGGCGCCCCCTCAGGGCCCCCGCCCGGGCCTTGGGGCGCGCTTATCTGCTTTACAAGCGTTTAGCTACTTGTTTCATAATAGATTCTCCCAGTTGCGATAAAATGCTCCGCCCGGCTTAGAGGATCAGCTGAAACGAGAGACTTGGGTATCGGTTTAATACGAGAAATCAAATTGACCGAGATGCTACGAGCGCACACGTAGATATATAATTTATCATAAAAAGCAGATCGTTTAACCACTGTATGAATATGATATTTTCAAGGTAAAAATTAATCAAATTTTATTTAGTATCAGAAGATAAAACATTATACTTGTAAGGAATAACCCTTTAGCCGATAATTACTAAATCAAATAGTCAAATATTTTAACATCCTCCTCTATAAGTTCGTTATTGAATTGCGTGGTGGCAGGATGAGGAGCTGAAGAACAACACACAAAATTTTCCAGAAGCACATATATTTTCACGATAAACTTTACAAAATTCCGGCCTTAGGAGAATAACATGCCGGGCCGGCCATAATACGATCTCGTCACGGTTGGCACACAACTGACTGGGCAACGAGCGCCGTGGTCGGTGATACCCAGCGCCGCAAGTGGTGATCTCCATAACAAGTCCTCCTAACGGCATTACAAAATGACAACACATGTGTGTCCGATGAGCGAACGAAAATAAGAGACGAAATATTGTAAATCGAGGTTTTCGGTACCAGTCTGCAAGGTACCAGTCATGCTGATGTTAACATAAAATCTAAATAATGTACAGTTTGTTAAATTAACATCATGAACTTACAATAAATAAGTACAAAAGACCAAAATATGAAAATAAGTTTTTTTTATTTGTTACATACCATGTTAGTACACATTATTTCACGAAAATACTTACGTCAAAATTTTTGACATACAAAAATAAGAAAACTTATCGTTGTTTTATGGTAGTATATACTTAAAGGTAATCGTATAGTAAAAGTTAAGCCATGATTACCGAAAAATAGGACATTTGTTATTGACGCCTATATTCCACCGAAAAAACGAAAAAAACCTTTACTGTACGAATAAAATTGAATAAAAAATATCGTGTAACATTTCTTGACTTTGCGCACGTCGCTATCATGCGAGTACATCACCTCACAGGAGAAGGGCAATAAGTCAATATCGGTAAAGCACCTGAAAGATTGAGTAAAACGAGGCATAAGTAATACCGAATCGATACGCACCTTACCCGCCATACATGGTGGGTAAGGAGCAAGTGGGAGGCTGGGCTTAGCGAAGGATTTCGTTGCTTCACAATATTTTCTTTTGCATTTTAAAAATAAATCTGAATACTAATGTAGATATTTTTTTAATATTCTGCTTAATAGTAACAATAATAAAATTCTTT
This sequence comes from Glossosoma conforme, assembly GCA_022606575.1. NCBI lineage: Eukaryota > Metazoa > Arthropoda > Insecta > Trichoptera > Glossosomatidae > Glossosoma > Glossosoma conforme. The sequence continues at coordinate 1,639,195 of JAGTXR010000192.1, read as the reverse complement.
AAAAATAATAGTTATTTTCTCATAGTACTCGATCTGTTCCGTATTCGTTTTCAATCTGAATTATGGCTGACACCAATTTACAGGTGAATTCTAATCTTTGTAAGATGTTTTGTAAGTATTATATTTTTAAGTATTTTTTTTCTTATATGTGTCTGCTGGGGGTAAACTTAGGAAGTCGTCCCATTACAAGTAAATGGGTAAATATAAAATATAAATTACATCATCCAAAAATTAAATTACGAATATCTTAATTTTTTATTCAAAATTCCAGTTCTCGTTCGTCAACAATGTCTCATTATGAAGCTACATTAGTCGTATGGAGTACTTAGGTTATTGGATGGGTTGAGTCACCCTATATGATTAAATGTTCTGGGCCTCAACGAACGCTTAAATATTTTTCGGATACGACAGCTGCTTTTTCTTTAAGCTGTCAGGAACTGTGTACCCAGATAAAGTTTCAGGTGCAAAAAAAAGACATGGTAATGCCATCTGGCAGAACTGTGTGGCAACATATTAGTAGGGATAAGCTTCAGCTATCTAAGAAGTGGATATGGAATAAATACATCAGAAAAAAAACACATTTAAATAATATAACAAAATAATCACACAATGTATTAAATTTTTTGTTAAAGATACACCTAAATAGTAATAGTACATCGAAAATAGAAAGATTTATTATAATCTTTCTATTTTGGCGCAGAGGTTGGTGTAAGAGCAAAACCTTCTATCTACTTACCAGACAAGTAAATTGAAGCAAGTCTCTTTGGGCGGGGGCGGATTGGGTGGGCGGACTGGGTGGGCGGGCGCCGCTGGTTTCCCTTAAGTCGGCAGTCACCTCCATAAAATATCTGATTACATCTCATTATCAGCGGGCGGCTGCAGCGGGCGCCGCCTTTCATTTTCCTCCAGCGAGAGGCTTTTGGGGTGTTTTGTTTTCCACGATTGAGAAATGTTTGGTACACGATGCCAATTTAGAAAAAAAAAGTTTCACATATATTATTGAAACATCGCAAGCATACATTTAATTTTATTCTTTAACGAATGCATTTATTATAATAAAGGTAAAAACATATTCTGTAATTCGAACATTAAAATTGGTAACTAAGTATTCTTAGCTTTTTTATAAACGAAGTTAAATTATTAATTTTGATTGAACGTATATACTCTTCAGAAGTGTGTTGAAAATGTTGCGAAAAATAATAAGTTATTATTTATTTTATAACATTAAGGTTATCAACTGACAATACTTGGTGAAACTGCATAATTTTATTTAATTTATTTATTTATCATAACAATATTGAACTTAACCGTGGCTTTATTTTTTGTTCTTTTCTTCATATGTGCTGTATACAGGTGTAGAATATACAATAGAAAAAATCTATTTGCTGTTAGTATCCCATTCCTTGTCCCAAATTCATCTTTGCATCAACAGATCCACCTGGGTACAGGTATGGTTCTCGTTTTATTCCAGGGTGAAAGTTCCTCAGCTTAATTTTTCAGTAATATTCGAGGACTAATAAGAGGTTTGTTAATAAGAATTTAAGAATGATTACCATTACAGGGTCGAATACAGAGCTGTTTAATCGTATGGGGCATCTTAATTCAAATAATTAAGATTTATTTTTCTTTTTTTGTTTAAAGCAAATATGATAAGTTCTGAAAAAATATATTTATAAAATAAGTATAACGTAAAAATTAGATATACTTTTCAAGAAGATACACAATGATAGTAAAATAGAATTAAATATTTTTTATAGTTTTTAAAACGCGTTACACTTAAAACAAATAAATTAAACTAAATATTTAAATTCGTACATTATATGACTGTAAAGATAATCACATCGATTACTAATTTGATATAATATTGTACATTAAGGTAGCCAAAACCTCTATTGTAAAACCAACAAATCAAATGTTTTATTGTTTTCGTCCCTTTTGTAATCTTTAGGTTTCACATATGCATTTAAAAGTTTGTTGAAATTAAACAAACGTAAACGTAATTAGTTGTTAGAATACATAAATTCTGGTTTTACCAGATTGGTGCAACCACAAAATAGTGATTCGTAGAATCCTTCTATGCAGTCCCAGTCCAGTTCTGGGAAAAATGAGGTCATGATTCATGCATTTGGTATGTCCCACAATTTACAAAGGCCATTTTATTAATTAGATTAATTAAAATATTAATTAATTTTAATTATTCGATTCAACGTCAATGGGGAAGGAATGTGCTGATGTGGAAACAAAGAAACATGGTGATATGTGATAACGTTTATGCTATGGCTAGGTGGATGACATCGCAACAATATCAGAAGGAACACGGTTGATTGAGACTGCGAAATGCTTAATAGTATTATTGACTAAAAATGTTACAGATGATGACAAGATTTTGATCAAAACAATATCCTGTTTTATAGGATTTACATTCGATCAACAAGAAAACAATGTAATATATTGAATTATAAGAATTATGTATTAAAATAAGGAAGAAACAAGGTTTTTGGAAAGACATCGTGCATTCATATTTTACCTTGAATGTTCAGAAGAAAAAAAAAAATATTTTATACTTTTGATCAAATTTTAATTAGAAAATTTTTTGAAAGCGTTAATACACAAACAAATTTACAGCAAATACCATAATTTTCAGTATTTATTTCACCTTTATATAAGAAAAATAAAAGTTATGCATGTATGATTAGAGCCTTAGAAATTATACAAATGTCTTATTCATCACATCTACGCTAACGACAGCACTATTAGCTCAAATTGAAAAATTAACACCTCTTATATGTTTACTAATTAATGTATACCTTTATTATCATAAATAAAATTTAGATATAATTTATACAGAGATTTCTTTAAGAGGTTAAATTAATTAAATTATTTATCTATCGTACTTAAAGCGATCTTCAATCGCAAAAAAGTTAATGAAAAATAAAATAAGTTGAACGTATTTCATGTAAGGGTATTTATATTTCTATCTAATGTTAAGTGATTCTTATGACAAACCTCATTAAGATTTCATCGTGATTTATCCTTTGCGAGGACGTTTGTCAGAGAAAGAATATTTGTGTGATGATATTTTTGTTTTACTTGGAGTTCGGGCGTAATCACTTAGCTTAAAGAGTTTCGGGAGGGGGCGGGAGGAGGTGATAGAGGGCGGGAGGAGGCGGAGGGGCGGTAGTGTCACTTGGCGCCCCCTTCGCTTTGTTTTTCATTAAACAGTCGCCTTCAGCAGCCTGTGAAATCGGCATTAGACTGCAAAGAAAAACGTCTTATCGTTATTTATAAAAAAATACACAAACTTCTGAATAATTTACTTTAACTTACTTCGCAGCCTTAGACTGAGGTCTATTTGACATCTTACTGATGCACCTAGAATCACGGGAAGGCCACTCTCTAACAAGTAGCAAGTAGATGCGTCCAGTAACGGGTCCCCATCTGGGTCTCCAAAAGAAGAACGGAACAGGAAGGGTTTTTACCAAGTATTTTCATATTAAAGTTAAGTATTTTTTACCATTTAATAAATTGCATATAGAGATATACAACGATTGAGACGTTAAGTTCGTAAAATTATAAAATAAATAATAATTGTAGTAAAAATAAATCTTTTCTACGTATGAATATTGGTTCAGTAATTAATTAAATGTTTTAGTAGTATATAAAATCAATTGGCAGTAAATTAAATTAATCGGCAGTATATAAAATAAATTGATTGTATCCACTGTTACAGTATAAATGTGCTCAATTTTAAAATTAAAATGGATGTATGATATTCAATACTGACAGTAATTAATGTACAGCAATGGTTAGCTAACCTAACCAAACCAAACCTTCATCTTCATCATCAGCCTGTGTCCGTCCACTGTTGAACGTAGGCCTCCCGCATGAGTCTCCATCCTCTTAATTATCCAGGTCCATTCTTTAATTATTAACCATTCATTAATTATTAACTGCAAGGTTACTAATTTTCTACTGCCAATTTATATTTATCTATGGACAATGTATTAATTTTACTGTCATTTATTGTATTTATAACTGACCATTAAATATATATTTATTTTCTACTAATTAAATTAATAACTGCCAAAATAAATAGTTGCCATAAATATTTTATCTTAATGACAAAACTAAGGTAATCTACTTATTAAACATCTCCATCACCGTTTGGTAGTATCTCGTGTATGTGATAACATAAAAAATCATTAAACAAATAATATAACCCAAACAAATTGTTACCTTATATAGTGTAACAAACTGAAACTAATTAATTATTTGTATATATTTTTATACTTTGTATTACACACTCATAAATAAAGCAGTCTTAAAAAAGTACGTTGAATGTAAGAAGAACGGTGTTACTATAAATTTATTAATAAAATTTAAATATATAACATTATTCCCATGAACCTGATAAAAACGTTGCCTACATCTCACGACGCTAAGTACAAAGCGCCGACTGTCGTCTCCCTCCAGATACACTCCTTCGAGAGCTTTCTTCTCAGAAATGGCACCCAAAAGCTCTAGTCCTGTGAGAAATAAAGCATCCATAAATGGTAGAGACTTAGGTGGGCTAGGGTACCTTCACTGAGTGTAAGGTGGGTCGAAAGCTTTCTGTCGAGCGGAGTCGTGTGCCTTTCCTACGCGTTCTTGAGGCATTTTGTTGAGAGGGAGCTTAAAAATTTCGCGGAAGGGTGTACTCTTACCAACTGAGGTTACCATGGGGACACACAACTACCCGCAGCATCGCGCGGACGGACTGGGGAATTAAACATTTATTGGATAGATATAATAATAGATTGTACAAAATATATATCTTTATGAAATATAAGTAAATACTGGTACAATGATTGTATGTATTTGTTACAAATAATTATCACAAATTTATCAGTCTGTGCTTATTGTTTTTTTTTGTACATTAGGCGAAATATGTGATTTTTAAATATACTTTGAAGTAAATAATGTATTGTAGTAAATTATACGTTTATTCTTAAGACTAAGATAAAAACTCAATTTAAAGAAATACATTATCAGATCTCGTTTTCGAGTATCAATTGCGAGTTAGTCAGGTAATATCGGAGCTTGAAAAAAGCCTTGCAATCAGTTCTTAGATTTTTTCTGCCAGTAAACTTACCCTGCAAAGAAAGGAGTAAAAAGCAGGTGTTTAAATATACCTTCTAAAAAAGTGTAACCCATTTACTCATAAGTATCTAACAGTCTACGTTTTGGATGCGCCTGGATAATTATAAACTTCTCAAATACTGATAAGTAAATGCTCAAATATTTTTGAATGCAATTCAACCCTCAATTATAAATAGTATAGCTTAGGCTTTACACGTTATAAATGGAATAATGCATAATATGATGAACAATATTCAACTAAGCGATGACATGAAAGATTTCTTCTTACACCAAAGCTTCCTATTATGAATATTGTATGAGAAATGTCTTCTAAACGTCTTCTAGCGTAGTGATCACTGCATGACAGTATAAACCACGGGTCGTCAACCTGGTCCGTACCACCCACTAGTGGGCGATACGGGCTTCCATGGTGGGCGGTGGACGATTTTTGTCTCTCTACAATCACCTACATTCCTTCTAGATTTTTTTCCACCCATATACTGAATTGAAAAATAGCGAAGTTGGTGGGCGGTAGGGAAATTTTACCATGAAAAATAGGCAAAAGTGGGCGCTAGGCATTAAAAGGTTGACGACCCCTGGTATAAACGAACGCTGCATTGTGTTAGTATAGTGAAAAACATAAATTATGTTTATCGCCGGCGGGCTTAGCTCAGTTGCTAAGGCGTTCGCTTTCCAAGCCGACGGTCGTAGGTTCGATCCCAGACGGGAAATGAAAAAATAAGATTTTTAATCGATTTGAGATCTCTATATATTCCCCCGGTTGATGTGAATTTAATCCCTCACCCGTAAAATATCAGTCATAGCCTATTAATCAAAATTGGTGGTAGACGAAAATCGTCCTGTGAAGACCACCCTTTCATGGTAAATTCCTATTATAATATGGATGATGCATGAATGTCGGTCTGTTATCTATGACGTTGGCGGATCAAAACTTTGCAGTGTTTAGCCATATGTAGCATAGTAAGCGTTATAGAATCCATAGATAAGATTTCAGATTCACTATCACCATTTTCGGTATTCTCCTGTATGTGTTTACTTAATTTTTTTTTAAATTATATATTACTAGTACATCACAGTCGTTACGATTTTACTTCGCCCGTAAAATCCGTACACGTAGCCTCGGTTCGCCGTGTATTACAGCACTTGCGCTCTCCGCGCAAGCCTCCCGCTTCCCGCCCGCTTATTTGAAATGAGGATACGCAAGACAAGAGTGTCAGATGTCAGCGTCAACTAGGCGGAAGAAATTATAGAGTTGAAGTAGTAGCGCCCCGCCCCGGCCCGCGGGCCGCCCTAATGGGCGAGACGCGGCTACGGCGTAGGCCCGGGCCTCTACGGCGTAGGTGAAATTTTGGTAATTTTCTCGCTTTTGATAAATCTGCCGCGAGCGTGCGAGTGCCGCGTTAAAATTCATAAGGAAATAGTAATAGTTTGTTACGCGATCTGACACATGCTGTCTAGCGAGATAAGCAACGCTGAATAATGTATGTCTTACGTAGGCATCCAGCGGTGATCCGGTGTTCCATTCATTGAGAGCCAGTAGTTGCTTAAAATTGAAATTTTGAAAAAATATTGATTTATATTTTTTAAATTAGATTTTTTTTTAAATTTTCGTTACAGTATAAAAAGTTAACTTTTTTATTTCGATTGAATGTACTCGTTAAAAAAATGAAAGATAGAGGACAATATCACAAAATTTTAGGTATTTTTTCTTATTTTAACATGAATCACATGTTATTTATAAAAAAAGACGGTAATACACTCTACATACTTACTTAATAAAAATAATATAAACAAGAAATATCTATTCAAACGGCATAAATTTAAATATTATTTATTCTGAATAACATTATTTATGATTGAGTTCATTTTGTAAAATTTGAAATATCAAATGCGCTCAATAGAATATGGTTAAAGCAAAAGTACAAATTTTTCCATTTCAATCGATTCGGCTGGCCGCCGTTCTGCTCAGCTATTTACACGGCAGCGCTCTGATTGCAGTAATGAGCCGCCCACACGCCCCGCCCCCGCCTTCTGCCGCCCACCACTGCCGCCCACCGCCGCCCACCACCCACTCCAGCCGCCCTGCGGTCCCATGGTTACCCGACACGCGGCCGGCGCGGAGAACGCAATGTTGCGGAGGAGCAAGCAGGGTAATCACCTGGTGAAGAAAATACCACCAATCTATATCTGCTCCTCATAAAGTCGAAGCTTTCATCATACCAGTATTAAGCTAAAAAAATATTGGAGAGGCCACCATATTATATGCGGAACTGCTCTTAAAAATAAATGTCAAACTATTGTGCTAGTTAGTTGCAAAGAATTGACATCCTTTCCTTGCCATGCACTGCATATCTCTCCTTTATGCCTTTCTCTTTATCTTTTGAACGCAGGAATTGAATAAAATAATTAATTGAATTCATTTATAATTCACTTACGAGTATGTAGCAAAAATATAATATTCATGTTGACATCAGCATGATGTAGCCCTCGTTGACTGGTACCGAAAACATCGATAAACAATCTCTCGTCTCTTATTTCTGGTCGCTTGTCGTGCATTTATGTGCATATATACAACGCCACTAGAGCGCTGGGCGAGAGCCGCAACGCCGACGACCCTGCGGAGCTAGTAGTGCCCCGCCCGTTGGCGAGAGCATATTATTTTGTGGCTCGACCTATGCTGTGACTAGGACGAGCCAGAAGTTTGTCAATTTGTAACGTAAATATATGTCAATGTGCTTCTGAAAAAGTTTTTGTTTTGCTGACCTGCTCCTCATCATGCCCTCACGTGACGGAATAACACCTTTTTGAAAGAGAGGAGGATGTTTATATTAAACTGTTTCTGGTTGAATTGTAGATTATATTTTATTACTTTAATAATTTAAGATCTATACTAATATTTAAAAATTGATACCGACAAATTCACAACAGACATCATGTCTTAAATATTTATCAATGGAAACGTACATACAAATCTCAAATGATATTTTTCTTATCAATAAATCAGGGGTAAAATAAACGGTGGACGCTGGGATTCGAACCATGAACCGCGGCAGTAAAAAATCTTTTTCCGTTTATTAATAATATTTTAATAAATAATCTTAATAAAATAAACATACAGTTTTTAACAAGCGACATCTATAAATCATACAGAATGAGAAAAGTTTGAGACTATGTTAGGTATTTTTGAGTGTTTGTTAATTATTATTTTTAATGTTGATCTGGTGATAGCCTGACGTTTGATTATCAAGTCTTAATATATGTAAACTTTAAAAAGTCACCATTCACAGCACGGTTAGTATATCTTTGGATGACACAAAAGTTTCCCTTCTCTATTCACCTTTTCTTCAGCGAGCCCAGGTGTCGCCGTGAAGCCTCTCTGAAAAACCTTCAGCCGCTAGTCATACTCGGAGATGCTCCTCCCGGGGAGTAATTCACTCCGCCGCTCAGTGTTTGAATACTTTTGATTCAAAGTAATATATTTCAGACAGACTGGGAATGTATAAATTCAAGCCAAACTGACACGTCACGATATTAATGTTTTCATTCGAAATGTATATTTCGTCATCTTTATCAGGATTTTTCAAATATTCACTAGTGAAAAAACTGGGAAAGTTAATAAAATCATGATTAGATGAAACGTAAAAAGAAAACAACGCTAAATTGTAAATATACGAAAAAATACACTTATTTAAAATGTATTATAAATCATGTAAATAAGATATATAGATTTAAGTTATTGTTCCGGAACCAAGATCGCGGTCCCGAAATTTCAGCGTCAGCTAAATGGTGACGCCGGAATACGAAGGTTACAGCACTGAGGATAAGTCCAAAGACTGAAGAAAATTGATACTAATTTATTCGATAATAAGCCCCTTTTTTATTTTAGTATAAAACATTAATAAGCATTTATTTTTTTTATATTCATACACCGTAAATTTCTAAGTGTTCTGGACCTTGATCGTTTCAATTAACATAGAGTAGCAAAATATTGTGATGGTCAATGCCGTGTGTCATACCCGACTGTTTGAATCGACAGATTCCATCTAAGATAGAGAGTTTGATTATAATAATTACTTTAAAGACTTTTGGATTTTTAATACAAAATAATTATGTTCAAAATAACGTTTTAAACAATTATATTTTTTGATAATTGTTTTTATTTTTCAAAACACACAATAAATAATTAATTGAAAAAGCTTTTCATATCCTAAAATACCATTTCTATTGAATATAATATAGATTATAGAGCGTGTTATCACCTTTAACCACCTGAGATATACAGAAACAAGTGAAAATAATGCATATTTCGAAAACATACAGCTAAATATTCACGCAGAATACAATTCTCGTTGGGTTGAGTATTTTATCTCACTCGCGATATTAAAATTTCTATTCAGAAAAAACAAAGCTTATGAGTATCATCCTAGAACTCAATATTTTCTCAAAAATCGTAACTTCTGGGTAATGAGTCATCATCATCATCATCTGTCTGTATCCGTCCACTGTTGAACGTAAGCCTTCCGCACAAGACTCTATCCTCTTCGATCCTCCGCCTTCCGCATTCAGGTCACTCCCGCTATTCTTCTCATGTCGTCAGTCCATCTTGTCTGACGACATCTGACTGTCTGACATGCACATCTCATAATGTCAGTTTTAATTATATTTAAAATTACATGGCGTTTGCAGACGCCATTTTATTTGTTTTGACAGTTGCTCCATTTCATGTTGGTTCAACTGTCATCTTTAACTTGTTTTTTTGCCGTGATTCTCTTGCAGGACTGCTTGTCACAGTGTTTCGACAGTCGTCAGTTAGTCTCCGTTCGACCGGGGAGCGAAAACGCTATGTAAAGGTCGGACAGAGAAATCGAGTCTTTATTCAAAATAAATGCGAATTGTGCTTCAAAAACAAGTTCTTTGTGTTGTTAATCTGCTCCTGCATCCTTCCTCTACGCGGCCACATGACGAACCTGTGACCTTTCGTCTTTTTAAAGACGGGGATGTCAGTATACTGGTATAAATCTTAAGTGGCTTTTATTTATATGAGAATATTGAAGTATATTCTAAGAAAGTCACCAAAAATAAAATCATAATTATTTTTTCAATTATGATATTATTTGAATTATGATATACGATCATAATTATTTACATATATTATTAAGTGTGATCACTAGAATTAGTATCGTCAAGATCCTTTGATGTTCATTCAGCTTCGGTTAAAAATAAGTGTTCAGGAGAGCGGAGATTCATTTAATAAGACGTCTGTAGGAGGAGTCTCGCTGCAGCATCCGTCTCAGTGCACCTACAAATATCTTAACTAATTGCTCAAAGCAAGGAATTACTGGGGCCCCCTGGCGGCCGCCCGCAGCCCTAGATACCGGCCTGCGGTAGGCGGGAATGGTGGACCAACCACACATCAATTAATTGAATTAAAACTAAGAATCGTATTAAATATTTCAACTCTCTATATCTTGACCGTCAATAATAACAAAATGTATGCACGATTATTGTTCAATCAACAAAATTAAGCATAATTAGACACGGATCAAAACTTGAATGAATTACCAAATGTTGTTCACAACGTTTTGTCAATTAAGTTGAGATACTCCTTAGAACCAATTGCAACATACGAGAGTTATTCGTAAAATAAGGTTCCCATGGCGCCGCAGTCCTGAAAAGCACTGTTATGGTGGATCCCGCGATTCTGTAGTGTACATTGGATCCCCCACTCCAAATCCCTTCCCTAGCGAGCTGCCTGCGGAGCTCAGTCTTGGCCAGCCGTACGTGATGAGTCTCTCCCTTGCTTCGTTGATCCGTTTTCTATCTGCAAAAAACATTGCGCCGTTAGAAATCCATTCCTAGCTATGCGAAATCTATGGAGACAAGTGTATGAGCGTACAACACGTGCGCAAATGGTGCAGAGAGTTCAAGAACGGGCGTACTGACGTCCATGATGAGGCACCATGGTAACCTTATTTACAGATGACCCTCGTACTTTGGCCGTCGGGAATCATATGTGTTCTTGGGTAAACCTTCAAGTGCAAAAGAAGTCGTTGGACAAAAGATGAACAATGGGAACTGATGTGTGAACTGTGAGGCGTCAATTTGTGATGACCACATTTTTTTTATGTAAGCACATACAGCAGAAAACCGATAGTGATAGTAATTCTGCAGTCTCATATTTGGTATTCTATGGCGCTTACCATGGTGCATATGGCTAAGCGCTGTATTTGGAGTGTTGATCCACCAACGTCATAGGCTACAGCTCGAGATTCACGCATCATCCTTATTACTACAGGAGCTTAACTATGAATTGGTGATCTTCACGAGACGACTTTTGTCTTCCACCAATTTTAATTAATATGCTATGACTGGCATTTTACGGGTGAAGGATCAAATTCACACCAACCAGGGGTATTTTAGAGCTTAGAAATCGATCAAAAATCATTTTTTGTGTTTTTTTTTATCTCCGTCGGGGATTGAACCCACGTACTTTGGCTTGCTAAACAAACGCTTTGACCATTGAACTTTACCCTCCGGCATCAATCTATGTGGATTTTATTCCAAATCCGTTTCATACTCGTATATGGAATAAATGAGAAAAAACGTAACAGCGGATGTTTCAGTGATCTAACATAATTAATACCTCTATTGAACGGTTATGGAAGGAAACAATATTTAAAATAATAAAATTTCTTTGCCTCTTTAGTTTTTTCACTGATGACTGAGCATCGTGGCATAGTATTACAACTTTTTCGAGAAAAAAAGTAGAATTCAATGAAAATGAAAACAGATATTTCAAACAAAAAAATAGTCTTTTTTTTAACTTCGTCGAAAAGCCATCTTTATGTGTGTTAATATTTTGGCATATGTAAATTGATATAGTCATTGGGTGAGTGCGCGGAGTTGTATGTATTATTAGATAGCAGTGTAAGTTAATTCAACCTTAATTATTTTTTATATAAGACTCTCATGCACCGTACAATTTTTAGGATTTTATAGGAAAATTAGTATTGTGTTAGCTTTACGAGTTCCTCCTACAAATCATGTAACAGGTAATAAGAGTGCATTGATTAAATTTTAGACGAAATTACAATAAACACACGACTATTCTGCATAAATTTACTTTATTATATTATATATTCACATTATATGAAGAAAGAAATTTCTTGTGGATCTTAAAAGTGCACGTGCGAAAAATGTAAAAAAAAAAACAAGAAAAATTCCAACCGAAATAATTCGATGTCCGTGAAGGCATTTTGCTTATTTTGCAGCGGATTGTCTTCCCGCCGACGCATCGCAGAGAGCCCTGACAAATGGTTGCGAATTCTCACACACTGCACAAACTATGCGGGCGATTTGCCAACCTTTGCGAAAGTGGGAGAAAGCGGAGCGTGCGGTCGCAGGGCCGCAAAAATAACAACGAACTATTCATAACTCTTCTTGAAAATAAACTAAACAATTGTTAAATTTTGTACGAGAGTAGTTCACGCAACGTTCATGCTTGCCTTTACTATATATGTGTCTTTCCATTTTTTTCAATCCATTTCCATTCCGTAACTAGAAATAGTAGTCACCTCAGATTACCGCCACTAAGTTCTGTCAACTGCCACTGTCCATGTCTCATCCAAGATATATATTTACCTGAACTACCACCAGATAACACTTATGTTTCCCGACAACCTCTCGAGCAAAGACAAGATGAGATCGCATTGTACTATTTAATCTCGAATCATTATTTACTTATTTATCGAGACTTTCAAAACCTATTTTTAGATGATTTATCTTCTTCTACTGAACTATCCTGATATTAAATAACTTCTTAGGATTAAATATTTTCTTAGGTTAAATAACTTCTCAGATAATTTCTTAATAATCCCGATATTGTTTTTCTGGGATTGATAGCGAAATTGAAATCTCAGGGAAAATAATGTTATGTTAATCACTTATATATTAGCACATCATTTTCAGATTGTTCAATACGGTATACAGAGTACTTTATATTAATAGCAAGAAATGAAAAATAATTCAGGAATTGATATATGTGAAATACGAGATCAAAGCAAACACATACTAATATGACGTTTCTCTTATCAACAAATCTCTAAAAAATAAAAGGCGAACGCGGAGATTCGAACCACAAACTGTTTACAGCATTCCATTCTTTGCCTAACGTGATGTCCTCTTTCATCGTTTCTTCGAGTCAAGAAATCAAGTCGTATTATATGTTATTTATATTTTAAGCATTCACTTTGTGATTCATTTCAATATGAAATAGATTCAACTTATATTTTGTACCTTGTTTGAACGTGGATCACACTGAGCTGTTAAGTCACTTGCTGGAATACCGCAGTTTCGCCCTCAATGATGTTCACCAGTTTTCAACGTGTATTAACATACTTACGTACTTATTGGTGTGTATATGTAATTGAATATTATTATAAAACATGATTGGTTTAAAAAGTATTAAGAATATTGAGAAAATATACTCCTAATCGAAATTTGTTACAGTTGGATCCGTAGATCTAAAGAGACGCTAACTAATATGATTTCTCTTTAATTGATGGAGGTCCCTAAACAGACTTCGGACCGGAGTATGCAAGACGAAGACACAAATGAAAACCTGTCAGTTTTACAGCGGACCGACTGAATGTGACTGCGGCGCGGAGTAGACCCTGTCACACCTTTTGGAGTGTGCGCTGTGTTTTATTAGCTGCACCCAGGAAGACCTGACGATGGCTGGAAGTAACGCCATCGACGTCGCCCACTTCTGGGAAGACAGGATCTGACCCTGTTGCTTCCGACACGATTATATACATAATTGCAGAAATCTTTGGATAGGAAATAAAATATAAAATTGTAATAGATTAATAAACGTCTCTTGTCTTTTTCACTTTAACACTTATGTTTGATGTGACTCACTAAAAAGTCAATAATAAAAAAAAAGATATTTCATCAGAACTAAATTTCACTCATTTTATTCGGTGATAAAAAATGTTGAATGTTGAAATTTGTTTTGAACGATTGTTGTTGCTAGGCACAAGGGATAACGCTGGTGTTTAATAAAATAAATAAAATCCCACTCATCCTTGGTTTATGGCCCGGGCCTCTGGCTTTAATTCTATTTATCGGAAAGTTCCCCGCTCGCTAATCTCATTACTGGATGCCTTTCCTCCCCCTCCCAGAGTAAATAGGGCCAATCTTAAAGGCGCAATTCTTAATCAAAAAATTGAAGTTTCAATAAAGGCCATCATTAATTTTCGGTTCGGAGGGCTCGCCACTGGGGGCGGTCTAGGGAGGGTCGAATGCTTTAGTAATGCAAACACATGCAAGAGAACACCAACGGACCAAAAATAAAGATGATCTGTTCCCTGGCTTGAATGGTTGCTATGAATAATCACTATAGTATTTATATCACTGCACTATAGTATTTACCAATCATTCAGTTGGCCTAAAAACTGATAAAGAAGCGTTCAAATTTGCCTCGAATACAAGTGAATTAATCTTAAATAAGCAACAAGTTAAGTAATCAGTCCTTAATTTCTCGTAAAAAAAACTTATTTATAATTGGTTGAAATAGGTTAGATCATGTTTAAATTCATTTAAAGTTACAGTATAATACAAGCATAATATAAAGCAGGAAAACAGGTATAAAGCAAAAACTGAGGACTGGAATTTGATATAATAAGAAACTAGGATATAGTTGTTTATTTATATATATTTACATTATATTTAATTAAATCTCCTAATGTTAGGATTAGATATATTCAAATTTAATGCATAATAAAGCCATTAACATGTAGCAGGAAAATAGTGATAATATAAGAAACTGACTGTTGAAAATAAATACTTGTAAAACCTTCTAAATAGACCAACGAAAATATTATATTGTAAGGTCAGCTTTCATTTGATCATTAACATGAATGGGTTAATTCACTTTCTTGTAAATGTTTTTAAAAATATTTTGTTATTGTAATTAAAGTTGTTTTATTTTTATATTTTGATATGGGTGTAAATTTTTATTTGCATTCCTTCATTTGAACGAATTAGGTCAGTTAATTTTAATGCGATTATTTATTTATAAAATGCGTAGATTTAGAAGTAGGTCAATAATAAAATGAAAATAGGGTATAAGAAAAAGTAATCATCACCATCGGCAGCTACGACCTTCTCTCATCTTTCAGGTAGTATGCGGATTCCTCGGTGGAAAAAGTCTTGGTCTTTTGAGGCAATCATCGAACAATTTTTTGGTATCGTCATAAGAAGAAACTCGTTGCTCAGCCAGGCCATGTGTCATCGACCGGAATAAATGGTAATCGGAGGGGACAATGTCTGGCGGTGTACGACTTCCCATTTGAGGTTCTTTAGTCAGTTTTTTAGAACATTAGCAACATGGGGTCGTGCGTTGTCATGTTGAAGAATAACCTTGTCATATCTTTCGGCGTATTGCGGCCTTTTATCATTCAATACTTAGCTCAACTTGATCCATTATCGTTGGTAACGGTAAGCTTATTTAGTAGTTGTTGGTATATTTAGTAGTTGCAATATCATGGTAACTTATAGTGAAATGTTGAAAAGTGTCCGACAGAAGTGACACTGTCTTCAGCTCGTCTTGTCACTTTGCCGCCCCCTACCACCCACTTATCCGCCCAACTCCAACACCCGCCCACCGCCAGCCACCAGCCGCCCACTTAACCTCCTTTACCGCCCTCCGCACTAAGGAGCAAATGGAGGAGCTCAAGAAAATTTCGCATTGCTCAGTCAAGTAAACTACTAAGAAAATAATTGGATTACTAATATAAAAAAAGTCATATCCATTCTATTTTTTTTCGTATTATCTTTATTATCTTTTCAAGTACCACAACCTTTTACAAATATTATCTCATATAAATCATCAAAATTTCAGTAAAATTATGGTACATTTATTACAAGTCTTATTTATTTTTGTTCGCTTTCTAGTTGGACACGTAATTGCCATATATTGCCATCTTACGAAACTATAAGCTAATCTAATTGTTTTCTGGTCCCAAATCATCACCAAGTCTTTAAGTATATCGATTAAATAATGGATATAGAGTGAAGGAAGAGTTACAGAGCTTGAACACATATCAGTATTATTATGGTTCTTTTTATTTTACTTTATTGTATTTAAAATAATGATTTAGTGTGCAAATAACGCCCAAGGTTCTTCTTCGTAGTATCAATCCGGTGGATTGGTTTGCAGCAACAGAATCTTGCATCTTGATCTCCATTCCTCTCGGTTAAACATATTATATTATAAAAGTCTATATATTATAGTTTGTCGGTTTTGTAAACCGCGCGCTTTATAACGACGATTTCCTTAATGTAGTTCAACTACAAGGCACCTGACAAATCAACCGTGTACGAAACATATTTCCTTGATGGTTAAATTAACATTAAGGTTAAAATGCAAAATTATAATTTAAAATTAATTTCAATTAAAAAATAAATAATTTGATTCACATTTATTTTGAACGATTTAATTTTTCGGCCTCCCTGGAGAACATCTTCAATAATGGTCTCCAAGGTAATAGTTGATCTCCAGGGAGAACGAACAACGTGGTTTCGTTTTTAATGTTAGCTTCTTCAGTACTAAAGTTTCTCAACGAGGTTTATATTGCAATTTTCACACACCACACTATCATGTATCTTGTTTCTTTATCGTATTGACATTTCTCATTGCGGCAGCAGATCGCCCCCGTATCCAAGGGCGCGCCGTAATTTGAACAAATGAGCACAGGCTACCAAACCAAATTAGATTCCCTCTGAACGGACGTTGTATGGAGGAAATGGCGTCGCCTGCACACCTCGCCCGGCGCGGCTGAGCCTGACCCATCCCAGTCCACCCAAGGCGCCTTTACTACCGAGTTGCAGTAACGGGCCCCCGCGAAGTCGATCCAATTTAACACCGGTCGTATTGTGTCCTCCGAGCCATTTCGAAACGCTTAGTTAATTTGAATGTGTGGCTTCTGGAACTTTTTAGAAATTTTAAATGGCTCTTTTGTGTGCTTTACATGTGAAATGTATTTTCGTGCACGATAGTGATAAGGTAGCTGCATAGAATTGTAGATTTAAATTATATTGTTCTAATATAATGTTTTTTGTTGTTGTTGAAAGATGTGATATGTTTTTATTCACATACTTGATATGTGATACAAGCGTGATAGTGATGATGTAAGGGAATAAAATTATCTAAAATTACAATTGAATTATTCTATTCTGCAAAAACATATTTGTTAGATGATTTGACTAAGTAGATAATTTATATTAACCTTGTTTTTATATCACGTTGAGTACTTTTTATTCATGAACTTGAAATAAGTGATTCAAGTTCTCGTATGTGAATGAACAGTGTTCAAAGTGAAGCATATTAAAATATGGTAATAAGTATTGATTATTTAAAATGGAACTAAAATTGAATGCTAAAAATATAAATAACATTATTGATATTGACATATTATTGATATTTTTTAAGTTAACATGTTAAGTTATGAATTATTTAAACTGTTGATATGAGTGTAAAATATTTGTGTTTTTTATTTAATTGATAATGATATTACATCTACTTTTAATAATATGTATTTTTTAAACATATTAATAAAGAGGGATGAAAAGATCCTTTTCTTATTCTACTAGTGAATACGGCAGATTATCATTCTACTCTCGGTCAAAAAACGTAAATAGACTTGGATTTGGCCGTCTTTTAAGGTACTCTAGAAGCATACATAGATTCACTTGGTGAAATTTTGGGATGCGGAGAGCTGACTTGTTTTGAAGTAGTTTGACATTATATTGAACAATTGATTTGTGATGGTTTATTTTCCACTGTGCCAGGGTGCATACGGATATTACGTTTTTCAATGGTGGGCAATTGCGAAAAAGGGATTCGATATAATGTACAGTTAAAGACCAATTCCTTTTTATTCGGTATCCTTATAAAAGATTTTACGGTCATTTTGGTCAATAATCGTAAGTTTTCATTACGCCTCCCATGTAGTAGTTGAAGCACTATAATGTGTATTTATGTCGTGTTAAAACATTCAGATACAACTGATACCACTCTGTAGAAAGCTCAGACGTTTTAATATAGTAGGAAATAGTGTATAAAACAATAAGAACATTTATTTTACGAGTTTTTGTGGCATTCCATGCATAAAAAAATATTGGCTAAAAAATTGCGCAGATAAATAAGAAAACATTTTTTAAAATATTTTTTGTTAAGTATATTCTTTAGTATTTTTTATATTTAAGAACATTATTGTTTGTTTTTTAAGTATTGATATCAGCTTGCTCCTTAAGGCCGATGCCGTAAAGCCTCGACAAGCGATCTTTTGTCTATTATTTTTGTCCGCTTGCCTGACATCTACATCGAATGTTTATTTTAATTATATAATGTTGCACGGCGCTTGCATACGCCATCTTGTTTGTTATGACAGTTGGCCTATTGCCGGTTGGTAGGACTGTCATATTGGCAGTTGGTACCGTGGAGATGTGAGATCGCGCCGTGGGCTGGCAGTTGAAGTTTGACTCGCGCCCGTCACAGTGCGCGTGTACTGTGCGTTCGCTGTGGCGGGCGACGTTTGTGACAATAAACAAATAATATGTGAAACAAGTGTTTATATTGTAAACCTGATCCTGCATCCTTCATCCAGTTAATCGATGTCCTAAATGGAAGAGGAGGATATCAGTATGTATAAAAGTAAGGCCACTTAAGTAACTTTCTTTTTGATAAAAGAGATTTTTCGTTAATATTCTTACTTTTTTGCATTCAATAACTGACTAAGGAAGTGTACACTGTATACTGTTAAGAGTGTACAAAAATCACGTTCTTAAGAAAATAATAATTGGTCGATATTTTATTTTCATATTTATGACCAAATATCAATGTTTTTTGTAAATAATACGTTTATATAACGAAATCTATTAAATGTAATATTTAATAATTATGTCCAGAAATATTATAATGTCCATTATCTTATATTCATGTTTGTTATTTCTTACTTATTTTTTAAAATCAAAATTTAATGAATATTTATTGCATAATATATATTCTAATAATTATCAATGGATGTGAAAATTTTATTTAAAAAAAAACGACAAAATTATATACGCTACCAAAAAAATAGGCGTGTATTTCTTTGTTCAGTAAATAATTCAAGGTTTTGGCTGTATGATAAATCAATTGGGAGTACACAAAATTAATCGGCAGTCGACTTAATAAATTGGTAGTATCCACTGTATCAGTACGATGCATTCAGTTATAAAATTGAAATTACAGTAATAAATATTCAATATTAATTTAAAAACATAATGTAAAATTAATGAATAATTGACCCATTAAATAAAAACCTAACCTAACCTTACCTAACCCATTATTAATTACCATTCATTATTTCCTGCCAAATTATTATTTTTCTACTGCTAATTGACATTTTTCTACTGTCAAATGAATATTTTTTACTTATACTTTTTGGTATTTATTACTGACCGTTTGCTAAATAATAACCGCCAAAAAAATAACTCAACGTTTTTAACTCTTGCATCGTAAAAAATCACATTTCGTTAACAATAGAGCATGCATGAAGCTGAAAAAAAGACCCGCGTAACGAAAATTAATTTAAAAAGGAGGTTATAATGAATAGAAGATAAATCCCCCAGAAAGTCGCTCTTCTTACTAATGTATTCTCTCAACCGAATTAACCAAAGTGGTCTTCCTTTGCTTAAAGAATTAGCCGGAGCTCCGACAACGGGTAGTAATTCATTTTACGAGATTAACGGAGCAGCGAGATTCATTTTCATAAAATGTAAGCACTTTCGCAAGTAAGAAAAATTACTGCTGCGGACGTCAAAAGCTCTCCATATCACGAGCGAGCTTTAACAGAAGCTTTTTACTGTACATGTTAATTTATTGTTAAATTAATTATATACATTTAAAGAAATATTCTTAACATGCGTAATTGCAATAACGTTGTATTTTAAAAATAAATTTGAATATATATTCCAATTGATAACAAAAGTATTATTTACCTAACATACATTTTTTGAAATTTTTATTTGAGGGTACCTTTTAGTGTTTATTTCTTGACCGTATGAAGAAGACTTTTTAAACATAAAGCACTTCAACGTGATATTGTTTATATAAAAAATTAGTTAAATTCCAGTATAATAAAAAATAATGAGAAAATAACCTTTAAAAGCATGTGACAATTCACTTCTTCAAAGCCTAGAGAAATCCCAAGAAAAGAGAAGACTAGTAGAATGTTCTTTCGAGTGAAATCTATGACTCTTTATTATATAAGTAGATTAGACTCTTTATTATTGATATGTTACACGAGAAAAAGTATAAATAATGGTTGCGTACATATGGAGATTCAACACATTATTTTTTTAATCTCCATCGGGGATCGACCCACGATCTTTGGCTTGCAAAGCAAACGCTTTTACCATTGAACTATACCCGCCGGCAAATTGTTTAATTTTATTTTTATTTTTATTATAATTTAAAAATTTGTGATGAATACTATAATGTTGATAGTATAATCACTTGTAATTGAATATTTAATTGTATGAAAGTAGCATGAGATAAAATAAACCTTATTTCACGTTGAAGTAGTTGGAAAATGTAATTTTCTTCCACGGTTTGTTGACACCGCCGGGTGCATAAATATCAAGCAAATCATTTATTTATTTTCCACGGGAATGATAATGTTCTTCCACTACGCCGGGTCGTGTAACGAGACTTGTCGTTAGGAAAGAAACATTATTTTTTAAAGGAGGGAAGTGAAGATGCTTAGCTGTTTGCAAAATTGGATTGCTCTTTTTTGCATCTTGGGTATACCTTCAAGCTTAACAATTATTATAGAAGAATTACTTTTAAGATACGAGTAAATTAGTCTATTTAAATAAATTATTGATTAATTGTTATTTTGAAATATATATGTGAAGAGTGTATTAAATATCATTTTAAATCATATTTTAGTTCTTCATATAAATATATCATGTGGTTTATTATTATGTACTTTATTTAGCATTATACAGCGGCTGTCAAGCTTTGGTCCGCGGACACAAGAATTAATTATCGGTCCGCGGATATTTTTATCAATT
The DNA here is from genome assembly GCA_022606575.1 of Glossosoma conforme. Classification (NCBI taxonomy): domain Eukaryota; kingdom Metazoa; phylum Arthropoda; class Insecta; order Trichoptera; family Glossosomatidae; genus Glossosoma; species Glossosoma conforme. The sequence continues at coordinate 1,617,934 of JAGTXR010000192.1, read as the reverse complement.
GGAATTTTATTTAAAAATATATTAAATGATTATGTTTAACTTACGATTCCAAATATCAAGGAATTTGTTAGGAGTGAACTAATAATTCGGTTATTAAATTTAAAGTAAGGTTTGGTAAGAATCACATAAAAAGCATTTAAAATTAATATTGAGCTTAAATGCTTCCGGTGCTTGAATGCTAAAACGTTTAAAAGGCTTCAATATATGAAAGACGCATATTTTGATGTCACATAATATTCATTACAAACCATAAATTAATTTAAGATTAATCATTTCATATCAGCTTGGTATAGCTTTTTCAGGCTGATCTTTTGTCACTTATTTTTTTGCGCTCGCCTGACATGCACACCAATAATGTTAGTTTTTATTATATAATATTACATGGCGCTTGCGTTCGCCATTTTATTTGTTACGACAGTTGCTCCATTTCATGTTGGTGCAACTGTCATCTTTAATTTGATTTTTTGCCGCGATCATTGGCGGCGCTGCATGTCACAGTGTTCCGGAATTTGTCGGATAACTCTCATCTGGCCGGCGAAATGCGCTTTAATACAAGTTCTTTGTGTTGTTAATCTGCTCCTGCATCCTTCTTCCACGCGGTCACGTGACGAGCCCGCGACTTGTTGTTCTCTTTAAAGACGGGGGATGTCACAATATTTGAGGTTACAGTTATAATAAATAAAAAGTTGATTAGTCTGAGAAATGAGAAGAATAATAAATAATATTTGATATAGATTTTGAAGTGCTATCCTGAAGCATTAAGCTTTGTAGCATTTAAGCTCTACAGCTTGCTAAGTGGGATTTTCTCAAACAGTCAGAATTGACGGCCGTCTTGTTTGGATTCAGAATCGATAGCTCCTCTCGTCGCTCGAGGAGGTTTGTTTGACTTGGCGCGTCAAGTCGGCTCAGCAAACAGGCCAAAGCGCGCAGGTGTGGCGGTCACCGGGGACAGGTAAGGGAAGGTGTTTGCTTCCAGGAGAGTCACTCACCGTCTAAACAGCGGACATGTCAAACCCTCTACGACCCTCCAAGTGCTGGACCGTTCTTGTGGGCCAAGACTGATTGTGAAGACCCCCAAGGGGAGAGTTCCGGAGGCAAATTGAAACGCTGTAATCGATGATATTGAAATTTAACTTGTCAACATTCAGAATCATCATTAGGTAATAAGAAGAGCAATTTGTTTGATAAACAATGACACTCTTACGTCTACCTGCAATCAATGGAACACAGGCGTAAGATTTGTTAATTTAGTCTTTTCTACCGTTATTACCACGGTCGCTGCTCTTCCGAACTTAAAGAACTAATTCCTTCTGCACTCACCCACCAACAAACTTGTCTTACACTTGCCGAACATCCATATACGGTCAATGTGTGTCGATCAAGAACAGGCAGTTTCCAAAGTTCCTTCCTTAATATCACTGGTAAGCTTTGGAATGCTTTTCCAGCGTCTGTGTTTCCTCCTTCCTACAATCTGGATCTATTCAAGAAACAGATAAATATACACTTGCAATCTCCCCAAGCTACACACAAACACGAACACAACACACGTTTGCCGCATGCACCGTCCAGCCTCCCTGGCTGAGCGTCATAGAGTGCACTGGTCTTGACCGGCTGTGCTCTGCAGCATGCGATTACATAAAAAATAAACAAAAAATACCCGCAGTTCATGTAATTAAAATGTATTGTATTTTTCACAATCAACTAGTCTGAATCTTTTTAAGAAAGAAAATGAATCATATTTTTAAAGTGATCACTAAATTAATCACGTCCGTTCCATAACTGCATTATATACTCGCATTTACAGATGACAACAATTTTCTCATTTGTAACCTGTGACAGTAATTCAATTTTTTTCTAGGGTTCTTTCTCTTAATCAATTATGTTAAGTACCCGAAATTAATAAAAAGGACTTTCCACTCTAATTAACGGTTACTTACTGATCATAATTTAAATGATCGCGTCATCTAAGATATAAAACATTGTGTGCGTGAGACGAAAAAAGTCCTATTCAGTTTCTTAACTACAGATTGCCACCACAGGTTTTGTCAGTTCATAAGGCATGCTTTTCATACCTAGCTGTGATATCCGAGGCAAATTTCAGAATTTCTTTCTTCGTTGTATCAATCCGGTGGATTGGTTTGCAGCAACAGAATCTTGCATCTCGATCTCCATTCCTCTCGGTCCTCCGCAACCCTTTTCAGCTCAGCATAAGCGCTACAATTCATGTCCTCGAATACTTGCTGCAAATACTCCCGTCTAGGGCGCCCTCTACAGTTTCTACCCTCAACCATCCCCTCCACAATATCGTGAAGAAGACCATCGTGGTGCATGATGTGGCCGATCCATCGGGCTCGCCTCTCTGAGATGGTTCTTATTAGTTGCCTACTTCCTTGATTATCCTGAGAACCTCATTGTTCGTGACGTGGTCTCTCCAGGAAATTCCGAGAATTCTTCTGTACGACCACATCTCAAAGGCCTCTAGTCTTTTTTTATCACTTTCAGATAAGCACCATGTCTCACAGCAACAAGTGTTTTGGCAAGTTGCTTGCGGAGCCCTAAAGAAATATTCCTTGACTCAAGAATTTTGGCTTTTTTATTGAAAGCTAGCCTTGCTTGATGTATTCGACTGTTTACTTCTCTTTTTGTTCTGCCATCCCCAGGTGATTGTACTTCCAAGGTATACAAATTCTTTTGCATCTTTTAGGGGTACTCCTAGCATTGATATGTTAATTTTCTGCTGCTCATTGCGGCTTACTCTCATGACTTTGGTTTTTGTGCTGTTTTTATGAATCATTTATTTTTAAGAAGATGTGATAACTAGCCCGACACCAACGATTTGCTATGTACTCAAACAGACACCATCTGAGTACGTAAGTACGTAAAATTTTGTTTAATCAATGATCAGTTGACCAGAAACGATAGTATGTTGTAACCTTGATTTTTCTCTGATTAAAAACGGTTATCTACAAGAGTATTTCATAATGAGAATATTGAATTATTTGGGATACAAATAAACACGTACACCTATTATTTGACATCCACCTTAATTGAATCTACAACGTTCATTTAAGTATAGTCAAATCTAAAAACCGAAAGATGTAACTTCATTTTCATACATATTTGAATCAGGAATGTAGTCTCAGAATTTATAATAAATCATTATCCAATAATATCGCAAAAAAAAACATTTATTTTTTAATTTTGCGAGTAATTAGTTCAAAATCTGTATTGACACGCTGCTTTGAACTGTACCATCGAAATAGCCTGCTATACCCACTCTTCTTTCTACTAAAATTATAGAAGATATATGTTATCTTGTAACAATATTCTTTTTAATTATTTAAAATTGTATAATGCTTTAAGTAAGAGTAGTGTAAGAGCTTTATATGGTTGGTGTGAATTTGATCCTTCACCAGTAAAATGTCAGTCATACAATAATAATTTATGGAATACTTTATTTTTTAAGTGGACCGGCTTCCTTTTAAAATAAAAAACTAATGTTTCTCGTACTATTCTAGCATTCATAGATTTAATCTAGAAGCTTTTAGATTTTGATGAAATGGTTACCTTCCACTTTTATTAATGGAATTTTATAATTGTGGTTACTGCATACATTGTATAGCTACTCTCTTTGATACATTATTTCTTCCTGTTTAGATGCTGATAGTCTGTTTGTTCGCCGCGGGCGTCTAAAAGCGCATCCCGTCTTCAATAATGCAATATTAAATATTAACTTCTGAATAAAAAGGCTGTCGAGGAATATTAATACCAGCAGCTAACCGGGATAAGAATAGCGATGTTATTTTGCTCTCAGAAGAAAAAAGATGTGAAAAGTTTCAGTGCATGCAGTAATGAAATACATTAACTGTAAGTACTTCGTATTTTTTATTTTGTTCAAAATACATTATCATGTTGAATAATTGAAATATTTTAATATAATATGTATTATATATGCGAGTATTATATATTATTGATATTTGGATACGGTTTACTCCCTGTAAAGCAAGCCTTAGACGATTACTTACTCGTATATTAAACAACACAAGGCATTAAGCGATACATTAAATTATTTAAGGATAAGGAGGCACAGATTGTTTTTTCTTCCTAGAAGTAATACTAACCTCCCAGAGATTATGCACCTTGGGAGAGTGACCAGGCTGTTCAACCATATCGCCTCGAATATTGATATATATCACTTGAGAGAAGCCCAATTTTGACATGAGCTCCACAAATTTATTTATCAAAGTAATTTCGTAGAGTCTTCTGTTTAACGAGCTTTGGGACTTTTTTTATAATTTTTGGTAATAATCATAAATACCTTTTATTTATTAATTGTTTCTCTTGTTATAATAAATAAAATTTGTTATGGTTCTGAAAGAAAATAAAAATTGAATTGAATTACGCGATATAATCGTCCATGTGGATTATTGATTAAATTATGATCAATGAAGTAATAAACCTTGCCTGATGGTTATTTTTTTGCAATACGAGCTTACTAGCATAAAATATGTGAATAATTATGTGAAACACGAAGTATGTAAAATAGATATTAAAGTGCAAATTTTTAATAAGTAAGAGTGATGTGAATTAAAAGCACATACGAGTATATTAAAATTAAATCAAATTACTGTTACAAGAATGATGCCAATGTTGTGCAGAGAATATTGACCGAAGACCACAAACGTCAACGCGTTGAAGAAGCCTAAGAACTTCTTCAAGACTACGGAACTCATGGCGACGAATACCTGGACTCCATCGTCACTGGAGACGAGACTTGGGTGCACTATCTCACACCCGAAACCAAAGAACAGTCTTAACCAGTAATTCCCAAAGTGGTCTATATAAACCCCCAAGGGTCTATGAGGACCTCCAAGGAGTCTACGGAAACAAAAAAATGGGAGTCTATGAGATAAAAATGGGGATCTACGAAAAAATCTCATCTCGGCTCCCGTTCAACGAACTTTGTCCCATTTTAAGGAACCTAATACCTCGCTTCCCACTGACGCCGAAGCAATGACGCTATGAAACCATCTAAGCTGGTGGATCATATGATAATGTTACCCTGATAAAATAGATGCAGATTCTGAGTACTTTTAAGCACTCAAAGAGAAACTGTCAGAGAGGCCTACGCTGGACAGCATGTTCTTGTTGACGTCCGACTCATCATCCATTCATTTCAGAAATTTACATTGCATAAGTTGTGTTTACGGCAAGATTTATTTCTAGCACCAATCCAAATAATTACACATGATTAATATTTTTCGGGAAAGCGATGTATTTATAAAAGAAATTGATTATTTTTTTATTATTTACAATTTTCATCAGGATCTAACCCACGATTTTCGGTTTGATAAACAAACACTTACACCACTAAGCTATATCCGGCAGCTAATTTTGGAACTACTAGCACTTTTCTTTTATCGCTGTGTATATTATCAACAACAGAAACTGCTTACTAAGAAACGTAATGAATATTTACAATAAAAGATCGTCAGAATTATCATTTAGCCAGATCTTTGAACCAAATACGAAAGTTTCCCAATCAGCAAGTTTCGCCATTTGGATCTTCGATATTCCGGAGCTGATCAGGGGCGGATCAGACGCTGGGCGGTTTAATTGGCTGAGTTCTTTATGAAACAGCCGGAGGCTTCCCCGGACTTCTGCAGTCAATATGGGCGGGAGGGGGCGGCAGTGATTGATTGCACAGCAGGGCGGGTTATTATATTTACGAAGGGCGGGGGGTGTTTGTAGACAATGCTCGACACACTGATAGAGATGCCGCCTTCACCGTTGCATCCACAACAATGTGAAAAATTCGATGATTATCATTTATTTATATTATAAATTGAAATAAGTTTACGCTATAATTAGTACTTTGTATTTTGTCGCCGTTTTATCTTAATTGATTACTTGCTTGTAGCCAAATCTTGCAAGTAAATATGCTCACATTTTCTGGTACTCAATCGTGATACGTAATTTTGCAAATTGATTTGATATTTATAACATTGAAATTTATGAAATTCACCATAGTTTGTAATTTAAATGTATATATTTAAATAACAAATGATAAATAATAAAAAATTACGAGAATGTATATATTCTTAGGATTTTTTTAAATTGAACACAAAAATGTGATATTATATAATGGCTTAATACATTAAAATTACACATACCCCTAGTTTTTTTGGTTTAACCCGCACACATATACAATCTGTAAATATGTGTGTACTAACGTAGGAACTAATACTTATATATGACTATATAAGCCACTGCTAGTTTTTAATTTAATCATTATTGAAGATGGTCTCCAGGGAGGCCGAAACATGTAATCGCTTAAAATAAATGTGAATCAAAACTAAATGTTTTTAATCGGTTAATTATTTGATTAAAATAAATTTATAGTCACACGATTTATTTAAATTATTGATCTTTTGACTGTGGTGCGTTTTGGTGAATTTTTAAACGATTTTTAAATATATATTTTTCAGGAAACAAAGATATCAATTGTTATGTATAGTTTACAACTAGAATTTATTTGATTTTGTATCCAGTAACTGAAGGTTTAGCACTAGAAAAGCGTTGAGTATTGAGCAAATGTTCAAGGTGGGCAAAAGTTGTCTCTGTGGTCAACGTCGAGAAATAAATGAATAATAAATTTGTATACTTTCTGCAGTTCGTATAAATATATAATATTTCTTTTACTTTTTATTTGAAGAAAATAATGATAATAAATATGAAATTAACAGTAAATTTAAATTTTGTATCAATTTGTACATATATTTTAATTAATGAAGTATGAAAATAAATGTGTAAGGCAATCAACCAACCATCCCACTGCTTGTATAATCAGATACCCCAAGCACCCAGACTGAAGTCACGAAGCAGCTTTCTGAGATCCACACAACCTCTCACATCCAGCCCTGAGAATGAGAGACTCCAGCTCTGGCAAGAAGTCGCATCAGAGGATTTCATTACTCCAAAGGAAGGCTTCCCAACTGGCAAAGAACTTTGACTGGCGGACCTGAAATCCCTGAACAGATTAAGAACCGAAGTTGGTAGAACAAAAGACAACCTCGAGCGGTGGGTAATACTTCAGCAGAGAGAGTCATTATTGTGCGACTGCGGAGATCTGCAGACCGCCTCACACCTAAAATCCTGATCCATGTGCTCAACAAGCTGCACACCTCAAGACCTAATGCTAAGCATCACACGGGCTATGATGTTGACAGATACTGGCCAGAAATAATTTAACGTCCCTGACACGAAGATGAAGAAGCAGAACTATGAAAAAAATGGATTATGTTCTTCACATTATATATTTAAATGCAATTCTGATTATAATGCCAAGACATTATTATTTCTGTGATATATAAATTTATTTTGTATTATTTTCAGGCTCTGAAAAGTATTTACTCTAAACTCAGACTTTTCAGTAAAATCTGATGATTTCTTTTGTATTGTATGATTTATTTCTTTTATTTTTTTCCAATGTATAGTTGTCGTTTTCTTACTTGAAGGAAAACTAAAATAGAAGGGACTTAAAATAAAATGACCGCAAAGTAGTCAACAAAGCCAAAACGATTTGTGTTTTAGTAAACAGTCCGACTGCCGCCCACCGCTCGGCGCCGCCCGCCCCTCGCCGCCCACGCGGAGAGCTTCAGACAATGTCGTTCGGGTAACCGGATTTTCGCCAATAAAAAGACAATAAGAATTATGCTCGCAGATAGAGGAAGACTGGTGAGACGGGAACAAATAAAAACAGCCATAAAAGCGGGCGGGACCCGGGGCGGGCCGCGACCGAAAGTTTGCGGCCCCACTCATTTCACTCTTTCGTGCACTTAGGTATGTTTTTATTACGACCTATGTGTTTTTGCTTTATCTATCGTGAATGATTTGAAAGTTCTCTTCTTTCCGCACAGTCTTACGTAAACACACATTTTGCAGATTGTTTATTGCACTCTTTATACATATTTTTTCTTCGTTTTTTAAGCGAGTCTACTATGGAGTATGAATATCAGTATGTAAGACTTTTTATTTGTTTTTCTGCAACGGAATTTTTATTGTAAAAATATTTTTTGCTAGAAGTTCCGGTGGTATTCTCATTTGTTCTTTTTCTTCTTTTTCTTTCCATATTTATTTATTTAACAGAACCGCAATTCCAAGATACATAGAATAACAAAGAATGAGAAACAAAGAGTATACATAAACATATAATACATACAAAGAGAGAAAAAAACATACAACAAGAAGAAGATGACACGTGTCAAAGATCACAGAGACCTAGGAGAACAATACCATCGACAAAAGAGAAAAAGGATGTAATAAAAGGATGTAAGAAAAGAATCGAGGTGTGCTGGTAGGCCATTTAGGAGCGCCGGTTGTACTAAATTAATTATTTCGATTTTTTCGATCTATATTTCTTGGTGGAATTCCATAATATCAGATATAAAATAAAAGATTTTTTAGAATTTATTCCACATATATTTTGTTGACCACATGTTTCAGCCAGGTCGGGTGGCCATTTTTAAGTCTTGAAAATATACGTGGAATAAATATCTACAATTTTTTTAATTGTATATCTGGTACTAAATTAAGTGCTCGAAGCTCCACAAGATCAAAAACAATGGATGGGTCTGAGCACGGGTGTATTCCATTCCATATCTGGAACATATAGTCAACACAAATAACCACTTATTTTTGTCAGTTGCCACTGTAGATTCCTCGTTCTAGGATATATCTGCTCATAAAGGGACTGGGAACAAATACGTGTATGGTGGCGGACAACCTCCAGAGCAGAAATCCGAGTACTTGAAGAAGGGTAGCTGTAGTTCCTGAGGCATTTTAAGTGATTTGTAGCTGGTTTCCTTTAGAAATCGGAAGATTAGTCCGACACTTTCGAGACGTAAACCATTTTTTTCTGAAAGGCGGCTCAACATGATTCATCGTTCTTACGGTTGCGAATTCTGATTCTGTAGACTGTATGACATAAACGGTTGTAAAACGGGTATCGTAACCAGCTGCCTGTCTAGATTATATTATATGTAGTGTTCGATAAATTTAACTGCAAATAATGATGATGTTAGAGAGAGAACCAAACTATCGTCTAAATTCTAAACAACAGTCGCTCGAGATACTAATGCGGACTTGGCCGAGACATGTTATCCTAATGGTGAAATATATGGCATTTCGAAAATAAAAAAACAGCAGCAGAAGAAGAAGAATGTAATGAAAAGACTCACTGAAATACGGCAAGAAGAATTTTTCGAAAAAAATGTTTACCAAAATAACCAAAGTCTCGCAACGTAGTACATTATATGCACGTATAAGGTATATTATATAATCTGGATTCATAGTCGTAGCGCCAATCCGACCAGGGTCACGGATAAATTACGCGGCACATATAAATCAAACGCTCGTACGAATAATAATATGCTTTCTCAGAACACAAAAGCCGGCCGAGCGAGAGTAGAGAGAGAGCCTGAACTCTTTCATGCGGTTAATTTATGCCACCCGGGTGGTCCGCCCGCCCACCGCGGCCCGCCCACCGAGACGCCCGCCCACCCCGCCCAGGTCGGCGAATACTCACTTTGTCGGAGAAGCAGCCCGGCGAGGGATCAGACGGAAGCTCGCACAAGGATAAAAATTAAAATGTTTTTTTTTGCTAAGCGAAATTTTTTTCGAGGATGTTTGTGCGGCAGAAAATGTATTTTCACCCGAATGCTTATATATGTATATTTTTCAACAGTCATTTGTTGATTCTTCCTTACTTGAGCAAGATAATAAACAATTTATCATGTTATTCCCGTGATGACTAAATCATCTGCAAAATCGATTAATAATGATGTTTTAAAACAAAACTTTTTAAAACTTATATATTTTTTTAAGAGCCCACAGCGGCTTTGTGTTTAAGCCCTCATACTTGCACCGTCCTGGAAGGCCGTCGGTAACTATACATATAATGTACTCGACGGAGATGTTGGAGGCAGAGATGATGTGGTGAAGACTATGGCGGCTGATATTGCTTCGAACTGAGTTTTTTGGCAGCAGTTCGTGAATGTCATATGCTCCAGTTGGTGGCGCCCAAGAACTGGCAAACGAATCATTGGAGGACCGCCTGCAAGATGGACTGACGATATAAGAAGAATTGTGGTAGTGACCTGGATACGGAAGGGGGAGGATCGAAGAGGATGGAGACTCATGCAAGAAGCTTACGGTCAACAGTGGACGGATACATGCCAATGATGATATACTCCAGTTAGGGGAGCGGACATGGTGATGCTTAAATGATGATATATTCATCACAAATTGTTAAAATATTTTTTTTTTCATAAATTTTTATGATGCATGTCTTGTTCAAAGTCATCTCTGCACCCGACGCCTTGCCGAATACCTTCTGTAGTAACTATGGTTCATAACAACGATTGAATCAGAGGAACAAAGTCTAGGGATTAAATAAAATACACATGCTGGGTTCGAGATACAAAGAACATATGTTGCTCGGCTTATATCGAATAATTAGGTCATTTGACATTAGTTCCAAACCACCAATGAACGAATGGACATTAAATCGCCACACTTTATATTCATTGATTGAATCAACAAAGCGTTAGAATAGTATAAGGATTTGTTCCTTTAGGTCTAAGCCTGCATTTGCTTGTACTGCGTATTTATAGTTGGGGGATTCCGAGACAAACATTCCTTTTTCTTGGTCCCACATACAGAAGATTAAAAGCCCAAGTTTATTGGTTCGTGAATATTTTATGAGCAACGGGGAAAAAGTTTAGTTATTTATTTTCTATAAATCAGAATGGAACTGGCTGTTAAGAATAGTCAAGCAAAGAATTCTGTGAAAAAAAATGAAGCCTAAACTTTTTATGATTTCATGTAAATTTGCTTAACAAACAATCACATTATACTCGTATTTACATTTAAACAGCTTAGAAAGAGTAGAGTTGCTTCGACCAAATAGTCTTTGTATCGAACACAAGTGCTATGGACACTATTATTTGTATTTTCATAAAGACATTACGTTTTCCTCATCCTGGAAGATCGTCAAGAGTTGTACATATATTTTACTCAACGAATATTTTAGCGATGTTTTGAGATTAGGCAAAAATCGTGAAAGCTTACATAAATTTTGAGAAGCACTCGTAATTTATGATAATTATATTTTGCGGGAGCGTTGGACTAAGCATCCGATAATATCTTGACGCCATGGGTCTTCACCAAGATACATCGGCTGATGACTTGCAGAGCTTCTTGGCAGGGAACGCTGCATTCAATTCCTCTTAGATGACCATCAGGAGGATTGTCAGCAGACGGACGCTGTCAACATCTTTCAAAGTCGGGGTCATCGCGACTTCGCTGGAGTCTCTCATGGAGCCTGAAGTGTGGCCTGAAAAGACCATCGTTCAACCCTGGATACGTGTAAGACGAAAGAATCGCAGTGAACAGTGGCAACTTGAGTGAAGATATTGACATATTTATTGTAATATTGCTTCATATTCAGAACTGGTGTGGACGGATGCGAAATGTTAGACATTTAATTTTGTGACAATAATGCCGTGTTATTTGTGTGTCAACCATTATATACTTATGCCATGGTTTTTGGTGTCACAAATCTATTACACAAACATATACAAATATATAAATAGTTTGTATAATATAATACAAATTATTTACATACGATTTCAATACTTGTTCTGAGTGAGATGACACTAAATGAGTCAATACATTTACATAGTCACACTTACGTTAGTACTTCAATAATTAATTAAAATTGTAATATATTTTGTAATGTCATTGAAGGAAAAAAATGAAAAAAAACGTATCTCTTTGTAGAGATTTGATTAACAAATCACTCAATAATATTCCTCGGATATTGCAGCAGCTGTTTTTTAAAGTACTCAAGTACGAGGCATGGCAATTGACAGAACAAAAGAGACTTTTTATGGTAAACATATGTTTCAGATATGGAACGCATTTCGAAAGACATATTTTACAGCTCACAATAAGATATGCTAAAAAAGAAAAATGGTATATAAAAATATATTATATATTAGGATGATTTCGTAAAGTAAAAATTTCATACATTTGAATAATTTACAATGTTATTTTCATCTTTCCTCCCTCTTAATGCACCGTGAAAAATACGATAACACGTTAATAATTAATCAATCCTATCTAAGATTGCACCCATTGACACGTAAGTATTATACATACACGTCTTTAGCAAAAGCATTTAAAAGTCTCTTACGTTGGAAGTGTTCGATCATGACTAAGCACGAGGCAACAATGAAATATCCCAAGTCACAGTATCCCGGCTGCCAGAATCACTTCAGGGCGTCTATTTCATTAAAAAGAAACGTGCGAGGAGGAATCAAGATTAATCTGACATTTTTTGCCTTAAGAAGTAATCTTTTGTGACTCTTAATTCGTTAATTACATATGTATTAATGTACGCAATAATAAAACGTAAAAGCAATAAAATGTATATCGTTATTCAACTTGGATTGATATATATTTTTATCTAAACACATACAAGAGAATTCCAAGAGATGGTGATAGTAATTCTGAAGTCTCATCTGTGGAATTCTATCCGCTTACCGCGGTTCATATGGCAAAGCGCTGAATGTGGAGTGTTGATCCGCCAACGTCATAGACTATAGCCCAAGATTCACGAATCATCCTTTATTATTACATGAATTCACTATGAATGGGTGGTCTTCACGGGACGGCTTTCGTCTAACATCAATTTTCATTAATAGGCTATGACTGGCATTTTACGGGTAAGGGATCAAATTCACACCGACCGTGAGTATTGTCAGTGTTGTCAGTATTGTATGTGTTGTCAGTGTTGTCAGTGTTGTCAGTGCTGTCAGTGTTGTCAGTGTTGTCATTGTTGTCAGTGTTGTCAGTTTTGTCAGTGTTGTCAGTGTTGTAAGTGTTGTCAGTGTTGTCAGTTTTGTCAGTGTTGTCAGTGTTGTCAGTGTTGTAATTATTGTCAGTGTTGTCAGTGTTGTCAGTGTTGTCAGTGTGGTCAGTCTGAGAAAGTGATGTCAGTGTTGTCAGTCTGAGTATACAAGAAAGTATCAAATGATACTTTCGTTAAATTCATACGAATCGATTAAAATTATAGCACATAAAGGTTGATTTCTTTGTATGTCATCCATAAATACTTGTATAGGAGTTTTTACGTGTTTTATTAAAAATATTATAGGAGCTAGCTGAAACTTTCAAGCACAATTTGGCGGATTTCGCTCATTTGCAAATGTGCTGAACACGGCGTGCTGTAGTTGAATAACGCCCTGTTGACGCTGAACCGCCTGATGTATTTCCCTAAGAAAACAGGATCAGCAAACACGCTTCATCAACGTCAGGGCGACAAAAGAGCCAGATAGCGGCGCGGGCGGCGGATGTATGAAGTTTCCAATAAGCAGCAAGGATGTGATTTGCTTCAAGCAGCTGGTGATGGATGCAGCTCCTGGGAGTAGCCTTCAGAGAAAAGCGCCATACAATGAGGATTTGTTAACCACGCATATAAAAAGTGTTGCTTTTAATCAAGAGCCGTGATTCGTTTTTTAAGTAGATTTTTTAATGAGAAAAAACTAATATGAAAGTTTCAATTATTGTTTTTAAATATAAGGTATTTGCAAACAAAATATAATATTAAAACTGTTCATTAAAAACTGTTTAACTTATCACCAAATCTCATTTGAATAAACAATAACTTAAGCTACTTTCACTTTAATTTCTCAGATACCTAGTCAATATATAAAATGTGATCGATCGAGATTTGAATGTTGAGATCACTTGAATGAGGAAGCAAAATGACAATGGAAATATAATCCAGCAAAGGAGCAAATATAAGAGATGATTAGTTTTATGTTAAGTATTAGTCTATCTAAGGTCTCTTTATAAAGCCTCTGTTTTTATGTACTCTATGTCTTTAATACTCGTATAATAATAAATAGAGTGCCCTAACCAGCCTGACCTGATGAGGTTGGCTGGGTGTTAGGTTTTTCTGGCCTACATTCGGTCCCTGTCTATATTGGCCGACTGATGTCGCTCACCCCCCACCACGAGAAGGAGATAGATCAGGATTTTCCTTTCATCGAACCTGTGACCATAAGGCATTTCGCAGGAGGAGCATTTCATTTGTCCTGGAGGTAGTAAATGCTCCAAAAGCGGATGAACCTTTATTATACTATATAGTCAACGGCATTAGAACGTAAGGGGAAAGTACCACATTAAAGGTCTAAAAGACATCACACGTATCAGCAAAAAATGATTGCATCTCTAGTCAGGATCGAGAAGACCGAATATTGAAATACAAGATTTTGTTGCTGCAAACCAATCCACCGGATTGATACAACGAAGAAAAGGAATAATAAATACAATAAATACAAAGGATAGTCAATGATAGGATATTTCAAAGTCGAGATTAAAAATTAATTACAATTTTAAATTACAAAATCCATCAATAATAACAGGAAAATCCTTTACAATTTATAAGAGATGTCCCATCCTTCCACTTTTCTTACTAACATTGATTAAGAGTTGTTTATTTATGGTTAGTTTAAAGTTTGTCCTGTTGATGTAGAGATGTCTCCAAAACCAATAGATTTAAAAATAATTAAAATTCAGTGCTTATACAAAGTTATTGTTTCATTTTGTAATTTGTTTACTTTATTTTTATTTAAAATTTTATGCAATGATATTTTTTTTTATTAAAAACAATTAACTTTATGTAATAAAATATTTATTATTTTGCTTTTTAAGTTTTTTATTGAATACTAATTGCATTGAAAGTTAAGTATATTTCGAATAATAAAACATTAAGAAAAATATAATATTTTAAAAATATATCTTTATTATTATTAGTTATTTGTTAGTTAGTATTTATTGATTCTAAATCAAAATAAATATGACAAAAACAAATGTCACCATAATAATTGCGCATTGACCGTATCTCCCGGCGCACTCGCGAGCTTTCACGCTCAATTGACGTAAAAGTATCGTCCGCCGTATAGAGGCTATCGGCCCTTTATTTTTTATTAGAGCGTAAGGGATGACCACTTGAGGCCTGCCCGGCCCCACCAAGCGGCCCATTCTAATTTATATAATTCGAAGCAAGGCCCGAGGACCATCTGAGCCTCTTCTAGGGACTCTTCTCCCATCCGGGTCTTTCCTGTTCTGTCCCTTTCCGTCCCCTTTTGCAGCGAGCTTTGTCCGAAAGCTCTGCCCTCACACATTAACTGTACAGCAAAATGAAAGGCAATGCTGAATCAAATGCTATTTTTCTTTTTAGAGATTTGATCATAGTATTGCCCGGTCTATTGATAATAAACTTATTAAAGTTACAAATATACTGCATTAATTAACTATTATACATGTATACGTTGATGCTGTTATCAGTGAGGGTCAGCCATTGAGAATTTTGAGAGCTTCAGATATTTTAGCCTACATGGCACTGAGAACACTAGCCTTCAGAAGGCACCTTACGTTTACGAGATCGAAAAGACGAAGAACATGGCGGCTTACAGAGTTTTGTGGCAGTAGTTTGTAATGACCATATGTTCCAGTTAAATGCGATATGCTGATGATCTTATTCATCTTCAAGCCGAAACGAAAAAAACCAGTTTATTAGTTCATATAAAAAGCCGTTCCATACAAAATGTGTAAGTAAATTAATTTATTGATACATTTCTTGTCAATTCAACGTTGTTTTTTTATTTTTCTATTTGAACGTTTAATCATTAAATGAATTTAAAATAAAGTTTTCTGCAATAAGGATTGATAATATTATAAAACTACCATAATAAAATAAGTTACATATTTTATATTGGGGTTCAAGTTTATGTATTTTATATTGGGAAACTTTCACTTGACCAATGGCCAATCATTGCTCGATTGGTTTCCCCTCCTTTGGAACAATGTAATAAATTGCTAGTTAGGTGGTCGTATTTTTACGCAAAAATACGCACAGTAAAGAAACATAAAATATGCGTTATCGTTATTAGATGAACAAAAAAATATACACGTAAGCTTAAACTATTCTCAGAAATGTACATTATGGTTTATTTAAACGATTTTTAGTTGTAAATTGGGTGGGGACTGCTCGAGACAAAACAACCAAGACAAATAAGAAAAACCTTCAGCCAACAAGATATGCCACCTGGAATGTTCGAACATTACTGCAGAACGGCGCCCTAGACGGGAGTATTTGCAGCAAGTATTCGAGAACATGAACTGTAGCGCTTATGCTGAGCTGAAAAGGGTTGCGGAAGACCGAGAGGAATGGAGATCGAGATGCAAGATTCTGTTGCTGCAAACCAATCCTCCGGATTGATACTACGAAGAAGAAGTTGTAAATCTTGAAATAGAACCGTTAATATACTAACTTACCCCTCTCCCCCGAAAATATTGAATACCTTAAGATATTTTGAATTAAACATATATTTATATTTAAATTACAATATATAGATTGAATCATATTTTTCCATTAATGGATTAATTAATTAATTAGAATCATAATAATTAAATACTTTGATGAAGCTATGTCAAACTCGCGGGCCGCGGGTGAACGCGGTATTTTTCGTTATTTTTTTTAATCTACACTAAAAAGTGTATTTATATCGATTATTCTAGAGACATCACAAGTGGAATATATCAAAATTTGAAGAAATATGGTTGAACAGTCTGACAATTCTCCCAACAGGCATAGTCTCTGGCAGGTTAAAAACGACGTAATGTTTTATGAATAACTTCAAAACCATTTTCCAAATTACATATAAGACATAATTTTTTTAGATGATAACGTATCATATTTAAGTGACAATAGCTGGATGTATATAAAAATATTTTAATACAATGCACCACCTGAAATATGATTAACAGAATTACATAATAAAATAACGTATTATCCTCTTATTCATAATGAAATTTCCACTGTGTGGACTTACCTTGCTGGACACTCTGCTTCGATGATACTCGTATTTGGCGAACCAAGGACGTTAGATGCCTGAAGTCAATGTTGTAGTTGTATAACGTAGTCAAAAACACACATATTTCGTTCGTTTACACACTTCTAAATTATGTCATTACACCAAAAATGTTATTGTTAATGTCACAATAATGATGTTCATTTTAGAAACAATCACTAATTCACATGTCTTACATGCAATCGATTATTATTTAAAATCAAATGATTATAACCCTTTTACTTAATATATTATTTAATATTATTTAAACAGCATAGCTTACACCTCTTGCAAATACATACACAAAAACCTGTATAGACAAGCAAGGACAACCACAGTCCGACATGACGTTCGAGGAAGTATGCTTCTTCGAACAGACACATTATGACGCTCGTGGAGGTACGCTTCTTGGAACATACCCACCGAACACGATTCTCTGACATGACGCTCGTGGAGGTGCCTTAGGCTGACGGCTAAACTACCTCCAGACACCAAATCATCAGTAAGTCATCAACCCGAAAGAAGATCCCTGTAACGGCGGTCGAAATATTGGAAAGAAGTAATTCGCCCCACACGGCTAAGCCCAAAAGCCACAATATAGAAAATCCTTGAGTTTACTTTGTTTCTCAATGTAGTAGCAAGTCAAACATGTAACGTATTTTAAAAATCACGAAGTTTTTCTCAAGAAGAACTAAACAAACATTTTTTACAGTTATGTGAAGTTCTATCTGTGCCAACTCGAATGCATTATTCAGCTTATATTCGTGGTCCAGACCCTCGGCTGCTCTTCAATGGCCTCTGCAAATAACCCCAGTCTCGTGCGAGGTAAAGCTGAGTGTTCTCTCCACTGGTTCCGGTACAGATTTGATTTCCGGTTGGTTCAGTTGAAGTTGTGAACGGACGACCGAGATACATAGTATGTGTACCGTACACGCGAGGAGCTATTTGAATTTTCGTTTAATATGAAAACGCTAAAATAGAATAAAGCGACCTTAGCCATGTCAAGTGAGGAGCTTATGAAACAATGTATGTTTTCAATAAAAGCATTTGATTGCATGTAACGTAAGGAACTACAGAAGAATACTGATTTGCTGATAAAAGTTATTTCAGATTATTATATAGCAGAGTATTATAAAAAAATATCTGCTTTGAAAGCCATCACTTTTTCATTCTAAATCTTTTGTATTCAATGCAGACTTCGCAAATTTAGTTTTTATGCTTTAAAAATAAATAATAATATTTATCATGTGTCTTACACGTTTTCAATTTCAATAACATATTTCGAATAATTAGTTAACAAATGTTTCAAAATTTCCGTTTTGATATTACATCGCCCACCGCACAAAATGCCGGTGTGGTAGATACGTCTTTTTGGCACTAGAGAGGAGCGGAGGGTCGCTGATAAGTTTCGCGAGTTAGACCGAATACAAATACTTTGCAGCGGGAGGTTTGTATATCATTCGAATGTAATCTGCTAATGGAATGCTCACTCACCCAGGCCAATAATATAGATTAACCCATTATTTCAAACGGTGGGCGAGGAGCGTGAAGTCCGGCTCTCTCAAATCAACCTATTTATGTTTAAATATTATGTATATATGTTTCCTCTTTCGAAATGCTACACATTTATATATTTTAAGTAATTAAATATACACATACTATAACGCAACAAATTCTTTTTATACGCATCAATTCGTTCAGAAAAAATATCGGCAGAGGCGGGATGCGAATCAGCGAACCTTGGAACCAACCATTTGTTCAAGTTTATTACCCTTGACCACACGACCATCTACTGCCCGAATCGATACGTCGAAAATCTTGCATTTATAACATTGTTACCAATGTTACCACCGTATAACTATAGTATACCTGTATATTCAGAGTGTGTGTATTATTTTAATTTTTTATTATTCAATCAGTCAGTATTTATTCACAAGCTTAAAATTATTAGAGATAACAAAAACAAACGATTTATAAGCTCTATAAATACCCCCGATTGGTGTGAATTCGATCACTCACACGTGTGATGCCAATCATAGCCTATTAATTGAAATTGCTGATAGATAAATATTCGTCTCGTGAACACCACATATTTATAGTGAATTCCTGCAATAAATATGCATGATACGTGAATGTTGGGATGTAGTCTATGACGTTGGAAGATCAATATTATATCTTTTTAATAATACGTATGCAGCACTTAGCCAAATGTAATGTTTTAATTGCATACTTGTTTTCAACGTGTTGACTATTAAATAGTTTTCAAACGCCTTGAAAATGTCACTTAAGCGAAATTTTTAAATTTATTTTAATCACTTTCACTGGATATTAAGTAAATGCTACTAAATTTAGTTTGCCGGATAACAGTATGCTGTAAAATAACCTAATAAAGGGTCCGCCATTTAACGTTTTTTTTTTTCAACTAGTGCTTATTTCGTGAATGGTAACATTTAGCTCATGTCTGATGTGACGGATAATTAGTTTTATCCTTCCACTGGACGAATATGGTTGTGTGTACGCTTGAACAACGCTGGGAAATATTGCGGCATTACTTTGAAAATCATGGTAATATTGCAGAATGTGTGCGAAAATTGCGTACGGATTTTGGAAGAAGAGAATCACCGTCAGCTCCGTATGTTCGTTATCTTGTGAAAAAAGTGAAAGAAACTGGCATCCTCATCGATAAACCAAAGCGTTAAAAGCCAAAAACAGTGCGTGCACCCGAGAAAATTGCTGCTGTGGCAGAAAGTGTGCGTGAAGCGCCATCAACATCAATTCACCGTCGTTCTCAACAATTGAACATTTCGGAGACATCATTGAGACGAATTTTGCATAAAGACCTTGGTATGACGCCATACAAAGTCCACCTTTACAATGCACTACATTATCATTTATTTTCGAGACAACAATACGCCATAGTGCTGCGTGGGGTAGTCATTGGTAGGGTACAACATATGCGCGGTATCGATGGCCTAGCAAGTCATAACCCTACGTTGCCCTTTGAAATATTGCGAGCGGCATCTGTAAATCTGCTTTTAACAAGTGCAGGAAGCGTGAGGCCCGGGGAAGGGCAGCTAATGTATGAATTAAGGGTCACAACAGGGGTCATCCATAATTAACAGGTTGCATTCATGCCATAAGTAAGTAATGCGTTTAATTATTCCAATAGGTACACACTGGTTTTAATACCTTTGCAAGATAACGTATTTCTAGATCGCTGTCGAAAATTATTTTAAAAAAGCGCGAAATGTTTTCATTCAAAAAATGTTAAGTTGAGATTTATAGCTATCATTTTACTGCAGTTTTATTAATTCATTTTTTTTTTTAATGCAGACTGGCGGAAATTGCGATGTATTTTTGACGATAAAATTATGTTATATTTTTATCAGAATCAAATCAATGCTCGGAAGAAAAATATAAACGCAATTTTGGTGAAATATTTACGGTTCAAAATATGGTAGAAATAGTAATATTAGCTTCTATGTCATTTTTTGTCATGAAGTATTGTTTTATATTTTATAAACATTTATAAACAATATTGTCAAAATAACGAAATGTCAACAATAAAAAAAAGATCTTCTTTTTCTTCCACGTCCGCTTGTAAGCTAATATGCTAACGATATATTTATTAAGAGACTTGTCAAGGTAGCTGTAGTAAGCATTCTTCTGCTTTGATCTAAAATGTGTAATGTGAGTTTTAAGTAATGTATGAAAATATATTTTTTTCCGTTTATGCTGTGTTTTCCAGTAATTAGATAAATATTTTTCTATGATTTGTAACCATTGTAAGGATGTAGGTTATATTGTATTGTATCTGTTAGCAATAAATAAATTAAATAAACAACCAAAAAAGATGAAGAACTCAGACAGGTTTATTTTTGTTTTTTGTATGTTTAGTTTAGTAAACGTGTCATTCCTTGCAAAGTCAAATCTGTGTACATTACATGTCCAAACATATAACACGGCTGCACTAAGTCTTGGTGTCAATCCAGATGTAAAGATATCATATAAAATCACTATCAGCATTAAAGAAAATGACTTAAGAGATATTTATGAAAAAATAACATTTGTTGTTGTGAAGTATTTTAAATAAAATTTCATAGATTTCTCTCTGCTGCATGGAAAGATCTAGGTATGCAGAAGTTCCTCGCTTGGATTCCCAGCTTTCGGTATTCAGAGGAGGCTTTTGGGGGCCCACGGGGGCGACAGGGACCCTAATTTAGCGGCAGGCCATTACGGTCGCAGCTGGCGGAGCGCCCTAGGGCTCCCGCCCACACAACCAAGTATGCAGTCAATAAACAAATGCCTTTTATTTTTTAAATTAAAATAAATACAGAAACGGTTAACAAACAAATGGATTTCAAACAATTTAACTACTGGTTATACTAGTAATAAAGACCTGTATATTGCATACTATAATGTATACTATTTATATTTTGAGCATTTACTTTGAACTCTATTATTTTGATATTCAATAGATAAGAATTTCATACCTTGTTTAAATTTGGATGACATGACCACTTTTCAAAATCAATCTTAAAGTAAAAAAAGTAAACACTGCTGATTCACACCTTAGTTATAAGCAAACTACAAACTAATCACAGTTCAATTCTCTCTTTAGACTTATTGAAAAGTATGATTAATTAGACTACAAACATAAGTAATCTGATAAACTTTTTTTTTCATTTACTGGTCAGTACGTTTGTGCACATTAAATATAATGAAGGTTATATAAATCGCGTAATTAAAGTCTTCGATCAAGTAAAAGAGTAATAGCTTTAAGATGAAAAATACGTATATATATATATATTTATTTATTTATTTATACACAGAATCGAAATTCCAATTGTTTTACAAATATTTAGAAACATAGAGTATACATAAATATACAATAAATAGAGAAAATAATAAAAAATAAAAATAACACAAAAGGATAAGAAAATGACACGTGTCAAAGATCACAGAGATCAAGTAGAACAATACCATCGGCAAAAGAGGAAAAGGATGTAAGAAAAGGATCGAGGTGTGCGGTAGGTCATTTAGGAGTGACATTGCCGTTGTACCAAATTGAGTGCTTGAAGCTCCACAAGCATCGACTGGGATCAAAAACAATTGATGGCTACGAGCACGGGTGTACCTATCTAGAACATAGAAGTTAAAACATTCAAGAATCCCAAGGTTGTGAATTGAACCGCGAAGAAGAAGGAATGAATGTTTGAGTGCAGCAATTTTCCTCCGGGACTCTAGCGAATGGAAAGAAAGCATCCCTAGAAGAAAAAGAGTATATATGTATTATTTAGTTTTCGAAAGTTGAATTTAAAAAGAGATTCAGGTCACTATTTCTAAAAACCTGCACATAAGTGATAAAGAGAAAGAACGCGTGAAAAAGATTAGAATCGCAGTCACGTATTGTAAATACATGGATATGGAAGTTTATTTTTGTAACCAGTAAATATACTTATATTATATTATAATATTGTGAGATGAAAAGTATGGATAATGCAATAATCATGTAGTTGTACTGTATATACCCTGGCATGTATCTCAGGCTGCTTAACGAATACTTCTCTCTGCCCCAGCTGGCGGCCAGCGGCAAGCTTCGGCCATTTTTCTTCTTGCCCCCCCACTTGATTATCTTGTAGCGCAAAAAGTATTGGGACGTCTGAATTTATATGCCAGGACTTAATTGAATATTTCTAATATCCATATCAGTATTATCCAAGAATATTTCGTTATTGTTTTTTTTTTATACCAATGATGATATTTACAATCAATGCAATATTTTGTAAGCTTATCTTTATATTTGTACGTTTTAATATACTAGTTTGTAGGAGAGCACCAAAAGTACGCTGTACACATTTTTTTGATCAATTTGTGTTCACTGTATACTGGGTAAAGATATTTATTGTTTGCAAGGTATCACGGTTTTAGGTATATTTTAATTAATCTTATCCAGCAGTATTGACGATCAAAATTATCTAATACAACTCTACTTAAACTTTGAGAGTATGCATATCAATACATACTGTTATTATGTGGCTTTTTTATGTATTGATGTTCTCTAGATTAAAATTTGCTCTGTCTTACACGTTACATGTATAAGTACGATAATATCTTACTTAGTAGATCTGAAATTTATCTCATTGAGCCGCTTATGAAGCGTTAAGGTTGAAGTGAATCAAAGACTTAGGTGTCAAGAGCTTAGGGTTTAATCATCAAATATATTTTATCATGATAGGTAGGTAAGCATCTAATTACGGTTCAGCTACCTTAACCGCAAAACTAAAATTCCACAATGTTTTAAAACTAAGGCGTTTAACCAATACACCTTATCTGATTAACTTATGGCGCAGAGACGTGGAATCTAACAGTAAGTCTAACCCATAAAATAAAAGTCACCCAACGTGCCATGGAGAGATCCATGCTCGGAGTCTCTCTTAAACGTAGAATCCGAAAACAGGATATCCGAAAAATAACTCAAGTAGTGCAAGCTATTTGACAAATAAGTACATTAATTTGGCAATGGGCAGGATATATCTGTCGAAGAGATTATGGTCGATGGGGAAGAAAATTGTAAGAGTGGTGTCCAAGAACTGCCAAACGGAGTATTGGCCGACTCCCTGCAAGATGACTAGTGACATAGTAAGAATAGTAGGAGTAGCCTGAATGCGGAAGGCAGACGATCAAAGAGGATGAAGACTCACGAGGGAGGCTTACGTTCAACAGTGGACACTTGAAGCGAAGATATTGGAAGGTCAGAGAACTACATATTTGCAATACAATATATCCACTCTATGTTCCAGTTGGCACCTATCTTATTAATATGAAATGGGATTGAGAATAGACTTCAATGTTAGTATTTTTCTCTGTCCTGTAGCTTCTGTTCTCCTTTCGCCCACCTTGCCGCCCCACCCACTGCAGCGCACGTGACCGCTCCAGATGAGACTAATCTGCGCCCACCCGCCCACCGGCTCTGCAAAGCCTCTCGATACGAAGTGATCACAACGGCTCGGTACTCTGAGAGCTTCTTTCGCAATAACAATAATTAAACACGGCTTCGAGAGCCTGGACCAAGAGGTCTGCTGCAAGGCGGCCGTTGTTAGTTGCGTTCAAAGATGGTTCATAAAAAATAGACTCAATGTAATATAACTAAAGCTGTCTGGATTGTTTTTCAGTTACTCCGCAGACGCTTGATATAATTCAAAAGTGTGCACATAAAACCAACAGCAGATTGATAAGAAAAAAATACTTTGACTATCTATGGAGTGATTTAAAAACTCTAAATGATTCGTTGCTTTTAAACACTACTACTCATACAAAATTTAATGGAACCGTGATGTTGATTAGTTTCAGACAGTATAAAAAACGAAAAAAAAAGCACTTTTTGTTGTTAAAAATGGACGGGTATCTCAAACACTAGTGAATATTTTGACGTGTAATTTGGCACAGATGTCAGTGACAGTAGATGATAACAATCTCTAAGCCCGCGAAATAAAATTTCACGGTATTTTTTGCCCACAGTAGTATATATACAGCGCTTTCCTGACTTAACTTAACGATTTACTATATAATAGAGAACTAACACTTTATCTTTGTTATGTTATATGTGAGAATATTAAAAATATGTATAGTTAAATAAGAAGAATAAGTTTATGTTTAAATTACATTTTTTTCACAACTTATGGTCTTTAGTCACAAAAAGATTGTCAAAATGTGATATTGCTCTCAAACTGTTTATCTGAAGAAAATACCTACTAAATATATAATGTTGTAAATGTACGGTTATTAGAATTTACTTTTTGACAACTTTTGTCTCTAATTTTTTTTTTAAACAAATATAAAAAGATACATTTAAGGATTAATTGACAGTAATTACATTCCATTTTTTTTGGTTTATTTTTTTTTGTAAATTCGCTTACCAAGCCACTTAAAGATGGATCTTATGTGTGGCGTGGGATTCATTTATGATATTTCAGTGTTATACAATACAAGACACCTTTTAAGGTACTTAATATAATATATACAAATTATGCTTGAATCATATACATACAGGGTATATATTACAACCAATTTAATAATAAAAGCCGAAAAAATAAAATAAAAAAGACAATTATTTAGCGAGTTTGTAATAAGTATAAAACTTATTACAAGACAATATATATATACAATTACAGAATAGTGATACAAATGTTTGTTATGTCTATATAAATAAAAATATAATAAAATATATAATATATAGAAATAATTAAAAAATATATATAAATAATAAACATTTTTGATACATTTCATTATTTCTCATTGTTAAGCAATTACGTCAGTTCTGTTTGTTAATATTTTGAAGAACTGTTTGCATCATTATTTTTTTTTGACAATCTGCAGTTAAGAAAAACATGTTCGAACATAAATAATAATAAATTTACTACGTCGTTAAGATTTATTGTTTTTCATTAGATGTGGGTATATTAGGACTTTTCTTAAATAAAAAAAAGAAGATGATGTTGATCACGAAATTGTGAAATTATCATTTCTTACGACGGATAAGCTCGAGTTCAAAGCCGTCAAGTGCTGTATATATTTATTGCTTACCCTCGAAGTGCTCATATCCGAACTTTTCACTTGTAATGCGTAAGGGATGTAACCCCAAGGCGTCTCCGAAATGGATGCTAAGGCGCCTTCCATTTCCTGGACATAACATGTAAAACATCTCTATGCAAACACTCAGTCCACCCTCATCCATATCGGATACTTATTCTCAAAGTCGTAGGTGGACCAGAGCCAGACTATTTCCGCATTTTATAAATTTAAATGTGAAATTAATAAATCAAATGAAATTTACCATACTTAGAATAAATTTCAATATTCAAATATGGACGGGAGCGTTGAGCCATTACCCGATCTCCTTTTAAAAAACCCAGATTATTTAACACTCAAATATTTCTCTGATACTATAGCTGTAGTCTAGCTTTGGTTCATTTGGGAACGTAGATGGTTGCCGAGAACTATCTATTAACCCATATGGATCTTCGGGATATAGGTTCTGGCACAAGGCAAAAAACAATCGGACCTTACAGAGCTGTAAAACGGCAATTTGTGGTGTCAATACGCTCCAAATATTGAGCAGATATGGTCCAGTAATATCTTCAGATCATTGAATATCCATGGCAATATTCAATATTTGATACCTACATAAAAATTCACAGCAAACAACAAGAATTGAACAATGGTTGCGAAAGTTCGTGGCTCGAATCCCAGCGTCTGCTGTTTATTTTAATCTAATATTAATTTTATAAACGTCATAAGATGCTGTTTGCTGTGAATTTGTATGTGTGTATCAAATTTATAAATAGTTTTAGGTATTGACATAAAGTGTTTTTATGTAAATTTTTTACGTAAAGAGAAAACCGAAAAAAATAATTTCCCGCAATTCATAGTCATAAGATTGATTAAATCACTTCGTAGGTTATAAAATAAGATTGATGTTCCATAAAAATTTGCTTCCAGATTTTCTGGCTCAAACCAAAAAACCAACATCCAATAACCTTTTCTTCTTCGTTGTATCAATACGGTGGATTGGTTTGCAGCAACAAAATCTTGCATCTCAATCTTCACTCCTCTCGGTCCTCCACGAGTCTCTTCAGCTCAGCATAAGAGATACAACTCATGTCCTCGAACACTTGCTGCAAATACTCCCGTCTAGAGCGCCCTCTACAGTTTCTACCCTCAACCATCCCTTCCATAATGTCGTGAAGAAGACCACCGTGGTGCATGATGTGACCGATCCATCGGGCTCGCCTCTCTGTGATGGTTCTTATTAGTTGCCTATCCTCCTTGATTATGCTGATAACCTCATATCCTTGATGTGAGCAATCCATTGGACAAAACCTTTTAAAATTACTTAAATCGATTAGACTGTTATCTTGAATTAGATGAGAAAAATGAGATTGAGCGAGATTAGATGGCCTTCCAGGACGGCGAGATCCTGGGGGCTTAAATAAAAGGCAGGTATAGTTAATGTTCTCCTGTGGCAACAGAAGCATATGTTCCACCTTCGCCTCTTGAACGACTGTATTACGCTGTATTATCCGTTCTCTCACCTCGTTATTCCTCACAAAGCAATTCCATCGTATATTTTACACAGGTATCTGTTTTCAAAACCCATCAAATACTTGCATTGGCTTTTCAAGATTTACAACCACAATAAAGAATGTTCGCAATATATGAGGTGTATAAACGGTTAATTGTTGCGATTGAAATAGTATTTAAAATGAATGATTTTTCAAAATTGAATTTAGTTTTTTAAGGATTGGTGTCTTTAGTTTACTGCTGCGGGCCTGGTTGGCAGCCGTCCGTGCGCCCAGTGCGCCATGAATACTAACCAGTGGAAATCCTGCCCTGGGCAGACGGTGAAAGCTCCAGACGGAATCTTCCGAAGCTCTGGAATTTGAATTGATTCGAGGATTTCGGAATTAGCACAAGCGGAAGAGCGTGTAACGGTTGATTGAATTATTCTTCGGCGAAATGGACCGATGATATCCACAAGCCGAACAATACTCGAAAATGCTGAAGATTTTCCGAAATATACATTTTCGTCGTTCAATATACTAAATAAATGAAAAAAAAATTTTTGGTGGATTTTTAGAACATATTTCAATTGTTGGAATTTTATGGTTCATTAAAGATCCATATCAATGAAATGTGAGTTTGTATGTAGGTAACAATTGTTGAAATGTAATTGTATCAAGGAGCAAAATATGATAATACTTGAAATGGAATAATTTTATTAAATATATTAGTCTTATAATGATCAGAAATAAATCTAATAATAAACAATAAATAACTTAAAAAATAAATGAACATTTTGAGGTTACTTAATCTGTATTGACAGAAATCATTGATTATAATTAAAATGCAGGAAAATTGTATTGGATATGCAAAAAAGCTGATGGCTTTAAATCAAAACAACGACGAAAACCGTCAATTTTTTTGCCGCTCCCTGTACTTACCTTGTCCAAAAAGCGGCGCTTTGTATATAAACATGAGCTTTCTTTGATTCAATATGTTTTTTTTTTAATTTTGATACAAGCAAAACTTTGTATGAAACCACAAGTTTTATGTGATAATCATCCAACCGATTTTGGTGACATAGCAACTTCATCAGGAACTACCTCCTACAAACTAAACCTTAATTTTAGTAAGGAGCTCCTGAAAAAGGTTCTTCATCACTGAAACCGGTAGAGTGATTATTAATTAAAACTTATTGGTTTCATACAAAGTTTCACTTGTTTTAATCTTAAATATGGCAAACCACAAAGTTACTGCGTTCTACGAGGATGAATATTTTATGTTTATTGATTTCAACATTGAATTTAAAATGAATAATATGATCATTGATATTGTAATAAATCAATTATTTTTAATCGCACTGCTTAATTTTCAATAATATTTACACTTTTGTTGTTCATTGCTTATCACAATTACTGCGACTAACTAAGACGACACTTCCAGAACAATCTAGAAAAATAAAATTTCATACAAAACCATGTAACAATTTATCATCCAAAAATAATTATACCAACTACTTCTCACGCGTTATATTTTTTTTCCATGTGCATCTGCAGATGGAGTTTTAATTCCATAAAAAATGCTAAAAATAAAGCGGTTCGATATTTTCGTGTCCGGCTTTTCCAACTATCGGAAAACACTTTCGGACTTAGTCGATACTTTGCGAGGAGGGAAATCGCTGTAGGTATAATAAGATTTAGTTGTTGCAGTGAGAAAGAATGCGGGTGGGGGCAGGCGCCTTAGTGTGGGCGGGACAAGGGGGCGGCCAGATGCTTCCTCTCACGGCTGTGGGCGGTTTCTGGGAGGCTGCAGAAATATGGAGAAGTCATGATGATGAAACCAAGCCTGTAAAATCTAGATCTTTTCCAGAATCCAAGATTCTTCTTTGACTATAATGTAAAATTTTAATTAATATTATTCATTTTAATTATAACTGTATAAAGAAATTATCTTTTAGTATCTTACTACAAAAATCTTCACTACAATGATACGAGTTCTAAATAGTCAATATTGTTTGTAGTCGTATTAAGTAAATATTAGTTCACCAAAGTTAAGTTACATGATTTCGGTTTAAGCGAGTATAAAATTAATAAAAAAATAATTCTTCAGAGAAAAAATATACTAAAAACACGATTAAAATATTTTTAATTAATATTTAAATGTTTTATGCTGGCTTTTAATATTAAAAACCTAACCAATAATATACAAACGGAAGAAAAGTACGTATATGTACTATTTTTTCAAATAAATATTTTTTTAAACCAGTAAGATTTTTATTATGAAAATTGCATTAAATAACAGTGTTGGTGTTATTTAATAATGGCGATGTTATATATTTTCATATCTTCAAGTGGTTTAATGATTAATAATACTCGTATAAATGTATATGACTATGAGCTTCTAAAGTAGTATTTACATAAGCTCAGATTTCAAATTATCATTAAAAAAAAATATTTTTAACACTTTCGCATCGGTTGTCGGCATATGCCGTCATAAGATTCCCCGAACGTTGACATCGGTTGACGAGATATATCGTTTTGCTACTTTCTTAGAATAGTTTTTTTATGTATTATCTGATAGCTAAAGGATACAAGAACCAATGTGATATATGAAAATAGACCAGATAAGTACATTTATGCTCAAATACTAGTTTTATAATTGACACCATAATTTGTATTTAAACCGAGCCGTAATGAAAGGGTTAATCTAAGCCTGCATACAAGTGCGAAGTAGGATACATAAAGAAATGTTTCTGCATACGGGTGTTAAGTTGGTTACCTTAAGAAATGTCTACAAATGGGTATAATACTGTCAGCTGCTATTCGTCCGTCTTCCGAAAGTGATAAGTCTAGAAAATTTACATTCGTACCTCGATCGTAATTAGATCAGACTTTTCAAATTGAAAAGATAATATTTACTAAAAAAAATGAATACAAAAGGGATATTTTGCGGGTTGAGAGGTGTAGTTGCTGGTAGCCGGCCTGTGGGCGGTGGTTGGCTTGCCAGTGGGCGGGAGGTTGGTCGCCAGCACCCGGCCAGAGTCTCGGGTGGCTGGGCGATAAGTTTCCTCTGCGATAAAAAAAAACAGCGAGACTCTTCTCATCCCCGCGACTGTCTGAGCCATGCAAATTTCTTTTAGGGGTAACTATTGCGCTGCGCTTGTATAGGGGCTAATCTAAAAAAATACGCCAGACCAGCTGTTCACGTAGTTGTATCATACTATATATTGTTTGATATTTTTCATATATAGATAGAAATCTTGCCGATGGCATTGGTTTTCTGGATCTCATCATTGACCAGTGTTAATAAGTTGGTTTAAATGAAATGCCGATTTCAAATCATAATAATTCTCATTACAGGACGATTAATTTTTCAAAAATGAATACAAATGCTTCAAAACATATAGTTTGTCGGAGAATAGGGAAAATGAGAAATATCAATATACATTT
The DNA here is from genome assembly GCA_022606575.1 of Glossosoma conforme. Lineage (NCBI taxonomy): Eukaryota > Metazoa > Arthropoda > Insecta > Trichoptera > Glossosomatidae > Glossosoma > Glossosoma conforme. Next base: position 1,587,441 of record JAGTXR010000192.1, on the reverse strand, counting down.
GGCTTTATTTTGAAATTAATTTAAATAATTAGTTTCGAAAAAACTTATAAATTTTGTTGAGCTGAACAACATTTTCTTAATAATCTTCTTCGTAGTATCAATCCGGTGGATTGGTTTGCAGCAACAGAATCTTGCATCTCGATCTCCATTCCTCTCGGTCCTCCGCAACCCTTTTCAGCTCAGCATAAGCGCTACAATTCATGTCCTCGAATACTTGCTGCAAATACTCCCGTCTAGGGCGCCATCTACAGTTTCTACCCTCAACCATCCCCTCCACAATATCGTGAAGAAGACCATCGTGGCGCATGATGTGACCAATCCATCGGGCTCGCCTCTCTGAGATGGTTCTTATTAGGTGCCTATCTTCCTTAATAATACTCGTATGTAAATCTTTTCTCAATAATTATTGAGTATCATATTTACTAAATACACCCAAATGTATTATTTTCTAATTAAATCGAAATATAATAAATTCTATACGGTCCCGGATACTTATCTATTTAAGCATCGTTAAGTCTATTATTTACAACCCCTTAACAACCGAGTTAATACCCAATTGAAAAATATTGAAGACTGTTTTTATTAGACTTTTGAATGGAGCTTACAAAATACCTTGGGTAAGGCTTAGGCTTACATTGATAAAGTATATTTTATAATTTTTACAAAATTGAAAATAACTTTTACATTTACACAAAAAACGTTACATAAACAATTTCTTTCAGCGTGTTTTTTTTTTTTTTTTTTTTTTTAATATATTCATTACATAGAGCTACAGGTAACATGGTTATCGATTGAATACAAGTTATTTTTACTTATTATTTTGTCGGTATTTAATTCAGTTAATTGACAGTAATCATTTAGCAAACGGTTAAAACCTAAAAAGGTAGGTAAGCAATAATCATTTGGATGTAGAAAAATATAAATTGGCAGAAGAAAAATAATGAAATGGGAGCAAACAATTAATAATATGTTAGGCTAGGTAAGGTTTACATTTCTGTTATACATGTGCCAATTATTCATTCCTTTTACATTAATAATAAGCAGTTTTGAATATATAACTGCCATTAACTGATCACATTAATACTGACACAGTGAATACTGCCAATTTATTTAGTCTATTGCCGATTAATTTTATTTACTGCCAATTCATTTAACTTACTGCCGAAAAACGTGCATTATGGTTTATATGCATCTTTAGCGATCGCTCATTAAGCAGCATCGACGGGCAACATCTTTGGCGGAAGATCTCGTGACGTGCCGAGGTCAGCCATTTTTTATTTTATTTATATCTCTATGGCAACTCATATGAATCATTTTTCTTGTACGAAATTTTACGCAGAAAAATAATTTGCGTTGTGGTTGATGATAATTTGAAAGATCAGATTTTTTGGACCGAATGTTGGCCGGAATAAGCTAACACCCAGCTAACCTCATCAGGTCAAGCTGGTTAGGGCACTCTATTGTCCTGGAGGTAGTAAATGCCCTCCTAAGGCGGATGAACCTTTATGGTCAACGGCATTAGGATGTGGAAATAAAGGGGAAAATACCACATTAAAGGTCTTAAAGACATCCCACGTATCAGCAAAAAAATGATTGCATCTCAAGTAAAATTTTCCGGAGATAAAATAGTCCCCCAATCGGATCTCCGGGTGGGGACTGCTCGAGACAAAACAACCAAGACAAATAAGAAAAACCTTCAGCCAACAAGATATGCCACCTGGAATGTTTGAACATTACTGCAGAACGGCGCCCTAGACGGGAGTAGTTGCAGCAAGTGTTCGAGGACATAAACTGTAGCGCTTATGCTGAGCTGAAAAGGGTTGCGGAGGACCGAGAGGAATGGAGATCGAGATGCAAGATTCTGTTGCTGCAAACCAATCCACCGGATTGATACTACGAAGAAGACTGCCGAAACCTTGAATTAGTTACTGAACAAATATATACAGGCCTTTAATAAATATATTTTATTACATGATTGTCTCCTTTAAATTAATTCATTTCATAAACTGAATATGTTAATTTATATTCTTTATTTATATAACAACTTAAGAACAACTTAAGAACAACAAAGCCCCTGGAGAAGACGGAATTACATCTGAGCTTCTGAAAGTAGGAGGAACCCCTCCGTTGAAAGAGCTTAAAAAACTATTCAACAAGGTAATAGAACATGGAGAAACCCCGTCGACATGGAGTACGAGTATTGTGATATTGTTCCACAAAAAAGGGGATAAATCACTGCTCAAAAACTACCGACCCATTTCCCTTCTTTCCCATGTGTATAAAGTATTCTCCAGAATTATAACAAACAGGCTGACGGGTCGATTTGATGAATTCCAACCTCGAGAGCAAGCTGGGTTTAGGAAAGGCTTTAGTACAATTGATCATATCCACACGCTAAGACAAATCATTCAGAAAACCGAAGAATATAATCAGCCACTCTGCCTCGCCTTTGTAGACTATGAAAAGGCATTTGACTCAATCGAGACTTGGGCAGTGCTAGATTCACTACAACGCTGCAAAATAGACTATCGGTATATAGAGATAATAAAATCTCTATACAAATCTGCAACAATGATGGTCCAGCTCCATGATAGCACTAACAATATTTCTATAAACAAAGGTGTTAGACAAGGAGATGTTATATCTCCAAAACTCTTCACAAACGCCCTAGAAGATATTTTTAAACTGCTATCCTGGACAAAATGTGGAATAAATATTAACGGAGAGTACATTTCTCACCTCCGATTCGCAGATGACATAGTGCTAATAGCCGAATCACCTGATAAGCTCCAAGACATGCTCTACGACCTCAATGAAGCGTCGAACAAAATTGGTCTGAAAATGAACATGGATAAAACAAAAGCCATGATTAATAGTCATATTTCACAGACCTTCGATCCTATTTCCATTGGAGGAACAGAAATAGAGGTTGTAAACGACTATACCTATCTGGGACAAGTAATACAACTAGGGCGAAATAACTTCTCAAAAGAAATCGACAGGCGCATACAACTGGGATGGGCAGCATTTGGAAAACTAAAGTACATTTTTAAAGCGAAAATTCCGCAATGCCTTAAAAACTAAGACGTTTAACCAATGCATCCTCCCTGTATTAACTTATGGCGCAGAGACGTGGAATCTGACAGCAAGTCTTACCCATAAAATAAAAGTCACCCAGCGTGCTATGGAGAGATCCATGCTCGGAGTGTCGCTAAAAGATAGAATCCGAAACGAGGAAATACGCAGAAGAACTCAAGTAGTGGATGCTACCCAACGAATAGGCACACTCAAGTGGCAATGGGCAGGACATATCTGTCGAAGAGACGACGGTCGATGGGGAAGAAAAGTATTGGAATGGCGCCCAAGAACTGGCAAACGAAGCATTGGCCGACCCCCTACAAGATGGACCGACGATATAAGAAGAATAGCGGGAGTGACCTGGATGCGGAAGGCGGAGGATCGAAGAGGATGGAGACTCATGCGGGAGGCCTACGTTCAACAGTGGACGGACACAGGCTGATGATGATTTATATAAACGTTAATGTATGCAGCTTTTATACCATATATATGATTTGCATATGATGTAAAACAAATATGTATCATAAGCCACAAGGGATATTAAACCAGTTTATAAACTCGTTTATTTTATAAGCTTAAGAAAATAACTAGATAGATAGGTGTAGGATTCTAACAGCAGGCAGTTCACTAAATATTGTTAAGGCCAATATTAGCTAATTAACAATTTAATTAGCTTCAAAAATCAACGTATATGAGTGTCATCTGTGATTTCAATTTTAAATTAATCTAATAAATAAAAATCATACTTTTCTCAATGAAGTAAGAAACAATCCCACTCGACATCTTATCTAAATTATATTAAAGTTAATAGAAAAATTATACATGATTTTCCAGAAAACCAATCCAACGCGATCATTGTAGCAGATAATGTCTCCAAAATATTAATCAGAATCTTCATAAAAACCTAAAAAACGATTAAGCTATCTTTTGTTTCACGTTTCAAAATAAATATACTCGTACTATTTCAACTGACCATGGAACTTAAGCATTGTTTGTAAAAATAAACTGAAAATGTGCAAATACACCGTTTAGGAATAATGGCGATCGTTGGTTGTATCGCATCCCCTTCCGGGGGTTATAAATTTTAATTTGGTAGCGTCCGGAAACTTTTTTATTCCCGCTGTAGAAGATGAGGCTTTTAATTAAGGTTATGAGTGGCTCTTGAGGGCGGGTCGAGGCTGGGGGGCGGGAGAGCTGGTGGCAAGGGGGCGGAACGCAAAATTGAATTAATTGTTGAGATTTTTTCATATTCTTTCAAAGTCAATCAACGATGTGTGCGTAAATATGTGAGTACAGTTTTCGGTACAGTTTTTTAAGGTCATTATTTTAAATTTGAAAATTTGTCACTCTACACTCTCCTCTAGCATTTTCTATACCTTGTTCAAGCTATCTATGTATCAGAAATTCTACCAAATACATTCTATAAATTCATTTTGGCATTCAGAGTGCTTAAACGAGGGCTTCAAGAACAAGGCTTTTTTAGTAAATTAAATAGATAAATAATTCATACCTTATTTTAACATGGATCACATTGAGCAGTGTTTCACTTGCTAAAAGACTGCATATTCACTATCAATAAAGAATTCATCAGTTCCAATGTGTACAAACGTACTAATTACAAAAGTTGTATAGTACCCGAAGCACATTTGATCGATGATTTGTAATACCTTTTATGAGAAAGAATAATACCACGTTTGTGAAGCTATTTGATCCTAAAAACGACTCTAAGAGTACGCGGTTTTTGTGATCATTGTTTGTGGTCATCCATCCAATTACTCTCAACGACAAATGTTGCTTCGCTTTAGGGATCGAACGAAAAAATAAGCGCTCAATAGAATACATGAATTTATATAACTTATACATTGCATTACAATATTTACTAAGTAATTAGCTCTTAATGATTAAAACTTTGAATGATACTAATTTATATCAATTAGACATGAAAAAATTGGCATGATGCTGAATAATATTTACACAAACACAACAAATTCAAGTTACGATTAATAGTATATATTTATGTAGTTTTTTTAGTTGAATATTATAAGAGAAACATTTTTGAATTAAGGTACTAGTTTACAAGTACGTTACCTTAAGGTTGATTGATGCTGAAGGCCAACATTATGTTTTTATTTTTCTAGAAAGTTACTGATTTTATATGTTGAATATCAGATTATATATTAAGAATACTACAAATATTAAGATAACAAGTATTTTTTTTATATGCATTCAATGATACAGAAATTATATGAGATTATATAAGCAAATACTTGAAATATCGAATAATATTGTGCAGCGTAAGTATGTGAAAATATATTATTAATGTTTGGGACCCGTTCAGTATGGTATGGTATGTACCGTTTGGCCCAACGCCAGGGAGGCGGCGCATGGAATACCTGACAAATATTTTGACACCTCACCCAATGTGTGTTCGGAACATTTCAATTTATTCCCTTCAATTTTGACAATTTAACATTTTAAATTCACGCACAAATGTAAACGATATCTGTTCGGTGGCGATAACGCACCATTTTGACAATCTACTGAAATTTCATTTATGTCCAATGTCAGCTGTTTCGCAATTGCGAAATTGATTACTGCAATTGTTATTTGTATTAATTGATCAAATAAAAAGTAATTAAAGAGAGTTTTCTACTCTCCTATATTATAAATAAAGAACTGTAAAAATACTGATTATAAATATTTGAATATTATCACGAGTAAGAAAGATAAAATATTATTTGTTTATTGCAAATATGCCTACTTTATATTTACATAAATAGGGAATCCAGTCACACTTTTCACTTGAGTACTGAAAGTAGTAAAATATGAAATAAATTTTATTCGAATTGTATAATTTTCAGTTTATTTTTATTAATGAATAAACAAAATTAATTTTTATTTCACGTTTATTTTTTAGTAATTATACCTGTTCCGGACAAGATAGGTTTTATCTTAAGAAATGATTTTATTGGGGTATTTTTTACTTTTCTTACAAGTAGTGTATCCTGTTTTAATAAGTAAATTTATGAGAATGGAAAATTAATATATTAAGAAAAAAAAGTTTGCTTACATCGGCGGGTATAGCTCAATGGTTTGCTTTGCAAGATAAAGGTTATGGGTTCGATACCCGACGGAGATTTAAAAAAAATTAAATCGATTTCTGAGCTCTAAAATACCCCAGTTGGTGTGACTTTGATCCCACACCCATAAAATGCCAGTCACAGCCTATTAATTAAAATTGGTGGTAGACGAAAGTCGTCCCGTGAAGACCACCCATTCATTGTAAATTCCTGTAATAATAAGGATGATACATGAATCTCGGGTTGTAGTCTATGACGTTGGCGGATCAACACTCCATATTCAGCGCTTAGCCATATGCACCATGGTAAGCGTCATAGAATTCCACAGATGAGACTTCAGAATTACTATCACCATCTGTGGGTATTCTCCTGTATGTGCTTACATAAAAAAACTGGCGAATACAATGTGCATTAAATCTGGAGCTATATCATGTTAGTTAGTGACGACAAATTTGCATTTGAGAGATTAAAGTTATATTCAAGGTGTATTAATTATTATAATATTTACACGTGAGCGTCACGGCTTCGTTGTAATCAACTTCCACGCAAATACTTGGATTGCTTTCCACAGTGTTAAATATTCACTAATAATGTACACTGTCACATTCCGCGGAGGTATATCATATTGTTCACTTTGGTGGAATGTTAATAATGACGTGGCCCCCTTCTCCCGGCGGGGCTGAGCTCCCGCCCAGGAACCCGCCCCCGGGAATGCGAAGCTCGATGCACGTAAAGCCGCCCATCGAGTCATATCGTCGATGTCATAGTCTAAATCAGATGCTGGGATACTGTTGATTATTCAATCCGGCGGTCCACTGAATCAAAACAACTAAATAATCACTAATAATGCTAATTTTGCGATGAAATCTACATATATTAAATTGATGTACACAAGCCAATTGTGACATATTGATGATAATATAACATTGTTTCATTACACTGTACGTCAATAAAATAAATAATTATTATTTATACACTAATTTCACAAAAAAACATGATTTGGATTCGACGTTAAAAGCAATATCAAGTGGTTTCACGCTGAGCCGAAGCATGTCTTTTGTTAATAGAAAAAATATATTTAAAACACGTTGACAAAAATGGAATCTTATTTTGAATTATCATGTTGGTCACAACATTTAATAATGCATTTTTTAAGTTATAATTTTTCATCTAGGATTGCTTTTTGAGTGTTATGAATTGAAATTCACGGACAAGCAAGTATAAGGATATATTTTTATTTTTCAATGTTTTAAATAATAAATATTAATATTTTTTTTATTAATTTAAATAATTATATAATATTTAAGACGTATCTATACATAAAGATATTAAGATCCGTAGTTTCCACATAAACGTCTTAACTTACATTTAAAGAATCAATTATGTTTAAAAGAAGAGTCGAGTTTCTGAAATATTGTTTTAATTAATTTAATAAATAAATGCACGAGATTCGTGTTATATAATTTATATTATGTTATGAAGGTAATGTTAGAATAAATCTCATATTTTATCAATTATTGCCGATACTCGGCTGCTGGTAATACAATATTGGTCCATCTTGCCTGGCGGGCGGTACATTAGTCCGCTATCTCGAACGTTCCTCGCCTAAGTACGGAAGACGCTTTAAGCTGCCGGTAAAAGCTCTAGAAGCTCCCGGGTTAATTAATAATTACTAGCGAAAAGCACAAAAGCTCGAGCTATGGTGTATCTTTAGGTACGGCAGCTTATGTAGACTTTCCTATATTATATACTTTGTACGCCACTCAGCTGCAAGTATTGATTTACAAATCCATCTCACTGAGAAGTTTTTTGGCCAACATAATCACACATTATATGATTAATGCTTAAACATAATTTTCTTCATCTAATTGATAAAAGAAATTTCATTTTTAAGATAACGTTTTGCTTTGAATTGTTATGTGTGTTCATTGTTGAATGTTTGCATACATCTTCATCGGATTGTAAAATATTAATAATATTCGAAATATATTTTTACTCCAAAGCCAATTAAAATGTTTTATACTAAATGGAAAATCTATGAACAGATTAAGTAAAACACATTTTTTTCATTCTGCGTTGATATATTTACGTAATGTACAGTTAAAATATTCATGAATTATAAAAAACTTATTTATAATAATTATTTAGTATTAAAAATAAGAATTCTTAAATTTTGCTTTTAAGTCTAAGGTCTTTTTTAATTAAAGGACTTGATTCTTTGATACTAATTATTTTATTGAAAAATATAATTAAAAATATTATTACTATTTGCATGCATAAAAGTAAAATATACAAAAAATATAATAAACAAATTTAAAAATATATAAATATCTATTTAAAAATTGTTGGAACAGATGATGACATAATTTGCATAATTATTCGATTTTCTTAAAAATGCTGAAAAATCCCTGTTCTTTATTGGGAATCATGTAAGTTTCCGTATGAACCTCTATGTACATAATTGTCTTGGAGTAAGGATAAGACAAACGTAGCTAACAGATTTGTGTGTTGATAATTTGTGGTAATCGTGTGCACCAAATATAAAACAGATTTGGAGAAATAAAACATGGAACAATGCGAAAAATATCGGCTTAAATATTTTTTGACAGCAACTTGTAAAGGTTCAATATAAACAGTGAATTTGGAAAGAATATCAATAAATAATAAGATGCATAACATATTAGTTTTAATTTATTCAGGGTGTACTCGTGTCATAAAAAGTTTCGTTTTGGTTGAGAAGCAAAGGCTATTGAAAATCCCCGGCGAAAAGTATTTTACGACCGGCTTAGTAATTAATATAACCTTGTAGAATATTCATTCTTGTTATAGATTAGACTTAAGCCTAACTCAGAGTAAATAAAGTAGGTGAGCGAACGGCTCCCAGGGGTGTATTCATTAACATTAAGACGGCGATATTAGAAAGGGGAAAATGGCGAAAGTTGCTCCCGAGTCGGCGAGCCCGAGGATGCTAAGTTGCTTAGTTGGAAACACCCCTTTGGTGTGTATAATTAGGAATATTATATTAAGGGATCAAACGGAGGCTGAGGCCACATCTACAGCTGCCAAGGCCGAGACTTCCACGAACACGCCAAAAGTTACATGAAGAAAATAATGAACATTGAACCTACGCATCTTTGATAAATATTGTGAAGGCATTAAGAATATTCCACTAATTAAAAATTTATATAAATAATTCTAGTAGTTCTTCACATGTGAAAGAATATACATTTTTTTAAATCATGAAACATAATATATTGTTTAATTAAGTGAACTTTTCAAATTGCGTAAGATTCTTCAGATTATTTTTATTTTTTGGAATATATTTCATTATTACAATACAATACATAATGGATAATTTATCCATACCGATGTTTTTAATATTTTACGAATGTATCAATACTAAAAATACATCAACAACTCTTTATTTTATTCTTCAAGTCATTCGGTTGAAGGATTGGTCTTGGTGGATCGCGCTGTGTATAGAATAAAAGTAAGATACATAACTCGTAATTGGAATCTCAGCATCAGCCGTGTATTTTTCTCTCAAATCGATGAGAGAAATGTCATAAAAATAAAATATTTGATGCAGATTTGTATTTGTGTATCAATTTATTACGTAAGATTATTTCACTGAGCTTTTTCTAATGTTATAACCACGGCCGTTTTTTATCACTGAAAGTGATAAAAAAAGACAAGAGGCCTTTGAGATGTGGTCGTACAGAAGAATTCTCGGAATTTCCTGGAGAGACCACGTCACGAACAATGAGGTTGTCAGGATAATCAAGGAAGATAGGCACCTAATAAGAACCATCTCAGAGAGGCGAGCCCGATGGATTGGTCACATCATGCGCCACGATGATCTTCTTCACGATATTGTTGAGGGGATGGTTCAGGGTAGAAACTGTAGAGGGTGCCCTAGACGGGAGTATTTGCAGCAAGTTTTCGAGGATATGAATTGTAGCGCTTATGCTGAGCTGAAAAGGGTTGCGGAGGACCGAGAGGAATGGAGATCGAGATGCAAGATTCTGTTGCTGCAAACCAATCCACCGGATTGATACTACGAAGAAGAACCACGGCCGCTGCTCATCCGAATTCTAAAAATTATTCCTCCAGCATATACCCACAAAAGACAGACTTATCTTACGTAAGCTGAACATCCATACACTGTAACAGTCTGTCGACTAAGAAGTAGTAGTTTTTGAAATTCATTTAAAAATGTCAACGGTAACCTATGGAATGCTCTTTGGGTTCTAAGTTTACTCCTTCATACAATCTGGTTTCTTCAAGAAACAGATCATTATACACTTATAATAGGATATTAATATTATTTAGGTAGCATTTATGAAGAAAAACTGATTTTAATTCAACAATTATTTTACCGAACTCCGTGGAAATAGTTGAAAATAGATACCTCCTAAGTGCATATTATTCCTTCAAGAACTGAGGTGACAAAAGGAGGGTGGAGAGGTCCAAAAGGGGAGGAAAGGAGAGGTAAGGGAGTAGTCCACTGGGGGTTCATCCCTTAACGTAAGACACTCTGGTAGAGGAACTTGAATAATTTAATTCAATTTAATAATTTACAAGTTTGTACATAATAGGTCCATACCAACTTGCACTGCCTCTAAATGCATAAAATTAACACATCAGAATTAACGAATAATGTAACTTTATATAATATTTTTAATTACTTTATAAATCATTCGTAAAGTTTAAAGAAAAATAAACTTGAGAATTCATGTATATAATTATTTTATTTAGTGAAATAGTTTTTTGTTTTTTTTTTTTTAAATAATAGTTATAGTTGTAATTTAGTAGTTATGAATGAATGGTTATCATTAAACGATTACAAGCCTCATATTAAATGTATTTTCAAGGGAATACCTCAGAAAGCCGCCACACAGTTTTATATCCCATTTGGTTTTATAAGAAGGCTCAACATGATCTTGATGATTTGTATGTGTGTAATTTATTTATTTAACGGAAACAACATAAGATACAGCTAGATAAACAGCATAGAAAATTATATGTATATAAGAATCATTATAAAATAACAACAACAAAACGATATATAATAATACAAATATATTGTAAGTAAATAGACATATAATAAACAAATATAGAAAAACTAGCTATAATCTAAAAACATAATAATAATGAAAAAAAGCATATTCTTTAACGTATTGGACTAGTAGTTTTTCATATTAAAGAATGAAATAAGATATCGGTTTCGGTGTCATTTTTTCCTTCATTTAAAATTTAAATCAACTAGTTTTACAGTGTATTATTTCATTATGAAAAAAAAGTATCTGTCAAACTTCACAGAGATCCAGGAAACCAATCTCATATACAATTAAAGGTATGTGAAAATAGTATAAATGTGTCCTGAAAGCTCATTTAAAAGCGACACATTGACGCGTGTAATATACTCGTACCTTCACAAGTCATATTTTGTATGGAGAAATAATACCAGCGTGGGAGGGCGAAAGTTTCATAGTTCGCAGCATCCCTTTCAATTTCACCATAAATACATCCATCAAACATAGCGCCGGGAGCGGAAGAACTTTACTTGTTTCGTTTAAGTTTCATCCCCTATGAGTAACAAGGTGTTGGCAAACTCCTTGGAGTTATGTGAGCAGAGATCGCGATGTCAGTTTGGCCACTAATTCCTGAAGACGGAGGTGGGGATCATAAATCTTCGCTGGAGGGCAAAACTATCCTTCAGACCGGAGATATCTATAAGGGATATGTATTCCGGGTACACAACGTAATATTATATAAGCCAGACAAAGGGAAACACAGTTTCGCCTTATATTTACTTTTCATTTTTATATTTTGAAATCAAAAATATTTATTTTTTACCTTGTTTTTACACATATCATGTAAGATAAGTTCTTTGTTTAGTAGACAAGTTTTGACTAACTCGTAGCCTTTCTCGATCCATCAATTGTCGCAGAGAAATTATCTTACGTGATCCATGTAAAAACAAGGTAAATAAATACATATTTATTATTTATAATGAATCTCAAAGTGAATGCTGTAAGCATTGAAAAAAAATTGAAATCCACTTCAAATGTTAAACAAATAAAATAATGCTACTGTGTTTTAAAATATTATAGATAATAGATTTTTTTCAATTTTTATTGTAACATTATTTTATTATTCCAATATTCTAATCTACTTTTTATAGATCATTGACTATATTACAATATTATTATTAATTAAATATATACTATACATAAAATTCTTTTTTCAACGCGTCAATCCAAGCACAAAAATAACGGTAGAAACTCGGGATGCGAACCGCGGACCATGGAAACTAACTATGATATACTATGCATATTTGATTTCCAAGGTCCGCGGTTCGCATCCTTGTGACTGCTACTATACATATTTTTGATTCTGATCTGGGTTGATTCCGACATTGAAAAAGAATTTTATGTATAGTATATGTATATTTAATTAATAATATTATAGATAATTTATGAAACTGCTGTTTGTAAAAATGAGAACATAGTCTCGTGCATTTTCTATGTCATTCATTTGTAGGTAATCACTTTTACTAGCGAAAATACAATTTAAATTTCTAAATTCAGTGAATATATCAAAAAACAGTACTATTTGCACATTATATATAAAATATTTAGTATAAAACTCTAGTGATTTTATTTTCTTTATCTACTTTAATGGGAAATAACCTATATGTACTCGTATATAATAAATATATAGTTGTCTTTCATATACGCTTTTTAGCTGGAATAAATGGACACCTATGGTGACCACAAATTGATGCCACTCTGTTGTGACAGCTACTATACATCTCGGTTTGATTCTGATCTGGCTTATATTCCGACATTCTAATAAGTACGGAATATGTATCGTTCTTAACGATATTTCAAGATATTGCGAGACCGGGGTTGATGAAAATATAGCTTTAATTTTAAAAAAACTTAAATTTTCTATATACTCGTGTACTACAAATTGTCACAAAGAATTGACGGTAAATAATATTAACGTTAATAACATGATATAATTAAAAATAATGCACAACGTTAAATGAGACAGTAAAAACTATCCAAATATAATGAAAATAATATTATATTTTTTAATAAAAGATCTACACTCTTCTTGGGTAAGAATGAGATAAAGTTTATTTATGATCCTAATTCAGTATATTTATATATAAATAAAAAACATTTGCCAGTTAATCTTGATTACAATTCCACGTCGCAATTTCATTTTCTTTTCTTACCACTCTACAAAAAGTAAGTCGTGGTCAACCAGTAAGAAGAAACGTTTAAAAAAAATGTTCATTATAATCAATAGCAATCAATTTTAAAAGCATTGAAAAAATATAAAGAATAATAATTGAATCCAGGTATTAAATTACAACAATATAAAATCGTTGATGCTGCTAAATATTCTTCAAGGTATCAAGCTGGAAAAACTTATACACCATGAACTAACCGTCATCTACGCTGAAGATCAAAGATAGAATTACAAGTTTTTTTTTAATTGAACACAAAAATGTAATATTATATAATGGCCTAATACATTAAGATAACACACACACCTTGATTTTATAATGTCTTTTTTCAACGGTTTTACTCGCACACATGTACAAGCTGTAAATATGTGTGTACTAACGTATGAACTAATACTTATACATACCTATATAAGGCACTGCCAGTTTTTAGTTTAATCATTATTGAAGATGGTCTACAGAGAGGCCAAAACATATAATCGCTTAAAACAAATGTGAATAAAAACTAAATATTTTTAATTTGTTAATTTTTTAATAAAATTACTTTAAAATTATAATTGTGCAGTTTCAACAAGTATCGTCAGTTACTTCACCAAGTATTGTCAAACCTTAATGTTATTTATAAAAATGAATGATTATAATTCTCTTGACTTACTAAAAAATTTGTTAGTGATATTCGATTTAAAAAATAGTTCGATGTTTTTAAGCATGAGTTAATTTAGCCAGCAGCAAAGGCACATCGTTAGCACCGTGCTGTTTAGAACACCGAAATTTAGTAAAATGGCCACATACCAAAATTCGGATGGGTCACCATCTTTTGCGATAACCGCGTCTCGCTGGTGGGTTTAGGTCCTAAACCAACCAGCGAGGATATCCTAAACTTTAGGATATCCTCAGGGTCAAATGGTTCATGCCTTGGGAGCGTCAGGCTAATCATCCGATCTCCTTAAAAAATATGAATCTGAAACATATTTTTACAGCAGCCGTCTTTTCAAGTGCTCGAGCTTCAGCTCTGAAGATCGAATAAAAAAATATGTTTCCAGATGGATCTGTGACTGCAGAAATACGTTGGGACGAAAAATGGACAGTAGCAAATTATGAAACTGAGTGATGGCAATTATTGATGACTATTTGCGCAAGAGAGATCGTATAGAGCGGATCTGGAAAAAATAAAAATTAACAAGTAGTTATATCATATACAAGTTTAACACTTACGACGTCAAGGACATCCGGATTAAGACACAAGTGAAGAGTAAAATCATGACGATAGTGTACGTATATTTAATATTTAAACGGAACTAAAAATGAACGCTGAAGTTTAAACTTTTTTAATAATTCCTAAAATGTTATTTGACTCTTACTTCATCAGGTTTCAGCGCCCCTTGTTTTCTATGTCCAGCAAGAAGCCATTCATCTCGAGAGATGCTGTTTTGATTTACGAGGGTCAGCCGCGGTCCAACAACCCAGCAGCAGTAATCTGTACTCGGGCTTCGGTCTACTATATAAGCAAGCCAACTCATACAACAAGGATCTCAATTTTCATCGACTTATTTAGTATTTTAACAACTATATTGTGATAAGTAAAGATGAAAAAAACTCAAATATTGTAAAAAAAATACATATTATTAATAAATCTCCTGTTTTATTTTTAACATGATAATGGGTTAGCAACAAAACAAAATAATATATTTTTTAACCATTGCACCCTGAAATTTCACATGGTTTAATAAGTTTCCATTTTCTTAAGACATATTAGCACCCGGAAGACTACCTGGGAAATACGAGTATATCCAGTTCGAGAGCCCAGAAACTCAAATAGATGCAGCTTTCGTATTCGAGGCATATTTAAGGTGTTAATAAGAATTTTCAAAATTGGAAAATTAGCCTGACGCAAGATCCTGCCCATTGCCACTTGAGTGTGCCTGTTCGTTGGGTAGCATCCACTAGTTGAGTTCTTCTGTGGATATTCTCATTTCGGATTCTATCTTTTAGCGACACTACGGGCATGGATCTGTCCATACCACGCTGGGTGACCTTTATTTTATAGGTAAGACTTGCTGTTATATTCCACGTCTCTGCGCCATAAGTTTATACAGGGAGGATGCATTGGTTAAATGCCTTCTTAATGATAAGAATAATTTGTCTCAACAAATAATTTATCTGAACTCATAATTGAAATTAATGATGTATTTTCTTACAATAATTGCAGAATAACACGTTTACTGTACGCGTTGCCTGCACTTATTAGATATATTTCGGCCATAATTTATATCCTAGAGGATAAGCCAGGGGGCGAAGCACCGGCCCGCGTACATTGGATTTTAATCATGTCCCGCCCGGCGATAGAAGAATAGGGGGCCGCGGACCATTCATCAACCGGACCCGCAACAGTTCATAACTTGATCGCCCCTGCGAATCGAAAAATTAGCTGCCTTTATTGCATCTAAGAACCATTATTTATATTTTTATATTGTTTTATATTTATAAGACAATACAGAAACTTTAATGAGTGAACAAAGTAAACATAATTTGATTCTTTGATAGTAATTAATTTATGTGTTTATGTATTAATGGGTTATAAAAATAATATTTAAAAAATAAAATTAATATAATTTATATTTTTTTATTTCCAAATTTAGATAACATAAACTATGAACGTTGATTTTCAGGTGTTAATTATTTGCTCAAATATAATTCATTCGAACTCTGTTATACATCGAGGTAATGTAACGCATATAAAAATATATAGTATTCTATTTTTTCGTAGAAAAAAAATTAATACGAGTATATTTCAACATTCTACAAGGTTTGCAGTTTGAAAACTTGTGTCTCACGTTTATTTACTGCTATTTATTAAGGAGAAAAATGTTATATAATATATAAGTGTTCACTAGACTTTACCCGCTTTACATCCGCATCACACCGGATGACAATTAAGAATTGTTGATGATTAAATCATTCAGATTATGATCATTTAGCAACTTATAAGTCCAATGGGATTCCTCTTTGAACAATTGCGGCCACATCGTTAAAGAGAAGGAATTCATGAAAAGTAACTAATTGTATTAACGAGTAAAAGGAAATGGAAGGTTGATTTTCTTACCAATGATGATGTTTACTTGCAAGTGTCATCTTTCATGACTCCTTAGATAAAGACTTTTTTTAAATAAACGTGTAAGGCGAGCGAACAAAAATAGCAGACAAAAGATCGCATATCGACACTTTTTGGTAAATTTTTGGATATCAAGCTGATATCAATAGTACTTGATTTGATTGCGTCATTGTTGACAAACAATTCGTAATGTAACGTCACCATCAAATGCAGAAAATAGTGTATATAATAATCGGCGCCCATGACGCCGTTTAACGTTACCGCAGACGCCCGGCGTCGCTCTTAACGTCGCCTCAAACGCTAACGTCGACCGCGTTGTTCGGGGTAACCTCGACGGTCGCCGAGAAGCCTTCGCGAGAAAGGGACGCCACTAGACGAGGCTGGAGGGCAAGAAAGGGACGGCGATAGATTTTCAAGATGTACGAGTGTAATGCATGATACGACTCGCTGTTGTAAATGTGTATAGCGAGAGTTTGATAAGAAGGCGGGAAGCAGCGGAAGGAACCCGATATTAAATATTTGATCCAATTAAAAATAGAGCAAAAGTTTCATACTGCCCTGAATGATGCATGCAGAGTCAAGACTATACTCCTCGGCTGGTATCGCACCACCAAACATATGCACCGAAGAATTGCATAAGGCAATAAACCAACCGTCCCACTGCTTGAATAATCAGATATCCCCAACACCCAGGCTGGAGTCGCAAAGCAGCTTTCTGAGATCCACACAACCTCTCACATCCGACCCTGAAAATGAGAGACTCCAGCTCTGGCAATAAGTCGCGTCAGAGGATTTCATTACTCCAAAGGAAGGCCTCCCAACTGCCAAGACTGCCTTGACTGGCGGACCTGGTAATCCCTGAACAGATTAAAAACCGGAATTGGTGGAACAAAAGACAACCTCGAGCGGTGGAGAATGCTTCGGCAAGAAGAGTCACTATTGCGTGACTGTGAAGACCTGCAGACCACCTCACACCTAAGATCCTGCTCCATGTACTCCAACAAAATGCACATCTCAGGACCTAATGCTGGGCAACACACGGGCTATCGATGTTGCCAGTTACTGAGCAAAAATAATTTGACGTCGCTGACACGAAGAAAAGAAGAAGAGCGTAAGATTATTTTTCTTCCATATCCACTAGTTAACACACAGTCTAGCTTAGTATTTCCTGTACTTCCTACTTAGCTAGAGTATATGGTGGCTAGATTGCCGTAAAAAGTGTCACCTACTTCTGTTAGCAGCTGACACGAAGCAGAAGAAGATAGTCAATTTATTATTATTTTGAAATGCAATGTTGAAAAAAATAATTAAGTAACAAATAATCTGGGTAATCATTAAATCATTTTATTTAAGGTAATTTTTCACACCATTGAATGGTGTGTACAAGGTTCTTTGAAGGCAAAGTTCCTAGCAGCAGTCGACGGGATTAGCTGAGGTCCTATATAGCCTGCTGCCTACAGCTTCGTATACCCACTAAATAATAATGCTTAATATTAAAATCCCGCCTGTCTCTCATTCAATTCCGTAACTTTACTTTTATTTACAATGTCAGCCTTACACGGAGATAGAGCCCAGAAGGAAACAGATATTGCGAGTTATATATTACTTTGATGAACAACCCACACAGACTTGCAAAGTAAAATTTCAACTAAGCTTATTACAGTATAAATAAAATTGAAACATAAGTAATGGCAAAATTTGAGCACATTTTTCTTACATAAACGCTTCGAACATATGATAGCTGAGAATTGATGTCATGCTGCTATGTCAGTTGCCATTACCTTTGACTCGTCTCATGTCATCCCTGCACCAGTACATCCACCAGTGTCCAGAAAGATTGTTTTAAGAAAAGGCAGCGGTATCATATAAAGAAGCTTGCTAATAGTATTTTAAGGAAGATTTGATGATTGTTTAGATGCTCTTAAATGTAGATTTTTTTATTTCTTTAGTACTGTTTAATTCATTTACTGAAACTCTATTGACGGTCACCTATGCGAAAATAATTCACATCCAATATCGGAAATAGACGAGTATTTTAACATTGTTCAGGCGTTGGTCAACATACTTCGTTAAATATATTACTTTTTATTTGTTTTTAATATTAATCATATTGAGTAATGTTTATTCATATACTGAAAAACCTCGATTTCACATTTAATGAGAGCATCGTCAGTTTTATATAAGTATTTTAAAATAACGTGAAAAAGTATCTACTTAATACTTTTTTTGAAAAGGATCTCAAAGCGAATGCATACATATAAATAAAAACATAATTAGTTTTTGCCACATATTAATCATATTAAACGGAAACAATATACACGTATGAATACCTAAAAACACTTATTATATTACTAAATATATATTACTTTTGTTATGTGTAACCATATTTTTATTTACTATTTACTGTTTTTTGAACCTTTTCATATGGGTTGAGTTCAAAGTAATTTAAGCAAAAACTACATATTAGTTGTATTCACGTTTTTCGTCTACTTCATCTTCCGCAGCATACTTAATTGGATGTATATTTTTTCACGGCGAGCTTAAAGTAGGTTTTATTTGTCGTGAAAAGCCTGGTTAAAACAACGAAACCGAGACAATTTAATTCCGCTTAAACGCACATTTAAGAAAGCAAACAAAGCAAAGAAATTTGTCTCGTAAAAAAGTGAGTTTTGTTAAGTTCTATCAAGGATACACCAATACAAGGACACCGAATAAGTAGGACGAAAGCTCGTCTTCATACAGGAGCTTTTAAACATTTAGATGTATAATAATATGAATTGTTGAAATGTATCATGACTTTTATTGATTAAATCTCTTTTATTTCTGAAAATAATTTTTATTACGTTTCCAACGTAATTATACTTGTTGAACTAATTATTATATTTATACCATATTAATAAGAATAATGATGAGTTGATTAACTATTAATCATATAAATGAATGAAGCGATTTTTCACTCACTGAGGTCTTTGTCAGTGTATCATTTTTAATCAGTCAATGACGAACCGATGAAGTCTTCAGTGAATGCTACACTCCGGTCTTCATTTTTCGTTATTGACGAATGCTCAACGCATGCTAATTAGTACTTTAATTTTATAGTGAACCTTAGAATATATCAATGAAGTGCTCTTAATTTAATATGAAAACAAAATTTAAAAACCCTTTTTTTTTATTTAGCAAATTTGTGCAATTTCTTGAGATTTATTTATTTACCAACATTGAAAATACAAGTTTACAATAATACTCAATCAAATAACCTTATTAGTTTTGAAATCGTAATAAATGTTTATGTCTGTTTGATCTCACATTTTACATGTGTTTACAATTAAAAACAAAAAAATTGTTTCAAACTACTTAAATTTATTCGAAATCGAATAACCGATATTTAAATATCCCATTTCGTCCTTTCCAACATTTATATAATTCCCGTTTAATAAACGATGAGAATCGGCACACTTTTAATATTCATGAGATACAGGGAAAGAGTTTGAGGAGAAGCGGTCGGTGGGCGGGAGGCAAGTGGGCGGGATGCGGGCGGGATGTGGGCGGGAGGAAATGTGGGGCAGAGGCTGCCTGTGCCGAGGCTGGCTCTCGTAGAGGGTGCGACAATAAATCAAGACCGGGGATTTAATTAAATCTTGCATTGAAGGCGGAGGGCGGCGTGGTAGGCGGCCGCCCAAAGACCAAGCAAAGCACCGCAAGATGGGAATTAAGCAATACTGAGGTGAAAGTATTTTCATGATATTCAATGTATTTAATAGTGATATTTTTAGGTATCTTTAAGAAATACCATCTTAGGTTCAAAACCTTTTTCTGGTGTCTTACTGAATATTTATAAACATACTAAATATACATACTATGGTCAACAACAGATATACACAAAAAAAATTCGCAGGTGGAAGGTTCCCGGGCCGGTCGCCTTGTACCTGCGCTCCTTGGGAGCACTTACCAAAACATTGTTTTCAGAGTACTTTGTCGTACATACACACATATAATTTCCTAGCAAACCACATCTTATGTGACATTTATCTCATCGACAAATCTGAGCAAAATAGACCGCAGACACTGGGATTCAAACCAGTAACTTTTCTCCGATTCGTTGATGTGAAAAAAGCCATATGAGATGATCTTTGCTGTGGATTGGTATGTGTGTATCAGGTATATTGTATTTGAATATTAAAATATATTTGAGGAATCCAAAAACAATATAATGTGATATACTATGGTGTACCTTACAACACACAAATATTTCATTCCCTCCGTTCTTTGGTTTCTTGCTGAAGGTTTTTAAGGAGGTGTGGTGGGAGGCGGCGGAAGCGGCTGGCAGAGCTCAGAGGAGCGCGACCGATGGGGTTACTAACACCCCGCCAACGCCAAGACGAGGCTCTAATAGGCTTCGGATAATGAGATACCAACTTTTCACGAAGAGAAGAGTTTTCTTTTGTGTTGTTTTTAAGTTTCTTATGATTTTATTAAGATACAGTTTTCTACTGTAAAACGTATGCTTAAGTATTTCTCATAATACGAATATATATTACAAACCAACAGCGCTTAAACAATTTATTTTATAAAATAGTTTAATAAACTTTTAATGATCGCTGATTACATAATACTAGTATTAAAATACCTATAATTTAACAATAAATTGATTTAAATAAAAAACATTTGTAGTTTTTCAGTAAATTAAGCAAATTTGTATGAAATATACGATTAAAATACGCATTTAATTAACTTCTTATAAAATACGTTAAAAGATTAATATTTTTTAACTAAGTGTGGATCATAGTTAGCAGTGGCTTATCATTTGCTGGAAGATCGCCGTTACTCTCAATGAAGGTTACATCAGTTGAAAATGTTAAAAACTGATTAAGCCTTTATTGTAAGTGAAACTGCGGTCTTCCAGCAAATGATTAAACAGTGATCAGTGTGAACTATGTTAAAAAAACGTACGAAATATTTATATATTCAATTTGGAAAATGTTCCTCGAAGTAAAAAATAAAAATATAATCAACATGAAAAAATATTCTAACATATGAAAGCTATACATCCTAATAAATAAAAAAAGTATATAACAATTGAAATATTAGGAAAATGTGAATTGTGAGTAACCAAATGTCTAAGGTCTATGCATGGATTATGTCAACTGACAAGAAATGGATATAGAAGTAGGGAGAATAATAATAGTTATACTCGTATTACTCATCACAAATTAACTATGTAATTATCAAATAATGTATATATTACAAGTACTAGTGCTGTAGTAATCGTAAAGTAATGAATGAGTCGAAATATTTCGACTTAACTAACATGTTGTAAAATGTGTTAAATAATAAGATATTAAATTTTATTTCTATATATTGGAGTAGTTTTAAAGTGATGAATATTGTCTGATTCATTGGGTATATTTGTGCCTGAATGTTTCAGGTTTTCAGCGTTTGGGGTTGGTCGTTGTAGGGTTTGGGTGCGGCTCGGGTAGCTCATTACATACGGTCACGTACATAGGCGGGTGGTTGTGTGCCACGCAAATTTGCGAGGGAAATTATTTTATTTTACGGTTAAATAAGGGTTTGCCTCTCATTATTTTGTATTGCTCGGCGTTTGTTTTCGGGTATTCTTTTGTACTTGGTGAAGTTTTTATTTTTTATTTTAACAATTTATAAAATGGTGGTTTTATTTTTAGATAAAAATTTCTTTCCACTCGTATATATTACTACTAAGATATTATTTCTTCTTAAATATCTGATCTCAAAAGAAAAATCTTTGACACATCCGTTCCGTATCAGGAACATATGATTACCACTCATTAATGGAGATATTCATACTACCAGGTGTTCATTAACCATGTCTCGTCTTAATACATCTCTGCCTTCGAAGACCCATCTGTTAACAAACATGTTTACGGTGCCCGATAGCCTTTAGAGCAGAAGACCGAAGACTTGAACATATGACAGCTGATGCTCAGCATATTTTTGGGCGATTTTTAATCAGATTTTTGCAAAGACTTTGTAAGATTAGCTTGACGATCTCGATAGCTATAACCATTTGGTTTGTAGGAGTGGCTCAACTCTAACATAAGTTCGCCACAAAGTCTCACCTGCATACTAAATTTATTTAATATTTGTAGTTTACTGAGCCTTAAACTTTGATATGTAAAATGTATCAAAATTTTTTTTGTGATAAAAACATATTCAACCTCTACATTAATTTCATCACTCCCAAGTCTTTAAAGTATAAAGTAAGTGATTACCAAATCTCAAGTGGCCGACTAGTACTAATACGAGTATTATGTAAGATTCTACCAGCCAGTTTCTTCAACGAGCTATAGTTGACTCTTCGTTGCATATATTTCACCACCAAGTGTTAGGAAGAATGCGAAATATAGAATACTGTATCGATTAATCAAAAATTCAATAAATATATTAAAACACTTGAAGAGAATGGGAACATATATGAATCTCGCAGTCCTCCAGAGCTTCGAAGAAACGGCTGCTGTAGAATGCAAGGCATATTTTTGGGTGATATAATAATCGTTTTTTATAATGAGATCGAATGATTAGCTCGATGCTCTCAAGGACTAAGCTATTTGGTCCTTTAGATCGGCTTAACCCAACCAGCAACACAGTTAGCAACAGACAGTGACCTATTTTTTGTTTCACGCCCAATGTTGCTTAACTTCGGTGATCTAACGATAAACATCGTAACAATGTGTCATTGCCGTTGAAATGAAAATGAATTTCAGTTTTTTTTTATTTTTATAGAAACTGATACAACGTATGATCTAAGAGATTTCCTTGGCCGATTTTATAGCTCTCCTCGGTTTCCTTCATCTAAGAGAAAGGAGTCTACAAAGTGGTGAGGTTCTCGGCACTTAAAAGAGGCTTGTTGCGATAATGCCGCCCCGCCCAGGCCGCCCGCCCACTTCTCCTGCCAACCTCCTCCCGCCCACCGATAGCTTTCTCGGTCGGCCTGAAGGGAGCAGCCGTTAATATATTCAAAGAGGACTCTGCAAGATTAGGCGAGGCATTTAAGATAACGTATCCGATGGCGAACGTGAGACCTTGGGCTGAGAATGATTTATGCCTTGCGAAGAATGAACAAACCATCCGCAGGAGGTTTTTTCGGTTATAACAAAAAGTGAAGAAATTTAAATAATTGAACATTTTAATAGATTTTTCACCTATCTACGGTTATAATTATAATACATTTCCAATCACGTTATAACTAACGTACTATAACATTTACTCGTATACAATCACTAAAATTTTTTTTTCAAAATGCGATGTTTCCTTTGGAAGCTGATAATTAGAATACAACAAGATTTATTCAGCATTTTTTGTAAAAACAAATGTTAATTATTCATTATATTACATTCAACGTAGTGGCACTGCATGAGACTACCTAAGCGGAACATCAGCGGTGGACACATCAGCTGGAGTGTGCCGCGGCCGGCCGTACGGCGGCGTCGCGCTGCTCTGGAGAAAGGCGGCCCTGCTCGACGTGAGGGGCACTGGATGCGCCTTCACGTGGCCATCCATCCGGTGCTCCACTCACTGAGTAGTACAATATAAAATAATATGGTGTTTGAGTACATGCCGACTTACAAATTCTTTCTATTCTGTTTAATTTAAATTCTGATTTTTTCTGTATTTGCTTGGAATTATTGTACTCGTTTGTAAAATTTTGATAATGGCAGTAGTCGCCGAATAAATAATTTTTATTTTTATATTATTTTACAAATTTAATTATGCACTTTTTAGCAAGAATTGTCAGTTATTCAATATAAAAGATCGCATTTTATTGACAGAACATGAGCAAACTTTCAGATTTGTAGACCAAAATTATTTTGATTAGAATCCACATTTCATTTACAATTTACTTTAAGCGTCTGATTGAAGAGTAATTTACTGTTTTTGAATTAATGATATTGAACCTTTTGTTGCGGTGCCTCTCAAGAATATATGTTTTTTTCGTGTCTTTTTTTTTCGTATCTATTATTTGTAAAAAATGTGCTCAATTTTATTATATAAATATATATTTCAAAATTTGCGCCTTCGCGTTTGAAAGCCACCGGTTTAAGAAATACGGTGCTCCCTAGAGCAAGTAGCATTGCAGCATAAGATAGACATAAGAAGTAAGCTGATACTTAATACTTAATGGTTCTAAACATTAACCAACCCCACTGGACATAATACCTCTTTTGACCAACTGCATACAATTTTCATTAAGAGCCAGATTAACCGCCAGAACTTGATTTATCTCTACCTAATGCCATATAACTAATCTAGGGTCAAATTACTTCCAAATTTAGAGTCGTATTTTGCTGAAACAACATGTAGAAATATCTTTATTGGAATATTTTAATTTATTATTATTAAATAGTAATAAAATAAAATTATTAATATAACTTTTATAAATGCTTAGTCATGTTGTAAGCTAGGGTATAAAAATGGATCTCGTATCAAATAAATTAGTATTAACTCAACTCCGGTCTTTGGATTATCCTCAGTGCCAGATACTTGGTATGGCGGCATCACTATTTAAGCTGATGTCGTCATTTCGGGAACGCGACCTCGGTTCCAGAATACTTTTTGTTATTAGTACTAGTACAAGTTGAATAGTTAGATGTCTATTCTTCAGTTTTATATGGCTATTGCTTTGTTATTTCAATTGATATTTTAATCAATATCTACCTAATACTTTCAGCTGCATTACAGACAAAATGTTGGAAAAATGTGAGACAAAATTCAAAGTACAGATAGTAGATTCACTATACCGAAAATACACTGTTCTACAGATCATTTAAGAAAAGAGAATTGAAAACTGGCAGACATGTCATTCAGCTAGGTATATGTTTAACATATTAATACCCAAAATTAACACACAACTTGCAAAAAATGGTTACATATATAACGGAGTAATAAACAAGCGATCACTGATATCAAAATACTGATTGAAAAGGTAAAAAAGTTCTATAAACTGTTAACAAATAGAACTGACGTCGTTAAATAAAAATAAGAACAATGAAATGTACCAGAAATGTTATTATTTATATATATTTGATATATTTCTATATATTTTGTTGTATATATTTTTAATATTTATATTCTGATTGAAAAAAAAAAAAAAAAAGCTTCCTATCACAAATCTGTATTTGTCTGTATATGTGTTATCTTGTAATAAGTTGATACTATAATACCGATTCGCCAAATATCTTTGGCCTTTTTATTTTATTTAATTTTTCTCTTATTTATTTTATTTTGCTCTCATTTTTGGCATGGTGGGAATGTATATGCATTATGTATAATATGAATAGATTTAAATATTGAGTACCTTAAAGGTTGTCTGATTGAGATTGGTCGATGATTGAAAATTGTGTAAAATTGTGTAAAATTATGTAAAATTATGTAAAATTGTGTAAAATTGTAATATCATGGATGAAGCCCAATCCACACACAAGATTCATCTTAAAGTGTCGTGTTAAGCGAATTAAAAAAAAAAGAAAGAAAAAAAGGAATGTATTCATTGTCACTAAATAATTGTAACTGTATCTTTATATTTGTTTAAGTAACAAAAAAATAAAAAAATATTTACAAATAATATTTTATATATATTATCATCGATATGAGCCGAATCAAAATCGCATAGTCAATGTTTTGGTAGTGCCATGCTAATCGTTTGATATTCTTAAGATCTCTTATTAAAAAATGCCCAAATATGGTGCTCATACTATAGCTGTAATACACTGTTGGTCTATTTTTGTACATATAACTTTAATCGAGGCAAGGATACGCTGAAAAATATAAAAAACAGCATTTTTTTAAAAAAAATACCATATGCTTTAAGTAGGGATTTGTTATTCAGTTGAGTTGTGTTGTGGAGAATGTTCACAGGTGAATCTTAAGGTGTTAAGATGTCTTGGGACGAGCTATGGACAGACTTAACTGACAATACTGAATGGACCATATGCTCCTGACATGTAACGCATTTGGGAAGAATAAGTAGGCAGTAGGTATGAAATAAGAGAGACAAATATTCTAAAAATAAATTTTATTTTGATTGCTGGATGCCTTTGTTATCATTTTTACTAATATTTTTTGTTAACGAAGCGTTTATTTTTTCTTAAAAATATTTTTAAAAAACGCATAAATTTCTTGTATGTGGATGGATTCCTGATGTACATGTATAAGAAAGTGAATACTTGTTTTCTGGACCCTACTTGCTGAACTCTCTCCCTCCTGACTGCCTTTGGGGTTCTCCAGCCCGGAGAAAGTCGTAAAGAAAGATGTTATCATCCTAATTGACCGATCGTTGGTCGGCTTGGCTTACCTGGAAACTCTCCAAAGGAATTACCATGTTAGGAAAAGCTCTTTCGTATTTCTTTCCCTAATTTAAGACTTTGCTAGCTTGTAAATCACCATCCCTCGCTGCCCGAACGGAATATATAGGGATGGTTTAAAGTGCACAATTGGTCATTCATTTGAAAGTAATTGGTTCTCAGGTAGTTTACTTTTCGTTCATTTACTAAGTATCCTTAATCTTCAGCGGTGGATCGTACAGTACAACATTATTGCAATCATCAATAAGAAAACAATTTTTCCTTTTTACAGTTTACTTAAAAAACACATAGTTCGAAATAAAAACTCGGTTATTCATGTATTAAGCAATAAGGTTATTGAATAGCCCCTAAAAAACTGGCAAATAGACTTTAATACGATATCATGCTAGATAGTCTGTTAAAATCATAAAAAGAGATAGTATTTAACAAGCAGATGATTTAGAGGCATCTACAATTGATATGTAGGAGTTTATAAAAGTTCACAGCATCTTTTACGACATTTTTCTCATCAACAAATCAAAGAAAAATAAATGGCGGACGCTGGATTCGAACTACGAACCTTTTGCAATCAATATTCATTCTGCACTTAGCATAGACCCGCAGCCACTACCTCTTCTCACCGAGCCGAGAAATTAAGACGCATTGCTTATAGATGGCGTTGTAAGCTGTATATTTTTACAAAAATGCAGTTAGGCTACATTCAGCTATAAGATACACGTACCACACATAGCGAAATAATTATTATTAATTTTATAAAAACACATACTCTTCTCTTCTTCGTGTCAGCGACGTCAAATTATTTTTCCCCAATATCTGGCAACATCGATAGCTCGTGTGTTGCCCAGTGGAGTCCTGAGATGTGCAACTTGTTGGGCACATGGAGCAGCATCGTATACCGGTCTCCAAAGTGTCAAAGCATTCTCCACCGCTCGAGGTTGTCCTTTGTTCTACCAACTCCGTTTAGGGATTTCCAGGTCGGCCAGTCAAGGCTCTTACCAGTTGGGAGGCCTTCCTTTGGAGTAATGAAATCCTCTGGTGCGATTTGTTGCCAGAGTTGGAGTCTCTCATTTTCAGGGCCGGATGTGAGAGGTTGTGTCTTGGTGTTGGGGTATCTGATTATACAAGCAGTGGGACGGTTGGTTGATTGCCTTACGCATTTCTTCGGCGCATATGACTTTGCGTCTTATGTTCGGTGGTGCGATACCAGCCAAGGGGTATAGTTTAGAAATGGGTGTTGGTTTGAGGCAGCCTGTGACGACTCTGCATGCATCATTCAGGGCAGTATCCACTTGATTACAGTGGGCTGATCGACCCCACACTGGTGCCGCATATTCTCCGGCTGAGACCCAGCGACAACAAAACACATACTGGAGAATATCGACAGATGGTGATAGGCTACATACCGAAATTCAAGTATCATCCTTTATTATTACAGGAATTTACTATGAGTTGGTGGTCTTCTAATATTAATTAATAGGCTATGACTAGCATTTTACGGGTGAGGGATCAAATTCACGCCAACCGGGGGACTTTAGAGCTCAGAAATCGATTAAAAATCCTTTTTTTTTCAATCACCGTCGGGGATTGAACTCACGACCTTTGGCTTGCAAAGAAAACGCTTTGACCATTAACCTATACCCGCCGGCACTTAAAAATGATTTTTAAATGAATAAATAAATCTATATTATTTTTTAATTTTCATGCACTATGATTTATTGTGTTTATTAAAAGGTCATTAAAAGTAGCTTTGAAATTGTATTTCCATGTTGATATTTTTATAAATATGTACACGTTTAATTTATTTAAAATGCTTCTATATAAATATGTAGTAAATAAAATCATGATATTATTATATAAGTAATGCGAATTCGTGGGGTTAATTGAGACGGGCCGTGTACTTTTATTTTGTCAAAGGAAAGAAGATAAATTATGCGCTGGAAAGATTTGTCATAAAAATTTAAAATGAAATCGTGAGAGATATATGGTTTTGCTTTCGGGGGCAAATAAAACATCGACTTTGGGCTCTAAAAAGGCTTCATTAAATATTTATGCAGCAGCCTCCGCCAAAAGGATCCGCTCCTGCCTGTCTGCTAGTGTGTGTGTGTGTGTGTGTGTCGATCTTTAGGAGGGGGGGTGGGCAGCTGAGTACTTACATGGCTTGCCACCCGAATATCATGTTGGTTCAAGGCCCGAATTAAGAAATAAATATTTTAAGTACTTAAATATTTTGATTTAAAATTGAATTCTTTTTATTTCGTCTAATAACATTACAAAATATTTAAGTAATTACAAGTCTGGCATTGTAAATGTATTGACATATTATGTGTCAATGACCTCACACTCAGAACTAGTGTCGGGAAACTCACGCAAATAGTTGGACTTGCAACAACAAAAATCATGTCCTAAGTATATCATGTTTGACACACAAATAACACGGCATTGTTGCTACAAAATCAAACATCCGTTCGTATCAGTCAACACCAGCACTGAATATGAAGCAATATTGCACTAAATTTGTCAATATCTTCACTCAAGTTGGTTTCAAACACTGTTCACTGCGATTCTTTCGTCTAACACATATCCAGGGTTGAACGATGGTCCTTTCAGGCCACTCTTCAGGCTCCATGAGAGACTCCAGCGAAGTCGCGATGACCCCGACTTTGAAAAAAGTTGACAGCGTCCATCTGCTGACAATCCTCCTGATGGTCATCTAAGAGGGATTGAATGCAGCGATGAATAATTCTAAGTGTACTTAAGTTCAAGAACTGGCAAACGGAGCGTTGGATGGCCTCACCTGCAAGATAAACTGACCACATCAGAAAAATAGCGGAGGATGGAAGAGGATGGTGACTCATGCTGAAGGCCTACGTTAAACAGTAGACGGATACGGGCTGATGATGATGAGTGTATTTAATAATCTTTTTTATGTTGATACTAGACATCATGCGTATTTGTATTTAAGTTCAAGAACTGGCAAACTGAGCGTTGGATGACCTCCCCTGCAAGACAGAGTGACGACATCAGAAAAATAGCGCAGGATAGATGAAGATGGTGACACATGCTGAAGACCTATGTTTAACAGTGGACGGACACGGGCTGATGATGATGAGTGTATCAAACAACCTTATTGTAGTTGATACTAAAAAGTATGAGTAAGACATGGGCATCGAACCTCTGATCCAACGGGAATGAAAAGCTTATATAAAAACGTTATGACGTTATTACACATAAAAAATGGAATAAAAATGAGTTTCATCATAGCTTCTATTTTAAATAAACAATTTTATCACACCATTTACAAAATAATGTCATCACTTTGCAAAATTTATTAGTTTATCTCAGAGATATTTGAGGGACATATTTTTCTCTCCCTTCGCTTGCCGAATAAATAAGTTCATAAATTCTGTGATGAAAGCAAATACTGCTAAAATCATACCTTAATCTTAAACATTTTGTGTTGTTCAAAATGTTGTTGAAACTTTAGTTAAACTCACATTAAAGAACCAGCTGATAGTAATATGTACATTGTTAATGTATGCAAGAAATGGATTCCAAAGATTCTTTCAGAGACTACAATTATTGTAATGCAGTTTTTAAGTAAAATGTAAAAAAAAATATGTATATGCTTGTAATTTTTTATTATCAGTTTTGCTTTACTTTGATATAATATTAAACTATATCTGCCTTTTATTCAAGCCCTCGGACTCGCTTCGTCCAGGAAGGCCGTCGGGAACTATAAGCAGAGTGTACTTGGCGAGGCTGCGAGAGGCAGAGCTGACATAGGATAATAGGATGATCTTACCACTAACTTCTTAATTTTTTTACTTAAAATGGAGCTCTTTTCAGACACTTTTTTTTGCTTTCCTTGGGAACACTTACCAATGCATTGTTTTCAGATTAATTTCTCGTTATACAAGTAACGAGTTTTGTTGAGCAAGACCAAGCGCGGATGTAATAGTTAGTAGTTAAGACGTTACAATTTGGACTTTTTGGCTTCTTCGCCAAAGGTCGCCGCGTATGGCAATGAGTCGACATATCCAACCGATCCAGGCCTTTCCCTACTTAAATCTAATATTGGGCCATGCCACAGAACGTGTTCGGCGTTCTTTTCAGACACTGTTTTTTACGAATGGTTTGATTAACCTTTATTGTCTCTTGTCCGGGCCTTGTTGGATTCGGGAAGAAGAGGGGAGGCCGGGCCAAACCGAAGGAAATATGTAAACATGTCGAACGTAACTCAGATTTCAATCTGCGAGATCCACTCGGTGGGGTGGCGACTTCCCACGAGGTGGGCGGGGGCGGGGACGAGAGCCCGGGGGCGGGGGCGCACAAAGGAGCTTTATTATTCATGGCGCCGCGAGCTCGCAGCCAGCTCCTCGGTATGTTTATTGGGCGCGATGTTAAACGTTGAATTACCCCTCGCTCCCCGGAAACGGAACCTTCAGCCGAAAATAAACAACACACCTATTATGTATTGATGAGAGCGAGCAGCCTTGAATGGTGAGGACGCGGCTTAAGAAAAGCTCGCGCAGAGCTTTTAACAACCAAAATTGTTAAATAACAAAAATAAAAAGATTTAAAACTTATATCCGTATACAAAAACATAACTCAAGGTTTCAATCTTAGCACCCGCATGAAAAGACATTATTTTGGGTAATAAAGTTAACAACTCAATGCAGATACATTAATTAGGTAGCCAACTTAAAAAATATCAACTTTTGTTAATTAACTATGATTGTTTTTTTTTAAGCCCCCGAGTTTTGTGCTGTTCTGAGAGGCCGTTGTAAACTATACATAGAGAGGTCTTGGCAAAGCTGCGAGAGGCAGAGCTGACATGGAATGAAGCGAGCGAATATGGAAATATCTGAACAATGGTATGCACAGAAACTAAGCAACATAAAATAGCTACTTTGCTTTAGAATGTTTAACGTGAGGAAACCACAACCTTCAACTCATTCTCAAATCTTAAGAAACGACTGTGCATAGGGTGCTTAGCCCATTTCTAACAAGGATATGATCTCAATCATAGTAAAATGTATTTAATAATTTTTTTAACGCATGTGGTATTTTGATTGATATTTATCACATATTTTTGAAGCTGACTAACGTATGAAATATCATTCTACTGTCACGCGATATATCTGTTTTGGCACTTAACGTGACTTTCGATAAAAAAAAATGTATTATATTATTATGTGCTTGATTAGAAAGTACCTTAACGAAAACGACTTCTGTAAATTTTTATGAATTGTTAAACTAAAATTTTAAAATGATTGAAATCACTTTATTTTTTATTATTCGTCTCAAAATGTTCTGAAAAGGGTTACAAAGATTAATTCGTAATAAAATACAAAAGCCGAAGAGATAAATAAACATAACAAGTTGCGATCTCCTCGACAATCAAAATAATATGCGAAATGAACCTCACTCCAGGCGGCGTGCACTCGCTAATGAACGTTAGTGGAGTATCATTAATTAGTCTTATTACCCCCGGGGGAGGCATTCCAAAGCCCACCCCTTCATCGCACCCCCGCTTAAATATTATCCGCGGCAGTTTTCTTGGAGGTGTTTATGGTTTCGAATGCGGCATTGTTCCAAACCTCCTCAGCCTTGAGAAAAGATAGGAGAGAATGTGACGATTTAGGAAAGCGTAGAAATGCTGTTTTGTTGGTTGCGGAAGTCAAAAAGATGAAGGCTGACAAAATATTGCGCTAAACGATTTTCTATTAGAATTTAATTTCAAGAAAATATTTTGTTGGTCTATTTTAGATCATGTGTTTTTTATTTAAAAATTTACAGAACAATACTCACAAACGGAAGAAAATATTTTGTTGGTGTATTTTAGATCATGTGTTTTTTATTTAAAAATTAACAGAACAATACTCACAAACGGTAATGGAGAAATCTTTTTTAAGGGTTCTATTTGTTACAGCATTGTATAGCTTGTGAATGTTTTAATAATCATTATTCTTTTAGGCTTCTTCAGGAATCCATCTTAATCCATAAAATAAATTCTCCGCTAGCAAAAATATCTCTTAATTTTGAATAAAATTAGCATTTTTTTACTTATTTGTATTATTATTTAATGTAATGCAATATTGTTGAATTTCTTAATTAAAAAATTCGTTATACCTGTTTCAGGTAAAACATAATCTAAAATCATAATTATCTTGGCTAAACATATTTATAGTACATATTGATAAAGTTTATATTGTTTGTCTATGTTTGCTCCAGTCTAGAGCATATTTTCGCCACCAATTGTTACCGCAAAATGATGTTACCTGTCATGATACTTGACATACAAAGCAAGTCGTTTGTACACTCAAACTCCACTGATAATATTCTTTACTCTCCTCACACCCGAATCACACCGGAGGACAGTTAAGTCTCCTTGATGAAGCGCTCATTCAGATTATGATCACTTAGCAACCGATAATATTCTATGTAAAATGTCCAACAGCTTTGAAGAATGACGAAAGCCTGTATTTGACCATAACAGACAATTTATATATCATATTTTGCGTTCAGCCACAATTCGTAACCAAATGGTCCAGTCATCGTGTGCGTCGGGCTAATTCAGAGTTTGTTATTAAAATTCTTCATAAAAGTATTTTTTTAAAATTCAATAAGCAATTTGAATATGTAGAAATCAAAGCTGTTAATGTACTAAGTATGTACTCTATGTACTAAGAAATAAATCTTTTTTCTGTTCATTTTTACCACGAAATTATGCTTTCGACGACCATTCTATTTTTTCACCATTTTTTTTTTGAAATGTAAAATTTAAAAGATCACAATATTTGCCTCTATTTTTTATTGGGGAGGTGGGTTAATATAAAAAGTATATTATGCAGAGGAACAAGTTCGGCGAAAGTAGAATATGAAATATTACGAAAGGGTGTTTACCCTCCTGTGAAAGGTTAACACTGCCGAAATTCTTTGATTTATTTTCAAAGAAAATAACCCACGTTATATGAATTAAGTAGTAAATCTAAAATCATAAAAAATATATTTTGATAAACTAGACGTAAAAATAACCAACCTTTATGCTATAATAATGATTTTATAAATGTTTTAAATATTCGCGTTTCAACATTAAATATTATACATCATTTAAGTTATTATATTTAAATACACAGTGCTGAATGTGGTGTGTTGATTCACCAAAATATTAAGACTGTAAAACAGTATTAACGTATCGTCCACAAATGATAGTTATAAGACAGTTTAAGGACTCGTTGTGAATGGGTTACCTATCACTTTTCGAACCATGCTTCAAGGGAACTTAAAAAAACAGATTGTCCGTAAATTGTGAGATAAGTGGTAGTTAATGTTTCCAAAAGAATTGGTCCTACAAACTGATCTTTATATCAAAAATGTATATAATTGCTTAATAAGAAAATCATGTAAAGAATGTGTGAGCACGACTTGACTTTTGTTTTCACCATGTTTTATTTGCAATTAATGGTTATTTTCAAGGAGTGTTTTAACCAAAATGGCATGACTAAAGATATATTTTATAGTATCCAGCTTTTAAATTTACTAAACAAACACTCGAATCATCAACCATATCCATCGGTAAGTGTACGGATACTTAAAATACAAAAAAAAATGCACAAATCACAGACTTAAAAGCATTTTAATTTAGTCCCAAGTCCTAAGAAGGTGTGATGTCATCAAAATCGGTAAACTATTAAATAATTTTAAACTCAGTGTTTTCTAGGCATTAAGTTAATTATTTCATTTTTTCGATATGAAAAGCACAACGTTACTGCGTTCTACAAATATGTGTCAAATATAGCTAATCCATACTAGTTAAAAAATACAGATTCTTGAATGTTTTAACTTCTACGTTCCAGATAAGTATACTCATGCTCAAAGCCATCCATTGTTTTTGATTCCAGTTGATACTTGTGGAGCTTCTAGCACTCAATTTAGAACAACGGCAATAGCGCTCCTAAATGGATTGAGGTGTGCTGGTAGCACACCTCAAACCTTTTCTTACATCCTTTCCTCTTTTGTCGATGTTATTTTTTTCCTAGATCTCTGTGATCTTAGACACGTGTCATCTTCTTCTTCTTTTAAGTTTTTTTTCTCGTTTCCATGTATTATATGTTTATGAACACTCTGTTTCTTATTCTTTATTATTCTATGTATATTGGAACTGCGGTTCTGTTAAAAGAATAAATAAATAATAGATAAACTCAAGTATGAATCGTAATAAGCAAATACAGTGAATTGTTATAAGTGATGTATCTTTTAATAGAGGAGATTCGTTATTGATTACTTTATTAAATTTTCTGAAATTAATATTTTTTTAGAATTTCTACAGCGAAATACCCGGGGCAGAGATATCGGTTTCTCTTTTAACACCTCCCATATTTCGCATAAAATATGCGCTCGGTTCACAAAAAACTTTCTTCCTGCTGTCGCCGAGCTCCGACCCTCCCAGGATACCTCCCACCCAGTCCTCCCAACCCTCCTCCGCAGCGACACAGTATTACGAAGACCTAGCTGCCTGCCTATTTACAGATTTTTCCTTTTGAGATTATGAAAATAAAAATTGAATAAAATATGCTCCGAGTACTCGCAACCGATGTGAAAGGCTAAATTATTTGCGGAAAGTCCGTCTATTAAGGCGGCAGACTAAAAGAGAATATAAGCTTTTTGAAGATGTACTAGTTTTTTTCCTTCATGTAAAAAAGTTTATATTTAGCTTTGAGAAATCTGTAGGTCTTGTAACTTAATCAATGTAGCATTAACCCCTTTTTTCCCAAGTGGCATCCTCTGTTCAAACCTCAAAGTCCTGGAATTAAATGTTACTAGAAAAGAAATACTATTCTATGAGATTTGAGGAAAACGTTACACTCCTTTAAGACATACAGTAATTGAGGCTGCAATAACAATTTCACACCTTTTTTAACTTTTATTATTTATTTTTAAAAGTCTTATTTCTAAGAACAACTATTTATTTTATTTATTCGGGATTAAAATTGCTTTAATATTGATGATGTTTACCTATTTTCTAATTATATCTATAATATTTCATTAGTTTTTTCGATCGATAATTCTTGGTGAAATCTATAATATATATAAAAAAAGGATTTATTCCATATTTTTATTATAGGACCACATATTTCGGCTACGTCGGGTGCCAATTATCGAGTCAATTAGGTAAGAATGTTTGCGCGTTTATATAGTTCAAGATGTGAGTGAGTATGAGAGTGTAGTTTGTGAGATAGTTATATGTTTTATTCGTGTAGAGCAGGGGTCGTCAACCTTTTTATGCCTAGCGCCCACTTTGCCTATTTTTCATCGTAAAATTTCCCTACCGCCCACCAACCTCACTGCATTTCAATTCAGTATATGGGTGGAATTTTTTTTTTGAAGGAATGTAGGAGATTTAAAGATCGCCCACCGCCCACTACGGAAGCCCGTATCGCCCACTAGTGGGCGGTACGGACCAGGTTGACGACCCGTGGTGTAGAGTAAAGAAAAATACTATGGATTAGGAAATTTAATGAAAATGGTAAAATGAAATATATTAGGCATGTCTCATATAAACAACCACACTTCCATGCCAAATTAACTTGACATGGCTACCCGACGTAACCAAAACATGTGGTCTTATAATAAAAAAATGTTTAATAATTTCAAAGCTATCTTTTATTTAGATATATGCGTAATTGTTAAACAGGTTTTTCAAGTTTCCTAACATATCACTTTAAAAAAATTCAAAAACTAGACTAAATGAATATTATGCACATGATATCATATTTTTCAAAAGCTTTAACTAATTGCAATAAAAGTAAATAATTATTCATTATTATTTATTTCATTAGATTCCATATCATCTTTATATATATAATCGTGTCGGAAACAACAGGGTCAGATCCTGTCTGCCCAGAAGTGGGCGACGTCGATGGCGTTACTCCCGGCCATCATCAGGTCTTCCTGGTTGCAGCTACTCGGACACAGCGCACACTCCAAAAGGTGTGACAGGGTCTGCTCCACGCTGCAGTCACATTCAGTCAGTCCGCTATAAAACTTCCAGGCTTTCATTTGTGTCATCGTCTTGCATACTCCTGTCCGAAGTGTGTTAAGCGACCTTTATATATTACACTCCTGGGTTTGTCCAGGGGTTAGATCCTCTTTCGGGGTAATCCAAGTACTCCCCTCAGTTGCGCTTCTCCACATGTTAAGCCGCAGGGTGGCCTCAGGTATCACCAGTTCCGTTGTTGACTGTAAGAAATTTCTTCTTGATTTGAGCCGTGTGGTTATCTTTATAACAGTCATTGATGCTGACTGTGCGAGATTAACTATCACTTTATATAATTGCTGGCGGGTATAGTTTAATGATAAATGCGTTTGCTTTGCAAGCTTAAGTTCGTGGGTTCGATCCCTGATGGAGAATAAAAAATGAAAGATTTTTAATCGATTTCTTAGCTCTAAAATACCTCTGGTTGATGCAAATTTGATTCATCCGTAAAATGACAGTCATAGCCTATTAATTAAAATTGGTGGTAGACGAAAGTCGTCCCGTGAAGACCACCCATTCATAGTAAATTCCTGTAATAATAAGGATGATGCGTGAATCTCGAGGTGAAGTCTATGACATTGGTGGATCAACACTCCACATGCAGCGCTTAGCTATATGCACCATGTTAAGCGTCATAGAATTCTATAGATGAGACTTCAAAATTACTATCAACATCTGTCGGTATTCTCCTGTATGTGTTTACATACAAAAAACATTTATTTTTTACTTTTATAATTTATTATCATTTGATTTATAACCGCATTGATCATTAAAAAAATATCACAATAGTAAATAGCTTATCGGAAAAACTGAAGCATGTAGTTTTAAATAAATTTGTGGAATAAATTCAAAAGAAAATATTTATTTTTTCACATTGAAATAATATAAGCAGAAGAGTTTGTATTCCTTTTATCCACGCTGAACATGCAGATAAATTTATTGTAATCCATAAAATTGTCCCGGATCTGACCCTAAGGACTACATATTTATATGCTAAAACCCTCCGCAAAAGCGCGGATTTACATTCATCGTCCATAAGTAATAAATAATATTTGTCTTATCTGCAAAGCAATTCTTTTGGCCTGCCTCGGTAGGAGAGAGCGAATATGTTATATAGAGACCCTGAAACTCACATTCAGTATAAAATTCGTATCTGATTCATTGTTCGGTTTGAGTTCTTTATGTTTTATATAAAAAAAAACAGATATACATATACTATACATAAAATTCTTTTTTCAACGCGTCAATCCAAGCACAAAAACAACGGCAGAAGCGGGATGCGAACCGCGGACCTTGGAAACCAACTATGCCCAGGTATTCATACCGCTCAGCGAACTGCGCTATTGCTATGCCCAGACTGACCTGCGGTGAAACTAGTATTTATATCATTGTTATCATCATCGTACGATAGATGTCGCTATAGTATATATTCAAAGTGTGTATATTTTTATTATTATTCTATCAGTCTTCATTTATTCACAAGCTTAATATTATTACTTTCCGGCAGTCTATTTATTTTAGTAAGTACCACTCGGGTCTCGAACCAAACTATAGACTGAATGGATGAGAAACGACTACTTATAGTTCCGACTCGGACTTTATAACCAATCATTTACCTGTGTTATGGATAGTATATGTATATTTAAGTAATAATAATATTGTAATATAGTCAATGATCTATAAAAAAAGTAGATTAGAATATTGAAATAATAAAATAAATATTCTAATAAAAAAAAAATTAAAAAATTAAGATATATTTAGGTTTATTCAATTTATATTTTGAAATCGACCTTCTTCCGTCATGTTTTCTTTCTATTGTTTTACTTATAATCTAATAAATACATTTATCATTACTTACATTAATAATCTCTGAGTATTTACATTAATAATGGATCTAAACTCGACGATCGCCGTAAGCGCACCCGTGGGCGTTTCGCAATATACAAAAGATTTATTTCAAAATTAATTCCGATTTTCTCACAACGATATCTATGAATATTTTAAAATATTAACAAACTAAAAAAGATGGATATTTTTTGATAGTTTGGGAGATATTTATGAGATGGTGTCAAGGGCTGCCACTGAATATATATATTTTTTTTCGTAAACCATTATCAATTATATAGTTTCTTTATCTTTAATATTTACAACATACGTAATACGTTGGAGGTACATACGATGTATGGATACATTAATGTAATATATCTTGGTAATATACCTGCAGCTAGGGCGGTTAAATTATCGAGTATTTGATAATCTACTTTGTGAAAAAAAGCTGTTTTTTTTCGTGAAATATTTAGTTCAATCGATTGCAGCTCACCAATAATAAAAGTTAAAGATATTAAAATAATTTAGTCATTAGTAAAAGTAGTGTTTTATTTGTCTACAAACATGTGGCGATGAAGTGGTTAATGAATGTCTAACTTTTTTACCAGAAATAATTTAATAATCAGTAATCACGCTTTTAATTTTATTGAGTATAAGTACATAATCATTACAAATTGTTTGCGTGACTTTTAAAATGGCCAAACGTAATAACTTTTCGCTGAATGCATATTGTAGATAATCTTAGCGGAATTTTTTATAATTACTTTTAGTTCGGAGAAAATGAGATAAACATCTGTTATGGTTTATGCTCTCCTGAGACAACAGCTGAACAGTTGGAAACATATCCAAACACGAACGGTGAAAGTGAAACCTCGGTCTTCGATGACCTCATTTTATAAGTAAATTAGATAATCAATTATTAAAAATAAAATAGACAGATTTATTTCTTTAATAAAAATTTGTTTCTTGTTTATCTATAGAATTTTTAAAAATGGAGTAGAGATCTTTTGATAGTTATTATGTTCAAGTTTATAAAGTATATATTAGTTTAAAATAATACTATAGTATATATTTTTATATGATATATATTTGCTTTATAAAACACAAAAAATAAAATCACTATTATTGCAAAAATTACAAAATTACTTTTATTATTAAAAGAAAAATTAACTTGACGATTGTATTTATTAAACAATTTTTTTTATAGTCTTTTGTTTTTAAAATAATACACAAGGTTATTGACACTGAATGGCGGCAGCATTACGAAGAATCTGTACAAAACAGACACATTTAATGTTGTTAATATAAAACGATTTCAATAATCGATCCCTTGTCCTTGTTAGGGGAATCTTTGTGTGGCGTTCAGTGGGGTGCGTGGCAAGATAAAAAATAAATGCGAGTGGCAGTTTTTAATTAAGGGTGTTTCCATCGCAGCCATCCAGGGGGGTGGAGAGGGAGGGGCCCTCCTTATAAATAACCCCCTCGTAGAATGGCCAACAGACCCCCTCTGTTACGCAGGGTTGAAACACGAATCGCATTATTTTTCATTAGAATTGAATATTCACATGCAAAACCTACAGAGAAAAATTATGTATTAGAAGCGAGTATGCTTTCGATGATGTTGCAGTATCATATTTGAAAAGTACTTACAATTTGATATGCGTTATACATAATTATTTAATATTCCTTTAACTACAGGATGGTGCAAAATTAATCATCCAACGGTTATCATTCATACGACTGTCGGTCATCAGGCATTAATTGATGCACTTTCTGCACTTTGTATGGGAACATGTGTAAGTTTTTTACTAAAATTGCTGTATGGCTGGTGCTGTAGGGTCCGTCTGGTGATGCCCAATAGCGTGGCTTGTTGTATTATTGGTGTTTTTACATTCTCAGCGACATCGGCAGCCATATTCGCGATATTCTATATCACTGCAAAGTCTCTTTGAATCCAGTCTGTTCGAGTCGATTAGCTAAGCGCTGGAATTCTCAATTGGCGCGACACGATTAGGAAATCTATGTTGAAATTCGAACCAAATATTGGTCGAAAAATCGACTAAATTATTTCACGTTATTGCAAGGTATAGAGCGCTTCATTATTTTTCTGTTTGCAAACTGCAGCTGTCTAGTTTAAAAATGACAAATATGATTGATTTTCGTTGCCATAATCATATCATAACAGCAAAAAATATATCATTTTCCGATACGGTAATTCATTTTGCGTCACTATCTATCAATAAATGGAAGCTCTAACAAGTTTGAAATCAGATATTATTTTAATTTAAATAATTAGAGCATTGAAATGCGACGTCTAGGTGAAGCAACGAATTTTCGTTAACTGATGTATGTAAAAATAAAAAAATGTGAACATGCCACTTCAAAAATATTGATTTATCATTGACAATAATAAATGTGTGTCCAAATGAAGACCTCTGCTCCTAGAGTAAGCAACACTATTGAGTTTAGATGTTAATTCAACTTGAGACGAAACGAACACTATAACAGTCGATATAAATCTACTGTTCAACAACAACGCTCATCTAGTGAGCTCATATGTAAAAAAATACGATTTTTAGTAGCAAAAGCTTAGTTTTATTTCATATCTTTGGTCAGCCCTCGTCTGTTTGAAGTTCCTGGGTTGTTTGGGTTGGCTGAAGCCTGTGTTGGGCTGGACGAAAGAATTCTTTGCATATCTGTTGGGCTAAGCGGGCGGCTGCACACAGCACGCTAACTTCAACACAGTCCGTGGCTCTATATAACAATGATTTTTTTATCCTTTGTAGAAAACTCACCCAAAGCGAGACTTATATACAAAGTATTTTATCAACTGATTCTTAAGCAATCTTAATATTTTCTATAACATACAAATATAATAATGTTAATTTATTTATTTTACATACACAAAAGCTTTGCGATAATAACTCAACTTATACACGAGTATACTAGTACTTGACTTCTCGGTTACGTTTAATACATATTTTTAGATTGGGATGACATTCTGATCCAATTTAAGTGTGGTTAACGCAATAGAAGCTCAAGCAAAATATGTATTTTTTCGTACGGCGATGTATTCTCGTTGTGGAAAACCATCGACTGCATAACGTACATTTGTACTTTGTGTATATTTAATATGTTATAAGAATAACCTAATTTTTCCAGTATGATTTTCGTTAGATCACCAAGGTTAAGCAATATTGTGCAAGGACAAAAACTTGGATGAGTCAATGCCTGTTGTTATCCTGTGTCACTGTCTGTGTTGAGCCAGTCGTTAGGAGTAAGTGGTCCAAGTCTAAGGAGCGTAGGTGTAATCATTCGATCTGTTTACAAAATCTGAAAAAAATCATCCAAAAATATGACTCGGATATTACTTTTATAGAAAATATTTCAGTAGATATATCGATTAAAATACGATTTTTTTTATGAGAAAATCAAAACTAATTCCATTTTATAATTAATTTCAAAAATACGATTTAACATGGATCACATTGCTTTTGCCATCAAAGAAGGTTTCATCAATTTTAACGTTCATAAGCGTACTCAAAGTGAATGATAAAAATATTAATAACATCAATTAATAAATCTTAGGAGTACAATCGTAAAACTTAAGAAACAAACGATACAGTTTCGTTTACGATTTAATAAATTTTTTTAACAAACGTTTGTTCCAATACATTTTTGGGTCTACGGCAAACGCTATGTATTTTACGTATCGTTTCGTGGCGTCTCGTAGCTCTTCGTTCGTCGTAGCGCCGCCCGATGGGAGGTCGGGCGTCGCGGCGTCTTGCCTCGCGGTTGGTTTGCGGTCAAAAAAGGCGGGGCCGCGGTCGGCGGCGAGCCCCGCCATTGGTCCGTCACCTGCCCTTGCGGTTAACCGAATATCACCATTTGCGGTCTCCAAGAATGGCGGCATATAAATACTGACTTATGGCCGTCTCTGTCGACTTTCCCTCCAGCATCTAATTTTCGGGCGTCTTTTTTTCATTGGTGGTTGGGAATCGATCCCATTGGTCATGGCACGATTAGGGTTAGATTGCGGTTAGCATATCAAAATTTGTGGTTAGTATTTCATGTGTATACTACTTATGCATGTTACTATGGACTTTCCCTTCACTCTAAGTATTAAGATTCTTTTCGAGCGGTTGGGGATCAATCCTATTGGTCAACACACGATTAGGGTTAGATTGCGGTGAGCATATCACAATTGGCGGTTAGTATTTCATATATATCTACTTACGAATATGTATATTACCTTTCCCTTTATATTTAAGTATCACGAATCTTTTCTGGACTGCTGGAAATTGATCCTATTGGTCATTGTGCAATTGGGGTTAGATTGTGGTTAGCATATCACAGTTTGCGGTTAGCATTTCATATACATTGTGACTTATGAATATTTATATCGACTTTCCCTTCACATTTAAGTATCTCGAATCTTTTTTGGGTTTCTGGAGATTGATCCTATTGGTCATCGTGCAATTGGGGTTAGATTATGGTAAGCATATCACAGTTTGCGGTTAGTATTTCATATACATTGTGACTTATGAATATTTATATCGACTTTCCCTTCACATGAAAGTATCACGAATCTTTTTGAGCTTTTGGAGATTGATTCTATTGGTTATCGTGCAATTGGAGTTAGATTTTGGTTAGCATATCAGAATTTGAAG
This sequence comes from Glossosoma conforme, assembly GCA_022606575.1. Classification (NCBI taxonomy): domain Eukaryota; kingdom Metazoa; phylum Arthropoda; class Insecta; order Trichoptera; family Glossosomatidae; genus Glossosoma; species Glossosoma conforme. The sequence goes on along the minus strand of JAGTXR010000192.1, from coordinate 1,544,037 downwards.
TTAGTAAGTCATATACATACTGAATTATGAATATTTATATCGAATTTCCCATTCTTATTTAAATTTCCTGTATCTTTTTGCGCGTTCGGGTATCAATCCCATTGGCTGTCGTGCAGTTGGGGTTAGATTGTGGTTAGCATATCACAATTTGCGGTTAGCATTCCATACACATAATACGTATGAATATTTATATCGAGATTCCCTTCACATTTAAGTATACGCATCTTTTCTGAACGGTTGACGATCGATTCCATTGGTTATCGTGAAATCGGGGTATTAATTTTGACATATCACAGTTTGCGGTTAGAAACGCACGTACGAACATACTAAATTAAGAATACTTATATTAATTTTCTCTGACACATTTAAATGTATTGTGATTTGTTTTCATTGACTGTTGGAATTCTATTCCATTGGTTATCAACAAATTATGTTTAGGTTACAATAAAGCGGTTTCTGTTAGAGATTGATTGTCTCTTATTGGTCACTGTGATATGAGAGTTAGATAATGGTTTTCTGGTTTTCGGTTGAATGTTCTTTCGTTGTATATAGCTTTTAAAATCTTTACATAACACGTATTGTACATTTAAAGGCTTGAGATATGAAAATTTGATTTTAAAATAAAGTTCTATTGGTCAAATAATAAAAAGATTTATATTTCTTATTACAAGTAGTAGGCGCTATTTTTAAAATACAGCAATATTATTCCTTGAAAAGTTAACGCAGATGATGAAACTTTTTTTTTTAATATATTATTTCAATATTATCAAATACCTGAATAGTGATTACACTATAATCTTATAAGTAATATTTATAATAGTGAAAAAATTAAATTTATTGAAAGTTACTTTAATTCGTGAATAATAAGTAAACATTAATTTCAAATGTTTATGCTGTTTTATTATTATTATTTTGTTTGTAAAAAGTCATTTTTATGACAACTAGCGAACTCTCGGCGTGGAGACGCGAACTTCTTCTTGTTTATAAGAAGGAAAGGTCACCGTCTACTTTAAGAAACAGAACGTCGCCTAAGAAAACTCGCATTTATTCCAACACTCTTCCCCCAACAACGTGCAGACAACACACTCCCCTACAGCGCAACCAACACACTCACAAACACGAATGCTCACAGCTAAAATGTCCTAAAACCGTGCGAAACAGCACAGACTTATGACGCTTTGACGAGCATACATATTAAAGCAAGGGACATAACGCTTAAATGTAAATTTTGTATGTCAAATTAGAAACGCATTTGAAATTGAATTCTATTCTTAGCGTGAATAAAGTAAGGATTCGTTTGTAAAGGGGATGCTTCTTGTGTCGTTTTGTAGCCTGTTGGCGTCTTCTCTACCGCGCAAGTGCAAAAGTCAGGGTTCTCGGCAAGTATTCGTAAGGAGCTTTTCTTTCTTAGTGAGCTAGCTGTGAAAAATATGGGAGCTTTTGCTACTTTCCGCGTCTAAGACGCTGGCGCTGCAAGTAGCGTCTTGGCGAAAAATGAATTTGTCTTGAATCAAGAGATGGCGCTCGTAGGAGGTTTTCTTCGAGGTTTTGCGGTCGCACTCAGCCGATACTTTGAAAATTATCAGTGGTATGGGAAAGCTTGTTTCCTTGTACGAGTGAATTTATTTTCAAGATGTAATATTGTACATTGCGAATCAAACGAAAGTATTATGGGAGCTTATTTGGTAAGTTCAATAGAATCAGATTTTGATTTTTAAAAATATTTTATTCACAAATAGTATATAAATTTGTCTTACATACACAAAGCATAATGCAATAATAACAATAAATATAATACTCATGATAAAATGAAGGTTAATATTTACTAAAAATATAATCAAGACAAACAAATTTAGAAAGGTGTTAACTACAAGTTTAAAAACTCGTAATAAAAAATGTTCATAATTAAATCTTATTTATTATTATCATATAAGAATTGTAAAAATGTTTTTTATTATTATATATTAAAAAATATCGAATTAATATAGGAGTGCTAAGGGGTTATTCACAATTCTTATTAAATATTATGACACTTAATTTAACCTTTTATTTTTTTAGTCAAAATTCATATTTTAATGTTAGTAATACAAATAAATATTTTTATTTATATTTATTAACAGTTTAATTGAAAATCCATTCAAGATAACATTTTTTCTTTTACTAAATTTGTATTATTACTAAATTAATATTTATGTATGTTTATTATTTAGTTTAAGTAATTGTATTGTCTTTGGACGATATTTTAACATGAAAACACATAATCGATAATGTCATCGTCATGTATATTAAGACCATTAAATATATTTACGACTGGTACCGAAAACCTCGATATACAACCTTTCGTCTCTTATTTTCGTTCGCTCATCGGACACGCGTGTGTTGTCATTTTGTAATGCCGTTAGAAGGACTAGTTATATAGATCGCCGCGGCGCTAGGTGTCACTGACCACGGCGCCCGGTGTAGTCAGTTGTGTGCCGACCGCGACGAGGTCGTATTATGGCCGGCCTGGCATGTTATTCCGCTAGGGCTGGAAGCTTGTACAGTTTATCATGAAAATATATGTGCTACTGGAAAAGTGTGTATTGTTCTTCTGCTCCTCATCCCGCCACCAAGCAATTCAATAACTAACTAAGAGAGGAGAATGTCAGTTCAAATGTAAATTTTAAGTCAAAATTAATTGTAATATTATTTAAATCTATACTATGGTAAAAAATATTAAAAATATTACTACTTACGGAAATGTTTTCATTTTGCATTAGATGATGGTGCAATACAAAGCACGTTGAATTAAGCAAAACGTAAGAGAAACAAGTGTTTAGAATAAATCAAATAAAATGCAAATTATTTACGTGATGAGATTAAAGAGGTGATAATTTAAAGCGTAGCGAATTGCGAAAACTCAACTCGTTTTTATTGTTATCGTCGGGAAAATCAGCGCATCCCCTTCCGCCAAGAAATATGGCCAACTTCCTCTTGAGTCGGCCCAAAAAGTTTTCCCGGCTCTTGGGGAAATTCTCGTGTTCCTTGAGGGGGTAATTAATACCCCCGGATGGTGCGCTAAGACTTTTAACTCCCCTGGGGGTCGTTCTGCGGTCTCGGGCATGATTAACCCGGCCCCGGCCTCGGCTTGGGCCGCCCTTGTACCCTCTCAAGAAGCCTTCTTCCGCTGATAAGAATAACTCATCCGCATCTTTCACTTTTCATACCGAGATAATTTTGAAATCTTAAAATTTTTTTTTTTTACAGTGATACAGTAAATTTTACAATTTTATTTTTGTTTGTTTATATTTCTTGCAAATTTGGAAAGTTTACTCACTACAGAACCAACAACACAAAAAAACGCTAAAAGGCTTCCGAAATAAGTTCGATTTGTATTTACCGACAATCCATTTATTTTGGTACCCTTCCTTAACTAACTAAGGTAAATTTTAAGCTATATACACAATCAGTAATGGTAAGTTAATAAATACCTGGTTGTGTAAAGCCTGATTTCAATTTTTATGCGGAAAGCAATCCGTTGATAAACATATAATTATTACGATGAAAGTGCAATAATCTTGGATTAAATAAACTCAGGGAAATTTGAAAATTCAAACTAAAGATTATTTAGAAATTATTCCATATTTTTTTATTATAGGATGACCTATTTCATCTGCGTCGGGTAGCCATTGTCTAATTTTTGTTGCATGAACCCTAGCTGCATTCACTACAAACTTTTGCTTTTAAGTTATTTTTGTCTCAGTCATCTCCATATTTCTAAACTCATCAAAGAGTCTATTCACGTGTACGGTTACGAAAAGTATTCTAAAATTATGAGAGGCCGGGAGCGGTCTACTTTTATATCTTGACTAACTGTAGAAAAGAAGGCTGAAAGCTGAAGGCTGAAAGACACTCCACAACCTCATCAATCTTTACAAAACCGTATGTTTTTTTTCTCAAACCTCATACGAGAACTACGTATACAATTCAGTTCTATTGATTTTTATTTAGGTACCAGAATAATGGTAAATATGCAGTCTTGGATTTTTTTTTAAGTTCTCATACATTTGTCTACGAGCTTGATAAGCAATGAATAGTTAAATAAACTAGCTAAAAAGACGTTTTCAGTAATAGCAAAATGCAATGGACTGTGTTAAATGAAACAAGTTTAAAATAATTTACATAAACTAAATGTACACCGTGCAACACTATTAAAACATTAACAGTTAGCGTTAATTTTATACGGTGACGAATTAAGTTAAGAGCTCGCACTCTAAACTGAACGGCTCCCCGGAAAATTAGATACAAGGAATACGTACGTTTGTAAATTTCGACAAATTATATTTCCCGAAGTTTCAGTCTCTCGTCCGTAGAGTGTGAGAGAGTGTGTAGTATGTAGTGTGTGGATGAGAGCAGGGTAAGTAATACATTAGACTGCCAAAGTACTGAGCAAAGAATGCCTCTCGTGGGAGCGATTCCCTTTGTCTTAGCAGCGAGAGGCCGGGCGGGTACGCCAGGGCTCTGTACCCTCTCCCGCTTGAAGGAGATAAATGACTCGGCCGGCTTATTGCTCCATGCTGATTTCTATTCCCCGTTTAATTGTTATTCTTGTTCCGTGGGACTGTTTCTGAGAGCGGAGGTGCGTTATCGGCGAGGACCCTCTCCGAGCAGCTTCTCCATATGCTAACGATAATGGATTTGTTTCAAATGCAAATTTTTCGCTCCGTCCGATGGCGATTAACTAAGAAATTCAAGTAATACAATATTCCGCAAAATGTAAGCCAATTTTACTGTATTTATATTTTAATCAAGTCAAATTTATTTCTTCTATTTTATTACTTAAGATGTGATTGCTAATTTCGCTAAGCTTGTAGATGACATCCACACACACACCGCCTTGAATGTTAATGAGAATATTTTTTTTATGATTGTAAAATAAAAAATAATCTGGCTGAAACTAATTTGCTTCTATTATGAAACAAACCACATTTCACCACCATTGATCTTAAGGTCTGAGAATTTAATTGTAAATATATAGTTCACGCACTCAGTATTCATGTCTTGCAAGCATGCTTAATGTCAGGTAACAGAACAAATTGTAACAGAAGTAAGCTGACAGTTTGTGGTGCCAATTATATGTAAAAGATATGTATTAATTTAATGTGTGGTTTTTAAGGAGCTAAGATCATTCAATATTTAACTAATTCAATAAAGAACTAAAAGTTTTCGTCCCATATCCGTATCTTATCTGTAAAATATGATCACTACTAATTCCAGCGACTCAATTTTGCTGACAGTGTCTATGTCTCTTCCCTAGATATATCTTCACCTTAAATTGTATATGGTTCTTAATCTTCAAGTCAGAAGCCCAAGAACTTGAAGTTACATCAGCTGTAGTATTCGTGGTATATTTTGAGTGATTTGTTAATCGATTTTTTAAGGAAATCAGACAATAAATCCATCGCATCTGATGCCTGGATTATTTAGAGAGTCTCAATTCGACCAACGACAAGCGATTAGCAACCATCCAAGTTTTGTTCTGTCTTAATGTTTAATTTGCTTAATTTCGGTGATGTTACGAGCTTCGCACTTACAATGTGTATTGCTGAACGTAAATATACTTTCCCTTTATATTTAATCGTCTTTTAAATTTAATTTATTTAAGCACATACAGGAGAACACTGAAAGATGGTGAGAGTAATTCTGAAGTCTTGTCTGTGGAATTCTATAACGATTACCAGCGTAACATGGTGCATATGTCTAAGCGCTGCATGTGGAGTGTTGATCCGCCAATGTCATAGACTACAGCCCGAGATTCACGCGTCATCCTTATTATTTACAAGAATTTACTGTGAATTGGTGGTCTTCGCGGGACGACTTTCGTCTACCACCAATTTTAATTAATAGGCTATGACTAGCATTTTACGGGTGAAGGTTCAAATTCATACCAACTGGGGTATTTTAGAGGTCAGAAATCGATTGAAAGCCCTTTTTTTAAAATCTCCGTTGGGAATCGAAGCCACGACCTCTGGCTTGCAGAGCAAACGCTTTGACCATTGAGCTATACCCGCCGGCATTGATTGTGCAAATTTGGTTGGGAATTCATATCGATATAATTACTGATTAAGTGATAGTTGAAAGTAACGCCCCCAAGCAGCAGACCACAGGTAGCGTCCCGCCTGAGAGGGACGAGACGCGCCTAATGAATTACTATTATTTTACCGGCAAAATCCAAAGCAATTTTCCGGGCAATTTAATCCATGCAGTCATTTTAAGTTCGCGCTGGCTGAGCGTGGAGGTCCACTAACACTGCGACTGTACCACTAGCCCACGGAGCAAGACGACAACTAGAGGAAACACCCTATCTAATAAACTCATAGAAGACTATTAAAAATTGATGATAATATTAATAAATTTAATGAACAACTCATAGTACGAGTAGGTTATCTATTTCATTCAATAATAATAAATATCAATATGCCAAGATTTACTGTATAGTAGGCCTACATAAAAATTGTTTCGGGATAAGCAGATTGGTGACCCCCGGGCGTTGGGAATGCCATATATATTAACATCACTCTCTCTCTCAAAAAAAGGTTGTTATTCCGTCGCGTGATGGCAGGATAGGAGTAGATTGATAACACAGACATTTTCAGATACAAATTGATATATATTTACGTTAAAACTTTACAAGCTTCCGGCCCGGTGGAATAACATGCCGCCGGCTGTAATGTGATCTTCTCGGCCGTCAGCGCACAACTGCCGTACCCGTGATGAGCTGCTCACACAGCGACACTAGTGACAATAAATGTAACTAGTCCAGAAATGCCAATATGGTGGACACATGCATGTCGGCAAGCGAACAGAATTAAGAAACGAAAGATTGTTTATCGAGACTTTAGGTACCAGTCAGCAAGGGCTACATCATGCTGATGTCAGTATATATATCAATAAGCATACGATGTCCTGTAAAAATATCGTGAAAAAATGCTTAAATATTTGGCAGGTGCATGTGTAGAATACTGGGGGTATGACGATTTGATTTTGTGAGGAATGATGAGATGAGAGAGCGGACGACGCCATCATCTATACTACAATTGGTCAAGAGGAAAAGGTGGACTTTTTGGGACATATGCTTTAGATGCCGCAGGACAGCATGTAACTGTAGGTCCCATTTCTTCAAGCCTCCGGGATCGGGCTGTTCTGGGAAACCGTCAGGAAATACATATAGAATGTATGCGGTGGAGCTGCGGAAGGCAGACTTGATATGGGATAAAGCGAGGAACATGGCTGCAGACAGAAATTTTGGTGGTAACTCGAGACTCTTTGCCGGCGGGTATAGCTCAATAGTCGAAGCATTTGCTTTGCAAGCCAAAGATCGTGGGTTCAATTCCCGACGGAGATTGCAAAAAAAAAATTAATCGATTTGTGAGCTTTAAAATACGCACGGTTGGTGTGAATTGATCCCTCACCCGTAAAATGCCAGTCATAGCATATTAATTAAAATTGGTGGTAGACGAAAGTCGTCCCGTGAAGACCACCCATTCATAGTAAATTCTTGTAATAATAAGGATGATGCATGAATCTCGGGCTGTAGTCTATGACGTTGGCGGATCAACACTCCACATGTTGCGCTTAGCCATATGCACACCATGGTAAGCGTCATAGAATTCCACAGATGAGACTTCACAATTACTATCACTATCTGTTTGTATTCTCATGTGTGTGTTAAGTATGAAGTATGTAAAGTAACAAGACTTGTTTTCAATTTTATCATGTATGGTGGATATTATTTAATCATTTCGTTCACATGGCCTCTCCATATATTCTCATACATACTCATATACTCGTGCCACTTATTTGATCGTGCAGCGCTCGACGAGCAATATTGTCCATAAAATGAGAATCGAATTAATTAGCCTGATGAACAGCCTAATCGGATTTGGCCGCGCACGACCAAAAAGCTAAGCACCGTCGCGGTGAAATGCACCAAATTTTGAAACAAACATAATTCAAACATCAACCTGAAATATTTTTTAAAAAAAGTACCGTAATTGGTAAACTGACGTCATCGAAGAATAGCAGGAGTAGCCTGGATGCGGAGAGTGGAGGATCAAAAATAATGGAGACCTATGCTGGAGGTCCACTTTCGGCCAAAAGCCGACGATGATGACGATGATCATAATCGGTTGATTGCTATATGATAATATAATTAATAATTAATATTACAATATTTGAAGGTCGAAATACAAAGTTCGAGTTATTTATATTATTAGCATTCACTTAGAGAATAATTGCATTTAATATTTCATTTTACTTCATTGGTGGAATTTCACTGATAAGTAACGATCGATTTTTTTTATTCTGAGTACCTGTAGCTTGTTTGCAATCTTAGCATTTTCAAATTAATACATTAACAAACGATAAAATATGATTGTTCAACATATGTTTTAATTAATTAATTACTCAATGCGACCCATATAAAAAAAGAGAATAAAGTATTTTGAAATGTTATTTAACTTCATAACTATCATAATATTTCCTACTTATTACTAGGCTTAGTAAATTTAGTTGCTCTCTATTTTTATTTTGCTGCCGTGGAACTCATGGAATTAGCACACCTAAGTCCTGCTTCTTGTTATGCGAAACACTTGCTTGTAAAATATTTTTTTCTACCTACGTTTACATGACTGGAAAATAATTCGATAACGATGATGATATCTTCTAATTGTAGTCAGCTGTTTACGTACAAATTCCCTATACTCTCTTCATCGCCTAAATAAATCTTTCCAGATAAGTAATATTTATTCAATTGATTGCGCATGTTTCAAAATATATTAATTACGTGAGAGTATATTGAAGATTTTACGTTCGCATCGTTATAGACTTGATTTAAAGTTTAATTTTAGTCAACAAAAAACATTTACTAAAAAAAAAATTAAGCGTTTCATCCAAAATATGATTTGTTTAAAGCCTTCGCCGCCTTACGCGCCATTCCGACAAAACAGAATGTGATAAAAACGTTGCGAATATTCGCTTTACGTTAATTTGTATAAGTGATGGTGTTGCTGGGCGCTACCCCGATTTACGACAATGGTTATTGCCTGGATGACCGCCATTACCCGCACTTGCGACCCCTGCGGCACATTTTATAAACACATTTCACCCTGCACTTTTATTGAGAAGGCTTTTTCATGTTATATTACTATCACGCGTGTTCTGCCCTGTTGAACATTTTCATTTAATTTTTTTTTCAGGATTTTATGTTTGCGTCACTTGAAATTTAAAATTACTTAATTTTATATCGTAATAATAAAAGATATTTGTAAATACAAAGATAAATAAATAAATATTAACACAAAAGATCCTCCATATTATTCATCTTTAATATCACTGCTTACAGATCAGGTCGCTTTTTAATTATCTTCAAATTTTGCTTTAATTTTTTCAATAAATTTTCTTAAATTTCATTCATTTTCGTTCCCTAGGTGGAATGTTATCTTCATAGACTGCTAAAATGCAGTTCAATCAGCTATCAAGATTCTTGACTTATCTTAAGATACCAGTAAACCTGAAGCTCAAGAGCATACATTTACATTATGTTTAATTACCGACAGAGAGTTCTTCTATTCAAAGGTTTCTTCAATATAATTTAATAATTTTTCAATCTATCTGTATCAATCAAACTGCATAGAGTTAATCTGTAGTGGGGAGGTGACCGAAAGCTTAAAGAAAAGTATTTTGCAATATCCGAAGCGTATTTAAACATTTCATCATCAGTCTGAGTCCATCCAACGTAGGCCTCTTGCATGAGTATCCATCCTCTTTGATCGTCCGCCTTCCACATCCAGACTACTCCCTGCTATTCGTCTGGTTTTTGTTGCAGAGATCGGCCAATGCTCCGTTTTACAGCTCTTGGATTTCTACATTAAAACAATTTTTATATTTAATCATTTGTCAATAAGATATTTTAAAAAGAGATCGAATGATTAGTTCGACGCACTCAAGGTTTGAGTCATTCAGTTAAAAGAGAGAATTCAACTCAAAACCATTTAAGATCTTCGCATTAAGAGAGGACTTTGAATAGTATTCTTAATTTAGTATCTATATTTTCTTTCAGACCATAGCCAGAGCTCTTGTTCGAAAAGTGTAATATAAAAATACCAATAATCAAACATATTTATTTTTTATCCTTCAATTATAATACTTCTCCTGTTTTTCACAGTTTCGAAGTGTATTTTTTTTACGTAAACACATACAGGAGAATATCGACATAGAGTAATTCTGAAGTTTCATCTGTGGAATTCTACGATGCTTACCGTGGTGCATATGGCTAAGCGCTGCATGTGGAGTGTTGATCAGCCCGAGATTCACTCATCATCCTTATTACTTACAGGAATTTACTATGAATAGGTGATCTTTACGCGGGACGACTTTCGTCTACCTTCAATTTAAATTAATAGTCTATTATGACTGGCATTTTACCTATAAAACCGGAATATTTTAGTGTTCAGAAATCGATACAAATTCAATTTTTTTAAATCTCCGTCGGGGATCGTACCAACGAACTTTGGCTTGCAAAGCAAACGCTTTGACCATTGAGCTCTACCCACCGGCTAAATGCTATTTCCCAGAATCTTTTCTACTGTATACGAGTACATCAAGAGATAAATGTTGTATTATTTTACTTTTGAAAAACACCTTCCACATAATAAATTGTTATGCTTTGAAAAGGAACCTTTATTCAAATACAAGTATCTACGAGTATATAACAATAAAGGTGATTTTAATTTGATTAATTGCTATCGGTTGATGGATCTCCCGCTAGAGTGGGTGGCCCACCCTTCCCACCCACAACCACCCGCCAAAACCTCAACCATTGTTAGTCATTATAACACTGCTGAAGTCGTCGTTACCTGACGAGGGACTGGCTGCTAATAGGAGGAGCATCATCAAGGAGATTTCACCGCCCAATGGTGTGATGCGGTCCAGAGGCGGGCTAAGCTCAGTCAGTGTGTTCTGCTTGTTAACCCATAGCATCATGAATTGTTAAAGAGAAGCTGATGTATCCCTTCCATATATTTTTAATTTAAAAAATCATAAACGTAAACAAAGTTCGTATAATTTTTCGTAGGCTTAGAACAATTTTAATTATTCTAATACTTTTCAAGCCACTAAATATTTATAACAATATTTAACAATTGTTTTGACTCAATAAGCGGAGCATATGACAGAGCGGCCAGCTTCAGAAAATGAAATGAACATTGTTGCTATGGTTTGTGGTTAGAATATTAGCGTCTGCCGTTTATTTTTCTCCGATTTCTTGATGAGAAAATGTCATATAAGTTGATGTTTGGTGCAAATTTGAACGTGAATCAGTTGTTGAAAATATTTCAGTTTTAAAATTATTTTTCAATGGTAGAAATTTGTAATATAATCCGCTGAAAAAAGCCGACGGGGATGGCTTAGAGGTAAGTTTAGCTTAACATCCTAGAGAACACGGGTTATGATATATCCAAAAGTACATTAGAATTTCAGATCACAATGTATATCGGCTTACAACTAGAACAATATCCATGAAAAAAAAACAGAAAATATTCTTAATATAAACAAAAAGAATTCCAAGACACAATCACTTTTCATCATTCCTTCTCTCAAAAAAATGTTATTAAGATCAGCTTCCTAGAGTTGTTGCTATTATTATTATTCGAAAACACGTACCAAGATTTCTACTTGATTATTTTCGTGCAGCCTGCGAGACCGTTTGAAATATGATCAGGTAGATAGACCAAACACCTATAAATGCACACCTGGGTTGTATTTTCCAACTGCTTAACAATCAAACCCACCAGCTACTGTCTCCGATGATGTCCGCCCATCCCCTGCGCTCTGATAAACCAATTAGTTTTATCACCATAGCTACTGGGGCATTGTGGTGGGCGGGAGAGTGGGCGGTAGGCGGGCCGCCTTCCAGAGCTCTACCCCCTCATGATGCCAATTGTACGTGTGAGCATAATTCTATTTCGTCCTCGTCCTTACAACTGACAGGTGCACGGAACACACCTTTATTCGACACAATAATGATTTAAATAATGCACTATCTTTTGTTAAAAACAAATTATCTATTATATTATTATTACTCTTCTATGATAAATAATTATATTGCTTACCTCTCTCCCCTTTTATCTTTATAATGTTTATTCAACATGTTTCGACATATACATATTACGTAAATTAATCAAAGTAAACATATGTAATTTACATAATTTGACGATTTTTAATGTCACAATTTCTAACTATTTGCTTTGCGTATTCTGACACTCGATCTGAGTGTAAGGTCGTTGACACTAAATGTTTCAATACATTTACTTTGTCACACTTACGTTAGTACTTCAATAACGAATTTAAATTGTAATATATTTTGTAATGTCATTGAAGGAAAAGAAATAAAATAATGTAAAATAACTGAATTCTTCAAAGGCAAGGACAACTTTATAACTGTGGTTTGTGAAGATCAGATTCTCTAGCTATGAAACAGATATAGACAACAATAGAGAAGAAGACTGAAGGAGAAGTTTGCTTTGAAATAGTTTGACGACTTTTTAATAGAAAATGTATTATTTACTTTCATACTATGAATGGTAGACAAGTGGTTAAAATGATGTGTACGTAATTTTGATTCAGAACAGAAAGATCTCCAAGGGAGTATTTTAAAAGAAAACGTGGCATTTGAGGTAACACATATTTGTTCATTTAAATAAAAAGAATAATAAAATATGTCTTTAAAACTCGTGATGAGCGGTCCAAGAGAATCACTTTTGGTCCTCACTTTTGTCGCGGTTTTCGTCACACTGTAAAATTTGCAAAGAATATAAAACAAAAAAAAATTAACATAAATAAAAAAAGATATTCCAACAATGGAATTCAAATTTTGTTTCAAATTTGAATCTTAATATTACGTTGGGTATCTTCACAGAACTTTGAGTTCCCATTAAGAAGTTTGGTGGCAACGTCACACACGTGAAATCTGGTATCAATACATAAAAGAACTATGATGTCATCAAAAATTAGAAACCTGTGCAATTATATATATACTATATCTAAGCCCAATTTTGAGCATTTGGCTACATCAATTTACCATCAGAAACCTCTGTCAACCGCCAGATTCTTGCTATACGACAGAAGAGCATGTCCAAGAATTCTCATCGATCACATTGTGAAGTTAACAGTCTTCCGATATGTTGAAATATCAAGGCTTGACGGGAAGTAGCTTTGGTTTACACTGGTTCGTGAAAAACATACTCCTTTGATGGGAACGCAATCCGTGTTTTATAATTAACCCGACGCTCACAAACGCATCATCACGAATTTAATTGTATTCACGTTGATTTCATAGACATTTAAAGTTAATGACGAGAAAATCCATTTCCTTTAATGAGTCGCAGTTAGCGAGATTAAATAATATAAATTATACATTTCGGAGCGGAAACTTCCTTAATCAGAAGTACGGTCAAAAGCATTACGCCGAGAGTCATAACCGGAATGTTATGACGGTCATAAAACATGCAATTGTCATCTATCTAGCAGGCTCCTTGCGTGCAGGCTTCTTAACTACTCAAGTTACTTACCCCTGAAATGAAGGCCAATTCTCTCATAGCTGAGAAGATATTTCAGGACACAGCCAGAGTTGAGGTAAATATGAAATCTTTGACTATGTTGTAAATGAACAAGATTGTTACAGTTATCGTTTCGCATTGAATGTACAATAATCTTAAGTTCTCGATTGAAATGGGTATACGATGTGTTAGACCTTAAGAAACCTATTTTCTGTTGAATTAAATTTCAATACGAATTGTTTCTTATTGTGTAATTGTTTCCTAATACTAGATAATATCTGCATATTAATATCTCAAGCAGTCTTGTTTCTGTTATACATTTTATATTTATGAAGAACATATCTATAACATTAAGTATATTATAAGCTTAAAACATTATCTATTGTTCGATATTACAAATACGATACTAAAATTACTATATTATTTTATTTTATGATAGTTTGTTTTATGTATTTTGTACAAACTAAGTGATTCTTTATCAGTCTATTTCTTAACCTTTTCCTTTCTGTAGTAAAAAAAAACACACACACACACACACGCACACATACATGCATTCCAGTGAAACAATACGTATAAAATAAAAAGTCATACTAAAAAAACTGCATTATTCAGTTATAATATTTTTGATAGCACTGTGAACTAAAATATATCTACATCATAGTAAAAAACTTAATATGTGCCTATTTGATAGCATATCTAAGGTTTCAGTTTAGAGATGCAAAGAGTTTCACATAATGCTTGGTACTTGTTGTCCGGATCCTTCTTTACCGATACTCGTCCACACATATTATTGTTGCTATAAAATTATTGAACACAGCGAAAATGGGATAGCAAAAGAACTGATGACTGAAATTGGATTGAATTGATTATGGATGATAGACACAGTAAGGATGTGTGTGATGTGAGTCCACTGTTACAAAACCGTTAATAAAACGATTGTTATCCTCATGATGTCTCTCAAGTAAGAAAAATACGCATCAGTTTAGAAAGAGGTTAATGATCTATCCGCACAGGTAGATTGAATATTGTATCTACCGGTTGACTGCAAATTTAACCAGGTTACGCAAAACAAATATTTTTTTCTTGGCATCATTTCTACCAGTAAAGCACGCGGTACGGGCAGTGGTAAATGCAGTGTTACCGGTAGCGGTGAATGTGGTAGATGAGATGATCCTTTTCGGGTCTAACTCTAGTGGTAGAGGTAGCGGCACAGTCCGTGGTTTGCCCGTGGTGGGTGGTGTGAGATGCTCCCGCCCCCCGACTCCGACTATAAGGTGGCTCTCCAGGTTACGAATGGTTACGCCAGGCAGAGCTCCAGTAATTGTAAAGCTTCATTTGTACAGTGTCACCTCTATCCCTCGCGAGAGCTCCATCCATCCCTTTAACTTTTACCAAGGGCGTATCTAAATTAATTACACATTTATATATTTAAAATATTATCAACAGAAAAGGCAACAAAACATTATCGGTTCGAATTCCAGTGTCCGCTTTTGTTTTCTTCGATTTATTGATGAGAGAAATTTTATATTATATAAGTAGTATGTAAGTATAATTTTTTTTTAACGAAATAATTTTAAATATATGATTTAATTTTCATGCTTTTTAAGCACACACAAGAAATTATTAACAGAAAACTTTGACTTTCTAGTAGACAATCAATAGATATAAAAGAATTATTTATTAACGTCTTATTTCTGCTATGTCAAGTAGCCGTTATCAAGATACTAGTGCGTATCGGCAACTTAAAAATAATTTGATATATTATTTTATTTTTATCTATTATATAAAAATTCTAGACGTAGAAGGCGGATAATTAATAATAAAAAAAAAAAAAAATTCGTCGCTCGACACTCAAACCGGGCGGACGTGTCTAGTCATCCTACCCACAGGATGGCGAGCTGTTGCGATTGTGATATCGCGCAAATAAATCGTCGCTTAGACGATCACCGTTTGCTGCTGGAGAGGCTCTTAAAGGCTGTTGGATGCGGGATGGATGATGCTCTGACATCCGTTGGTGTGGAACCTCCACCCAACCCAACAAGTTTGCCGACTTCCCGTAGAAGGCGCTTACCTCGAGCGTGCAAATCAATTCCGGCTACCTACGCTGAAGCTGTCAACATTCCTGTGTCGATGTCGCTTAACTGTGACAGCAGAGACTCCGAACCTGCCGTCAAAGAATCCGCTTCGAGTGAGGCCACCGAAGAGGACTCCTCGGAAGATACTATCGAAGGAGCTCCTGCTGTTTCGAGCAAGGCTCCCAAGGACTCCCGTTCTCAGCCGGGACGAATCATCGTTCGAGGAACTGGAGGACCTGAGTGCTTTCTCCGTGGATGTCCTCTCCCTCCCCCGAGCAATCTTTCCGGAGAAGTTTAACGTTCTAAGTTGAGTCGCGCTTCTCCGCATGGGGAAAGGCAACAACATTCAGCACGTCTGATGATCCGTGGTTCTGCAGCTCCTTCAAAAAACGTTACTGTGAAGATGGCGTATCTTAATGCCAAGGGCCTTCACCCAGATACATCGGCTGAGGACTTGCAGAGGTTTAACAGCGACCGCTGCATTCAATCCTTCTTGGATGACCATCAGGAGGATTGTCAGCAGGCGGACGCTGTCAACTTCTTTCAAAGTCGGGGTCATCGCGACTTCGCTGGAGTCTCTCATGGAGCCTCAAGTGTGGCCTGAAAGGACCATCGTTCAACCCTGGATACGCATAAGACGAAAGAATCGCAGTGAACAGTGGTTGAAACCAACTTGAGTGAAGATATTGACATATTTAGTGCTATATTGCTTTAAATTCAGTACTGGTGTTTATGGAGGCGAAATGTTACACGTTTTATTTTGTGACAATAATGCCTTGTTATTTGTGAGTCAATCATGATATACTTATGACAGGGTTTTTGTTGTTACAAGTCAAACTGTTTATCTTGAGTCTCCTGACGCTAGTTCCGAGTGTGAGGTCAGTGATACTAAATAAATTAATCAATAAATTTACATCACCACATTTATGTTACCTATTGTAATTTTATATTATATTATTGTATTTATATTATTGTACTTCAGAAATGCATCGAATTGATAAAATTTGTAATGTTTCTGCAAGGAAATAAATAAAAATTGAAATTGAAAAAAATTGAAAATTGAAATAATCAATGGTAAGAGAGTCATGCAAGATACGTTCGTTCAATACTAGACAGACACGCCTGTATATAAAGTTGTTCCTTGGCTTAAGATAACCAACTTAAGACCCATATTTACATTTTTAGGTAAGCAACCTATAATAACCACTTTCATTTAGAATGATAAAATTAAGGAAGCATCAGCACTCCACTCACATAAAGTCAAGGATTTATTTTGCATACGGGTAACATACTTGAAAATGATAATGATGATTATGAACTGGGGTCAATCTGCAGATATTTTTGTTTACTCGCTCCATACGTTCCAAAGAAAGTGCAGCTATTTATAGAGATCATAAATCGACGTATATGCTTCATAAAAATACTGAAAAACCATGTTTCAAATACATACCTTTTGAAGAAGTAAATTCCCCGCCCTTGTGTGGCCATCATTACAGAAGCCCACCGCTGGTATCGGGATCGAAGAATGAGGAAGGAGTAGGAAGAAGGTGAAGCTGTTGTAGAGCAGCAGAAAGGCTGGAGGGTCGCAGGAGTGTGGATGGGGAGAGGGAGGCATCCTTTGTCTCTGACTAATTGACAATTCAAAGAAACATGTCGAACGAATTCTGGAACTAAATTTGTTTATATTCATTTACTAGGCGTTAGGTCCTTGTTGCTCCGGAGTTATACTTACCTGGTGTCTCGCCCCCACCTTTCCACCTGCCCAGACAACTAGACTAATTGTTCGATTCGCGACGTGTGTATTTGTATTACGCGCTCAAAGGTAAATGCTGAATCTCTTTGAATAAAAGGACCCCTCCTTCTTCTTAATTGTGCGTCTATTCAGCATTTGGGTAATTATCATTGTGATCATTAATAAATTAAAAAATATACTTTTACCATTTGTAATTAAACTCGTATTAATGATTAAATGTAAATTACTTTTATCTATATTTATATTGTACGAGTATATCTTTTTTCAATGAGTTATAATTTTCAATGCCATAATAAATAAAAATCTTACATTTTAACGTACAAAAATATTGACATCAGCATGATATAGCCCTTGCTGACTGGTACCAAAAACCTCGATCTACAACCTTTCGTCTCTTATTTCTGTTCGCTTGACAGACATGACTGTGTGTCGTCATATTGGCACTAGTTATATAGACTGCGACTTACGGCGCTGGTGACCGACCACGGGCTGCACGGGTTAGTTGTATGCTGACGGCCGAGAAGGTCGCAGTATGGCCAGCTGGCATGTCATTCCGCCTAGGCCGGAAGCTGGTAAAGTTTATCATAAATATATGTCAATGAGCTTCTGAAAAAATATGTGTTATCGTATGAATTTTTTAAATTTTTATTGGAATATTATTTTATTATTTCAATATTCTAATCTACTTTTATAGATCATTGACTATATTACAATATTATTATTATTTAAATATACATATACTATACATAAAATTCTTTTTTCAACGCGTCAATCCAAGCACAAAAATAACGGCAGAAGCGGGATGCGAACCGCGGACCTTGGAAACTAACTATGCCCAGGTATTCATACCGCTCAGCCAACTGGGCTATTGCTATGCCTAGACCGACTCGCGTTGAAACTAGTATTTATATCATTGTTATAGATGTCGCTATAGTATATATTCAAAGTATGTATATATAATATTGTAATATAGTCAATGATCTATAAAAGTAGATTAGAATATTGAAATAATAAAATAATATTCTAATAAAAATTAAAAAAAATCATATAATAATGTCTCCTTGAGACAATATCAAGAAGGTAAAATTATTCATCAGTAACACAGGTAAATGATTGGTTATAAAGTCCGAGTCGGAACTATAAGTAGTCGTTTCTCATCCATTCAGTCTATAGTTTGGTTCGAGACCCAAGTGGTACTTACTAAAATAAATAGACTGTCGGAAAGTAATAATATTGAGCTTGTGAATAAATGATGACTGATTTAATAATAAAAAATAAAAATATACATACTTTGAATATATACTATAGCGACATCTATCGTACGATGATAATAATGATATAAATACTAGTTTCAACGCGAATCGGTCTAGGCATAGCAATAGCCCAGTTGGCTGAGCGGTATGAATACCTGGGCATAGTTGGTTTCCAAGGTACGCGGTTCGCATCCCGCTTCTGCCGTTATTTTTGTGCTTGGATTGACGCGTTGAAAAAAGAATTTTATGTATAGTATATGTATATTTAATTAATAATAATATTTGTTATCAATCTGCTCCTAATCCTGCCATCACGTGACGAAATAACACCTTTTAAGAGAGAGGAGGATGTTAATATAAATTTGAATTTGGTAGTATTATTAATTAATTATTATGGTAAAGATACATATTTTTTTCTATTTTTCGAATCAAATAATGAAAAACCTACGTGTATACTAGTTTTGATTTAGTAATTATTGACATAGGTGGCCACATAGAAACGCAAATTTCGTACGTGGTGTTTTTGTTTTTTTTTTAAATTTAATTTTTTTTTCTCAATATACAGCATTTCAAATTAATATCATATCTGTACTGTGAATTTAAATATTACTTTTACTTATTTTGAAAATATCTGTCCCCAAATGTGCGCAAATACTTCGTAAGGTTTTCATTTAATTTTTACCACGAATTTTAAAAATGTAATACAAATTTCTTACATTCATAGTAAATTCCTGTAATAATAAGGATGTTGCGTGAATCTCGGGCTGTAGTTTATGACGCTGGCGGATCAATACTCCACAAGCAGCGCTTAGCCAAATGCACCATGGTAAGCGTTATAGAATTCCACAGAAGAGACTTCAGAATAACTATCACCACCTGTCGGTATTCTCCTGTATGTGCTTACATTTTTATGTAAACACATACAAAAAATATTACGAAAAAACAATTATTAAAATTAAGATAATATTCAAATTACATAATATACAAAGCCAACATGACATTGTACACACTGCGATCGAACTCGCAAGTTTTTTTTTACAATGACATCCAGTACAACGTCTCTTTCGGTATCAAAATATTTTTTTAATTTCATGTATTAGACCGCGGAGAATCAATGGTAAGACAGTCATGCAAGATACGTTCGTTCAATAGTAGACAGACAAACCCGTATGCAAAGTTCTACCTTGGCTTAAGGTAACCATATATACATTTTTAGGTAAGCAACCTATAATTCATTTAGAATTATAAGATTGAGGAAGCATCAGGCCTCGACTCACCTCAAATCTTAAGAAAAGTCTCTGCAAACGGGTTTTCAGTTGACTACCTCAAATCAAGGAATGTTTCACCATGTATATATATACTTGATAATGATAATACGATTCGAAGTCTACCGATAGATATATTTTTTACTATTACCAAAGTAAGTGCAGGTGTTTATAAAAAACATGAACAGAAGTGTACATGCTTTTCAGAAATACTAAAACAAAATATATATGCCTTCTGAAGAAGTAAATTTTCCGCCAGTCAAGATGCTGGAATATTTTTGTTTGTTTTAACATTAATCGGTGAAATATGATTGAGGTTTTAATTTGGATTCCCCCGCCACATCACGCGTCACTCCCGCACATGCCGATCATTCCCAGTCACTCGTTGCGCTTGATCGGATCGCCCTCTCTATGAGGTCTCCCTGCAAAATATTTTATCACGCATTCGCGGACGAGAACTGCAACATGGAATGGATTATTGCATACTGGGATAGGTTGAGTGATGCAGAGCAGTACTTAGAAACGAATCTGAAAATAAATATTAATTATCTTCATCTTTAGCTGGTACCCGTCCACTGTTGAACGTAAGCCTCCCGCATGAGTCTCCATCCTCTTCGATCATCCACCTTCCGCATTCAGGTCACTCCCGCTATTCGTCTTGTGTCGTTAGTCCATCTTGCAGTGGGTCGGCCAAAGCTTCGTTTACCAGTTCTTGGGCGCTATTCCAATACTTTTCTTCCCCATCCGACCGTCGTCTCTTCGACAGATATGTCCTGCCCATTGCCACTTGAGTGTGCTAATTCGTTAGGTAGCATCCACTACGGGTGACCTTTATTTTATGGGTAAGACTTCCTGATTCCTAACTGATGTCTGCTTTTTGTAGAATCCATTTCCGAACCTTACCATTTCCTTGTTCATTTCCACGTATTTCGTGGTTAGCAATGTGTTACCAAAGAAGGCAATTCGAGACTCGCCATAGTATACTAACTTCGCACATTTAAACTGAGGTCTATTTGACATCTAACTGATGCACCTAGAATCACGGGAAGGCCTTCAGCCACTCTCTAACAAGTAGCTTTTTGCGTGCTCAGTAACGGGTCCCCATCTGGGTGTCAAAAAATAGGACGGAACAGGGAGGGTTTTCACCAATCGGTTAGGACTTGCTGTCAGATTCCACGTCTCTGCGCCATAAGTTAATACAGGGAGGATGCATTGGTTAAACGCCTTTGTCTTAAGACATTGCGGAATTTTCGTTTTAAGAATGTACTTTAGTTTTCCAAATGCTACCCATCCCAGTTGTATACGCCTGTCGATTTCTTTTGATATTAATTATACAGAAAACCATTTATTTCTATATCTGGGTCAAAGATTAAGACAGAATCTAGATATCGAACGTTTGATTCCTAGTGAAGTTTAAAAAATATACTAGGGCGGTGAATTACGTTGCAGTGCCTTCATCGCATTATTATCAGCATGTGTCCGTCCACTATTAAACGTATGCTCATCACATGAGTCTCCATCCTTCTCGATACTCCGTCCTCTACACCCGGCATCTACATCCGTTACTCTTCTGGTGCCGTGAATCCATCTTAGAGGGGGTTGGCCAACAACAAGATTCGTCGCTCGACACTCAAACCGGGCGGACGTGTCTTATCATTCTACCTACAGGATGGTGCACAGTTGCAATTGTGACATCGCGCAAATACATCGTCGCTTAGACGAACTCCGATTGCTGCTGGAGCGGCTCTTTAAGGCTGTTGGATGCGGAAAGGAGGATACACCGACGTCCGTTAATGTGGACTATCCACCCAACCTAACAAGACTCCCAACTTCCTGCACAAGGCGCTTGCCTCGAGCGTGCAAAACAACTCCGGCTACCTACGCTGAAGCTGTCACCATTCCTGTATTGCCATCGCTTAACTGTGACAGCAGAGACTCTGAGCCTGCAGTCAATGAAGCCGCTTCGAGTGGGGCCACCGCAGAGGACTCCTCGGAAGATACTATCGAAGGAGCCCCTGCTATTCCGAGCAAGGCTTCCAAGGACTCCCGTTCTTAGCCAGGACGAATTATCGTTTGAGGAACTGGAGGACCTGAATGCTTTCTCCGTGGATGTCCTCTCCCTCCCCCGAGCGATCTTTCCGGGGAAGTTCACCACCGATCATCCGAGTCGCGCCTCCCCTGATGGGGAAAGGCATCAACGTTCAGCACGTCGGGTGATCCGCGGTTCTGCAGCTCCTTCAAAGAATGTTGCCGGAGTGAAGATGGCGTATCTTCACGCCAAAGGTCTTCACCCGGATACAACGGCTGAAGACTTGCAGAGTTTCTTGGCAGCAACCGCTGCATTCAATCCTTCTTGGGTGATCATCAAGAGGATTTCCAGCAAACGGACGCTGTCAACTTCTTTCAAATTCGGGGTCATCGTGACTTTGCTAGAGTCTCATGGAGCCTGAAGTGTGGCCTGAAAGGACCATCGTTCAACCCTGGATACGTGTAAGATGAAAGAATCGCAGTGAACAGTGGTTGAAACCAACTTAAATGAAGATATTGACATATTTAGTGTAATGTTGCTTCAGATTCAGTGCTGGTGTTGATAGATGCAAAATGTTGGACATTTGATTTTGTGACAATAATGCCGTGCTATTTGTGTGTCAATCATGAAATACTTATGACAGGGTTTTTTTGTTAAATTCAAACTATTTATCTTGAGTCTCCCGATGCTAGTTCTGAGTGTGAGGTCATTGACACTAAATGTATCATTAAATTTACATCGCCACAAATATGTTTGTATGTATTTTAATGACAAATTGAAATGTTATCTATTTTGTAATGTCATTTAAGGAAAAGAAAAAACTGTGTAATAACTGTGTAAAGTTTACACAGCTTACACCTTTTTCAGGTGAATGGCTTACACTGTAAGCCATTCACCAGTTTTTAGACGATACTCCAAAACTTTTCTCCCCATCGACCATCATTTCTTGGATTGATATGTCCATTGCCATTTTAGTGTGCATATTCTTTGGATAGCCTTCACTTATCTTCTTCTTCGGATATCCTCATTTTGGATTCTATCTTTTAGAAACACTCTGAGCATGAATATCTTTCTTTACTTCCAAAGGGGTCCGTTATTTCATGGGTTAAACCTGGTTAGATTCAACGTCTTCGTGCCATAAGTTAATACTGAGAGAAGGCAATGGTTAAACGCCTTAGTTTGAAGACATTGCGAAATTTTTGCTTTACAAATGTACTAATGTTTTCCAAATGAAGGTCATCGCATTTGTATGCACCTGTTCCTTCAAAAAAGTGATTTCATCCTAGTTAGATTTCATGAACCTTCGTCTTGGATACAATACAAGAAAATGCTATATAATCATGCAAACTCTTATAATGTGTTATGTGTACCTCGTGGACTAATATATGGACTATTTAAGCTATTAGATTAAGCGTGAATCTTTTACGTTATCTTACCTTTACCGCTCAATAATAATTTACCGGCTGTCATAGCTCAATGGTCAAAGCGTCTGCTTTGCAAGCCAAAGGTCGTGGGTTCGATCCCCGACGGATATTAAAATAAAAAGGATTTTTAATCGATTTATGAGCTCTAAAAATACCCCAGATTGGTGTGAATTTGATCCATCACCCGTAAAATGCCAGTCATAGGTTATCAATTAAATTCGGTGGTAGACGAAAGTCGTCCCGTGAAGACCACCCATTCATAGTAAATTCTTGTAATAATAAAGGATGATGCGTGAATCCCGGGCTATAGTCTATGACGTTGGCGGATCAACACTCCACATGCAGCGTTTAGCCATTATTCACCATTGTCTTCTTCGTAGTGTCAATCCGGTGGATTGGTTTGCAGCAACAGAATCTTGCATCTCGATCTCCATTCCTTTCGGTCCTCCGCAACCTTTTTCAGCTCAGCATTGGCGCTATAATTCATGTGCTCGAATACTTGCTGCAAATACTCCCGTCTAGGGCACCCTCTACAGTTTCTACCCTCAACTATCCCCTCCACAATATCGTGAAGAAGACCGTCGTGGCGCATGATGTGACCGATCCATCGGGCTCGCCTCTCTGAGATGATTCTTATTAGGTGCCATCTTCCTTGATTATCCTGAGAACCTCATTGTTCGTGACGTGGTCTCTCCAGGAAATTCCGAGAATTCTTCAGTACGATCACATCTCAAAGGCCTCTAGTCTTTTTTTTATCACTTTCAGATAAGCACCATGTCTCATAGCCATACATTAAGATGCTCTACACAAATGTTTTGGCAAGTTGCTTGCGGAGCCTTAAAGTAATATTCCTTGACTCAAGAATTTTTGCTTTTTCATTGAAAGCTAGCCTTGCTTGATGTATGCGACTGTTGACTTCTCTCTTTGTTCTGCCATCACCATGGTAAGGGTCATAAAATTCCACAGATCAAACTTCAGAATTACTATCACCATCTGTCGGTATTCTCCTGTATGTGTTTACATAAAAAAAATGTTGTTCCCTAATGTTCCAAATTAAACTAATATCTGAATACTTATAAATGTGTCCTTAAGGCACATTATGATATTCTTTATGAATCATATTGCCCTTCTGCTAGTGCGCTTCTGGTGGATTGTCCTCGCCGAGTGCAGTTATAATCAGCTCCTGGTCACCGCGCCCTCTGCCAGCAAACACGAGAATGCAACGCGAATGTTCACTATATAGTTCCAAATTTCAACACACCTGGTAGAAATATTACATTAGCTTTTACTTTAATCATCAAAAACTCGTTTATTTATACAGCTTGATGAAAAGAACACTGATATACAGTTAAAGATACAACAAAAATACTTTTAAAGTGTTTTTATACATGTTTAGTGAACAATTGCAGTTTTCAATTAGTTTTGTTATGCATAGGATAGAATATTTTTTATTAAATTTAGATAAACATAATATATGCTGTTGTACAATTCAATTAAAGCAAGTTTTGTTGACAGTTATTTTTTAATTTTTTTTGTGTTTAATAAATTTTTAGCGTGGACTGTGAGATTCATTTAAATCATAAAATAATAGCGATATTGTGTATAAGTGAAGTAAAAAGTGCCCAGGGTACACGAATATATTGCCATGTTTCTGTGACCAACAGTTACTCGATGAAATCTACGTTAAAAGATGGAAAATATCATAATCTGTTTAACTATACTTCATAATCTCCCTTATGTTATGTTAAAACATAATTTTATTTGATTGAGTAATACTCCTAAATACACCATTTAGAAAGTCAAATCTTTCACATTCTATTTAATTTTCTAATAAAAAATATTCCATGTTTCCTTTCGTATATTCAGCTTGAGAAATGATTGTCAAAATTAGATAATTGAGTTTTTTTTTCAAAATTTATATTTGTTATGAGCGTTAGATGTTCGGTCACTACTAAAAGCTATATGTTTACGTAAATTATTTATAACACGATATGTTGTTAATATAATGGACACATTAAGCCATTTGAATTTGGAATTAAAATTGCGCTCGTTCGCGAACGTTGCAAATAAAAATACCTGAACTGATTAACGGGATTCGAAATGTCACAAAAATAATTTCTGCAGTGATTTGTTTTTTGATGAAAGCTGCCGGAAGTGAGCGAAGCTTTTCAGCGCAGTTGATGAAAAAAGCTCCCCGAGCGCTGCGAGCCTAAATAATGATTGTCAGTGGGGAAATGATTAACGGATACGTACACTGCGCTGTGTACTTCACCGGTACTGGCGGACTGTGTACCCAGCGGTTGTTATATACACGGCTGCATTGGACACTGGACATGACTCACATAGGCGTTTAGCAAGAATATAAAAAAATTAAAACCTAGTTTTCTTACTAGGTTTCTAACTCTAAATCTTCGTAGTATCAATCCGGTGGATGGTCAACAGAATGAAAAGCATGGACCTGGCTTGATAAATACGTCTTTTTACAGTTTCTACCCTCAACCATCCCCTCCACAATATCGTGAAGAAGACCATCGTGTCGCATGATGTGACCAATCCATCAACAGATGGTTCTTATTAGGTGCCTATCTTCCTTGATTATCCTGAGGACCTCATTATGTGAAGGTTGTACGACCACATCTCAAAGGCCTCTAGTCTTTTTATGACTTTCAGATAAGCACCATGTCTCACAGCCGTACATTAAGATGCTCCAAACAAGTGTTTTGACAAGTTGTATAGCCTTGCTTGATGTATTCGACTGTTGACTTCTCTTTTGTTCTGCCATCCCAGACTGTATACAAATTCTTTTGCATCCTTTGATATGTTAATTTTCTGCTGTTCATTGCGGCTTACTCTCATGACTTTGGTTTTGTGCTGTTTATCTTCATATTGTAGTTAGAATTAAATATGTTTTTCATGGATGTCAGCGCTTCAGTGAGTTCATCTTCAGTTTCAGCAATCAGAGCAATGTCGTCAGCAAACCTTATCATATCAATCTTTTGGCCATGTATTTTAACCCTATAACCATTTAACACATGCTTTACAGGAAAATACAAACAGATGGTGATAGTCATTTTGAAGTTTCATGACTGGATTCTGTAGCATTGGAGTGTTGATCTGCCAAAATCATAGGCTACAGACCGACATTTACGCATCATCCTTATTTTTACAGGCATTCACTATGAATGGATGGTCTTCCCGGGACGACTTTTCTATGAATATAATATGACTGTCATTTTACGAGTGAAGGATCAAATTCACACCAAACGAGGGTATTTTTTATAGAGCTTAGAAATTTATTAAAAAACATTACTTCTTAACCTCCGTCGGGGATCTCATCCACAGCCTTTGGTTTGGCAAGCAATCGCTTTAATCACTAAGCTTACCCTCCGGCTATGTACTCGTATTTCAGATGGTGCAGAAGAGAATGAACTGCAGTTGTATTTTCTTCAAGGAAGGACGTCAAGTACTCTGCATGTAACGTACTCGACGGAACTACGGGAAGCATTTTCAATTTTCAATTTAATTTATTTATTTTATTTCTTTCAGAAACATTACAAATTTTATTTAATACTATCCTAAAATAATATATAATACAAGAGAAACTATTTATAAATAAAAGTACTTATGATTATTAACAACAATTATTAAAAAGTCCCGAAGCTCGCTAAACAGAAGACTACGAATTTACTTTGATAAATAATTACGTGGAATTCATGTCGAAACTGGGCTTCTCTCAAGTGGAATATATCAATATTCAAGGCGATATGGTTGAACAGTCTGATCACTCTCCCAAGAGGCTGATCACTCTCCCATCGCTGATATAGGACAAGGCCAGACCAATTGCGGCTGACAGATATTGTGACGGCAGTTTGTGACGACCATATGCTTCAGTTAGGGGAGCAGACATGCTGACAAAGACTTTTGACAAAATTAACTTTTTAAACAGATTTTCTTCCTTGCTGATATGTATTATATATTTTTAAAGTATTTTTCATAAATCGGTTACGCCCATGAGTTCTCCCTCACCGCCAGTAGTGCATACACAGCGGTGCACTATGCACGCACTGCCGGCAAACGCACAGACGGGGATAGAATGCATTTTATGTTTGAGTCGACAGTGGTAGCTCGTGGTTTACTCGCGGAGGAAAATAAATAAAACCAATAAAAAAACAAACTGCTAAAACTGTGTCAGTAGATTTTTCATTCGCATTCGTTTGGATCTATAAACTCTTATTTAATATTGCGTATTAAACGTTTCAATTTGTCAATATCATCACTTTTTAATTGACGATATTTTTAATAAGTAAGCTTAAAGCATATTTTTTTTTTTTCGATTATACTGGAATGCTTTAAATGATTTATTCACAGTACCCAACAACGCCCTGAAAAGAACGCCCGTACCTTGTCTGTACGCGTCGCGCCTTGAGAAAGGCGCCCGATGGGCCTGTGCGGGACTCATTCCTCGTCATAGGGAGGACCATACCCGCTAAAAATTGCCTCCCAGTGCCCTTTACCGACCCCGGTGTATCGCCGTCAGGCATTAGCTTCAGGATCGGCTTCAGCTTAGAGCAACTAGTTTACTCCTATATTCATTGACTATATATCTTCAATAAAAACAGGAATTTTACTATGAATTGGTGGTCTTCACGGGTTATAACCATATTCCTAAATATGTAAAGATTGTCTTACGAGTACATAGTTTATATATTAATTATAACATGTTATATATAACTTTACCTTTAGAATCTTTTTCTATGATGTTTAATGATAAGGATATTTAACGACAATTTTTTAGATCTGTATGTATGTTATATTTACTGTTAATTGAAGATAAACATTTTTTTTCATTGTTTAATAATAAATAAAATATATTTTTTATCGTTGCACGGCACTGATGTAACCTCACTTCATGTCATTTGCTTGATACAAGAGTATCGAGTGTTTCGAAAATTAAAATAAAACTGCATAGATCAGAAATATACATGCAAAAATTTAAGTCATTTGACGTGTTTAATAAGACTTAATATAAATAATGAAAATTCAATAAATTACACTGGACAAAAAGATAAATCGATCTTAAGTATTTTGGCTGAACTCTCCCTTGTGACTAAATATTACAGGGAAAATCTGATCACAGACCACCATCGAGTGAAATAAAAACAACAAAGGATTATTTTTATCTGATCTTCTTCTTCTTTTTATCAGCGACGTCACATTATTTTTGCCCAGTATATAGCAACATCGATATCCTGTGTGTTACCCAGCATTAAGTCCTGAGATGTGCAGCTTGTTGGGCACGTGGAGCAGGATCAGGTGTGAGATGGTCTGCAGGTCTCCACATTCGCACAATAGTGACTCTCTCTGGCGAAGCATTCCCCACCGCTTGAGGCTGTCCTTTGTTCTACCAACTCCGGTTCTTAATATGTTCAAGGATTTCCAGGTTCACCAGTCAAGACTTCTGCCAGTTTGGCTTTTTTGGAGTAGTGAAATTCTCTGATGAGACTTGTTGCCGGAGCTGGAGTCTCATTTTCAGGGCCGGATGTGAGAGGTTGTGTGGATCTCAGAAAGCTGCTTCGCGACTTCAGTCTGGGTGTTGGGGGTATCTGATTATACAAGCAGTGGGACGGTTGGTTGATTGGCTTACGCATTTCTTCGGCGCATATGACTTTGCGTCTCATGTTTGGTGGGGAGCATGAAAGGAACCTCCACGCGGTGCCCCCTGGAAACGGAATTTCGGACTTCCTCCTCCGGCCAATCTTTTCAACTCAGCGACAACAAATCTATCTGATTATTAGACGAAAGAATGTTGTGTGATATTATGTTCTCATTTGTGAAAATTACGTCGGTAAAATTAACATTTGTGTACTTAGTAACGAGGATATATTTATATTTAAATTATGTGGAAATAAAAGTTGAAAGCCATGATTTGGAATGCCGTCAGATCTGTCTGTATCCCAAGTCTTTGAGAACATTCTTATACTAATTGCATTATGTACTCAATATTTATGTACCAGTGTTGTAATTGTAAAATGTCACTAAATTCATATAAATGTATAAATCGATTGAAAATAATGTGTAACATAGCATTTGTGTACATGAAAACCTATGTTATATTGAATTGTATCGTTCGCTGCTGCATTTGAAATTGTCTGCTCGTTATATACTATTTGCTTTGTACCAATGCAGTAGCTTTTAATTCAAATTTTGCTGCACTTTCCATAGGTGCATCAAAACATACCTCTAGCAACACGGTAAAAGAATAATTCACTCCAATGATCAATACTAATTATTGCACGCAATTATTTATGTGAAGCCAGCCATAACAAAATTATTAAAATAAATTACACGTAGTATCCAATCATATTGAATGAAATGATTATTTTTAAATAAAATAATCATTATGTTTTTAACCTTTTTGAATTGATGTTTAACCCTTTCATTACGGCTCGTTTTGAATACAAATTATACTATCCATTATGAAACTAGTATTTGAAGCATAAATGTACCTATCCGGTCTATTTTCATATATTACATTGGTTCTTGTATCTTTTAGCTATCAGACGATGCATAAAAAGACTATTCTTAGAAAGTAGCAAAACGATATATCACGTCAAACGATGTCAACGGTCGGTGAATTTTATGACGGCATATGCCGACAACCGATGCGAAAGGGTTAATCAAAAATCACTTTCATACAAAGAAGTACAAAAGTCAGTCTGTGTTAATAATTAAAAATAAAGTTAAATAATAATAGTCTTATTAAATTTCTAAGGTAAATACTAAAAATAGAAATAACGTTTTGAAATCAGCATGATGTAGTCCTTGCTGACTGGACCGAAAACCTCGATATACAATCTTTCGTCTCTTGTTTCTGTTCGCTTGTCGTACATGTATGTGTCGTCATTTTGTAATGCCGTTAGGAGGACAAACTACGTAGATCGCCTCTTGCGGCGCTGGGTGAGTTAGGTCCGGATCGCTTGAGGCGAAAGTAACGCCATGTTATGGTCGATCGGGGAAACCAAGCCTTTATCGAAAATATATGTCAATGTGCTTCGTCAATAGTCTGTGTGTTGTTAATCTGCTCCTCATACTTCCACCACGCGATCCGATAACTATCCCGGCGACGTGAAGTCGTTTCTCTCGTAGAGAGGAGATGTTAGTTTTTATTCAATTATTTTCCATTAAATTCGTGGAAATTTTCCTGTCGAATCATTTTAAATTGAATTTAGAAATATCAAAATGAACATATTAACTTTTAAATGTATCCAACTCCAGCAGGCTGTAAAAGTCACAATTCTTGGAAAAACAATGGTAAAATAAAACTAGAGTTGCTCTTGAAAATGTTTATTTTTTTCGTCTTCACAGAGCGTTAAATTGCATGTACAAGTAATAAACAGTCATAACGAATAAGTCAATAAAATAATGAACAATAAAAGTGCACGTAACAAGACAGTGTATTAACGATTAATTCAATACAATATTGCACATTGAATCCAAACAAAACGTTGTATTGCACTTTGTGCGTTTGCACGAAACGTAAATTAGAACAATGGTTTTTAAAATACTTTGAAACAATATGTTAAATGAAAACATAAAATATTCAACTTTAAAAACTGTTAAAAACTTAATAGAATTATTATGAAATCAGTTATCCAGTTTATTCTCATATTATTATTATATCAGTATTTGTATAGCGCGTTTTATGACCGAATGGTCATTCCAAAAGCGATTCTTTGCCTCTCTGAGTAAAAGGTGGGTCTTGAGTCTGCTTCTGAAGGATAGCTTCGATTTTCTTTCGATATCCGTTCCATATCTGGAACATATGGTCAACAGAAATTTCCGCCACTTAGTTTTGTGAGATCCTACTGGCCATTCCTCGTTCCCTGGACGTACCTGAACGTTAACTTGAGAACATATAGTATATCCAAGTACTTGAATAGGGGGTTGTTCTAGTATCCGTGGCATATTTTTGGGTGATTTATTATTTAGATTTTTAAACAAATTTGATGAGCAATGTTGTCTTTAGGGGCGGCACAACCAGTTTCCGGCTTATAAACTTATATGAATAATGATTCATATGATAATTGAAATATAATTTACACAAAATAATGAAGGTATCAAAAAAATGTTTGTTAATATCAACAGGAAAGAATAACTTACGTAAAATAAATAATAATTTAAATTTGAAATTTTACACAAACCGTTATAAATCAAACATTATATTTCATGATAATCATTTAATTATAAAATCAATCAAATATTTTATTTATTTATTTTACAAATTTGTAGTTCTCGAAAAATAAAAACATGTCCAATTTTTTGATTCTTATTTGATCAAAATATTTATTATATTCGTAACAAAATGATTATTATATCAATTCAATTTCACCAAGAGTCTAGAGTCAACATTGATTAGGTCTCTTTGTTACAAAATAATTAATGAAAAAAATGTTATCATCTACATAATTGAGGTCATACATTGGTTTCTGTTGCTAGGTACAAGTCGGGTTCACTAATAAAATTACAGTAATTTATTATTCTATACACTAAGAATTACTATAACGACTTTAAATACAACGGACTTATAAATTTCAAGATAAAATGATTAAGAGTGAACTACAAATATTAGATATGTATATCGAGTTAGTGTATTACACCGTGAATAGTAAATAAGGGACCTCTTCGTGGTGCTTTCTTGAATATGTGCAAAACAAGTGCAGGACAATCCTTGTACAATGAACATACGAAATAAATTCCACTGCATTCAACGCGATAAAAGTAATACGATAAAAGAAATAACTAGAGGCCTTTGAGATGTGGTCACACAGAAGAATTCTCGTAATTTCCTCGAGAGAACAATGAGGTTCTCAGCATAATCAAGGAAGATATGCACCTAGTAAGAACCATCTCGGAGAGGCGATCGGTCACATCATGCGCCACGATAGTCTTTTTCACGACATTGTGGAAGGGATGGTTGAGGGGAGCGCCCTAGACTGGAGTATTTGCAGCAAGTGTTTGAGGACATGAGTTGTAGCTCTTATGCTGAGCTAAAGAGGATTGCAGTGAATCGAGAAGAGTGGAGATCAAGATGCAAAATTTTGTTGCTGCAAACCGATCCACCGAATTGATACTACGAAGAAAGGAAAGTAATACTCGATGAAAAAATTAATTGAAATAAATAATGTGGAGATGTCGATACAAAATATGTTGTGAGATTCGGAATTTTTTTAAAAAGAGGATATTTGAAACTAGGATTCTTCAAAAATTATTTCAAAATAAAAAGAGTTACAAGCCGTAATTAATGAAAAATGATTATTAATAATAAGTATTTATTTACTTACCTTGTTTTTATATGGGTCACGTTAGACGTGGCCTCTATTTAGAAGACTGCAGTTTCGACTTTCTCAATCCTTCACTGTCAAGAGACACAGTTTTCGGCCATATCTAGCGTGATCCATGTAAAAACAAGGTAAATAAATAAATAATTATTATTTATAATGGATCCCAAAGTGAATGCTGTAAACCTTGATAAAAATTGATAATTTAAATTTCTATAGAGACATCGTTTTCGCGTACAAACATAAGTTTGAATACTAAAAAAACATAGGGTTACATAAATATGTTTTTTTTTTCTAATTTTTATACAGTTAAGAAACACCATATAAATATTATTATGGTTTAGTTTATGCTGCAAAACAATAAGTTACCTGATTAAATGAAAACATTTTTTGCGAACATAAAATTTAAAATACGTCAGGTTACATTTATTCTTAATTATTACGACTAATTAACTATGGCGACTTGATTAGTAATTTACAATATACACAGAAGTTTATCTAAGTACCAGTTCATTTAACTCTAATTTTTTAGCACTTTCATTTAGCTTTGCGTCACAAACTACGTTTTATTTGAACACAATAATTAATTTAATAATTTTTAACTCAAAACTTTTTACGTTTTCAATTTTGAACATATTGTTGAAAGATTTTATTAAAATCAAATAATTATTATTACTTAAATATACATAAACATAAAATTCTTTTTCATCGCGTCAATCAAAAATATTTGGAAACCAAAGTCCGCGGTTTCCCGCTTTTTTGTGCTTGAATAAAAAATGTAATAACAAAAATTCAATCTATTGATACATATTGTTAAAATAATATTCTAATAAAAATTAAAAAAATTAATAAATAATTATTAGTTTTTTTACATCATTGATTGTTTTATTTTTCAACAAAAAAATATAAATTCTAATGTTTTTAACATAATTATCAAAATCACTTTTGGTACTATATTTTAAATATTTATTAAATTATACGAAATACGCTAATTCCATTTCATTAACCTAAATAATTAATTACAATTGCGATTTAAATTATTCATACTGCAAACTTCACTTCAAAATATAATGGACGTTGTCAAAAACACTATAATTTCTTATGTACACACTAATGTTTTTCCTTCAGCATCTTAGGCTATTGAGAGCGTCTTAATTTTTCTATTTCACCTCAGTAGGGTCTCCAGACCACCGCGTTACTGTCATTCTGCTGTTGTCCACGAGGACCTCCTAAAGACCCCAATCCTCCTAAACCACCTAATCCTCCTCCACGTTCCTCAACACCTCTTGCAGCAGCAGCAGCGCAAGACCCTCCTCCAACCAGTTCAGTTCCTCCACCTTGGCTTAACCCCATATGTTGTTGCCTGTGATTGCTGGTCGTTGAAGTGATTTGGTCCATCATCGACTGCAGATCACTGTGATGGTTTTGTGAAGCGTGTATAGAGTTCGAATGAAGAGGATGGTGGAAGTTATGCGTTTGATTGGCCGCTGTGTATAATTGACTGTATAAAAGACTTGCAGGTAGCACTGGATATAAAGAGTTGTTGCAGTTGTTTGAGTAGTTTGTTGAGTTCTGGTGGTTGGACATGAGAGATGGAAAGTTTGCTGTGTTTGTTGAGTTTGGGAGGTGTGAGTGTTGGAGGTGAGGAGATCGTCTTGAACAGGTGATTCTGCTTGGGAGGAGTCGCTGAGGGATCGTGGTCCGGCGAGGCTGCAGTCTGCATTGTTGTTGGGATAGCGGGGTACCAGTAGACTGGATGCTGAGTGGTGCGAAGGTGGAGAGCCCACCAGGCCGGACAGGTGCTGGTCCAGCTCCGAGGCGGTTGTGTCAGGTAAAACTGAACAATAAAATATTAATTAGTAAGCTAAAAATAAGAGTCATAAATAACATGGGTTTCACTTCACCACAATTCCAACCAAGACATTATTTTAAATGAGATTACTCTGAATTCAAATGTAGTGGCAGTGTTAAAATAAATGCAGTCGAGTGAATTGTTATATTTTATTAAAACTACAGGATAATTGTAATAAATATGAATAGTTATAATATCACAAAATAGATACGTGAAATTTAAATAAAATATAAATGTACGTATCACACTTATTTCACATGTTTGATAATCACAATTGAATAGAATCCATATTTAAGCAAGATACGTAATTGAATATTTAACTATTTCAATCTGAAATTAATCTCAAAATGTATGCTTACAAAATAAATAACGGAATATACTTCATTTTTAATAGCGCAAATATTTGCTTTAACTAGTAATTCTTGGCATGTTTGTTACACTCATAAAATAAAAACGTTATTTGTATTATATTTACAATTGATACATTCCATTGAATATTCTTATAATATTTAGTCTCGATAAAAAACAGAAATACGAGTATATTTTAAACTAATTTAATGTTTGTTTAATTATACATCAGATGTACAATTCAATGTGACACGTTTAACAAAATGCATCGAATTATTATTAAAAGTATTTAAGTAATTAAGCCGTAAAAAGCAAACAATTTGAAACTATTCATTCCGTCATTCCCGACAATTAAACACAATTATTGAATAAAAAAACATTTCATCATCCAACACCGCAATCAAACAACGCGGACTGAAACAAACGGGTCACATCAATAGCCTGATTATTTTCAGCTGAAAATAAAAAGTGCATGAAAAATGCGCCGACCCAGACCCATATAATTCCGACGTCGGTAGTTTCCGGTCATAGTTTTTTTTTAGGTGATCCCGGCGGGCATTTTATTTGTTTTTTTTTAACTATGACGGCCGCTTGGATAAAAAATTGCCGTTTAATTTGATTGATGGGTCCACCGAGGTATGGCAAATAGATAAATCTGCTAGATTCGCCGCCCGATTTTGCAAACGCACTTTGAATCATACTTTTTTGAATGACGATGAAATACAATCGTTTTCCCTTTACTTGTTTGTTAATTCTTTACTTATTGAGATAGTTTTTTAAGTTGTTTAATTAAAAATCGTATTTATTTGAAGTAGAAGATTTTCAGCACAAGAAAGTATTTTTTTATACAATTGTCTTTGTTTTTTTTTTATTTATTTTTATTTTATGTAAACACATACTGGAGAATACTAACAGATGATAATTGTAATTCTGAATCTGTGGAATTCTATGACGCTTACCATGGTACTATGGCTAAGCGCTGCATGTGGAGTGTTGATCCGCCAAAGTCACAGACTACAGCCCGAGATTCACGCATTATTATTTTACAGGAATTTACTATGAATGGGTGGTCTTCACGGGATGACTTTCGTCTAACACGAATTTTAATATATAGACTATGACTGGAATTTTACGGGTGAGGGATCAAATTCACGCCAACCGGGGGGTATTATAGAGCTCAGAAATCGATTAAAAATCTTTTTTTTTTTATCTCCGTCAGGAATCGAACCATCGAATTTTAGCTTGCAAAGCAAACGCTTTGACTATTGAGCTATACCCGCCGGCATATATATGTTGTTCGTAAATAAAATTCAGCAACTAAAAAACATCGGAAATAAAATTGCTTTATTTTTGTGATAAACTCCATAAGCGATTTATCCTAAAAATGTTTGAATGCTTCTACCGAATATTGAGTACTTTGATGCACTTGCGTAATTACTTAGAGTGCAGTTGTATGGCGCTTTTTGATTAAGTCGGAAATGTGTTTGACGATTTTAATGCGATAAATGTTTTATTGAAATAAAGTGTACTGCTTATCGCTTTGCTAGTCATTTTTAATGCAAAATTTAATGCATCAACCAAATGCTTATTTAAACAACAAAATAAAATAAAAACTGTCATAAATAATTAAGAATATCTCTTAACATAACATTGATAAGTGTGACTTATTTAAATGATCAATTTATTTTTAAGTAATTCTATAAAAAATGGTTACTGATTTTATTAACATTATTCATTATATTTATTGAAATACAGGTGGCACAAAATTAATCCCCTTGTCAGAAGATAATATAATTTTCGCTAAAGGCGTCGTACGTCAATCATATTTGACATTTGTGAAGCAAACAGCATATACGTATACAAGCATAAGCAATGAAGCGATAAACTCCGCGAGAGCGTCGAAAAATTGTGTCAAATTTTTTGACCAATAATCGGTCGATGGTGTTAACGAACATTCCGGCGTTTAGCTACTCGTCTCGAACAGATTGGAACCACAGGAGATATTGCAGGGCGTGGCCGCCACCAGACTGGTCAGTCGACCGAGAATACCGCGGCTGTGGCTGCCGATGTCGCTGAGAATGAAGAAAAATCAAGCAGACGGCTACGCTATTGGGTCACAAGACGGACTGTAATGTTAAAATTAAATAAAAAATTGTTCCCATACTCACTGGTGTTGGCGGTAAAATCCTGCGCCGAAGAAGGCTGCTCAGGGGCTGCGAAGGCGAGGGGAGCTCCAAACTGGGGCGCTGTGTGGGTCGGAGCTCCACACGAGGGTAGTCCGCCTCCAGCCAGGTAGGGCGGATATGCAGCTGCGCCCCCGTAGCCCCAGTGAGAGTTGCCACTGCTCAGCCCGAACTGGGGCATGTCTGCAAACATCCAGACTCTTGTATCTAACTGAGAGAACTGCGTATCCACTTGACACAGCAACACACAAAACATTAACACCACAAGCTTATAAGTCGCTCCACTAAACTGCACCGAGCTATTTCACACAGCTAGTAAGCCATCAGAGAAAGTCCTCGTAGAGATACTCAGATCTGCCAGAACCTAGAAGAACTCTGCAGTTGACAAGACCTAGGCACGGTCTTTAGCAATCGTGCTTTCAGTTTCACGGCACCAACGGCCTTGAACTCGCTGCAGAAAAGTATAAGAGAGCTGTAAATGGAGGCATCCTTCAGAGGCAGTCTCAAGGGCCCATCTTTTTAGTTAAAATAGTTAACTGCAGCAATTCAGGGGGGTATTTCTAAAATATGGCGCAAACTTCAATATATAGTACGATGCTCGATGATTCTATCATTACTTAATGTATTTTGAGATAAATAGCTTTTGATGTTTCTGCTTATTTTTAGTAAAAATACCTGTTCAATTATAAGTTATTAAAACAAAGCATTATAGCGAACACCAACACAAAATTTATTCTGAAATAATATCGTTTGAATTTTTGACGTTTTTTGTAATATATTTGATAAAAGCTCTTTAGTTATGAGGTTTCGCTTTAAAATTGTTTTAATGTAAATTAAGTGTTTTCAAGGGATCGATATATATATTCGTTTAACAATTTATGTATGAAAAATAGTACTGGTGTCAAACGCAATTATATTGTTTCTGATTTCCATCATAAAAGTGCTTACTTATTTGACGAATTTTTTTTCAGCAAGCAATTCATCGCATTTGTGTAAAGAAACAAAACAGATTTCTACAAACTTTATTTATAAAAAATAAAATTCATATTTTTTTTCATAAATTTATTGAATTGTAATTATCTATTGGTGAGATATAAACGATCACAATGTAATTGCAAAATCATTAAAATTTTATACGATCGATATCCATTCGGGTGAAACTTCCAATGCGCTATTTTAATTGAAAAGTATGGCGGTTTTTGCCGGCACCACAATGTTGATGGTTTTAATTATAATGATGCCAAACTGAGGATGCGAGGTGGTTAATTAAATCTGAAAATTGCATAGCTGTAGTCGCAATGGAACTGCATCGCTGGAGGACCAAGGGGAGGCCAACTACACACGCTAGGAAAACAATAAGCTCAGTGCCTGATTAAAACGCAATATTCTATTTCACGCTGCTTAATTAAAAGTTCATTGAAGCTTTACTTGTATTAGGAATAACTGTTTGTGTTTGTTTAACCTTTTATCGATAGTTGGAAAATTGGTTACATCTTTGTGTGAGTATTGCCATAAAACTTCTATATTCGTAGTGTTAAAATTACTTTCTAATTGTTGTTTAGTGTATAAGGACTCCAATACAATGAAAATATTTCACCCGTAAGTGTTGGCAAGACACTTGTTGTTTTTTTTAAGCCGTCAGACAGTTATAATCTTCAAAAGCAGCTGGTAATTGTACATAAAATGTAAATAACTTCATAGGTTTTCACGGCCAGATTTGATATTGTGGCTTGTGGGTTTAGCCGTGTGTGGCGAATTTCTTCTCTCCGATATTTCGACCGCCATTGCAGGGGTCTTCTTCAGGGTTGATGACTTTGTTGTGAGTTGGTGTCAGGAGGTAGTTTAGCCGTCAGCCTAACGTACCTCCCCGAGCGTCATGTCGGATAATCGTGTACGGTGGATATGTTCTAAGAAGAGTACCTCCACGAACGTCATGTCGGACTGTGGTTGTCCTTTCTTGTCTGTCTATGCTTTTGAGTATGTGCCTGAAGAAGACCCCTGCAATGGCGGTCGAAATATCGGAGAGAAGGAATTCGCCACACGGCTAAACCCAAAAGTCACAATATCGTACATAAAATGTAATTGTAAAATCTTCGGTATGGGGATATAAGAAGGATCAGGGCAGATGATAAAAGTTCACAGAGGAAATATGTGACAATCGTATGATCCAGCTATAGAGTGGATATGGATGAAGAAGATGAATAAAATAAAATACTTTTTATTTCAATTTAAAAATAATAATATTCTTTGTTAATACTCGTATGAGTATTTGCAATTATTAGATTATCATACTAAATATTCGTAGTAATACGCGCACTTTTTTTAGAGAATATTTTTGAAAAATGAAATTCTTAGATTCTTAAAATTTACTACAGTATACTTATAGCTTACAGAATATTAATAGAATATAATAAATTAATAGAATCTTTTAGCTTATGAAGCTATAAGATTCATTGCTACATATATGGTTATGTTCTAAATATTGCATAATTAAATACACTAAAGATTTTCTCAACTTGAGTTAAAATCATCGAAATTAGTCAGAATTTTGTTACATCTATTGTCAAAAGAATATTTTTTTAATAGTCTTCTTATATTTAAAAATCAAGCTCTTTATTAACCCTTTCGCATTGGTTGTCGGCATATGCCGTCATGAGATTCCCCGACCGTTGACATCGTTTGACGTGATATATCGTTTTGTTATTTTCTTAGAATAGTTTTTTGTGCATCATTTATGGATACAAGAACTAATGTGATATACGAAAATAGACCAGATAAGTACATTTATGCTTCAAACAATAGTATTATAATTGAGAGTTTAATTTGTATTACCGAGCCGTAATGAAAGGGTTAGATAAATTATATAAATGTAAATTTACATTGCTTTTTTAATTTTTAGTATGCTTTCGCTTAGCTCTCTCGGTTTCACTTCAAAACAATGCATTTCTAAATTCGCTGTTTATAGCTCGGGTGAAATGCATCAGGCGGTATAAAAACCTCAGTCCAATCGATACAAACACCACTATGCACTTAGTTCCAAGCAAAGGGATTTATCCCTATTACGAAAGCTTCACTCTCTATATTTATTTGCAACACAACGATCCTTAAAGTATCACTTAAATTAGGTTACTATGCATTGATAATAATAATTATTTTATTATATGGATCCAACTAACAGAACATTCTTACTTTAACAACAAATTACTTTTACAGTTCTCATACGATCTTAGTTTATAGTGGTATATAATAGTGCCATGTTTTTGTGTATCAACCATGATATACTTATGACATGGTTATTGTTCTCACAAATCCAAACTATTTGCGCTGCGTATTCGAAACTTGTTCTGAGTGTGAGGTCATTGACACTAAATTTGTAAATTCATCTACATCATCACACTTACGTTAGTACTTCAATAACGAATTAAAATTGTGTATTTTGTAATGTCATTGAAGGAAAAGAAATTTAAAAAATGAAAAAAACACATATTTTTTAAAACTTTTTTAAAAGTAAATCTTTCAAATAAATATTCATTATTTTTTATCTTTTGTACATTTCGTCCAGATTCATCCTTCTTTTAAATCCAATTTAAATACAAGTCATCGAGTTCATCAATCATGAAAGCAGCTAAAGCTTTTATTTTTTCCCAATATTCGCTTTTAGAAAGGTATCTCTAAAGCATTACCAATTAAGTGTGCTGTTTTTTGTTCTGTAGCTCGATTATTCGATTTTTATTTCAATAACGTTGTTTTATACTATATGTTTTTAAAACGTATTGAAATTGAATATTTTCATGACAAAGTAATTGCCGATGGGTATAACTCAATAGTCAAAGCGTTTGCTTTGCAAGCCAAAGGTCGTGGTTTCGATCCCCGACAAAGATTAAAAAAAGGGTTTTTAATCGATTTCTGAGCTCTAAAGTACCTCGGTTGGCGTGAATTTGATTCCTCACCCGTATAATGACAGTTATAGCCTATTAATTAAAATTGGTGGTAGAAGAAAATCGTGCCGTGAGACCACCCATTCGTAGTAAATTCCTGTAATAATAAAGGATGATGCGTGTATCTCGGGCTGTAGCCTATGACGTTGGAGGATCAACACTCCACATGCAGTGCATAGCCATATGCACCATGGTAATCGTCATAGAATTCCACAAGAGATGTCAGAATTACTATCACCATCTGTCGGTATTCTCCTGTATGTGTTTACATAAAAAAATATATATAATACCCGTACTACTCGTATCAATTTTGTAATAATAATAATTCAATTTAACTTAATCATTTTACTCTTTTATCAGTAAATGAACATGTGCTAGATTCGACGAAAGCATTGAATCCGTCGCAAAACAAACAGTCATGGGAACATTTTCACAAATCCCCGAATGGCGGTCACTTCTTGGACGCCTGCCACCACCGCGGTTCAGGAATCTAAACCACGTCCCAACCACTGCACATGGTTGAGGAAACCTTTTACCACGGCTCTCGCCCAAAGAATCACGCGATCGGAATCATAACACTAACAATATTGATGAAGCATACAATCAGATTATCATTAGCTTGCAAGTGATAGCCAACCAAGCACCATTTTGACAGTAAGCAGTAGTCTAAAACATTATCCAACAATTGGATAATTTTGATTAATTCTAAATATTAATGTGTAAATATTATTCATGTTAGCGACATCAAATTGATTCGGATGATGACCATGAGACTAATGCAATGCTTATATATCATTTGAGGTAGTATTTTTTAAGGTTACTTGCTGAAAACTGGTATACCTTTATCTCAGAGACATATAAGTGATTTTGTACTAAGTCGGATAGGTGTTTTGTGTAATTTTTTTTTCATTTTGAGAGATAGAGTTTATACAGACAGTATGAGGTGCATTTTCCTGAGTGCTTAGCAGGTAGCTGTTGTCAGTTCTTCTACCGGACGCACTCCCGTGGGATTATGCGGCGCACCGCGGCTCGGGCGGCCGGATTAGCCGCGCAGAGTTTCCCTCGTACCCCGGACCGTGCACTGAGGACTATATAGTGTGGAGTGATCATGCACCCTTCTATGCTGGAGTGAACTGGACATTATCCAACACACACAACTTTTGAATATAAGCTCATGTAGATATTTTTTTACATTAGCACATACAAAATATAAAATTAACTAATTGAACAAGATGCAGTGTTCCCGTCAGATGAAGTGAAATTGCTTGGATTGCAACTGAATTGTGATGTTAATTTTATAATAATTTTAATAACAAAATTAACAAATTAAAACTCATTCATTTTATTTCACATTTATTTTTAAGTACATGTTTCCCATCAGGTTCATCGTGAGCAACTGCCTAAATTTTCATATAATTATTATATAAAAAAAAGGAAATGATGTTATCAAATGATGTTGGTGAATTGTCATATACAGCGATTAGAGATCCTCAAAGTGGTCATCGTTTCACAGTTTTTTCTTGAACTAAGATGATATGAAGAAGAATTATAAAATCTGAAAGTCCCACCCTGGAATGTAGACTATGGAGTGAGGAGGGATCCTCTCGAAATGTACCGCGATTGAACGCCTCTGCGGTAAAGGTAGTGCTACGCTAATTAGTATAATTTACTTGTTTCAATAGAAGCCTACCCAGGCTGTGCAATAGTGTCAACAAACAAATAATGCACTAGAACTTTTAAATGAAAATACATTAAAAACATTATTAATTCGAGCTTTTTTTTCTGCTGTTTAGATATATTATTTGGTTGCCAAAATATTAAACATGTAAGGATAACATAAGTTATGTCAGCTGCTAAAAGATCATTCCAACGTTTCAAGACATTTATCTTTACTCTAAAGCCAAGAGAACGATTACATTATATAATATGCATAATTACCGATTTTTATAAATAGTTTTTTTATATGTATATAAAGAAGAAACGGTGATGATGATTAAGTACCATACTCGTATATGAAAGTATAACTCGTCAACGTTATAAGACTACAGTCCAGTATTCACGCGCCATCCAATTTTAAAGGTTGGTATTTTCTGACAAAATTTCTATTCATATTTTTTAATGATATTTCACAAGTGTTTATTTTAGATGATTTAATTAAAGAGTTATTGAATGAGAAATATTTTTTATATCTGCTTCGTCGAACCCGTGATTTGTCGCATGCTGGGCGAGTATTTTACTTTCAAGGTACACCCTTCCTTTGAATATAAATAAAATCAAAAGCCACGGTTATTGTAAAGTAAGGTTTATTTTTGATAAACCGATTAAATTTCCCGCGCATTTCGTTTGTAGAATAGCGAGGGGGGATAAACAGGGTGGGGGCTAGTGGGAGGAGAAAGGGGAGAATTTTTTCCATCATGTTCACATTTGGTGAGTTTGTTGATACACCGCTTAAAATAAAAAAAAACAGTATCGAAAGGGCAACCATAATATGCAAAATAGTGTGAAAAAAATATGTTTTTTCTTGCATTGAGCAAGTAAGCTTTTTAACCTTGTTTTAACAAGCGAGATGTATCAGCCCAATTGAAAC
This sequence comes from Glossosoma conforme, assembly GCA_022606575.1. NCBI lineage: Eukaryota > Metazoa > Arthropoda > Insecta > Trichoptera > Glossosomatidae > Glossosoma > Glossosoma conforme. The sequence continues at coordinate 1,500,397 of JAGTXR010000192.1, read as the reverse complement.
GTTAGAAATTTTTTTATTTTGTATGCGATTTAAAAATATCCACATATAATCAGTTTATATGAAATTCAGAAAAAGAATCCAGAGAAGCAATTTATCCCTGCGTATGATCTTGGAAATACATATGCTTCTATTGAAAAAGCATTTGATAAAGTAGATTGGGAGGTTATGAAAGAAATTGTACAAGGAATGAAGACTCATATTTGCACTTTACAAAGAAGAAGCTGCCATAATATCACTTGGAAATGTCCAAAAGGAAGCAAAAATACGCCAAGGGGTGAGACAAGGTTGTTCTCTGCCGCCTGTACTCTTCAACGTATACATACAAAATGCAATTAATAACATCAGGGAAAAAATGGGCCATAGAGAGGGGGTTAAAATACATGGCCAAAAGATTGATATGATAAGGTTTGCTGATGACATTGCTCTGATTGCTGAAACTGAAGATGAACTCACGGAAGCGCTGACATCCATGGAAAACATATTTGATTCCAACTACAATATGAAGATAAACAGCACAAACACCAAAGTCATGAGAGTAAGCCGCAATGAGCAGCAGAAAATTAACATATCAATGCTAGGAGTACCCCTAAAAGATGCAAAAGAATTTGTATACCTTGGAAGTACGATCACCTGGGATGGCAGAACAAAAAGAGAAGTCAACAGTCGAATACATCAAGCAAGGCTAGCTTTCAATAAAAAAGCCAAAATTCTTGAGTCAAGGAATATTTCTTTAGGGCTCCGCAAGCAACTTGCCAAAACACTTGTTTGGAGCATCTTAATGTACGGCTGTGAGACATGGTGCTTATCTGAAAGTGATAAAAAAGACTAGAGGCCTTTGAGATGTGGTCGTACAGAAGAATTCTCGGAATTTCCAGGAGAGACCACGTCACGAACAATGAGGTTCTCAGAATAATCAAGGAAGATAGGCAACTAATAAGAACCATCTCAGAGAGGCGAGCCCAATGGATTGGCCACATCATGCGCCACGATGGTCTTCTTCACGATATTGTGGAGGGGATGGTTGAGGGTAGAAACTGTAGAGGGCGCCCTAGACGGGAGTATTTGCAGCAAGTATTCGAGGACATGAACTGTAGCGCTTATGCTGAGCTGAAAAGGATTGCGGAGGACCGAGAGGAATGGAGATCGAGATGCAAGATTCTGTTGCTGCAAACCAATCCACCGGATTGATACTACGAAGAAGAACCTTCTCCGTAAAATCTCATACCCTTAGCTTTTTTACCAATAATCCTGCAAAAAAACCATTCACTGTGAGGATCTTCAAAATTAACAACGATTACGCGGTTCTCATTACCGAAGATAAACATCCTTGAACGTAAATAACTTCTTAGGTTTTCACGGCCAGATTTGATATTGTGGCTTTTGGGTTTAGTCGTGTGTTGGGAATTACTCCTTTCCAATATTTCGACCGCCATTGCAGGGGTCTTCTTCAGGGTCTAAGTCATCAACCCAGAAAAAGACCCCTGCATTGACGGTCAAATTATTAGAAAGGAGGAATTTGCTACACACGGCCAAACCTAAAAGTCACAATATCATTGAATGTGCATCAAAACATTGATGGTTCTCCGCCTATTGCTTACCACGCGTCACTGGTTAAGTTGAGCCGCTTCTTAGAAACCTGTGAAGCTTCCTTCTCAATATAATAACAATGAATCGATAAACAAATTACCCAAAATATGCCTTGGATACTACAGTTGTCGTCTCTTCAAGCTGTTGGGCGTCACATGAAACCATAAATGTGCCCAAGTAGACTTTTGTGTGTTGAAATATCTGGGTATCAAGCGTAGGCAGTGGCACCAAGCAGAACTAAGTACAGCATCTTTTGATGACCATATGTTTCAGATATGAAACGATTATGGAAAGAAATAAATAAAAGACATCCATTGTATTCTGTTGGTACTTGTGGAACTTCGAGCATTCAATTTCGTTCAACTGCAATGACGCTTCTAAGTGGGTTACCAGCACACCTCGATGCTTTTCCTCTTGTGTCGATAGCATCTACGACACGTGTCATCGTTTTTATATTGCCTCATTTGTCGGATAATTTAATGTTTTATTAATTTTTTGTCAGGCATATATTTTTATCACCCAATTATCACATTTGTTATATAAAAAATACATGATGTGTGAATTCGATGTTTCATTTACACACAAAATAAAATAGTTAGCCCTAGTATCGATGTTGGGCAGTGCGGGCTTCCGCGGCATTGGGCGCCGCGGTGCATTTTTTGCATATTTTTTTTTTTGCTTTTTCAGCATCGGCCGGTTTTATTTTTCGGTATCGCCCGCCGGTTCCGCTTCTGGCCGTCCGTTTGGCTTTTATTTTCCGCTGTTTTGTTTTCGTTGGTGATGCAGTTAAGTTATTTTGGGGCTTTTTCGTGGATATTCCGGCTTTGTCCGGCGGCCGCCCGCGGGCACAGGTTTTATTGCCTATTTATAGTGCGCCCCCCCAGACCGATGCGAACGCTTGGTACTACTAACTCCTCATGAAACACTCCATAGGATTATTTCAAAAGATGTTTGTTAGTGCTTATCTATCTTCTTTAAGTTTCTTAAGCTTACTTAACTGAACATTATGATCTTAGATACTATCATTGGATTTATCTGACTTGCTTTACAGAAAAATAAGAAAGGGTAATAGATATATAGTATATCTAATATAATGAACACTTGCTGCAAATATTCCCGTATAGGGCGAAGATCAAGTGTTCGAGGACATGAGTTGTAGCTCTTACGATGAGCTAAAGAGGATTGCAGAGGATCGAGAAGAGTGGAGATCGAGATGCAAGATTTTATTGCTGCAAACCAATCCACTGGATTGATACTACGAAGAATAATATAATGATGTTGATAAATGTGATACCAGGGGCATATGAACAGGCAAATCTGAATTTTTTTCATATCAATGTATGAAATACATGTTTAAAAATATTACATATTCAGATATTTTACTGTATAGTCGCCTTCACGTTTGAAGAATTTGACTCTCCGCATCTAGGAGATGGACTTTTTTATACCTCCTCAAACCAGATTTCCGCCACTTCCTGCAGAAATGTAAGTACAACTTCTTGAACTTCCACGTAGCCTACAAATTTTCAGCCTTCCAAGGCTTTTTTGAGAGCTGGAAAGAAATGATAGTCACTAGTGGCGACATCTTGAAGGTAGATGATCAATCACCTTTTATCTTTTAAGCCTGCCACTGTGCTTTCTTCATGAACGCTTAGGCTGACAATAAAAAAATCTCTGCACCACTTCCGAACATTTTTTATGTGCATATGCACTTCATACTATATTCTTCTTTTGATTGGCGACGAATTTCAGCAACATTATTTACATAAAAAATTTAATGACAGACTACAATTCACATTTGGCGAGAGCAACAATAGGGACGTCCATCTCGAACGGCTGCTACAACGATACTGAACATGCTTAAAAGGTGTCGTTTTCTGCGGCAAAGTGAGTTTGATAATGAAAAAAATAATTAAAAAATAAACATTTTAAAACGATGTATAAAATAAACATATATTATTTTTGATAAAATATTATATTTACATTAATTTTAAATATAATTCTAGGCATTTCATTTATATCAATATTTACGTTGTTCTATCTTCTTAATTAGAGTGAATAATCTTCTTCGTAGTATCAATCCGGTGAATTGGTTTGCAGAAACAATATCTTGCATTTCAATCACCACTCCTCTCGATCCTCTGCAACCCAGTATTCTCATTAATCCAAAATATTAACCAACATTCTTTTACATAGAAGTGAACCAAAAATCGAAAAGACTGTCACTGTCAATTTGGATCAGAAAAGGAATGGAAACCAGAGAAGCAATCTTATCCCTGCGTATGGTCTTGGAAAAGAGGCTAAAAGTAAACCAAAGTACACATATTGCCCTCGTGGACATTGAATCATAATGAACACACATATAAGTTACCAACTGAATAAGCAACGTTTATTTTAAATATATTTCCAAGCTTCCAAAGTAAACTGAAGTAGTAGCAACACCCAACACTGCACGATTTTGAAGATTACATTAAATTGGCTGATATTTTTCAATCTGTAGTAATAATCCCCCTCGCCACTGAAAACAAAGGGCTTTCCTCTCACTCTGAGCTTTTTGCGAAAACTTTCTAAACGAAGGAGCCACACACGAGTCCCTCCCCCACAGCTTTCATTATTATTAATTAAATTTCAATACAAAGCGCCGCTACTCCTCCGAGCTCCGGCGGATGCTTCCTCCGCCCCTCACCTATGGCACACAATAATAGTGCTTATGAGCTAAACCCTTTTCTCTGAACATATTGAAAATTCTCATGAAATACTTACGTCGCTTGAAGTACACGAATCTTACGTTTGATCAATTGCTCATTCAACGGTTTTCAATATTTTTCGTTTTTCGAGTGTTTTACCAAAATTTTCTCATTATCAATATTATCAATACTGTGCTATCAAATTTGGCAATAAATATTATGCTATTTATAGTTTTGACATTCAATTTGAGATTCACTTAAATTATTATTGCCAGCGTGTATAGCTTAGTGGTTAAGGTGTTTCCTTACTCAACTGGAAGTCGTGGGATCAATCCCTGATAGAGAACTTAAAAAATGGTTTTTAATCGATTTCTAAGCACTATAAATATCATAACCGGGTGGGTTGGTGTGAAATTGATCCCTTATCCGTAAAATTGAAGCCATTTTAAAAAAACATGTTTTCATATACTGTTTATTCAACAATTGATACGTACATACAAATTTACAGCAAACATAATCTTATATTACATCTCTCTCATCAATAAAACGGAGATATATAAACTGGGATTCAAGCTGCGAACCTTTGCCATCAATGTTCTTTCTGTACTCAGCGTATGTCTGCAACCACTTGCTTCGTTAACTGAGTCGAAAATTTAACACGTATTGTATTAATTGACATGCATTATTCATAGACGGCGCTTATTGCATGAATGTATTCAACTTATTTCTTACTGGAAGACAAAGGTTTATCTTTTAATGACATGTTTTTTCAGTTCTCCATATGCATAAACGTACTGATGGATGAAACGAGATGAATTACTAATTAAGTTGCAATGGGAAAGTAAGAAAGGGGGTTGAGTGGGACTAATGGATGTTACTGAAAAGGCTAAGATATATATTTGAAGATTATATTGTATTCTACTGTTATATTTAAAAATAAAATGATGCAATAATGGTGTTATACATTTTACGCATTTATCACGAATAACATGGAACGCTGATTTAAGTAAAATTTAATAGAAATTAATGTTTTAAGATCATAGCAAATAAATTTTATTGTTATATCGAAGTTTTTAACAGAAATAAATGATTCTTTAGATAAAAATATCGTTTCTAAGAAAAAATCTTAATACTGGATAAATATTGAATATTTATTTATGAATATTTTACATCATTAAATATTATTAAATATATGAAAAATGATGTTAAATATATTGTTATATTAAACATAGAATATTGTTACATTATTACATTATTGTTACTATGATATATGTCAGAGATAATTTATATCAATCGCACAATAAGTACAATTACGATAAACTTATAATGCGCAAACTTAGTACTTATTTGTAAGGCTGCTCATTTTTTTATTGAATTTATAATTCAAGTACTGAAACCATTAACCTGTTTAGCATTTAGTGTTTTTTATAGTGTGGTAAGCTATATATCTCAAATAGAGAAAGATTATTATAGCATGATAATAAAAATGCTAATTAATGTCCTCCTCGTTATATATTTTGACATATTACATAGGGTTATGTAAATGTCAGCCTACTGCAGTTTTGATAAGCGATTGAAAGATGCTATATGCTATAAATATTTATTTATTTATTTACCTTGTTTTTCACATGGATCACGTAACAAAAGTTCTCTATTAGGAGACTGCAGTTTCGACTAACTCGTAGTCTTTCTCAATCCTTCTCTAGTTAAGAGATAACTGAGCTGCGTTGTACTTGTAAGTGGTGTAACACATTTTTGTAGGGGAGGGGTGGGGGTGTGTCTAACATGGAAGGAGAGGGAGGTAGGTAGTGTTGCAAGGATGAAGGAAGAGATAAATACATAAAAGTGGTTTAGGTATAAATTTATTTTTATTTTTTATTTTTAATATTATTCTTATATGTCGTATATATAATTTTTATACTTATTTATTTATTTAACGGAAACAATTTGATAAACGCAATAATTCTGGAATATATAAATTAAATTGCCAAGATTGTGAATCTTTTTTATATTGGTAGAACGTCAAGAAATTTTAATATTAGAATTAAAGAGCATTTAAGGTGCCTAAAAAGCACTAATTTTTCTGAATTCGCAAACCACCTTATAGAAAATAATCATTCGTACAACTTAGAAAAGTATTAAACATATTACATGTAGAAAATAAAACCGTTAAATTAAATAATTTAGAATACTTAGAAATTTATAAAGCCATTAATAAGAAAGAAGATATAATTAATAACCAACTAAATACCTTAATTAATTCACCAATTTTAAAATTGTTTCCGTTAAATAAATAAATAAGTATACAAATTATATATACGACATATAAGAATAATATGAAAAATAAAAAATAAAAATAAATTTATACCTAAACCACTTTTATGTATTTATCTCTTCCTTCATCCTTGCAACACTACCTACCTCCCTCTCCTTTCATGTTAGACACACCCCCACCCCTCCCCTACAAAAAATGTGTTACACCACTTACAAGTACAACGCAGCTCAGTTATCTCTTAACTAGAGAAGGATTGAGAAAGACTACGAGTTAGTCGAAACTGCAGTCTCCTAATAGAGAACTTTTGTTACGTGATCCATGTGAAAACAAGGTAAATAAATAAATAAATATTTATAATTTATTATGGATCTCAAAGTGAATGCTCAAAACATTGAAAATATGCTATATGCTCTTTATCGTAATGAAATATGGCATCGAACAAGAGGTGAAATACAGTTTAACGTATACATAGGATTTACTTAGGTCAAATCTAAAGTAAATATTTAAAAATGATTAAATCTCTTCATAAATTATACAAATATAAAAACCAAATCTTCGAAAGGATATAATCACATTTTAAAATGTATCCCTTTATGTTCTAAACAATTTCGATTTAAAGCCTTTCAAAATATTTACCCAAGTTGCTGTTATAACAAGATAATAAAATATGTGAAAACTGTTCAGTCGAGCAAAAGATTCTCAACTATCCGACACTGAAGGAATTTTAATTATAAATTTCAGGAAAGAGGAAGTATATACAGTGGACTCTGATTAAAATCTGCGCCTCGCTAACCCGGGGAGGGGCATTCCAGTGGAGCAGCGGCCGGTGCTCAGGCATGAGACACAAACCCCAAGGGGAGCTTATTTGACCTTATGACGATAATAATACTAACTTAAAGTGTCAAAATGCTAATGAGAAATCCATAAATATCTATGCAATATGTGACGAGCATATTTGTTCAACAAAAAAGATGATATTCATGCTAAGTTGTGGTGGAACGGCTGCCGGCGTACTGGCGCCGGATACGAACTTTTTTGAACTTATTGTTATAATAATGCTATCCTTAACTGTCAAAATGCTAAAGAGAAATCTTTCATTAGCTTTTACGGTATGTGACGAAAATATTTTGTGAACAAAAAAGCTGATTATATGTACATGTAAAATTTCAATGGAACGACAGCATCCAAAGCACAAGACATGAGCAGCAGAGAAAATACCTAAATATTTTTTTCAAAATGGTTATAATCAAACCTAAAATTATCTTTCCAGCGTATGAAGAGCTTACTTATTCAATCAAAACTATACGGTGATAGTTAGTTCTTTGATTAGAGCCAACATTTAGGATTATTTTAATAAACGAGTATATTTATATTAAGTATGTATGTAATCTAACAATTAATATTGTCACCAAACAATGGTAATTCCAACGGCAGAAATATAAGATTTTAAACTGTGAAAAATAAACACTAAATCAGGTGATAAAGAACAACAACAATTACTTCAAGCACGGAAATCGAGCTATTACAATAGATAGAAAAAGTGTCGTTGCTTCATACGTACGATTTATGAAATATCTCTATTATCTTATTTGAGTATAGGAATGAATATCAAAAAATTCTTTCCTCAGCGCCCGGGAAAATCTTTTGTATGCTCATTGAGCGTCTATATTTTCATCTTCATACACTGCGAATTTTATCAAGAAATAGAACAATGTTCACGTATCATTCTTACTTTTACAAAACATCATACATCCATTCTGAATACAGCGTACAGACGTCTTACAAAACCTTCATAATGATTTCAAACGTCTGTACTTTTGTGCAAGTATTTAAGTTCTCGGGTTCACCACCCTCCAAGCTAGTCAATTTCGTAACCTTCTAATTTTTCGTACCTTTTATTCTTCACTTGTTTTATCTGTTTTGGAATATGGAAGCTTAGTTTGGAAACCCAATAAATTCAAATACATTCTCATCGTCGAAAAAATTCCAAAAAAAAATCCGACGTCTCTATTTTTATATTTACGGAAACGTACATTAGAATTTCGATTCTGTACAAAATAAATAAATATTCATTCAATTCAATCAATTCCGAACATTACCGAAATCTTTTTATTTTTTTGTCTTATTTTAACTTCTACGTTCCAGATAAGTACACCCGTGCTCGTAGCCATTCATTGTTTTGGATCCCATTTGATACTTGTGAAGCTTCGAGCACTCAATTTAGTGCAACGGCAATGGCGCTCCTAAATAACCTACCAGCACACCTCGATCCTTTTCATACATCCTTTTCCTTTTTTGACGATGGTATTTTTCTCCTAGATCTCTCTGATCTTTGCCACGTGTCATCTTCTTCTTCTTTTTTTCTCTTTTTTATGTATTGTATGTTTATGTATACTCAATGTTTCTTATTATTTATTATTATATGTACCTTGGAACTGCGGTTCTGTTAAATAAATAAATAAGTTATAAAAGTCTAAAGAACGTATATATGGTTAAGTAATGATTTTTACTTACTTTGGCAGTTGGTGATGGGCGGCATCCTGAACCCTGAGAGTGGATCCGGCGGAAAGTGGAAAGGTCGCTGACCGAAGGCGAAGTGGAACTGCTGCTGCTGCCCTAGAAGCGAGAGCACTGACCATTAGTCTTAGACAAGCTGCTCTTTAAAAATTCAAATCGAGATCCATCACATAAATACACAACCTTTTTCGTACTGACACTCATCTCAATCACTAAATCAGCACTGGAGACCTCATATGGTAAGGCCGCGGTCAGATGAGGCTTTTGCGCACGACTCGAGTAGAGCGATTTTCAAAACGCGTGATTTGAGATGCAAGCCACACGCACAAGCTGTTTACACGTACATATTCGTACCTTTTTTGTTTTGATACGTGATTTTTTTGGTAATTTTCATCATCAGCCTGTATCCGTCCACTGTTGAACGTAAGCCTCCCGCATGAGACTCCATGCTCTTCGAGCCTCCGCCTTCCGCATCCAGGTCACTCCCGCTATTTTTATTATGTCGTCAGTCCATCTTGCAGGGGTCGGCCAATGCTTCGCTTGCCAGTTCTTGAGCGCCATTCAATACTTTTTCTTCCCCATCGTCCGTCGTCTTTTCGACAGATATGTCCTGCCCATTACCACTTGAGTCTGCCTATTCGTTGGGTAGGATCCACTACTTGAGTTCTTCTGCGTATTTCCTCGTTTCGGATTCTATCTTTTAGCGACACTCCGAGCATGGATCTCTCCATAGCACGCTGGGTGACCTTTATTTTATGGGTAAGACTTGCTGTCGCTTTAAAAATGTACTTTAGTTTTCGTTAGTTAGTAGTTTGGGTAAGACTTGCTGTCAGATTCCACGTCTCTGCGCCATAAGTTAATACAGGTAGGATGCATTGGTTAAACGCCTTAGTTTTAAGACGTTGCGGAATTTTTCGCTTTTAGTAATATTGTGCGTGAAATACTTTATCTGTAAGTGGCCTGTTTTTCGTCACAATTCAGCATATCTCAACATCCCAAGCTATATACTCAAAAAAGAATAACAAGATCCTTGCTATTGAACTAAATTAATTATAATTAATAAAAGCTAGGCTCATTTGAAAAATATTACTTCTTTGGGGTAGACATATAAAACATTTTAAATCATTTTATTGTATAAATATATATTTTAACTTTTAAGGTAATTAATAACTCAAGGATCATGTTATTTTTTTTTATAAAATTAAATATATAGAGTTGAAACCCATTATATTGCTGAATTTAAGTTTTGTTATCTACCAGAATTAGCAGCCGTACAAAATAATGAAGAAAGTGTTTATTTCTTTGAACAAAAATACGATTATAAGTTGATTCGATATTCCTTCCAAATTAAAATACCAAATTATAATACTATTTAAAATATTTTTTCAATGCAGATTATGCTTAAAATATGTGCAAACCCGTAGGCTTGAAAATGTATCTATAGTTGTTAGAGTATATCAACGATCTACCTTTGCTTCTTGGCTGACTGTAATATGGAAGGCTGCCTCTTTCAACATCTTCTATCGTTATTCCTCACAAAGTCATACCATCGTACCTTAAGTAATCTACGCAGGCATCTGCTTTCAAGTCTTATGGTTTCATTAGCTTTTTATGAGAAGTCAAGATTCACATCTAAATGAGAATATGTTAAATACTATCGTTGTAAATGCCTTGCACTTGTAAAGTGTGGACACATTGCTCGTTAGTTGAATATTTCGCCAAGTATTTAACTTGTCTAAAAACTGTTTTAGTTGAACGGCTTTGGGTGCGAATCTTCAGTAATTATCCGCCAAGTTTGTTTCAGTGTCTCATAACGAGCGCCGCGAATACTTAACCACTGCACTTAACTTCCAAATCGCGACCAGAAACGCAATCGTGAGCAGTTATTGCACTACAAGAAACCTTAATGCACTCCTTGTGAAGTGAAGAAATGTACAACTTTGCTAGCAAAAGCAGTCGCTTGTGCATAAGAGTCAAGTGGGCTCACTTTGCTTCGAGTAATTGTTCGCTGAAATTCATTCGAACATAGTTTAAGTCCTTGATTACACAAAGACATGACAGTCCTCGATAACTACGCTAAGTAATATTTTAGTTTTACGGTTGAGATTTTATGTTTTTGGTTGAAATTTTAAGGTAGTCAGTGTTTTTTAAGTTAGCAATATTAATGTCAATAAAGAATACAAATAATGAGTTCCCTTTCGTATTATTTATATTGACTGAACACGTTTCGCCTTTATTGAGAGCATATGAGCACGATTTTCGATGCAGTTCAAGGGAATCGCCTCGGCCCTATCGGGCATGCAGACTTAATGGCCACTAAAAAAATTCCACGCATTTACAATTTTTGCTCGTATTTTCGGTGAGAGAATCTATCTTCCATCTCCATCTCTTTATAACCCGTGAATGCGATTCTAATCTCTTTCGCGGGTTCTTTCTTTTAGCACTTCTGTGCAGTGACCACAAGTGACCACAATTGTTCAGAGGGGATTCCCACTGGACTTAACAGTTGCTAACTGATCATTATCTGAATGAGCGCATCATCAAGGAGACTTAACTGTCCTCCGGTGTGAGGCGGGTAAAGTCCAACATATAAGCACGCATTAGCTAATAAGCGCGCACACTGCCGAAGATGTTCTCACTCTAATCTAACATTATATTTACTACATTTTCAAAGATATATTTATTTTTTATTTATAATTATTATTTTTACTTTTTTGAAACCATAGATTGCATTTAAAATGCTTTCAGAATAAATGTTTCATCCGCATAGAATCTCAAGAAAAAAAAAATCAACAAATAAATAATATTATTAGCTTTTCTTTATAAAAAAAATCAACATTAAAATAATTAATCATTTTTTGAAAACATTTTATGTTATGTTTTGTTATTAGATAAATCAGTATGATAAACATTATATATTGATATAACATAACAAATAATTCAAAAAATATATAAAAATAACACTATATAGGTTACGGTGTCCCAAAAAATTTGTTTTCGTTTTTTTTCAAGGCTCACTCCGCGTTTTGAGTGAATGGCCTCCAAATAATTGTAAAAAAAAGTTTCACGTCATTAAAACCACGGGAAAAGATAGCGACTTGCATCGGAACATGTCAATACTAGAATTCTAAGGCGCGCAAAAGCTGAACCCTGATTATAAAAAGCAATTCTTTTTTTTTAATTTTCTGTAATAGATAATAATATTAACATAATATTGACTTAATATTTGTAAGATATAGATAAAAGAGCGTTTTATTTGCTGAATAAACAATAAGTTTTCAAAAGCTTCTTTTGGACTTCATACAAAAATTTATATTACAACTTCAACATCAAGTCGCTATCAGAAAACATTGCCCGATAGCAATAAAATTTATTAATGGAGTTATAAGGACCAAATCACATAAAAGTAGAGGGTGAGCCGATTTCATTTCGAAAAAAAAAATCTCATACATAGCCTGGGACATCCTTATGAACACTGATTATAAAAAGCAAAAATTATGATTTTCTGTAATAGATAATAATATTTACATAATAGATACTTAAAATATGTAAGACAGAGATAAAACATCGTTTTATTTGCTGAATAAACAATAAGTTTTCAAAAGCTCCTTTTGGCCTTCATACACAAATTTATATATTAAAACTTCAACATCAAGTCGCTATCAAAAAACATTGTCTGATAGCAATAAAATTTATTATGTGAGTTACTAGGACCAAACCATATAAAAATAGAGAGTGAACTGATTTCATTTCGAAAAAAAAAATCCCATACTTAGCCTGGGACACCCTAAATTCAAAGCATATTTCTTATACGTAAACAAACATTAAAGTAGATCTTCGTCTGTAGTGTTTGTTTACGTATGATAAATGTGCTTTGAATCATCTCAATCTAGTAAAAATTATCATAAAACATGCTACTATTTACTGTCATCTTGTAAAAAATTAAAAAAATATTCACGAGGTTTTCAGGTTTAACAACCGCGACGTCCGATGCCTACTGACTACGTGATACTTCATTTGACTGAGTACAACACCTACCACGTTTAGTGTATATATCAAGTATTTGACTTGGTCAAACGGCCTAAAACATTCACTTCCAGGCAGTGAATCGTCGTTCTGAATGCCGGCGTGAAACCGAACAAACCAGAGCGTGTTCCTATCCGTCACCGAGGTAAGCCAGTGCACGGGCCGCAATGATTTGATAGCCAGATACTGGACCATGTGACTACGGCGACTAAACATCCACGCGCCTCTAATGAAATAACCCGCCCAAGAAATAATCGCACTAACTAAAACACAAATATTACTTAGTTTAAGGTAGATGTTTCAATAGTTTGTAGCTTAAATGGGAAGATTTAAATCATTTAAACCAATAAATATACTTGAAATCTCTGCAACCCACATACCGTATGCAACGTCCAATTGTCCTGACTGAGCGTCACATAGAGGCCACTGCTCTCAATCGCTTGTGCTCTCCTGCAGACGATTACATAAAAAATAAGCATATTATCGTAAATGTATCATTGGTGGCGTCTCTTTTCGAAAATAAATCAGTTATATGGATATTAATAAAATAACACTTGCAAAAATATTGCATGTATTTGCGCGGAAAAAAAATATTGGCCTGGCATGTAGCTGAAAGAAAAGATGGCAGGTGGAGGAGAAGATTATGGAGTCTCGACCAAAAACCGGACGTTAGCCGACAACCAGTCAATACCTTGTAAATTATTAGTTGACGATGGCTAAAATGTCTATGTCTGTTAATCAATGAAAAAAACTTCTCCCACCAGTAGCAGGATACAAAATATTGTTTTCAATATTTTTGGTAGTTTTGTATGCGTTATGGGAGCTATTCATCATTATTGATTGCAGCCATCTACATCATCATGCATTATATACAGTTTATAACTATTTTAATCCACGCCCTTCACAGCGTTTTATCTATGTGGGTCTAAGGTTCTAATAATTCAATATTTTTTAGTCCAAATCTTGACACAAACCCATACAAGGCAATGCGTTTACAGTGGCGTAGCGATTCATTAGTTATTAAGCCTTAAAAAAGTTATCATATATAATAGCCCAACTATATGCCTCTTAGGAAGTACGAGTATTTCAATCAATGTTCAACTGCTTTAGGCCTACAGTCAGTGAAACTGTACAAAGCAACGCATGTAGAAGATGTAGCGATCCTTCACTAGCGTAAGTTGTGCTCCGGCCGCATTGATTCAGCCGCGGTGGGGCCATTAGGCGGTTGCTCGGGATGCGGGGTTGGGTTAGATAGGGTTGGGTTTAGGTTGGTTTAGGTTGGATTGGGTTGTATCGGGTAGGGTTGGGGTGTGTTGGGTTGGGTTGGGTAAAGTTGAGCCAGCAGAGGCCAGACAATTAGAGGCTAACGACGCCGTGACGCATTAGGTGACTAGCAGCTTTTGATTAGAAATATATTTCATAGCATTTGCTGATATTTAAACATGACATAATTATCACATTTTCTTAAAATTATGTGAATCCATTGCCAAAATGGAATACCTAATATTAGGTATAAAGTTGTGATTCTGAGTATTTGAAGAATTTAAATTTTCCTTGAAATAAGATAAGCGAAATATATATATTTTGTTAAAATAAACCAAAGTTTATTAAAGAATATATTTTTACGTTTAAATTCCTCTAATACTTATAAAGTACTATTTTATCTGTCAGTAGATATCAAAAATTACTAAATCAATAGAAAATAATATATTTTTTATAGAAATACGGTTAACACAAACTACTTAAATAAGCTAATGTGAAAAATAAATAAATCCATCTTAATTAATAAATGTTGGATATTGTTGAATTTTATTAAACCATATTGTTTGAACTATATACTATATATAATGATGCACAATGTTTGATTTCAGAAACCATTGCGTGAATTATAGTGTATTCTTATATAATATATATATATAATTCAATATTATAACATGAATTATTCAGTTTAAAAATCACATAAGTATTAAAATGTAATGAATGAAAATAAATATATAAACAAATGATAAAATATTTACGTATTTTGGCGTGCATATGATTAAACATATGTCAATGAGTCATAAAATAATAATTGAAATATAAATAAAGAACTGTTGTTCTTAAAACATTTTATAAATGAAATAAAACTACGATATTCCAACCAATTGGAATAAATATTTATTGTATGCATTGTATGGTATAAGCATTTTCTTTCTTAATTAACCATTAATTGAATATTTGTAAACAAAATCGAAGATTAATCCATTCAATTTTAATTATAATTCGAGTATTTTAAACATTCACATTTTTATGTTTTTCTTAGAAAAAAATGTAAGCATAAATATTTAATGCATAAATATCTAATGATGTTATTGTTTCAGCGCATATTTTCATTAAGCTGATTTCCTGAAATACATAACTTTGGACATACTTTAAGTTTTAATAGCTTTTAGTCACGAGTAAGAAATAATAAAAAAGTAATTATTCTCGTTAGTCAGCTGAGTGAAGATTGTGTGCCAAAAACAATCATTCATATTTTCGTCACGTCTTTTGATTAATATTTTTAAATATCAAATTTCTTACGGTAGAGTAGAAGTGCATATTTAATGTAATTATTAACAGACTTCGGACCGGAGTGTGTAAAACATACTGGAGTAAGACGAGGACACAAATGAATGCCTGGCAGCCTTACAGCGGACTTGACTGAATGTGACTGCGGCGTGGAGAAGACCCTGTCACACCTTCTAGAGTGTGCTCTGTGTCCGAGTAGCTGCACCCAGGAAGACCTGACGATGGCCGAGAGTAACGCCATCTACGTCACCCACTTTTGGGCAGACAGGATCTGGCCCTGTTGTTTCCGACACGATTATATATTATACTTTTATTTATATATATAATTAATTAATTAAAATTTAAGTTTCATATACTAATATAAGCGTTTTCGTATTTTAGAGCTCATAAATCGATTAAAAATCCTTTTTTTTTAATCTCCGTCAGGAATCGAACCCACGACTTTTGGCTTGCAAAGCAAACGCTTTGAGGATTGAGCTATGACCGCCGGCGTACTATACTATCAATAACGAATTTAAAACCATCTTAAGATTTAATTCATTCCACCAAGACCTTCAGAAGCAGTAAAGTAATTTTAACTGTTATAATGCCAATGTGACGAAAATATTTTTTCTAAATATATTTCAATGATATATATAATCGTGTCGGAAGCAACAGGGTCAGATCCTGTCTGCCCAGAAGTAGGCGACGTCGATGGCGTTACTTCTGGCCATCATCAGGTCTTCCTGGGTGCAGCTATTCGGGCACAGCGCACACTCCAGAAGGTGTGACAGGGTCTGCTCCACGCCGCAGTCACATTCAGTCGGTCCGCTGCAAAGAAACTGGAAACGTTTATTTACAATGCCGGCCAATCCTTCTACTACGGAAACAACATTTCAATGATAATAAGTAATGACAAAACAGTCTTCCTAATTTTTGTTATATATCACAAACTAAAACAGCCTTACAATCACATAAAATCAATAAATGCAATTTTCAGTTGCACTATCAGAGTGCTCGCAGTATCGCTGAAACGCCATGAAAACCGTCAACCCCTTACAAGCACGTACACGTGTAGCACTGAAACAATGTGTGAGGCTATCAGTCGCCATCGAGAACGAACGATCCGCAATTCACGTTAGGCCGTAGACTAGTACGGTCGCATCGGTAATGAATCGACTGTTTAATTAATTACTCAAGAAAGGGTTGACGGGTACATGCCTCAGGAGGCCTAGCTGGTACAGGCCTTTCATCAGAAGCGCTGAACAGAAACCTTTACAGTCTAAGTCCAGAGATGTTAGTATTGTTTTAATATTTCAGTATTTTTTGCATTTTCATTGCAAAAATATGCTAACTTTCAGTGATTATAAGGTTTTTATTTTATTTTTTAGAAATTTCTCAATCTTTGTAATCATTTAATATTTTTAAAAGGTAAGAATAAACAGGTTGAAAAAAATGTGTCTCTATGCAAGTCTTTGCAGTTTCATTGTATGGAAAAATTGTCGAAAGGAAATCGCTTGAAGGAAAAATGACACTTTAAATATCAAATGTCGTATAGACTTATTCCTATTTTTTATGTAAACACATACAGGATAATGAAGCTAACCATGGTGCATACGGCTAAGCGCTGCATGTGGAGTGTTACCAACGTCATAGACTACAGCCCGAGATTCACGCATCATCCATATTATTACAGGATTTTACTATGAATGGGTGGTCTTCATGGGACAACTTTCATCTACCACCAACTTTAATTAATAGGCTATGACTGGCATTTACAGGTGATGGATCAACTTCACACAGACCGGGGGTATTCTAGAGCTTAGAAATCTATTAAAAATCTTTTTTTTTAATCTCCGTCGGGGATCGAACCCACGACTTTTGGCTTGCAAAGCAAACGCTTTGACCATTGAGCTATATCCACCGGCAAAAACTATGAGAAGTAGAGTGATATTTCAATATCATTCTTAAGCATACAAATTTAATTTAATCTGCATGATATTTTGCGCGTAAGACGAGTTTTCTTAAATAATTTTTTTATGTATTCATTTCATACAAAACATATACAACTTATATATGGAAATGGACATTACCTTTATTCATTACTTAGAGGAAGAAATAAGCGCTAGATTACTTGACATGTAACCAAAAACGACTTAAAGCTTTGAACAAAATAAGGAATAAAAAAAATAAAAAAATCTACAATTTCTGTTTTATCTGAACTTTAAAGAAAAAATCCTTGTATAAAATGAAATATTTCTGCATTTACAAACAAAATTCATTTGTATTGAAAACAAGAAATATGTATAAAATAGAAAAAAATGTTACGAGGAAACTAGTCATAGAAATATTTCAATGAATTCAGTAATGATTGATGTAATATGATGAGAATGTTGGCCTGGATATTAATAAAAAATAATGTGTTTATTGTAACGAGATATTTTTATGAAAGTCTACATTCATAAAAAAAGTCATGTGATAGAGAAAATTTCTTATATAACTTCTTTCTTAATATAACATTTATTAAGGTTCATTAAAAAATTCACATTAATTTCGTTGAAGCAATCCGCTTAATAACTCAAGACTATACTCGTAATTTTAATGCTGATTTGCTCTAAGTCTGTTTATTACGATTCCTGAAAATATTGGCAGTAAAATATGAATATGTGCTTAAAGTATTTCAGCGAGGCAAAAGCTCGTAGAGTCGTTAACAGACAAGCTTTTGTTTTTTCATTTGCTTACATGCTTTCACATCAAATAAAGAAACTTGTTTACGGTTTCCACAGCGAGAAGGTACTTCTACTCATTTTAAAGTACTACATATGGACGGTATGTTTATAATACCGATCTTTATTACTAGGCCCTCAGACGATTCGGTAGTAGAAAATGTATGTATAGTAATATATTAAATAATGATATTTACATCTATATTAACGTATAGAACTTGTTAGTGCTTAAAAAAATTAACACATTATATACAGCCTAGACACATTTTATTTTCAGTATTTTAAAATGATTTGTTTTAATAATAAATATTTATTTATTTACCTTGTTTTTACGTGGATTGCGAAAGATATATATGTAAAAACAAGATAAATAAATAAACAATGAAAAAAGTGGTTGGTATTATTTTTCTTTTTTAATTTTAAATTGCGAAGATATCATTAAAGATTGTAAAAATCCATTTAATTTTTCAAAATTATTGGTTGAACGGTGAATAAGAGAGATAAAAGTAATTTTACTGCACCAGTATTAAAAAATATTAAAAAAATATTGATATTTTGTATGTTTAATATGCAAATGATAACTTACAAAATTAAAGTATATTTGAATAAACATATGATGTATGAATAATGTAGCCGAATCTAAATATATTGATGTGAATAAGACAGAAAAAATATATATAAATACAAAAAGGTTTGATGTAAATATTTCATTTTTTGATACATGTGTTTCTTCTGAGATTCAACTCATACAGTGAAAAGCATTCACTCTAAATTTGAAGATTCCTGAAAGTTCTGTTTGGGTGGCGCAATATGATAATAAAAAGCAGCATGGACCATGGAGTGCTGCGCTGGATTTGATTGTTTATCTGAAGAGTTGGCTCTTGGGTGGTCGCTGATGCTGAGCACAAAAATAGACCCAGAAGTTGACTCCACGGTCCACTGCTTGAGCGAGGGTCAAGACCTAAAAACACTGAAAGCGTTCAATACGAGATTGACGATCTTATCGTAATCAATAGTAATCTAATGCCATTTTTTTACCATATCCATTCCATATTTGGACTATATGGACATAACAATTTTCCTTTTCACAAATCTTTAATTTGAGAAAGATCAGATTGTCTATAATTTGTCTCAGAATTTTTGTGTACCCGGAAGTCATAGATGGTTCCTAGAAGCCTTCAGGGCAAGATTCCGTGAACTTGCATTGACTGTTGTTGCAGTACCTTAAGCTTTTCTTTCTAATGGCATTAGTCATATCAACTATGTGAAGTTTTTCTTCTTTTTTTTATAAATACATACAGGAGAATACCAACAGATGCTGAAGTCTCATCTCTGTGGAATTCTAGGACGCTTAGCATGGTGCATATGGCTAAGCTCTGCATGTGGATTGTTGATTCGCCAATGTAATAGAATACAGCCCGAGATTCACACATGATCCTTATTATTACAGGAATTTACTATGAATGGGTGGTCTTCAAGGGACGACTTTCATCTACAACAAAATTTGATTGATAGGCTACGACTGGCGTTTTACGGGTGAGGGATCAAATTCACACCAACTTTAGAGCTCAGAAATCGATTAAAAATCCTTTTTTTTTAAATCTTCGTCGGGGATCGAACCTACGACCTTTGGCGAGCAAAGCAAACGCTTTGACCATTGATCTTTACCAACTGGCGAATATATTTATGGCAATTATATTATAAAATATATTCTTAAAATATAATCTGCAAAGTAAAAGTTATAAAAAAAATATTGAAGACTCTAGAATATTACTTATGAAAATATTACTTACTATATTACTCTTAAATACTATTATCAGCATAAATATTTCATATGGTTATTCTTCTTACATTAAAAGCTCACTTTAATGGTCTAGCTGCTATTCAATCGGCAACAAAGCCTTCGTTGCAGGCGAGCAAATATCCCCAATGAAACTATTCAATATTAACAGTCCGGCTTGTTTGAAATATCTATTCTAAAGGGCTACTACCCTCATCAAGCCCCCGGAAGGGGTAAATATCCCCACAGCAAATATATTCATTCCGCGCATGCTCCGTAAGACGAATTATAAATTTGAATTTTACAAATCGTAGCACAAGCAGAGAGAATTAATAAAAATAAATCCATTCAACTTATAGTTTAGAAGTGACCCAAATGGTGATGAATACATTGGAGATATAAAATAATTGTTGTCAATTTAATAATTGATTAAATCTTTATAAGTAAACGTATAGTTTAAAATAATAAGTAATGCGAATCAGCAATAGAATACGTATTCATTTCTCGACTCAGTGAAATGAGCAAATGGCCATGATTAATAAAATGAACATACAGCCTTCACCAAAATATGTGCTGGAAAGGGTTCAAAGACGGTCGTACAAGTTTTTTGTTATTAAATCTTATCAAAAGGTTAACAATTATGCATTTATAAACATGATTTGCGTGTCTTTTGAAAACACTACAATTTCAAAAACAAATCAATCGACACTTTCACGATACATTTGAGTAGCTCTGAGATTAATCGAGCTTCTTTTTCAGGTATTAGCTACCTATCTCTGTCATCGATGGTTATCAATTAGAGATATGTCGACTTAGAATAGGAGTATATAGTAATGGTTCATTTTTAGAAATGAAGGTAGGTTTTATGCGTGTACTCACAGAAACTAAAAGTTTTTTACTTCAAGCAATCTACGATTAAATTTGTATTTCCTCCTTCATACAATCTAGATCTCTTCAAGAAACTGACATACACTTGAAATTCTTCAACCCGCACATAAATAGAGCACGTGTTTTTCGTACGTAGTGTCTTCACGTTATATCTGAGAGTCATAGACTGGTTTTAACCGGTTGTGCTCTCTTCAAGGAACCGAATCACAATTACTTGCGATTTCGTCAATCTTCACAAGCAGACGACTACTTAACATTTTCACTCACAATAGTACATAAAATTTTGCGTATTTGTCAAAAAAAAAAACAGAAAAATCAATAATCATGTAGTATCACTAAAGTTATTGCTGTATCGCTTATACAATATAAAATAATAAAATCAGTGTATTTCAATTATTGTTGTGTTTCCATTATGTAGCCCAATTAATCCGATAGGCATCCAATCAATCCTTTTTTTTCAATCCGTCCCACCCTTTATTCTCGCCTGACCGCAAGTCCGACCTTTTCTTACACGCCCACCCACTTTCCCCCGCCTACACGACACTCGCCGCCCACTTTCACCCCCACCTCGCGCCCTGCAAATGACAGTTTCTAATTCCAACTTGGCACGACAGTGTATTGGTAATTGCTGTGTTTCGCATGGCGGCCTAACAGCATCCAGTAAAAAGATAGAAAGTCTAAAAGAATCCACAAAATAACATTGCTTTTAGATTCTTTCCATGATAGGAAATTGATATGATACCTTTTTTTTTCATGTATTTTTCAGCGTTTTAGTTTAAGTATATGGTCCACAAATTAAATGCTATGTTAGGTATCATAATTCTGGCCTCGTTCTACTTGTTTGTATGTTATTTTTGCACCCTTAAGCTCCGCCAAGTATTTAATTTCTTCTAATAGTTCCCGATGGACAAAATTTGAGCATTTTCAATGATTTTCTTCGCGGTATTCTCACGCAGTCAGCCATAGGACTGTCCGTGCCTAAAATTAGAAACTTAACTTTAGACATAGAACATTAATAAATACTTTAAACGTGTTCATCCATCCCATCTCACATAATAATATTAATTACTGCTTTGTTATTCTATATTCACAGACACTTGCAATTTTACCAAACACAGAATAAACGATAGATACATTTAAATTATTAACATGACAAAAACAATAAAATTATATGCCAGCAGTAAGCATTTAAAATGATATTCCAACATATGTGTTCCTACCTCTTGAAATCTAGATTTCATTAAAAAACAGATCGATTCAGAAATTAACAATCCTAATAAATTGTGTATCTTATTTTTATTATAAGTGGGCGTTTATGTGAATATATTACATTAATTAAATCACTTTTTATATTTTTGCTTCACCAGACTATTTTACACTCTGTTTTATTTGTGCTTTTGGTTCTTCCAGTTAAGTGAGAGGAGCTTTTTCAATGTCCAAGTGTAATGGAAGACAGTGTGGGAGATCTCCCACTTGCCCGAGTACTGAGTATCGAATACCGAGTACCGAGTACCAGCGAGCACATAGAAGCCGAGGGTCGGCAGCGCTGCAACGTCGCCATTTACGACACACGAAAAGTAATTGCTTAATTCACATTGAAAATCGATTTTACATTCCCTTTAATTCACAAGTGTATTGTGAGACAATGAAATACATTCACAAACGGTAAAAATATTATTTTACATGCATTTGCTATACGGTGTAGTGCAACGAAATTATACTATATTATAGTGTTCAATTTTTAAACTTAAAACTATTTTTCTGGGTTTTTTTGTAAACACTTTTAAATAAATTTACTTCACGCGAACATAATTGAAACACTCGCATTTTTACAAATTATAAAGAAAAAAATACTATTTTTAACCTTTGATTGTTTCCTTATTTATATTTATTATTCTGCATTTATGATAAAATTGTTAATCAACTATGTTTGAATGACACATTGCATAGTTAACGGTTTTATTAAATAAAAAAATAGTATAGATGAAAATAATTCATACTCAATGCGAGTTAAATATATATTAATCTATACATGGGCTTTTTTTATTTATTTTTCAATATATATTTTGCCACATTGGAAGTGTCTTAAAATTTACCCATAAAGTAATTTAATTTGTTCACAACCTCGTTGCTAGCAATTGCCTTAAAAAACTGATTAAAGAAATCATTGCTCTTATTTTTTATTTTATTTTTTGTAAGCACATACAGGAGTATACCGACAGATGGTGATAGTAATTTGTGAAGTCTCATCTGTGGTATTCTAAGATGCTTACCTGCGGTGCATGTGGAGTATGGATCCGCCAACGACATAGACTACAGCCCAACATTCTCGCATCATCCTTATTATTACAGCTATTTACTATGAATGGGTTGTCTACATGGGACGACTTTCGTCTACCACCAATTTTAATTAATAGGCAATGACTGTCATTTTACGGGAGAGGTATCAATTCACAACAACCCAGTATTTTAGAGCTCAAAAATATATTAAATTTTTTATATGCTTAAATCTCTGTCGTGGATCGAACCCACGACCGACCATCAAGCTATACCCGCCGGTATTTTTTACAAATATTCAACAAACGGTATTCAAATCACATATTTAGAAGGCTCTATATATAAAATTAAAACGTGCATATACTCGAAAATGCCTGCAGACGAAAAATTCAAATCACGTATGAAAATGACGCATGAGCTTTAAATTACGAGTATATACAAAATTGCACAATAATAACTCAGCCTTTTCAAAAGAATTGCACACTCTAAATCACTAAACATCTAAACCGTGATAACTTATATAGTTTTTCTTTATTTCTAATGTTTAATTAGTAATATAGCACATAAATATATGGCAAGTACGTGTATGTATATACTTAAACGATTGTACAGGTGTAGAATGCGTTACAATGCGTACAGTATAATTAATTTCGTCGTTCCTTTGTACTTCGACACTTTTCTTTAATTATAAGGAGGAGGGGAGTTGTCACCAACAGGCGGCCCTCCCCCGCCCACTTCTCCCGCCCACTCCGCCCCCTCCTGCCCATGTGTCCGCTGTCCCACACTCGATATTAGTTCTCAGACACTGGCGTTAGGTATCGAAGCCACCCTCAGACGTAAATTATGTGACATTCTTAACTTTGTTTGCAGCACCTAAAGCTGCTCACTAGTAGATTCAATACATATCATATAATACGAGTATTATATATCGCTAATCTTCGACACAAAGACAATGATAAGATGATACTTTTCAATCATTAACAGAGAAATATTAAAGTACTTAAAAAAAAATCACAGATACTGAAAGAACATTTTAGAGATATTACGAGGGTTATCCGTAAAATAAGATTCCCAGTAATTTTTCACAGTTTAAAACGTGTTTAATTCAATAAACGCGTACATTTATGAAAAGTTCAGACTTTTACCTATTTTTCTACGTAGTCACCACTGAGGTCAATGCATTTTTCCATGCGGTATATGAGCTTTTGAATGCTCAAGTCATAAAAAATATCATATATTGTTTACAATATGTAAAACCAAAAATGAAATGTTCATTTAGTATATTTGTTTTATCTATTATGTATTTTTGTCATATTTCTGTCTTAAAATATACTTTATCATCCTTAACTCTTCTTCAGAATATGCTCCCTAATAAGCTGTTTGCAAGTCAACCAAAGAGTTAAGCCAAGAAATCAATTAAGCGTACATACACCAATCAAATTAATTCAATTTTAATTTCATGTAAGGTTGTGTAACGAGCGTAAAACTCGAAATGCAACCGGGAGGAGCACAGAAATGTTAAAATGGTAAAAGGAGCCCGGAAATGTTAAAAGGAAAGACGTTAAAGGAACGGCTCACCGCCCGCCCGAGTTGAAAGAGCCGTCGGTCCCTTTGACGAACTAGACAAAAGAGCCGTTTACAAACAATTCCTTTTAATAACCCTGCAGGCTTAACGATGTCTTCCTTCTTTTGCGTTCGCTATAAATATCCACTGGGGTCGAGATAAACAACCATTTAACGAGGGGTTGAAACGACGACTCGCCATAATAAATTGTTCGTTTGACTAGTTGTGAAATAGAATTTCATAATAACAGATACCTCCATATTTTAATTAGCGTATTGTGAAACTAACTCAAAGAGACGTACAATAAATTTGGGACAAAAAGATTATTATAATTGTAATTTAAAATAAATCATAAACATATATTTCAATTCACATTTATTATTTCTGACTGAATGCTACAGAGACATAATAAAAACTGGTAAGTTAACTATTTACCCATATAATTAAAAGCCTAATATATCCATATACTAGTATATAATTGGAAAATCATGTCACTGATGACGAAGTCTTTTTAGAGATACGAAGCGTATTCATTCAGAATAAATAACTACTAAAAAATACGTAAAACATTTCATAATTTTTTTCGCACCTAAGTTATTTTATAATGATTGTTTCCCAAAAAATTTACCCCACCTTTATTATTCAAAAAATATTCATTATAAAGAAATTCGTTATAAGATAAAATGTGATTTTTGCACTTATACAATTTAGCAAGCATTTTGATTTAAAATATTAGAATTAGCGTTTATTTTGCAAGTAATTGCTTGGTCAGTAATTCATTTGAGTAACAGTAAATTTTTATAACATTGATTCTCTTTTATGTCTCTTAAAGTCGAATTGTCGTGAGCACGAGAATATTAGGCCATCTACCTATCTCCTTATATAAGTTGATTAACATACACCCATATAAGCGTCGGACACTGCAGATACCTTTTTTCACGTTGCCGAGCTTTTGCCGAGGAGGCCCGTCAAGAACTATACATAGTCGATAAAACTTATTGATGAAGAGATTACGTAGCAGAACTTTGAGCATTTGATTCAATTCAATAACTTTGTACTACTTTATTATCATAATATCTTCAAAAAGTTTATTGACTAGAGAATTCAGAGCCAGATTCCCGCCATTTATCTGTTCAGGTTAACTTTGAGACAGATTACGGTCACAGTTCATTGACTATAGTTGCACTGAAATATAGGTATATTTTAAAATATATTTCCTAGACAATTTAACTATATTTCTTCTCAACTGAAGTAGATACTTACTCGTTTTTGATCTCGGTTCTCTGGGTCCATCTACTGTGACCTTGATGGCCTTGTTGTAGGTGGTTACTTGAGGAGGAGTTGTTGACACTGTTATGGTTAGCGTGAATGACTTTCCTGAAACAATAAAAAACCATATTAATGAACATTTTTAAGAGTATAGCTATCGAAAAGAAAAGATTAACATACTGAGAATTTATTTCTGCTACGTGAAGTATTGTCAGAAAGGCCATTAAAATTAAACGTTATGTAAACTAATTGATTTCACCGAGCTAGCAAATTTTTTAGCCACTAAAAAAATCTGCCGATTTAACATTTAAGCTAGTATTTTCAGTGAGAAAATATATCTTTCATCTCCATCTTCTTTTAACCTGTGATTCTAATCTCTTTTACGGGATATTTCTCTTGGAAACTCGTGCAGTAGCTACAACTATATAGAGAGGACTTTCGATGGAATTTTCAGTTGCTAACTAATCCTAATCTGAATAAGCGCATCATCAAGAATAATTTATTGTTTTTCCGGTTTAAGGTGGGTAATGTACCTTCCGTTAAAATATATTACTACACATGAACGAAATACTTTTATGAGCACTGAAAATTTAATGATTGATACACAAAAAATACTAATTTAAATGTTGTTTTTCATCAATTAATCAGCAAAAAAGAAACTGTCGACAAGAAAATTCGAATCACAGACAGGGTGTCCATTGCACTAGAAGCTCTTCAAATTTCCGGCTTTCGTTATATAAGCTTTTGGGAACAATGAATAACTCATATGTAATCAACCGAGCATTTGTTTGGAGCATTTTGATGTACGGCTGTGAGACATGGTGCTTATCTGAAAGTGATAAAAAAACTAGAGGCCTTTGAGATATGGTCATACAGAAGAATTCTCGGAATTTCTTGGAGAGACCACGTCACGAACAATGAGGTTCTCCAGCATAATCAAGGAAAATAGGCACCAAGTAAAAACCATCTCAGAGAGGCGAGTCCAATGGATCGGTCACATTATGCGCCACGATGGTCTTCTTCACGACGTTGTGGAAGGGATGGTTGAGGGTAGAAGATACAGAGGGCGCCCTAGACGAGAGTATTTGCAGTAGGTGTTCGAGAACATGAATTGTAGCTCTTATGCTGAGATAACGAAGATTGTAGAGGATCGAGAAGAGTGGAGATCGAGATGCAAGATTTTGTTACTGCAAACCAATCCACCGGATTGATACTACGAAGAGAATCAACGGGAAAATGAGGGATTAAATGACTTGAAATGCACAAAACAGGGATAATTTTGATTGATAAAAGTATACTTCGGTAATTTGCAGCGACCGTTTGTAGCATATATGAAAAAGATAATATTTGAATATTTGTAAATAGCCGAAACAATTTAATCAGAATACATTACGTATTCACCAATGTGTTGTGTCAGTCTACAGAACTCGAGTTTTCCCATGGTGTGCTTTAAGTACTCGGTCTGCGGGTTGGGCGGGTGTTGGCCGCCTGGGCGGAGCGGCACGCGAGGCTGTAGGCGGGAAATGCCGCCCACAATCACGGATATACAGAGTGACTGATACTTATTAATTTTACGAATGATACAGACATACAAATCATAATCAGTGTTTTATTAAAATTATTTTTTTGTTAAAATGCGCTTCTGCGCGTCCGCCTGCAAGAGTGCAGACGCAAGTAATAACTCCTAACTGATGTCTGCTATCTGCAGAATCCATTTCCTAACCTCAATATTTTCTTATCCATTTCCACGTATTTAATGGTTATCAACGTGTTGCCAAAAAAGGCAATTCGAGACTCGCTGTAGTATACTAACTTCGCAGCCTTAGACTGAGGTCTATTTGACATCTAACTGATGCAGCTAGAAGCACGGGAAGGCCTTCAGCCACTCTCTAACATGTAGCTTTCTTGCATGCGGCCAGTAACGGGTCCCCATCTGGGTCTCCAAAAACAGGACGGAACAGGGAGGGTTTTCACCAAGCGAGTCATACAAATTCACAGCAAGTATCATATTTTATGTTTCTTTTATCAAAAAATCAGGATGAAATAAACGTTCAAAGAGAATACACGACAAAATATCTAATATTTTTTTGTTTGAGTAATACACAAATGTTTTGTCAGAAATAAATTATCACAATTATCAGTTTTGAATATCTAATAATAATAAAGCTGGGTGACTTGGTCCTGTGGTAAAGCGATTGTTTGTCATTCAGATGCCGTCTGTTACAAACCCGACAAAGCTTAATTGATAAATATTGATTTAATTAAATCTGAGCTATGTACATACCCCCTGAAAGGTTGAGCCAGCCCTTAAGAACAAAAAAATGTTTAGAATTCGAAACGTTGAGCTCATTGTCCAACCTCATTGAAATAACACTGATTATTGAACACTCAAAACTTTATCTGGTAAAAATGTAAGTTCGCGAGCTCTTGCCTTTTTGGCTATTTTTCCATGTGGACCTCCAGGTATACAGGTGTTCTGGGACAAGGCATAGATAATCTGAGCTTACAAAATTATGAAACAGCAAAATTATGATGTTTATATGCTGCAAATATGCAGTAGATATGGTAAAAAAATGCTTCAATTTCTTACGCTTGGTAAAGTAAATAAGACTGCAATTATCGCAAACGTAATTACAGGAAAGTAATAATATTAAGCTTGTGAATAAATGATGACTGATTGAATAATAAAAATAATAAAAATATACATACTTTGAATATATACTATAGCGACATCTATCATACGATGATAACAATGACATAAATACTAGTTTCAACGTGAGTCGGTCCAGGCATAGCAATAGCCCAGTTGGCTGAGCGGTATGAATACCTGGGCATAGTTGGTTTCCAAGGTCCGCGGTTCGCATCCCGCTTCTGCCGTTATTTCTTCTGCTTGAATTGACGCGTTGAAAAGAATTTTATGTATCGTATATGTATATTTAATTAGTAATTACAGCCAGCTATCAATGCTGTGTACAGTTAAAGAAGTTTAATATTCGAACCGTTGTTCAAATTTATTATTTAGAGGATGATTTTAAAACTTTAACTCTGAGTCGCCTCTTGATTTTTCGCATCAAACGAAAGCCACCCCTTGCACGAGGTTGAATGTTGGGGGTCGGAAGGCGCTATTACCGTGAAAGACAATAAAAATGTGGGTTCGTGTCTGGCGGTGCGGCGGCCGTTATAGAAGCAAAACTTTTGATGGGGAAATGTGTCATTCTCACGTAATTATTAAAGCGCTTTGATAGTTGTTCTTAATGAAACGAAGACACCGACAGTAAATATAATGACACAAAAACGTACTGTACGTTTTATATTTATTATTCAATGAAAAAATAGTACATCTATATTACTGCTTTCGCCAGATTTTACCAAGGATATGAGGCTCTCAGCATAATCAAGGAGGTAAGGCACCTAGTAAGAACCATCACAGAGAGGCGAGCCCGATGGATCGGTCACATCATGCGCCACGGTGGTCTTTTTCACGACATTGTGGAAGGTATGGTTGAGGGAAGAAACTGTAGAGGGCGCCCTAGACGGGAGCATTTCCAGCAAGTGTTCGAGGACATGAGTTGTAGCTCTTATGCTGAGCTGAAGAGGACTGCAGAGGATCGAGAGGAGTGGAGATCGAGATGCATGATTTTGTTGCTGCAAACCAAAGCGTGTTGTATAGATCGTTAATATGCGAATTGTCGATTCATATCATCATTGCTAGAGAAAATGAGAACGATTACATTTATTTTTCATAGTGATGGCCATGACAATTAAATTTGCAAGCTTAAGTTACTTGTTGCTTACCATTTGAAAAAATATATTGTGTTGAATATAAAGACGTAGCTACATATGTTTTATGATTTTCTTATATGAATCACTAACTCTATTAAACTCAAAGTCAAAAATATAAATGACAGCATTGATATTTGCAATGATACTATCCAAAATAAAAATTTAGTATACGTAAAACTTGATTATGTCAATAAATTAATACAAAATATATTTAATTGTATATTCTTTCATAAGAAATATTACGACAAGGAACAAGCTTGTTATTTTTATTTTTACGATTTACCTGAAGTGTGTGCCTAGAGGTATTTTATAAATAATTAAATTATATGAATATATCAGTAGCCTATACAAAATTCACCAAGTTATGTCTTGTATAAAATATTGATTCACTAACGTCGAAAGTACCCCCAGTATGGTTTGGCTTCCCAATAGATGGTGAGCTTGCGGACAGCGGCTCAGAGGTCGCTTGGTTAGATGCTCGGTCACGAGTGGTCGACCAAGCTATCAGTTCATACAATAATGTTCTGTTTACCATACAAAATCATGAATGAAACATCGAATAATGTGTTGATTTTGAAAGTGCGAATTCGCTTTCCAATGACGCCTTGCGTCTGTGCTGCTGAGGTAATTTAATTAGATGTTCGATTAAAAGTGGTGTACACTGCTTGTTAACCGTTTCTTGAGGAAGCCGCTACTAACAGCAACTTGATGTAATCAATGCTTTGAAGCTTAAGAGAGTTGATTAAATATCTCACCTAGGTTATGAAAAAAAAAACGTACTTAAATTGTTGTACTTTGGACGACGTGGAAGTGTATGATCTACATGAGATTTTTCTTCAAGTTTCCGTTCGGAAAACCGTTGGGAGTTATACTCATCGTCTTCCTGATTACATAGAATGTAATCAGGAAAACAAAACTGACATGGAATGAGACGATTACCATGGTGGCTAACATAGCTCCGTGGCTGCAGTTAGTGACTAATAAATGCTCCAATTTAGGGAGCGGGCATTGTATGATAACGATGTTATATTAACCTTTTCTTCGATTTTTTTGATGTATAAATCATGCTGGAATTAACAATATAAATAAATAAACACTAAAATAAAAACTAAATATTAATCAGATATTATTCTTTTTTTATTATTGTACGACATGTTTTTATGTCGGGTAGACATTGTCGAGTGACAATGGTGAATTCAACTCGACAATGGCTACCCGACATATCCGAAACGTGTCGTCCTATAATAAAAAAATGTGGAATAAAGTAAAAAAATATCTTTTAATTGATTATATTAACCATCTCATATTCCATTTTATCTGACGATTTGGAGTACGTTGCCACAACAAAACTTTGCCAGAAACACTGTTAGACGCCAGATGCATATGCCAGACACTAGTCAAAATCTCAATTATCATTTTTTCTGTCCATTCCTCAACTACAACACGTATTCGAAGGAATCTCAGTATGAAGAGCTCATATGAGATTGGATATGAATCTAACAGCTTGCAAAGGTTGTCAGTCATATATTCTAAGCTCAGACGTTATAAAATTGCAATTATCGGCATTATACGCCAAAGAAAACTATCTTTGTCAGTTTCATGGTGCTTAAGAAGTTTTCACGTTTTACGTACTTTTCAATTTTAGGCCCAACTCTTTTGCATCGTTCCTTAAAACGTTCGTGATTCAGTCAAAATACCTGTCAAATGTTTCACGGGGAATTTAAACGTTTTTCAGAGGTGAAAGTTTTTAAAGCGATTCTTTTCGTGGAGTTTTTGTAATGAAAATCGTTTACTTTAAAGTAAATTTAGGCAAATAACATGCTCAATTATTAGTAAAAAGCATAAAATATAAATTAAATGCATGCAAGCAAAAATAATATAAAAAGGTGTATAATTTGTAAGATATAATAAAAATAATTTTACTTTGATGTACGGGAGCGTCGAGTTAATCATTTGACTGTCTTAAAAATTCCATTAACTAATCACCCAAAAATATGTCTGTGATACTGCAGCAACCGCTCTTTAAGTAATTATACTTCTGCACTGGAGGTTGTTGGGAACCATATATGTTCCCAAGTAGACCTTCGAGTGCAGAGGTGTCTTGAAACGAGGAATGAACAGTAGCAGCTGACAGAATTCAGTGGCAGTCATAAATGGTGACCATGTTTTACAAATGTGGAACGAATATAGAAAGAAGAAAAAAAAAATCTCTTGGCATGAGCAAGTCAATGAAAACTTTTCAAATAAAGGGCAGCATCACTGAGTAAAAATAATCGGTAAGCCGCAAATAAAATATTTTTTAAGTAGTTATATAATCAAGATTGTTATGAAATAAACAATTACTATTTTCAATCAAAATACAACGTATAAAAATACAACGTAGATTAAGTTTATTGAAAAAATAAAAAAAAACACGTAGTTCTTTCATTGCAAACCAGTATTGATTTACGTTGTATAATACAACTCGGTCTAGGTTTATTGTCAAATGTAACAGTAAATTGAAATTCTGTTTTGAAATTGCATATAAAAATAAATGTACGAGTATGTTGCTCAGCAGGAGACATTTCAATTATCAAACAGACAAAGGACCAATAAAATACCACATGTGGACAATATTTATCTATTTTATTAGTCTTATATACCCTTATATTTTAAAATGTTATGCTTTACGAGTATAAATGTCCATAATTATGAAAGTGGTGTAAGTCATTAAAGTGAAGAATTTAAGATTTTTTAACTTTTTCATTACGGCTCGGTTTGAATACAAATTATACTGTCAATTATAAAACTAGTGCTTGAAGCATAAATGTACTTATCTGGTCTATTTTCATATATCAAATTGGTTCTTGTATTCTTTAGCTATCAGATGATGCATAAAAAACTATTCTAAGAAACTAGCAAAACGATATATCACACCAACCGATGTCAACGGTCGGGAAACTTATGACGGCATATGCCGACAGCCGATGCGAAAAAGTTAATTTATTATAGTTTATATTATTGAGAATTAATATAATCTTTATCCAACCTAAATAGAATATACCGCAATACAAAGTTGTCACTTTCATTGGTCTTAAGCCAACATTCAAACACAAACCTTAAATAATCTCAGAACGAATGAAACATGACTTTCACCATTTTTGTAATCATAGGCACGTGTATAACTGTATTTATTTAATAATCTGTTTATTTTATTTTATTTATTTATTTCACAGAACCGAAGTTCCAAGATACAAAATAATAAGAAACAGAGTATACATAAATATACAATACAAACGAAAGATAATAAAAAATTTAATTATTTAATTTTACTAACAACCTATATATTATATAGCGATGTTACTAAAGCGAAGCGTAAGTAGTTCTATTACAAAAAAAATATGACACGTCACATAATCAAGACTAAAAATACCCTTCCATGATATTAACCTTACATCTCCTGACTGGAAAATTAATGTTAGATTGTGATTTCTGTGTGATCTCAATTAAGAAGTAGTTACTACGAGAAAGTATAAACTAAAGGTGCCTAAAGACAATCAAAGACTTCATATTCGAGTTTCTGAATATAAAGTTGAATTGAAAGAATTCAATAGATTTATGTGGATGACTTATTATTCTGGTGGCCATTTGTTCTAATTTGTAGTCGAAAATTGGGATAAAATAAAACATGTCATTATAAAACAGTATAATGGGAGAATTTTCATTTTTCACATGAAAATCGTTTCTCTTACCATTCACAAAAGCTCGCGTGGCAAGTTTTTATGAAAAATAATAAGCTCCATGCCCTTGTCTTCACTGAGCATCCCTCGCCGCATCGAGTTGATTTCAGTTTCAGAGTGCTCGCATCCACCAAAACAACCCGCTATTTTATATTGATAAGTACTCTTTTACGAGACTCAAAGGGCTTAAAACACAATCAAATCCATCGTTCGGTCCGCACTCGAGCCTCCCCATACAACCTCCACCTGCTGACCGCTCACTCGCAACCAGCTGACCGATTCCAATTGTTGTTACACAAAAACGAACGTGAAATTTTTGAAATATTATAAAATACACATTTCAGGCCAATTGTGAAGAGGACCGGCGGTTTCTTTTATTGCATTTTGTTTCATGAATTTCGTTCATGTTATTATATTGAGTGAGTCAATTTCATAATCAAATTAATAAAAACAACATTAATAACGTGAACATCGATAATTGAAGAAATATCACATTTGTCGGAACAATAACATAAAATTATTATTATTATGCATTACTTATGCAATGCTGAAAGAGAATAAGAGAGGCTTTCAGTCATTGAAAAGGTCTTTCTGGTTTAAAACTCTTATATTACACTGAAATTTCGTTTTTTTGTTTTAATTTTGAACGTATGCATAAATAAAATATGACTGAATTATTAGAAAATCAACTATTTATAAATCATCTAAATAAGATTAATAAATTCTGATATTTCATAATATTAAATTAATAAACAATGCCTTAAGAGCAAAGCAATTATGACTATAAGCTTAAGCCTCTTCTTTCCATATTTTGAATCGCCGTTTCAGGGGTCATCTTCATAGTTAATGAATGAAAATAGAAATGCCACGAAATTATATACGTTTAAAATCACTTAAAACATATTAACATGCAACTCAAGTAGACTCTAATGAATTTTATAGATTTTCCACTTCAGAACCAAAACATTTATTTGTTAGTGTCTTGTGTGTGTTTAACTATTAATAATAATATATTTATTTTTATGAAAAGTTCAAGAAGCGTATATATGTGTTAATACAAAGACTTAATGGATGGGTTAGAATGTCTGCGTAATGCAATATAAAATGGCTTAAAGCAGTCTTTTGGCAAGCGGTGAACCGATTTGATAATTCACCTGACGGGCAAACAGAATCAACCTCACCGGACCCATCCCTCGATAGCAACGCACCCACCCCCCTACCAAACCCACCCACTTTCCAACGTAACTCACCCATTTTTCGTCACTCCTCCCCTGGATAATTACACCGCCGTCCGCCACCGCACAAAAATGCTAACCGAAAAACCAGAAATGAAAATAAAGAGCCGGTCAAAGCCGAAAAACGGTGGCCACGAAAAAAAAACTGAAAAGAAAAAACCTCGATGGTTCAAACATCGGATGGGCGGACGGACGGCCGCTGTTGGGCCGTGGGGAGGCACTGTGTTTCAGTAATTCAGTTTTGTTTTGAACGGACGGAACTCATTTTTAAAAGCATTGTAAATCTGCGGATTGTTACACGTTTTTAGGCATTCAGCCACGAATCTCAGGCTAAGAGAGTCAATTATTTTGAGGTACGAGAACAATGGTTTTCAGATGAATTTGTATAAAGTTTTTGAGCTGAATGCTATTTTCTGGATATTAATATTAAACCATTTTTGCCATATGCCACTCATAACACCTGAACTTAATCCGCCTTACACCCAGTTGACACCGTAAGACAATTAAGTCTCCTTGATGATAAATTCACTTAGATTATGATAAATTAGCAACTGCTATGTTTAGTGGGAGTGCCTCCTGAATAATTATTGTCTCTACACAGAAGTACTAAAGAGAAAAAACCTGTGATAGAGATTATAAATCGGAGCAATAATGATAAATCGTTTTTTTTTTGTTGACCAGAATGTTGTGAGTATGAAATTATTGTACGTGGAGAATCACTCATAACACCAGAGAGCTGACATTTTACGACCAAGATAATTCTTCGCCTTTTATATTCGTTTCCTAGCTGCAATATATATCATATGTCGCTATGAATTTCCACCATAAATTTATGTTTTATAATATAATATAAAAAAAATCTGCTAATATACTTTTCAATTTTGAACTTTCACTATCATTTTGAAGTCTACCCAAGAGCCTTGTGTCTTCCTCTTGAGTTTACTCATGGAAGCTTCTATAATCTATTTGATACGTATGCGTACTTAATCTTCCCCATCGCTCGCATCTTCGTGACTTTGTCATATATTATATGCTATATTTATTTACTTTATTATTTATTCTTCTTAGTCAATGTGCAATTGGTATGTTATAAATATGTGATTTTTTAAATATTAGTTTTATTTTTATGTAATAATTAGTAATGTTAATTTTTCCACATGTAAATAAATTGTTTTTAAAATTGCAACACTATTTCTAGGCTTTTGACACAAAAACGGCATTAATTAAATATGTTTTTCATACATTTATTCTATAGTTCGTTTAATGAACGCAGTGTCCGGAAAAGCTCGGAACAAAACTTCATTCATTTCAGTAAAATGTACGTGTTTGCATATTTTCGTATTAATTCAAATTAAAACATCGCTTTTTGCATTAAGCGTACAAATGCTACGTTAATTTGATGTCATTTTGAATACGTATTTTTTTTTCATAACCGCAAATAATTGATTATGCAAATGTCGCTTAAAGGTTTAAATTGTTCACACTTTAATCAAAAGGTACAAATAATTAAACGATATATATTTTGGGTTGAGCCGCTCCTCAAACCAAACAGTCAACCTTAAGAGCGTCGAGATAATCTTCCGATCTTCTAAAAAACTCCTACTACTACGCTACCGTATCAGCGAATTCTTTTGCTCTTGCTTTGGAGGTCTTGGGAACCATATATGTTTCCAGGTGAACCTTTGGGTGCAGAGATATCTTGAGGCATGAGCAATGGTTACTGATAGAACTGAATGGTTACAGTTTATGGGATAAGTATATTGTAGACGTGAAACAGATATGGAAAGAATATTTCACAAATTGACCATTTGGATGCCATGACCGTGAATAGACGATCTATGCAACGCCTCGTGGATTATCGAATATTTGAATCCCTGAATGGTGTCCAATTTTAACCTTTTTTTCTTGGGCAGACAATAGATGTCGCTATAGACCCAAGCCAAAACATTGACCGAAAATATACATTTTTATAACACACCGGTGTGCTCACGGCACTGGCGGGCTTCTCGCAGCGGGTTCATGACATCTATATGGTAATGTATAACGTACAAGGAAAAATATTTAATTTAGATGGTATTTTATGAAAAAACATTAGTTTACTTGAAATTACATTACTTAAACATCTAATATACCAAGCAATTAAATATACATATACTATACATAAAAATCCTTAAACGATATTTTTTCTGAATGATTTGACTCGTTTAAGGATTTTTATGTATAGTATATGTATATTTAATTGCTTATAATATTGTTATATAGTCAATGATCTATAAAAGTAGATTAGAATATTGAAATAATAAAATAATATTCTAATAAATAATTTAAAATATCCATATCTAATACATATACTCAAAAATCAATAAATAAGTTCGCTTGGTGCCAAGCACTGCCCCTTGTAGGCTCGCAGTATTCTACTAGCCGTGTAACCTCGCAAAGGCTCAACCCTTCTTGGGCGGGAAATGCATAGGGCGGGGCGGGCGGGGACTGGTGAGGGACGGATGAGGGTATCAATTGAGAAATCGGCAACTGCGAGAGGCATTTCAGCACCGAATAAGGATGTATCAAGTCTTGAGTGTTCTTCTTCACAAGACACGTGCGCCAAACGAGAATGTGACATTTTTGATGCAAAATAACAATCGTAATAATAAAAATTAAATATAGCAATCACGTTTTTTTTACAGTTTCGTACATTAAAAAATATGTATGTTTCTTTACTTACATATATTTGTAATGAACAACCTTTTAAATATTTACAAGTAGTTTCTGTAAAGGTTTAAGATGACATACATTATTCATTGCATACTTGAGAGCGGATCTATTATTTGGGCTCCCCACGAGTATAAATATAACCTCATGTTAGAGAGTGTTCAGAAGAATTTTTTGAGGTTTCTTTACATGAAGATGTATGAATATTATCCGTGGCTGCACCCATCAAATTTATACGGGGTGTGTTGGGATACAATGAGTTGAGAACTAGAAGAGATTTGTGCTTGAGTATGAATTTCTTTCGGCTAGAGCGCGGCGTGTTCAGAAATCCTGATATTTTGTTGGAAATTGGTTTGTTTGTCCCTGACAATTATTTAAGGATAAGGAGGCACAGATTGTTTCTTCTTCCTAGAGTTAGTACTAGCCTGCCAGAGACTATGCCTCTTGGGAGGGTGATCAGACTGTTCAACCATATCGCCTCGAATATTGATATATTCCACTTAAGAGAAGCCCAGTTTCGACATGAGCTCCACGAATTTATTTATCAAAGTAATTTCGTGGAGTGTTTTGTTAAGCGAGCTTCGGGACTTTTTAATAATTGTTGTTAATATTCATAAAAACATATTCTTTTAAATTGTTTCTTGTTTTATATCTTATTTCAGGATCGTATTAAATAAAATTAGTAATGTTTCTGAAAGAAATAAAATTAATAAAATTGAAAAAATAAAATAAATACTCGTATTAACACATGTTTCTCTTATGAACTTGTTAGCCGTCCTAGCCCAAAAAAACTTGCTAGTCAAATAACTGGATACACTATTTATGTATGTAAACAAAAAGAAGGCATCATCGATTAAATTACAAAAAAATATACAAATTTCCATCTATAATTTAATTTGAAAGCCAAATCAGACAGAGAAAAAAATATTTTAGAAACGTGTGACTTTTATCTTTTGAGATCAACTTTTTACTTAATAGTTATATTTACATGCGAACTAGTTACACATCATTTTGTTTTTCAATTAGATATTTAAGTGCTTCTTTTAAAATTTAAAATAATTCATAACCAACACTGTATGTTTATTTAATGATTCATTATATTAATATAGAAAAATAACTATCGTAGCTCTGAAAATTACACATAAAATTATATTATACGCAAGGATCGAAATTAAATACAAAGAAGATTATTCCATTTCAGCTTCATTAGCTGCGCGCATTATCCCAACGATATTTTTGATGTAATTCAAGAGCAAACTCTCAGAACTAACCTAGGTAGTATACGAATCAACATCCATCAACGTCAATACATGTTAATAACTACGCAAGAAAATAAGCTTTTGTATTTTCAAAAGAATTTTAAGTGCTTGTAATAGTTAGTAAAATATGAAAAAATATATATAAATGAGTAATACTATTCATTCCTTTGAAATGCTGGTCTTAGAGCTTTCACTTTAAACCGAGTCGAATATAGTTTCAGTAGATAAATGTGTCGCGCTAGGCCGGGACTTAGAGAAGCCCTGTCGGCGCACAACTCTTCCTCTGATATTCCCGTTAAGTTCTGTGTTAAATATTTCATTTATGTACCAACGCACAGTTGTCAGATGGAATTTATAGTGAGAAGATGAGGGTGTTGACTGGGGTGACCAAATCATTCAAATAATGTATCGAGTAATTCAGTGAATGTATAAATATAGTTTAACTACAGATACATACATATACGAATATTATTTCATAGCAAACGCACTCATATATAAATTTTGTAAAAAAAAAAGTCTCATATAAGTGGATTTATAACATTGTGTAACGAAATTGACATTTTCGTAGAGCTCGTGGTGAGAATTTCCTTTTTTTTCTTCGATTTATTGATAAGAGAAGTGTCGTTATAGAATTTTGTTTGTTACGAATTCGTATGCGTTTCAGTTTTTGAGTATTGGTATAATTCTTTAAAAAAAGTTTAAACGGGCCTTAATACTATGTAATAAATTTTGTGTTAAGCCTCTATTTACAACACCAAAGGTTGTATCCAAGGAAGTGTCTTACTTAATTAGTAATTAAATACACACATACAATTCTACATCAAGTTTTTACGCATCAATTCATTCAGATAAAACATCAAACAAAAGCAACTTTGCTCTGTCCTATACTTCGCGTTGTCCATTAGACCATTCTCCGCCTGGACAGATACGCAAAACTTGATATACATATACCATTGATAACATCATATGACGATAAATGTCTCCATAGTTCAGAGTATGTATATTATTATTTTAATCAGATTCAATCAGTCAACATTTATTCCCAAGCTTTTTATTATTAGTTACAGACAGTCTATTTATTAAGTAAGTACCACTCGGGTACCAAGTACCACTGTCTTACTTAAAGTCGAATCTTAAATGCCAAAAAATATATCACAGATACAGCAACTTAAAATCACTTGTGATCAACTCTTAAAGACCGTTAAAAGACTACAAGATATTTTCCGACAGTCAGAAAATATGCATACTCTTAGAGGATATACGAAGAAGATATCAAGTATATCACTCTCAATTGGTAATGGGCAGAAATTTTTGAAACTAATTCAGGAGGCCTACGATCAACAGTGGATGGATACTTTTATGCTTCAAATAATAATTTTAAGCAAAAAAAATGGTTTGTAAAATTCAAAAAGGGTTAATGATACGGCTACTCAAGAATATAAAGATTGAAGTGTGGGCACCCTTTTGGTACTCGTTGGTCGGGGTGGGAGCATCGCTCCAGCTGATAATATTATTATGCATGGCACGTGCCCCTTTTCTCGGCTTATCTCCACAACTAGTAAATTTTCAATCATTGTCTGAGCAGCCGGCTGAGTCCAAACAAAACGAAACAATACAAACACGCCGCTTGTAGCCTGATCCACTCAAACTGATGTAAACTTTAAGGGATTAGCACTCGGTATTAGTAGTTCTGGCGCGGATGGAAGCAAGGCGGGCGTGAATAAGTGTCGTTTTACTAAGCGACTCGCGATTAATAATTCTGTGTTGAATTTTACAATTTACGTACATTTTCTTCTGGCCATACCCGGTCCACATCTAGCATATGATAAACACGAAATGCCATCACTTATTTCAGTCACTAACCATGCACACGCAGGTCCACCTGGATTTATTCTATTTAGTGTATATGGTTCCCGACGACATCGAAGACTTCGTGATTTATAACATTGTTTATGATGATTCGTAAACAATAAAAAAATATAATAGCGTCTTATAATTTTACATATTATTTTACTATTTTCATTCAACAATTCCTATTCGATAATTATTTCCGTTAAACCACACGATTAAACATATAACTGTTTCACAATCTACACCCACCTACTCACTTACAATTTGCATTATATAAACGCGTACACTTCCTTGCCTAATTTACTCGACAATGGCTACCCGACGTAGCCAAAACATGTCACCCTCTAATAAAAACATTGTGGAATAATGTTTTAATAATATCTTTTTTTGATTTAATATTATGAAATTCCATCAAGATCGAAATGATTACAAACAAAAAATTAAACATACTTTGCTTTAAATGTTTTTTAGTAAATTTCAAATAAAAAATAGTGTGGGGAATTGTATATGAATTTCGTTTATGTAACTCACTCTCTTCCTACAAATCGAGATTTTTTTAAATTCGTATCGATCGTGTAAGAAGCACTTATGATTCTAATTACAATAAATTATTGTATGCTTGTAACTTATTTTTTTAATTTACTCCTACACAAATAAACGACTAAAATACTAACTAAAGTAGTCAAATATAAAGATAACATAAATAAATAATTCAAAACAAATTTTGCGTATAATGAAATCTTATACAAATATGTATATCATGTTGAACGATGAAATTCTACTACTACTTAGAAACTACCAAGACCGCTCTAGATCAAATTTTATTTTTCTATTTTCCATCGCATTACGTAAAGTAAAAAAATACTTGTGCTCGGAAGGAGGACGGC
Source organism: Glossosoma conforme (assembly GCA_022606575.1). NCBI lineage: Eukaryota > Metazoa > Arthropoda > Insecta > Trichoptera > Glossosomatidae > Glossosoma > Glossosoma conforme. The sequence goes on along the minus strand of JAGTXR010000192.1, from coordinate 1,458,829 downwards.
GCAGGGTTTGGGCGGGGCATAGCCCGTCTTTAAGCAGTAAAATATGTAAGGAATCTAGCGGAGTCTGCGTACTTGTGCGTGGGAATTCGTCCAGTATGCGGAGGTTCCTATAGCACAAAATTTTCCAAGGAATCTTACGCGCAAGAAAGCGCGAAACACTAAAAAAATTCAAGTCTTACAAAATATTAATGTGTTGCATATTACTTTGTAGTGACGGATCATAATTTTACATTTTATTTATATGCTACAATCATTTTGAATGAACACGGATAAAACAAAAGCCATGATAAATAGTCATACTTCCTAGACCTTTGACCCTATTTCCATTGGGGGTACACAAATAGAGGTTGTAAATTACTATACCTATCTAGGACAAGTAATACAACTAGGGTGAAATAACTTCTCAAAAAAATCGACAGCCATATACAACTGAGATGGGCAGCATTTGGAAAACTAATGTACATATTTAAAGCAAAAATTCCGCAATGTCTTAAAACTAAGACGTTTAAGCAATGCATCCTGCCTGTATTAACTTATGGCGCAGATTTAGACACCTCTTGATTACCAAGTCTACGATTTAAAGGTTTGATGATCTTATTGTTTAATAGTGCTTAAAGTTTCAGTGACTATCCCGAGACAAAAAGTTTTAAAAAAATGTTCTAATAAGCGGCTCAATTTTCAGCGACAGATAAGACTGGAAAAGATTTCTTACAAAGTAAACAAAGGGAGATTCAGAATGAAAATATTATCATTATAGCCGAAAAATTTGAAAAAGGTGTTGAATATTAGATAAGCAAGACGATATCACAAAACATAGATCATATGATCCAAAAAAGTGGTTACCTCCAAAAGGAAGAATCATTGATAGTTATAGATTGAATATTTTATTATTACATAAATAAAACGCCTTTAAAACCGAAACACTTATCTAAAAAATTCTAACGTAAATAATTTTGAAACTACAATAAAAAAACGCTGTTTTACTGTCAAAACTGAATCCGTTTTCACTGAATGAAACAGCAAAAAACAAATGCGGAAAATCACAGAACGGTATTGCATTTTATTTTCCAAAAAAAAAAGAAAAAAAAGGGCCGCGCAGTGACATGATTGTGTGTCGTGTACCTCGGCACCGCAGCTGTCAGGATCGCATAGCGACGGTGTAATCGATAGAGTAATTGAGTATCAGTGAGTGGAAGGGCCTCCCCGCTGACAGGTGTCAAGCGCAGGCCTCTGCCGAGCATCGCCGGGGGACGGAAGGTAGGCAGACCTGGCGATTATCCCGCCGGTGTTGCGTCGGCGAGATGATGTCTTTATGAAAGATTAATCCTGGCAAATTGTCATTTTAAGTTTATTGAGGTGTGCAAGGTGCTTACTGACAGGATTGTGTCAAATTTGTGTCTGTATAAACGCACCATGAGGATACGTACTATAAAGTACGGAACCCTTGACGATAATCCATACACAGACAGTTTTTTATTTCATACTAGCGGATTGAACCCAGCATGCTCGAAAATTTTTGACTTTTAGTACCGTTTTTTTTTCATTTTTTAATAAAGTTAGATTGAGTAGTAAAATGGTTTTATAGAATTAAGATAAAACTAAACTAAATTTTGACAAAAATTCAGATTGTATTAGCAGTTCCCCATAAGTAATTTATACACGAGTATAGGACAAAAATGTATAGATTCATTTTTGATTACATAGTTTTACGTGATAATCTTATTTTTTATCTTATTAAAAAAATACACTCCAAGAGGAAACATACACAATAGCAACTGACAGAGCTGAGTAGCGGGAGTATGTGGTGATCGATCATGTGTTACAAATATGGAACGTATATGAGAATAAAGTATATTTCAATTAATTTTTTACTTTCCACTTTTAAAAACATTGTTAAAACTATTTTAAGAACAATGAAATATTAAGATAAACTTAAATTTATACAAAAAAAATAATGTTTATTTTGTATTAAATAGTAAAGAATAAACAATTCTCAAAAATATACCAGAAATATACAAGAATGTTTGAAAGCTTGAAGTACAGAAGACTCCACGAAATTACTTTTACACAAAAATTAACAAACTAGGCTTCTCCCACTTAGAATATATTAATTGAACAATCTGACCATTCTCCAAAGAGGCATAGTTTCTGTCAGTTTAGTATCAATACTAAAAAAATGTGAGTCATTTTTCTCAGATAATTGTCAGGGACTAACAAACTTATTTCCAACAAAATATCAAATATATCCGTATACTATAGTATCGCATCAGGTAGCTACCATAATATAATAATTACTTTGCAATATTTTTTTGTTGAAGAATTGAAAAATAAGGCTTGAATGATGTTTTGGTTTTGTCATGTCAACTCGAAAGCCGAGAAAAACCTTTTCGGTCATCCTTCCCAGTGTTGAGGTTCGGGTCTATTAAGACGTCGCAGGTGGGCGGCATCCACGGGCCCCGCCCATCGCAGTCCGCCCAGGTGGGCTAACCATCCGCTCGGTTAACCGTCCCATCCGCCACAGATGGCGATAGGCGGCCCCAGGACCTGACCTTAACTATCCGCCCAGGGCAGACCGCGCCGCCCAACACCGAAACCGAAATCTGACCCGACGTTTATTTTTGGACATGACCCCGACCAGCGACCACTTTGGTTGAAGCTCCTACCGCACGCGAGCAAACTGATGATGAAGACAACCGAAAACGTGGTAAAGGTGATAATCGACTGAACATTTAAACCAACACTTTGATATAAACTTGATATAGCCCTTGCAGGCTGGTGCCGAAAAGCCTCGATATACGATTTTTTGTCTCTTATTTTTGTTTTCTCATCTTACACGCATATAAAATAATAATAGTCTAAATCACGGGTCGTCATCCTGGTCCGTACTGCCCACTAGTGGGCGATACGAATTCGAACTTCTAGAATTGTTTCCACCCATATACTGAATTGAAATATAGCGAGGTTGGTGGGCGGTAGGGAAATTTTACCACTACTACAGGACATTCAGTCGGAGTCTGTCCGGAACCTGTGAGGGACACTGAATGTTCCATCCTGGCCAGATGTCCGAGTGTTGTCAGTTCTTTTATTTAAATAAATTTTAATCTCCTTTTCGATGAATTGTTTGCTTTGGTTGATACCTAAGTTTTAGATTCAAGTAACTAGAGGATGCAGAGTTTGTAAAACTACATCATGGAATGGATTATTTATTGCATACTGGGATTGGTTGAGTGATGCAAGGCTTTATAAACAAACGTATGTAAAAAATTACTCGTTATACATAAAAATACCATATAAAATAAAAGGATATAAGATTCTAGATGTCGAGAGATGAAGTTTACAAGATAAAATTCATTCAATCATATTGTGGCTTTTGGGATTAGCCGTGTGTGGTGAATTCTTCAGGGTTGATGACTTAGTCATCCCTTGATATTCGGAATATTTCAAATGTCGCCGAAATAATATTATTCGTTTAAATAACAATCTAATATTCTTTTTCATATAAATCACTTTTAGATGAGTTTTGAAAATTAAACAGATAATGATATTTTACCTTTATTATGGATCACGTTCGTTAAAACAAGATAATCAAAAAAAAAATGTACGCAAAATTTCAAACGTTTTCTAAAGTGAATGATAAAAATAATAATGACTTATATTTGAATATATAAATATTTATCTCGGGAACTATAAAGGAACCAGGGAACTAACAATGTACGAGTATGATACAAATTTTCAAAATCTTATTTTTGATATTCTTTGATATATAACTATTGTTGTATGTCGCTAATTTGACGTCGCTGACACGAAGAAGAAGATTGTTGTATTATTTATTAACTTTCTTGCTATCAGACATTAAATAAACATTACTTCTAATTAGTAAGTATAATTTTCTTCTTCTACATAATAATTATATTCAGTTGAAAAAAAAACAACATTGACCTCACACTCAGAACTAGTGTCGGGATATTCAACGGAAATAGTTGGACTTGCAACAACAAAAACCATGTCATAAGTATATCATGGTTGACACACAAATAACACGGCATTATTGTTACAAAATCAAACGTCCAACATTTCATATCAGTCAACACCAGCACTGAATCTGAAGCAATATCACACTAAATATATCAATATCTTCACTCAAGTTGGTTTCGTTGAATATTCCACTATAAATATTTATTATTATTTTTAATCAATTCAATGATCTTGACTAATAAAATGATTAACACGTTATTATTACATGACTCTAAGTGCGTAAATAAATTATTTAAAATTCTCAACTATTATTATGTTATTAAATATGTCACTAGACTATTCAAAACTCTTAACCCTTTCGTTACGGCTCGGTGATTGATGACAAATTATACTGTCAATACGGCGTGAATTTTTCAAACCATTTTTTTTGCTTAAAACTAGTATTTCAAGTGTAAATGTACTTATCTGACCTATGTTCATATAGCACATTGGTTCTTCTATCTTAGCTATCAGATGATGCATAAAAATCTATTATATTTCAAAAACGTTCATTATGTTAATCCATACATGTGGTAGAATTGACACATGTGGTGTACAGAAAAATCGCTCCTGTGACGAAACCTAACGATATTTACTTACATGCTTTACAGATTCCTGTAAAGAATACATGTAAGTTGATAAAGGGAATGACTGCAATTTCAAGTTCCTGCCGTAAATGTCACAATGAGTACTAAAAGTAATAAAATTATATATCACGGCTGCCGATGTCAACGGTAGGGCAATCTTAGATGGTATATATTGACAACCGATGCGAAATGTGTTTCCTCCTTCCTACAATCTGGATCTCTTTAAGAAACAGATAAATATACACTTGCAATCTCCCCAACCCACACACAAATACGAACACAACACACGTTTCCCGCATGCAGCGTCCAGCCTCCCTGGCTGAGCGTCATAGAGTGCACTGGTCTTGACCGGTTGTGCTCTCCTGCATGCGCTTACATTAAAAAAATAAATGATTAAGTAAAATAATGTAAAATTTTAAAATACCATACCGCTTAAGATATGTGTAGATTTTTTTGAGAGAGTTTCATTTTTAGAAAAAGCAATTTGGTATCTTTATATGTCACATATAGAGTTAGATTTTTGCATGTTACGAGTATTCTAGAAAAACATATAAATGTTGACATCCTCCTCTCTAAAAAGGTAGTTATTCAGTCGCGTGGTGGCAGGATGAGGAGCAGATTAAGAACACAAAGCCTTTATCTGAAGCACATTGACATATATATTTTGATAACTTTACAAACTTCTGGCCCAGACCTACTCACAGCATTCAGGCCGGGCCAACAAAAAATGCGAACTCGCCGCCGTCGGCTCACGACTGGCACGCTCGTGATGGGCTATCGCCCAGCGCCGCAAGTGGTGATCTACGTAACTAGTCCCCTTGACGGCATTACAAATGACGACACAGACATGTACGACAAGCGAACAGAAAGAAAACATTGTGTATCGAGGTTTTCGGTACCAGTCAGCAAGGGATATATCATGCTAATATTAATATTAATTTACAAATTACTCTCAGTAACTCATTGTTAGGCCAGATTTTATTCAAACATTATGGTTCGAAACAGTGTATAAATAAACAATGTCAATAAATTTCTTAATTCTTTGTGAATGCTTCATCTTCCTAGTAAGAAGTACAAGATATTTCTGTTCACTCTGCAATATTAATTTTATAAAAATAATATAAAATAATAATTCGTTATTTGTAACCGGATTATTATTATTATTTAAGCATTATTCTATGTTCCAGATAGGTACACCCGTGCTCGTAGCCATCCATTGTTTTTGATCCCAGTCGATGCTTGTGGAGCTTCAAGCACTGAATTTGGTACAACGGCAATGTCGCTCCTAAACGGCCTACCAGCACACCCCGATCCTTTTCTTACATCCCTTTCCTCTTTTGTCGATGGTATTGTTCTACTTGATCTCTGTGATCTTTGACACGTGTCATCTTCTTATTCTTTTGTGTTATTTTTATTTTTTATTATTTTCTCTATTTATTGGATATTTATGTATACTCTATGTTTCTAAATATTTGTTAAAAATTGGAATTTCAATTCTGTATATAAATAAATTAATAAATTAATTATTATATTATATATTATATCAGTATTTGTATAGGGCTTTTTTATGACCGAATGGTCATTCCAAATGCGCTTCTTTGCCTCTCTGAATAAAAAAGGTGGGTCTTGAGTGGTTTTGAAGGATGCCTCCGCTTTAAGTTCTCTTATGCTTTCCGGCAGAGAGTTTCTCGCCATTGGTGCCGCGTAGGTAAAAGCACGATTGCCGAAGACCGTGCTAGGACTACCTCCCGTCAGCTGCAGGGTGTTTCTATTTGTTCTGGCTGATCTGAGTGTCTCTTCACGCGCGCTTATCTCCGAAGGCTTGATCAGTTCTATCAAATTATTATTAGGAATGATAAAATTATTTGAAACACAAAAGAAATTAAAATAAAATTTAATTGATCAAGCAAATTTGTTTGTTTTTCATAATTTCCCTATGGACCATTTAAAATGCTAATGTTTTTTTTTTCATAATTTGGAATTTGTATTAAGCGGTAAATATTATTTTTGAAAGGGTTCACAGTTATATAAACACGCTATAAAGATTTAAACCCTTATAAAACTCACCCCAGTCTGAGACGTTAACAGTGGGTGAGATGTAATTTCCCTTCACACTTTTCCGTCTTGTCTTGGTAAAATTTACGATGGAGACATTCCCCAATGTCTTGGATTGAAAAGAGGGTAAATTGTTTAACCCAGTTTTAAAAAAAACAACTTGTTTAAAATGTCAACTTATTAAACCGTGACACATTAAGGAATACTAACTAAATTAACAGTTTAAAAATACATTTTTTGGAGATTTTTATTTCACATGTAATCGTTCTTATATTTAACCCTTTTATTACGGCTCGGTGGAATACAAATTATTAAACTAGTATTTGAAGCATAAATGTACTTATCTGGTCTGTTTTCATATATCACATTGGTTCTTGTATCCTTTAGCTATCAGATGATACGTAAAAAACTATTCTAAGAAAGTAGCAAAACGATATAAATCACGGCTACTGATGTCAACGGTAGGGGAATCTTACACGGCATATATCGGGTACCGATGCGAACAGGTTAAAAATAATGTTACTCATTGTTCTTGCATTGCGTTATATTATATTATATATACGTAATATATATTTCATAAATACACAAAAAAATAAAATTAAAAAAAGGTCAATTTTATTATCAACCGAAACCTATACCGACGGAATCACTGAAATATAATTCAAATTTAAGCTTAAACTTTGTCTTATCCCAGAGAAATCGCTTTAATAATAAAATAATAAATTAAAACAAATACTAATTTTTTAATTTTTATTAGAATATTATTTTATTATTTCAATATTCTAATCTACTTTTATAGATCATTGACTATATTACAATATTATTATTACTTAAATATACATATATTATGCATAAAAAAATTTTTTCAACGCATCAATCCAAGCACAAAAATAACGGCAGAAGCGGGATGCGAACCGCGGACCTTGAAACCAACTATGCCCAGGTATTCATACCGCTCGGCGAACTGCGCCATTGCTATGCCCAGACTGACTTGCGGTGAAACTAGTATTTATATCATTGTTATCATCGTACGACAGATGTCGCCATAGTATATATTCAAAGTATGTATATTTTTATTATTATTCTATCAGTCTTCATTTATTCACAAGCTTAATATTATTATATGTATATATATAATAATACTAAGCTTGTGAATAAATGAAGACTGGTAGAATAATAATAAAAATATACATACTTTGAATATATACTATGGCGACATCTGTCGTACGATAATAACAATGATATAAATACTAGTTTCACCGCAAGTCAGTCTGGGCATAGTAATGGCGTAGTTCGCCGAGCGGTATGAATACCTGGGCATAGTTGGTTTCCAAGGTCCGCGGTTCGCATCCCGCTTCTGCCGTTATTTTTGTGCTTGGATTGACGCGTTGAAAAAAGAATTTTATGTATAATATATGTATATTTAAGTAATAAAACAAATACATTTCACATTATTTATTACGGCTTTAGGCTTTTCATCTTTAAGAAGTGTTTTGATAGTACATTAAAAGGTTTAACATAGTATTTTGTGTATTTGTAGAATGTTATATTATTTTTATATTAATAAATTAAAATAAATATAAATTCAGTTTTAAATATATGTAATAATACTAACCTCGCCCACTTCTTCCAACAAATCGCAGATCATTGAACTTGGCAACCTGGTTCTTCATCACGGCCGTGGAATTCCTCAGCTCCGCACAATAGTTCTCATCATTCCCGGCACGCACAGTCACCACAGTTCCATCCCCAACGTCCCCAAGAGCCACAACCTTAAAAGCGACAGGAAGAGTCTTGTTGGAGCGCCAATGCGGTGGCAGGACCGTGCACACAAAGTGAGGACTCCCAGTCCGCACCAGCTCCCCAGGATGCTCTGATAAGAAGTCGCCAAGAGTGCGTTCTGCGAGGATGTCTGATGTCATCTTGGTGTAGGTTTCTTGCAGCAGACTGGCGGCTGCCGGGGAGGCTGTTGTCGCGGCGCCGCCCCCTGTGCCCGTCGCGGCGCCGCCCGCATTATTGTTGGTGAGATGCATCTTCCCGCCCGTCCTGCTTCTCTGGGTGGTGCACATATGGACCAGAGACGAGTCTAGCCCTCGAGGCTTATCCTGATTATCATCATAGAATCACTTGCGACGGAACAGTCATATCAAACCAGAAGCACTTCAAAGTCTGTTCAATCACTGTAATACTTTAACAATGATTCATCATTGATTATTTAAAGTCACTTTTCTGTTGTTTTACAAGTACTATATTGTTTACTAATTATTTTATCACTATTTTATACTTTTTATTTAACAATAAACAAATAGCTGCAAGCGCACAATAATTATTAAAAGATAATAAGTAAAAATTAAAAGAAAATCTTACACGAATATTTTAATAAGCTTTTGTTATAATATTTTAAAAACAAATGTAACTTTTGTATTAATAAAATCATATTAAAGCTATTATTAATGAAGTAAGTAGATAAATGAACAGAAATTTAACGGTTTATTTATATGCACTAGCAGTAAATTCGTCATTTGAATGATATTAAATATGATTTCAAAATAAACCTAATTTATTGAATACAAAGTAAAGTACTTATTAAGTACTATTCTTTGTATTTATAACGAATTAAAGATATATTTTTAATTTCCAATGTTATGGTTTTATCAATTTTTTAATTGCGCCTATAAATTATAGGATTTAAAATGTTTACTTTGCTCTTTACTTTGTTTTTATTTAACATTAGATATTTATTATAATAAATTGATGTTTTTATTTGATTTACTTTTTCAATATTTATTTTCAAAAAAATATATTTACGAGCTAATAATTAAAAGCTTGAATTATAAACATATTGTAATTCTAACACAATCAATTGCGACGGCAAAGTGAAAACATGAAACCATTCACGAGGTCGGAAGAAGCTTCGGTGACAACCTTCCTCACGCACAAGAGAACACGTGCATTGAGTTTCAGATCACGTGCAAAGAATGCAAAAGCTCGTAAAATAAGTGTCCGTCACGTAGGCGGGAAGTGTCCCGTAGTACTCCGCGCGTTGCTAGGTTACCGTCCGCGCTCTTGACATACCGTGACGTAAAACGTACCCCGTGGCCTTGCCACACTTTTTTTCAGTGAATGAAAACTTTTCAGGGAGGGGCGGGGAGGCGGTGGGTCGCGGGAAAAGGGGGAAGAGGGGTGCAATTTTTAAATGGCGCTCTACGGGCGCGGTGCGGGGCCTCCCCCCTTCAACCCCCAAACCCACCCGCCCGACACCAAACTTTTTCGCTAGTTCGATGACAGTTTTTTCCGCGCGATATTTACGCGCCAAAAGTAACTTTTAATTGAGTTCCGACAGTTTGCTTTCCGCGATCGCCGCACTTATTTTCGGGTGCGATTTTTTAGCGCAGTCTTCTCGAATGAATTATTGCAATGTCGAAACGTCATCGTTCTAGCGAAACGCGAATAAATCGAGTCCCGTTGAAACTTTTCAATTTCATCAAGCGAACATATCTATTTAAAAAAAACTATTCATTTGAATACCCTTCATGTAACTGTAACCCTTTGGGGTAAAAATATCATTGAAGAATAAACCTTGTAATTTTAATAAATTAAATGACAATATAAAAATTATTATCAAACGATGAAAAAGCTTATTGAGAAGCGTACAGGTAGCTTAAAATAAATTATAAACTCGTATTTGAATGTTACAAAATAATGCTATCCCTTTAATTTTTAAGAAAAATTAATAACATTTTATTTAACTGAATGACAAAAACTGTACACATTTAAAATTATGGGAGCTTAAAATAAATTATAAAGTATTTGGATGTTACAAAATAATGCAATCCCGGTGTCGAGTAAACCGAGTTCAGAAGTACCTACATTTACAGGATTTCAACGTTAATAATTCGTCGTGTCACGCTACAGGCACTGTATTTATTCAAACTTTATCTCACATAATCCCTTGCCTTTCATTTACACAAGGCTCAGTCACTCCCGGCATTAAGTAAGCATTGAACTAAGCCGCGATGTCTCTCTAGGTGAGATAGATTTTAGCTACGATTCGGTCTGTCGCGAAGTTGCTTCTTAACGGATTTGTATGTCAGGATATCGTAATCCTCGGAGCTTCTCCGAGCTTATCTTGGGCGGATGAAGTAGCGTACGATAGGCGGGAGCGCAATTCGAGGGCGGCGCGTGTTGTCGGAGTCGCGGACGGCGGACAAGTGGCGTTATGTCCGCCCAGAGCCGATCTGCCGCCCACGTCAGCTGTCAACGAAGCTCCAAAGCTGATCTTTGATCAACTATTAGATGCAATCAGCAAGCTTGCACTGATAACGACACGTAATTGCGGACATGCAGATTGAAATCTGTGTAATAACACACCATAGTAACCTGTGTACTATGGCGCATATCCATTAAGTTCCGTGATATGTAATAAACGTTATTTAATTTAAATTTGTCGTATTATGCATTTAACTTTTTAATACTTGAAAGGAAACGTAAAACAATTATAAACTAAATATGACTTTTAGAATAAAAAAGCGATCTACAAATAGGTGAATATTGTATTGGTGCCAATGATATTAGTAGATACGTGTATTTTTATGTAAACGCATACAAGAGAATATTGACAAACATTAATGAATAAATCTCGTCTGTGGATTCTATGACGTTTTTTTATTTTGAGTATGGCTAAGCATTGTATTTAAATTATTTGTCAGTAAATGTGACAGATAATAGCTTGGATTTCACGCATTCATCCATTTTTATGGTGGCTAAATATAAACATAACGAAATATCTTATTTATATCTTATTTTTAGGCGTTTATTTATTATTGTTTGTTACTAAATATGAAAAAGGACTAAAATGCTTGTCTGTTACTAAAATATAAAAGCATTATATATATTTCATCGGCAAAACAAACAATATAATCATAGTATAACTAATTTATATTTTTTCTTATGAATATATCAGTATTTCAACTTTGTAACATTGCATCACATTTAATTGTTTATAAAGGCAAAGTAATATGTAACTATGTCACCGACACCTGACAAGAGCAAACAAAACAGAAAGTGACTAATTTTAACTGGCGTCAACAAGTTCACCGTCACTTTATTTGTTTGATTATCCAAAGACAAACTTTGTGAGCAACTTCCGCCGCTACTTGCCGCGCTTACAGCTTAAAAGCTCCCCGACTGAGCTTTTTTATTCCCTTGTAAACAAGACTGAGCTTTAAGTGATTTTGTATGCAGCCTGGGAGCGGTCGTAGAGCACTGTCGGCTTTTTTTAATATGGAAGGGTGAGTTGTCGGGATTCTGTCAGATTTTCTCTGTCAGACGGTCCAGGGATCTCTCGAGCCACCCCAGTTATTATCCGGGGACATTGACACTCGTTGGGTCATACACTAAGCCGTAAATAAACAACAGTCATTTATGACCAGCACGAAATGTTGAAGGTATTAAAACTCTTTTACTGCTTAATATTTTATGACATTATCAATACAAATCCGCGTTATAAATATTCCTCAATGACATTCAATAAAATAATATGACTATTTATATTAATATAATCTTTATTATTGCGTTGTTATTTGTATATATATTCTATATTAATAGAACGTAAGTTACTTTTTATTTGTCATATTGACGAAAAAAATAAAAAAGTTTGTTATAGCCACTGAGTTTTAATTTCTTATTCATCTACCAGTTAGGATGATAACTTCTTAAAAACAAATTTAAACTCTGCGCATATATTTGACTTTTAAAAACTCAAGATTTGTATTTATAATGGCGTTAACTGTTAAAGAAATTCTTATTTTATTAACAGCATTATTTGATCAGGTAACTCGAAAATAAAATTCTTATTTTAAACAATAACGAAAACACATTTTTTAAACAAGTAATGTGTTGTTGGCAATTTACATTTACAATATATATTTCTTCACTTGCACTTTTAATTTTAAGCGTAACAGTATCAAAAATCACTTCTCTTAAATTGACCGTACATTTTTTATCGAATGAAAAAAAAACGTGAATTTTCGCGGTCTGCTGATATCAATCGGATCGCGAAACGGACCGATCCGGGTGACCAACCGGTTCGGAAAAAAAAATGTGACTGACTGTGGCGGCAGACGATCGCGGCGCTACTAACCGTATGGTCACCCACCCCCTCCCAGACGAGGGAGACAGACATACACACAACCTACACGTGTGTTATCCAATAAAGGAATGCCTTACAACCTTAAAGCCCGCGAGCCACAACCCAGTATTCTCAGCTCCGAAAAAAGCTTTCAGGAAAAAAGCTCAATGACATTTTGTTTATTTTTATTGATTAATTAATTTATTTTTTGTTTTATTTGAAATAAATATTTATTGTAGAAAAAATTAAAAAAACTTGCACAAGCAATAGAAATTCTCGTACGTGTAAGCGATGAGAACTCATTTCCTCCGCCCGCCAAGAAGTTTAGATGGAACTCTGCAACTATGAAATCCGAACAAGAAAGAGATACGCTGAAAGCTTGCTTCTGAACGAGACGACAAGAGGAGCAGATTAAAACTGGAGCTAACGCAAAGAGACGCCACGAGAGGGAGAGGACTTTATACGTATTGCTCGTGCCGGAGGAGAGAGGTCGGCTTTGCGGTCAGAGAGGGTTGGGTTTAAAGCCGCCGAAGGATAAAACATACAAATAAACATGTGTTTAAGTGAGAGCGACCGAGACGAAAACCGCCCATAATGCTGCCTGCAAAAAGAGATGGCTATATAGGAGGCGATAGCGATTAGGTAGAGTTTCTCGTTGGATCTCGATAACTGCGGCATTTGTTCCTTTTCAAATTTGAAACTATTCTAGGATCGAGTGGCTCGCGAGAATGGACCTTATAGATGCTAAGGTTATATGAGGTTCCTCTTGAGCATCAAGCTTGTTCCCTCTCTAGAAGACGTTGTTTCAGAGGGAGATGGCTGAGGTCCATTCGAGACTTCTCGGTTACTTACGATCGGACCCGAGAGAAAAGTCTTAAGCAAGCTTGTGATCACTTAGACCCAATGAACAAGGTTACTGGTTAAGTGATGACACCGATATAAACTTTAGGATCATTGTATTAAAAATTGAATCTTTATTTAATATATCACATAAAGCACTTTTAAAAAGTTTCAGGATGTACCAATAAATCATTTGTAAGACATTAAACTCTAAAAAGTCATTTTATTATTATTCATTTCGCAAAAAATGTAAAGTACTGAATTATATCTCACTTTTAAATAATATAATTTGTATAGTATTTATCCGTGCTTTTGCTTACGCATTATTACATTTTAAAGTATACGGATACTTCATGATAAATCTCCATTCAAAATTAATGATATTAACAGTTGGTAATATGAGCAAGATGGTGTTTATGAAAATACAATTCATTCAAATAAAGCGTGTGTACAATTTAAATGATAAATTGGCATTCCAAAAAAAAAATCTTTAACCAATTAATTGTTTTACTAATTGACCTACCGGCAATTTTAAATAATAGGATTATATATTTGAAAAAAAAATACCAATTATTATTTTACTGGGAACACATACAAAAATGAGAAATAACATTTAGTAAGACTAGAACTTTGAAATTTGATATTCTTTGAATGAAGTTAATTAAAGTAATATAACTAACTTGTAAATTAAAATTCTAAAATTATTGATTTATTTAAAATAAACTTATAATTACTCGAAGATTGATAATGAGAGTTACGAGTACACTGAATTAAAAAATATACATAACGTATGTATTTTTTTATATAACATAAGTTATTTTAAAATCATTTATTTGTACGAAACTGTTAATTTGATAAATGACGCATACACACTGATAAATTAATACTTGTTTGAAATGTAGTTAAAAAAAATTATTTATTTTTTAGTGAACTTCCTAACTCACGAAACGTAAAAAGTGTGATACGCATTACACATTGAATGAATTTTAAAAACTTTTCCGATGGCGATTTTTTTTCTCACGTGAGTCTTATTAATAATATATGTTCGTTAGCTGTAAGTTATTTTGAGAAAATCGTATTAATTTGCGAAACGTGAAAAACGTGATAGCACATTGAAATGTCGAATTTAGAAATTTTTCCAACTTTTTTCGATCGCGATCAATTTTCTTCTCGCGTGGGTCTCTTATCGTTAATGTGTGTTCGTTGGCTCTAAGGCAGCCCTCGTACCGCGGTGTGCCGGCAAGAACTGCGGAGACTGCCGCCCAGGGGCTGGGTAGCGATGGGCGGGGGCGGGATGGGCGCCGCCCGCACAATGCCGTCTAATGAAAATTAACTGGAACAATGGCCAAGTCTGCCTGAAGTGCGAGACTACGCGACCGAGGCACGCTTGAGGGTGCTTGTTAAACAGGCGCAGGACATGTGTAACTGACTGTCTTTTCGTGACGTGATTTGAATAACTTCATCTGCTTCATCTGCTTTATGTGCTACTTCTGCTTATTTTTCTGATTTTTCTGATTTTTCTGCTTCTTTTTTATCTTCTGCTACTCCTGCTTCTGGAGCCTTTTATTTCAATATCAAATCATACTTGTACAATATATATATATAATCGTGTCGGAAACAACAGGGTCAGATCCTGTCTGCCCAGAAGTGGGCGACGTCGATGGCGTTACTTCTGGCCATCATCAGGTCTTCCTGGGTGCAGCTATTCGGGCACAGCGCACACTCCAGAAGGTGTGACAGGGTCTGCTCCACGCCGCAGTCACATTCAATCGGTCCGCTGTAAAACTGCCAGGCCCTCATTTGTGTCCTCGTCTTGCATACTCCGGTCCGAAGTCTGTTAAGGGACCTCCATATATTCCACCCTTGGTCATGTCCAGGGGCTAGGTCCTCTTTCGGGGCAATCCAAGTATTCCCCTCAGCTGCGCTCCTCCACATGTTTAGCCGCAGGGTGGCCTCAGGTATCACCAGTTCCGTTGTCGACTGTAGGAAGAAGTGTACAATGATGAAGGACAATCACACTAGCACGTTTGCGATATATTTTCATATTTATCAAATAATTTTAGTTAGGTAGATTCGCTTTGACCATTGAGCTATAACGACGGGTATAGCTCAATGGTCAAAAAGTTTGCTATACAAGCCAAAGGTCACGGGTTCGATCCCCGACGGAGATTAAAAAAAAAGGATTTTGTATAGAGTGAAATAACATTATTTATTTCACATCCCCCAACTGGAGTATACGATTGACATAAACTGTAGCCACAAATCTATGTCAGCCACCATGGTCCATTTCTTGTAGGCTCTGCTTCCCGAAGCTACAATGAAGAGATTATATTATGTTTAATTTCCTACGGCTTTCCAGGACGACGGGAGTTTGAAGAAAATTCCATTATTTTTATACTCTCCTGCAGTAATGAAAAAATATATTAAATCAACACAGAATAATATTTGTGTGACTTTGTCGACACTAAAAAAAAATTTTCACGCATTTACAATCTTTACTCGTATTTTCGGTGAGAGAATCTATCTTCCATCTCCATCTCTTTACAACCCGTAAATGCGATTCTAATCTCTTTGACGGGTTATTTCTTTTAGCACTTCTGTGCAGTGGCCACAATTGTTCAGAGGGGACTCCCACTAGACTTATCAGTTGCTAACTGATCATAATCTGAATGAGTGCATCATCAAGGAGACTTAATTAACTTTTTTTTTTTATAATTTATTAATTACTTTAATTTTATTACAATTAGTCGAATCCATTGGCCACGCCAACCATGCTTTGCATTTTTATTTACTGACTTAGCTCTTTATTACTTGGTAATATAACGAGTCTTTCTTTTATATCTTCTTTTATAAATATTTTTGGTTATCCTATGTTCGTGACCTTATAATGAATTTCAGTAATTTCAGTGAAGTTTCATCATCGTTGGCTTCCGTACTTCACTCACAATAGTCGCCCTACAGCTGCGAGGATCCCAGAGTCTTCTTCCGGACAATGCGAGGTCACCAGCATTATTGTCAATGACATTACTCTATTCAAGCAGTTTCCAATGCACTAACTAGACTGGGTACGAGCTAACGAACGACAATAGACTACTGAAAACCTAAAAGTTGTTTTTTAGATAAATTACTCATCTTAATGATGTTGATCTTAAATTGTGTTTAGTGAATTTTTTATAATATATTTTAATACTTTATAGATAATTGAAGATCTACATTCATTACCAATATTTAACATTTTTTTTGTACATACAAATTTACAGCATGCATCATATTATGACATCGCTCAACGATATCGGAGAAAAATAAATATTAAAAAAACATTTAATAATAAAATAAATATTTTTCTGATAAGACTTGAGATGATGATGTTTGCTGTGAATTTGTATGCGCATATCAATATGTTAGATTTTAATTATGTGTATTAAATACATTTATACTTTTTCTTTTTTTTAACATGGACCACACTGAGCACAGTTTATTCATTCGCTGGAATACCGCGGTTTCGTAGTATGTTTATCATCATCATCAGCCTGTATCTGTCTACTGTTGAACGTAAGCCTCCCGCATGAGTTTCCATCCTCTTCAAGCCTCCGCCTTCCGCATCCAGGTCACCTAGCACGCTGGGTGATCTTTATTTTATGGGTAAGACTTGCTGATAGATTCCACGTCTCTGCACCATTAGTAAATACAGGGAGGATGCATTGGTTGGACGTCTTAGTTTTTAAGACATTGCGGAATTTTCGCTTTAAAAATGTACTTTAGTTTTCCAAATGCTGCCCATCCCAGTTGTATACGACTGTCGATTTATTAGTCTATTTAATATTGTTAATGAATCTCATAGTGAATGCTAAAAATATAAATAATATTATATTGATCTTGTGTGAAATCGGATTACTATAATTTTGAATAAAAAAATTAAAATATTATGTTTTATTTCACTTATTTATGAACGCTTTATATTCAATGAAACTATTAATTCAATAATTGAAGAAATAATTGTGTACTCTTCTGAATAATTTTATTTTATGTGTATACAAGAAGGTAGAGATGACGCAGGTATGGCAAGATTATTTTTAATCATGCCGAGTGATAACCTGAACGCTGCATTAATCCATAAAACTATAATTAATTATAGTTTCCAGTATCTTTATTCGGATTTTCAAATTAGCATTGAGGTATTATGGAAGAAAGCCTCTCCCTCCTATGGGCCGGACTCAGGCATTAGCAAATATTTATCCTTAGGCAAAATCAAACCTTTTATTTAGAAGCTTTATGTGGCGGCCTTTAACCTTTGTATGACTACTCCATTTTTCAAGTTTTTTTCTGTATGATTGAATTTTATTTATTTCTTCAATAGTAAAAAATATGTTTTATGAATACACATTTTTCTCATAATGATTTTTATATTTTTTGCTTTTAATTTAAGATGAATAGGATTATTGGATATTTTATAATTAATATCTAATGATACTTTTTGGGCACGAAAATATATATTAAGATAATAAAAAACATTTTTTTATACATATATTCATATTTTCCTAAATAATATCGACAAATATTTATTTTTGATACTAGTAACACTGACTTAATGCACTACATCTCAGATGCTCTCACAATGACAAATTTTAACATGTCACATGTAAGATTCTAACTCACTATATGTTAAAAAAAGGTATATGCTTTATATCAAGAAATATTTAGTTTTAAAATTAAAATCTTATTCCAATTCAAAGCCCAATAAGTCAAAAAAACGATAAACATACAAATTTATAACACAATATTAATAAAATTATTTGACATATTTTTCTATAACTTTTTAGGTTTTCACGACAAACTTGTCAACCCTGAAGAATATCCCTGCAATTGCTTTAAAAATTTGGTACTAGAGAAATGGCCACTCACGGCTTAACCATAAAGCCGCAATACCGACATGTTTTTCATCAATTAATCTGAAAAAAAAGGTGGAGACGGGGATTCGAACCACAAGCACATACAACATGTCTTGTTCTTTGTCTGACGCGCTAACCACTCGTCTGAACAAGTAAGTTAATTTCACAGGAATTTTCTTTCGCAAGTCAACACCTGAGTATTCAGTCCATCTTTTTCAACTGCAATTTGAATATTATGTAAGAAAAAAAAAAATGGTGCTTTTTCCATTGTACCACCTGGCAAGTTCTCCCTTGCTGCTGACCAGTGTATAATCAGATTCTAACCCCTTCATATTACAAATGAAACAGGGGCTGGCGCCCGTTTATTTCTCTCTTCTTTCTGCCCTCTCTCCCGGTCCTCTTCTGACCGGAGGCTGCGCTAATCCATCGTGGCCTCTGAGGGCCCAGGGACGTACACAATCACAGACTCACTATCAGTAATTTAATTTTATTTAAATCACAACACATATGTTCTAATTAAAAAAATACCATCAGCCTGTGTACGGCCACTGTTGAACGTAGGCTTCCCGCATGAGTCTCCATCAATCTTGATCTTCTGAGAGGCTTAGATTTACGTAAGCAAATAGGTGTTGAAAACTTAAAAATACAAATATATATTTTTTAAATAACTCTCTTAGCCCTACTTCTAAGCTCAACCCATACCCATTCCTAGTCTCCAGCAAAACTTTTTTTAAAATATTAAATACAAATCTTTTTAATCTACAGGTAACCACGAGCCCAGATATACCCATAAGTAACGCAAAATTAAAGCATTCAAGTATACTAGGGTTGAGAATAACAAAGGATAAATAATGCGTGGGATTTAATTTTTTTGTCATTTATAACTCGAAACTTCGTAAGAAATTCAGAAATATAAAAGCCTTGCGTCGTCCAAGATGTCTTGCGATGGGGACGATGAAAAAGAGAATCTTTAAATATCACTTTAAAAAATTATGTTCTGAAAGATTGGTGAGCAAAGCAGCTGAAGAGATTCCAAGTAAGTTTTATCGCAATCGGATGAAAATTTTAGGAATGCATATATACTCGTAAAATACATACAGATATTGATTTTTGAAATATGTAGTCGAATAATTGTTCCCATTTTGTAGAAGTATTTTTATTTCAAATTTGAGTAAACATCGTAAATGAGAACTTTACCTTTGTTAAAAAAATCTTTAACAAATTAAATACGAGGCGCCTTTATCTCTTGACCCTTTCGCGCTCCCCTTTAAAATGCATATCTTTCCTTCCAACCCCTACATCGCGCGAAGTTCTCCCATATGCGTAATATAACATAAATCAAATCTAAAACAAAGGTATAAAGCATCTGAAACCCACCATAAGGTACAAGATATTCGCTATGTTATCCTTTAATAACACAAAAAGATAGATGTACTTGCGTTTACCCAAAAATGTTAACCGACCCCCTTTCTTTGAATTTAATGCGATAGAAAAATAAACGAAATTGTCAAATGCATTTTTATTTTTATAACTTGCATTATTATTTTTTATGCTTAAAATAATATCATTACAAAACCTAACTCATTTTTTATGAAGAAACAAAAATAGTAAAAAAAGTCAAATATGAAATAGAAACGATATTTCTTATGATTTTTTGTATAATTTGCTCAATCCCTAAACGGTTGAGATATATTGGATCAATATAAACAGTTTCGCCAGATCCTTTTTTTAGATCATAGGCAGGCCTTAAAATGTCTATATTAGCACGTTTCACGCCACGTAGGTCACCGGTGACTTACGTTTTGTTTTTAATAAACAGTCCCTGTACGCCAGCGGTTGCATTTCAATGGAATTTTGACATTGAATGTGACATATATGGCGCCTCTGAGTCGAATGCATTAAAAACATTACGTGACGTTAAACGTGTTTAATAACTACTAAATATACTGAAACAACTACTACACATGCTTCTTACAAGCAGCGTCCAGATAACCCTATTGGTCCAATCGGGTCATCTGGACGATTGGGTGATTGGGTGATACGTATTCAGTAGAATACTAAATTGTTCTGCTGGTGTGTTCAAATAAATGAAATATGTCATTAAACTTATTGTTCTAAAAAATATATGTGTTGAATGACTCGACAGTTTTCCCCTTTAATTCCGCAAGTTGGTCGTCAAATAGAGGAACTCATTATTCTCCCATTCTACATACAATATACACTGATTATATGCGTACATGGGAGAGTGCATCTACATATATTAGCTACATTGTACAAGTACATAGCTCACTCGCGCTAGTTCCTATGTGCGCACAATATACTTTTAGGCCTTTAATTACTAATCCCGGATAACACACCGTAAACGTATAAAATATAGTAGTTTTATGTGCAGTTTGCAATAAAGTATTTACACATGATGTAATGACGCCGTAATGCGATCGAGTCCGCATTTTCAAAGGCAATTAATTATTCCGTCAGTATTCGAATCAATAAACGGTCAGTAAATTTTCATCAAAATATATTTGTAAATTTATTCTAACAAGGAATTAAATATCGTATTCTGCTTAGTATGGTTCTTTGACATTCAAAATAAATAAATTTTAGCGACAAAACAATAGGTCTAATAGACCACGAAGATGACATATTTTTACTCCTCAGCATTGCAATGTCATATTAAAATAAATTTGATATGTAGACAATAACTCGATTGCAACAATAATTACTATTTGCATGCACTATCTTGTTCTTAAGTTAATTTGTGTTATGCTTTAATTTTTTTGTTATCAATAAAAGTACTATAACGTTACAAAAATGCAGGTTCCACCGAGATTTGAACTCGGATCGCTGGATTCAAAGTCCAGAGTGCTAACCATTACACCATGGAACCTCTGTTCATTGGGCAAGCTGTTATCGTTTCACGTGTTGTTGCATATTTAGATCATTCGTTTTTATGTATGCAATTAACTAATTTTGCAACAAAGTTGTTAATTAATCAACAATTAAATATGCAGCTATTAATGCACACTTATTTATATTTCTTATCGATAGGTCAGTGACCTGATATGAGAAATAGCTTCAGATACAACAATACAGGACAAGATAGAATAAGCAGTAGATCGTTTATTATAATAATAGGATCAGGTAAGAAATGAAATTTAGGAAGCTAAAATAATATTGTATACTCGTAGAGAAAGAAATAGAAGGAGAAAAATATAACAATAAAACTAGATAAGATAGGATTTGACAAGAATAGAATAATAAATAATGAAAATAGTACCGTATTTGATAATCTTATAGGTATGGATAAGACAGGATAGGACAGGAGAGGTTAAGGAGAGTATAGGATAGGATAAGAATACAATTTTTTTTTTTTTTGAAAATTTCCATCGTGAATTTGAATAACTTCAGTTTCGTTCAGAGGTTCCATGGTGTAACGGTTAGCACTCTGGACTCTGAATCCAGCGATCCGAGTTCAAATCTCGGTGGAACCTTAGTTTTTTAACAAATATTGTGAATGTGATTTTTATGAAAAATATTGATAATCTTACATATGGATATTAATTATATTTTAACCTTTCAACGATAGCTTATATATTATCGGATCAACTTAGACCTGTTGATGATTTTTCATTAGGAAGATGAAACGCATTCTCTATAAGTCTATATCACAAAAAAAAACAAAAAAAAAAAAAAACAAAAATATACATTAATTTCTCGTTCTTTTTTGTATTGTCATTTGTTTTTGATGCTCGGCTTGAAATTCCTGGCTTCTGAGTTGTGTCATAAAGAGAAATTCTTTAATACGTTTGCCTATGTACACTTTAACAGCAATAGTTTAAATTAGCAAAATAAGTTGTCAATTTAATTTATTTTGAATGATGCCCAGCTTAAAATGCAATTAAACGCATCGAGTCTCGTGAATACACAAGTGCAGTGATGGTTGACGGTCAGGGAAGAAAGGGAGAAAGAAAGGGTCAAGGGTGCATCCCTACTGTGTTTTAGTTGCACCCAGGATAACCAAATAAAGGTTATATTTTAACGAAATTAGAAAAAAGTGTAGCAAAAAATATTTTCATGTGATGATACTAATTGAAGTTATAACACAATACGTGGGTTAAAATCCCATGTATATTATAAACTTGAATAGGAATAATATAAAATATAAGCCTTGCTTCTAATAATATCAATTTATTAAGGTAATTAAATAATTCATAAAAAATATTTTTTTTTTTGGCGATTAATTTAATCGATTGTTAAATTTAATTAATAGTTGTCAACATGCATATTCTCGTAGTCACTTGAGATTTTAAATATTTTTTTGTAAAACAAAAAAATCTTTCTTTCTTTAATAACACATACGTTTATCTATTTATGTCTCTATATATGTATTAAAGTTTTTTTTAATTTCATTCACTCTATGTATTTTTTAGATTTATAAATTATATATATTCACATACTCGTACATACTTGAGTAACATTAGGTAAACATCAGTAATAAAACAACAAAAAAATAGACATCAGATTTTTTTCACGCATAGCGATTGTTTCTTACTATTCTTCTGATGCCTTAATCTTACAGGTAATAGCTTGAATTGCAGATATAAAGCTTTAGTATATAGCCTGTATATAACCTATTATATAAGCATTTTTGATTTATAATAACAATCCGAATAGAAGTAATTTATCGCTAGAGTAGTTCTGTGCTTCAGTGAAAACTTACAAACCTTAATTACTAGTATTAAAATACTTGTCAATTGTAGATACCCTAGTTGCACTAGCACTAGCTCGGAACAGCACCCTTACAACGTATCTATGCACTACCTACTAGTGTCTAGTCTCTACCTACTAGTGTCCAGTCTCTACCTACTAGTGTCCAGCCACTGCCGACTAGAGTCCTCCCCCAGCAATAACTTCGTCGACTCAAGCGGGGCATTGTCGTATAATTAATTGGCGGACATAAATAAACGGCCATTTTAGTTTTTATTTACCAATCCCTGCGATTTTTATGACCTTAATCTCACGAATGAACGAATACTGAATTTTAAGTAGCAAGGACACTTATTTTATATTATGTTCTTCGTGTGTTGAAATCAAGGTTCTTCTTTATTCTATAAAAGGTATTCATAGCATCGGGGTTATATTAAAAATTGCTTATTTGTCTTTTAGCATATTTTTCTTCAGTATTGGAAGCTTTTACTATAAATACGTACGGAAAAAAAAAGAAAAAATATGGAATACAGAAGCCTTCTCTATCTACCTCACATGATTGAGCACAGATGTACATATGTCATTTCATACATATTTATTTTCAATAAATAAAAAAAACAAACAATGCTAAATACAAATAATTTACCTACATGCTATATAGTACCATTTTTCAAAAAAATGGTACATACATAAATTTAAAATGGCTTCATAATTTTCTTTCCCATACGTTTGATACCCGACGGAGATTAAAATAAAAATTTAATTAAACCGATTTATAAGATCTACTTACTCGTATATACCCGCAGTTGTCTCGCATTTGATCCTTCGCCGGAAAAATGCCGCCATAGCCTATTATTTTTGTCGCCGGGTTGATAAGATTGGCCGGAGGAGGAAGTCCGAAATTTCGTTTCCAGGGGACAACGCGTGGAGGTTCTTTTCATGCTCCCAAGGAAGGCCTTCCAACTGGCAAGAACCTTGACTGGCGGACCTGGAAATCCCTGAACAGATTAAGAACCGGAGTTGGTAGAACAAAGGACGACCTCGAGCGGTGGGGAATGCTTCGGCAGGGAGAGTCACTATTGTGCGACTATGGAGACCTGCAGACCGCCTCACATCTAAGATCCTGCTGCATGTGCCCAAAAAGCTGCACATCTCAGGACCTAATGCTGGGCAACACACGGGCTATCGGTGTTGCCATATACTAGGCAAAAATAATTTGACGTCGCTGACACGAAGAAGAAGAAGCTTATTATTTAAATTATCAATAAACGAAAGTCGTCCCGTGAAGACCAGCCATTTACGGTGAATTTCAAATAAAAAATATTGTACGAATTTTTATCACATTGAGGGATAACATTTCACTTGCAACGTTTAGCCTGCATAATGTGAAATTATCATAGAATCAACTAATGAGATTTTATTAGCACTATATTTCGGTATTCTTCTGTATAGCTCACCGGTGGGTATAGCTCAATGGTCAAATGGGTTCGATCCCTGACGGAGATTAAAAAAAAAACGATTTCTGAGCTCTAAAATACCCTCGGTTGGTGTGAATTTGGTCTCTCACCCGTAAAAATGACAGTCATAACCTATTAATTAAAATTGGTGGCAGACGAAAATCATCCCGTGGAGACCACCCATTCATAGTCAATTCCTGTTATAATAAGGCAATTATAAGGATGATGCGTGAATCTCGGGCTGTAGTTCATGACGTTGGCGGATCCATCACTCCACACGCAGCGCTTAGCCATATGCAGTACGGTAAGCGTCAAAAAATTCCACAGATGAGACTTCAGAATTACTATCACCATCTATCGGTATTCTCCTGTATGTGTTTACATAAAAATAGAAAAAACAAAAAAACGTGTTTATGTAGAAAAAAATATTACCTGCGTCCCAAACATCTCTACGTCCATTTTAGTTGATATTTACTATTATTGTTTTGAATTAATACAAAGTATGATTTGTCTAAGTGTGCTATTCAACGTTGAGAATTGGCCGATAAATCTTCTATATAAACGGACAAGAAACTCCGTGCAACACTTCTTCGGCCAACAATAAATTATTCCTCAAAGCAAAGTTCGGAGTTTTCTTATGGCGATACCTCATTGGCTCCGTGTCTTCCCTTTGGCGATAAATTTGCGGTCTTTAGGGCCCGGGGGCGCCCGGACAAAAGGGGGCGCCGTAAGGGCAGCGCGGCATTAAAGTCTACAAAGGGTTAAGAAAATCCCCTCTTCAATGGGCGCAAGCGGGCCCATTTGATTATACATGTCAGGGGAAAACTTTCGGAAAAGAATTGATTGTTATTTTACAAATATGCCATCAAATTAATCTATTACAAACTGCAGAAAAACTTTATGATTATAATGTTTTAGGTTGAGCAGTTCCTTAAAACAAAATGGTTTACGCTAAGACATGTACCTTGAGTGCTGATAGAACTTTATGGCGTTACTTTATGGCGAATATATCGATATTGCCCGATTGTAGTATGAAAGACTGCTTAGTCTACTACCTCACCTCATCATTACTTACAAATTCTACGCAGGATTTAGAAACTCATTATATGGTGATATCAGCTTGATATAACTCCTTTAGGTTGATGCCGTAAAGCCTCGAAAAACGATCTTTTGTCTCTTATTTAGTTCGCTCGCCTGACACACATCTAATGTTTGTAATTGTAGAATGTTAAACGGTGTAGGCATACGCCAAAATATTTGTTATGACAGTGGGCCCATTTCCTGTTGGTATCACTGTCATCTTGAAGCCGAGATGTCAGGCCGCGCCGTTAGTTGACAGTTTAAGTTTGACTCACGACCGTCATAACGCGTGCGCCTAGGGCGTTCGCTATGACAGGCAACGTTTTTGACAAATAAACACGTATAGTGAAACAAAAACAAGTTCTTTATATTGTGAACCTGATCCTGCATCCTTCATCAAGTAAATCTGAGTAAAAATAAGAGAAGAGGATATCAATAGCTTCATTGAATTTTAGAGATGTGCCAAGATTCACAGCCTGTGGAAAGAAGAAAGTGGACAATACTTCTGCTGTATACAGCCAGTCTTTTTTATATAACATTTATTTTACTCTGTTTCGCTTTTATGCTATTCTTTTGGACGGCACCATTACATTTCTACGTGGCTTTTACGTACTTGGTACTTTTTAAGTCATATTTTTAGTATTGGAGTCGATTCATTGAATTATATGAACATTTAAATTTTTAAGCGCCACTTTTTGGAACAAAATATTGCGTAAATAAAAAAATTTTGGACGATATATTTTTAACGCAATAGCATGCAAGACAGCACAATTGGTCTAAACCAGTGCACTTTATAACGTTAAGCCAGGGTGGAAAGACGATGTGGGAACTGTGTGTTGTGCTTGTGTTTGTGGGTGGGTTCGGGAAATTGTATATATTTATCTGTTTCATAAAGAGATCCAGATTGGACAAAGGAGGAAACAAGAAAGCATTTTCTGAACAAACCGGTAGCATATAGGAGAGAATTTTCGAAACTGCCAGTTCTTGGTCGACACTCATTAACCGTGTATCGATGTTCGGCAAGCTTAGGACGAGATTGTCAGTTGTGGGTGGGTGTTGGAAGAATTAATTCTGTGAGTTCCGAAGAACAGCGACTGTGGTATTATTATATTATTACGGTAGAAAGCACTAAGTGAACTAATCTTACACCTGTGTTCCATTGATTATACGTTAGACGTAAGAGTATTTTTATTTTACTAATCTTCTGCTAGACTTCTGCCATATTCTGTATACAAGGTTCGGGGTGTTTCCATTGACCGTCTGGGGGAGCCAGGGTCAGTTTCTACTAAACAAACGACGCGAGCCGAGAATGCTTTGAAAATTGGTGCCGCAATAATGGGGCGACTTATTAGCGACGTCTTACGGACCAGGAAGGTGGGCGGGGCTTTCTGACGATGCTCCGGGGGCTCGCACCAAGCCTCAGGAATTTTAATGCCATAAGTCTAGAAGATGGTCAATGACCTCAAGGAAAATATTTGTAGGAAGTCTTATTTTTTGAAATGTGCCGCCCTTGAACAAAATAGTAATAACAAAATCATCAAGAATGTTAAACTTTTAATTCAATCTTCTTATAAAAATATATTACAATAGTTCAAAAACGACTCGGATACTACAACGTCTGTCTGCCTTCTCTTTAAACTCAAAGTTAGTGTTTCGGATATAGATATGACTTTTTATGATGATTTGAATGGCAGTTAATAGAGCTGTGTAGCGGAAACATCTAGCGACAATATGCTCCAGAACTATACTTATGAGGGGTTCGATTATGATGATTATGTTTCAAAAAAGAAGCGGATATGAATGAAAAAAACTCATAATTCAAAACCTATATTCAATAAAGCATTTGTTGATTATTATTTTAATCTTGAGTATTGTATAATTTGAGAAAAAGAGTGCCTTAAAAAGCTAACAGAAAGTCGATTAGACTTGTACAAAAAGACATTATATATTTTTTTACTTTCTTATTATTAAATAGAAACCTGTCAATTGTATTGTGAATACAATAATTAAATGTAATCTACGTACGTATTCATTTCACAGAACTAGTGTTTTAATCAATAAAACAGTACAACTGATTGAAGTGATATGACGTTAAAGCGTGAAAAATGACGTAAAACACAAAAATAAAAATAATAAAAAACATATAGTAAATATAATCAAAAAGAGAAAACAACTGAATAACACTGGTCGAAATTCAATGAAATACAGAAAACTACAATATTTCCATCGAAAAAAGAGAAAAATGTTTTGAAAAAAAAATCATGGTGTGTTCGGTAATCTTCTGGATTGGAAAAAACCAGTACGTATGTGTTCAAAACGTTATTTTGATCATAATTATATTGTATTAAACATCCAAAAGTCTTTAAAGTAATTATTATAGTCAAACGCTCTATCTTAGATAGAATCTGTCGATTCATACATTCGGGTACGACACAGGGCATTAACCATCACAATAGTTTGCCAATCTATGTAAATTGAAAGGATCAAGGTAAAAAACAACAGGTATTTAAGAATTTGCTGTGTATAAAATTCAATGTATTAATATTAATTTTTATAAATGCTTACTCATGTTGTAGACTAAAATATAAAAAGGGGTATATTATCAAATAAATTAGTATCAATTCAACTCCGGTCTTTAGATTTATCCTCAGTGCCGAAACCTTGGTATTCCGGCATCACCATTTAAGCTGATGCCGTCATTTCGGGACCGCGATCTCGGTTCCGGAACAATATTTATTTATTTTACAGAATCGAAATTCAATTTTTTTTACAAATATACAGAAAAAGTAGTATACATAAATATACAATAAATAGAGAAAAAAGAATAATAAATAAAAATTACACAAAAGAAAAATAAGATAACATGTGTCAAAGATCACAGAGATCAAGGAGAACAATACCATCGACAAAAGAGGAAAAGGATGTAAGAAAAGGATCGAGGTGTGCTGGTAGGCCATTTAGGAGCGACATTGCCGTTGGACCAAATTGAGTGCTTGAAGCTCCACAAGCATCGACTGGGATCAAAAACAATGGATTGCTACGAGCACGGGTGTACCTATCTGGAGCATAGAAGTTAAAACATTCAAGAATCCCAGGGTTGTGAATTGAACCGCAAAGAAGAAGGAATGAATGTTTGAGTGCAGCAATTTTCCTCCGGGACTCTAGCGAATGGAAAGAAAGCATCCCTAGAAGAAAAAGAGTTGGGTAATGTTCGGAATTAAATGAATTGAATGGATAGTTACCGTAAATATAAAAATAAAGACTATGTGTAAATATGTGTAAACTTATTTTTGAAATTGAATATGATTATGAAGCCAGCGTTGTGTTTTTGCAATTCTATTATGACATCTAAAAATAATAAGTTTGATCACAATAACTACTCATTTCTTATTTATATCATCACAAACATCAGCGATATAATAAAACTACTTGCAACGTAGTAACAATTTCGCAACAGATATTGAGATAAGTACGAGGCAGCTTTAGCCAGAAAGTGTATTAAAATTAATTGAGACAATTTGACATCGCCCAGAAGCAGACGGAGCAAACTTAATTCCCCAGCAAAGACTCTCCTCGCGATACAAATTGTTTACAATGGTCGCAATAAGCTCCCGCCTGCGCTGGAATGAGAGGAATTGACTAATTGCCTCGCGGGGCATACAAGGTGTGGCAGGCTTGAAAAAACGAACATTGCGCAATGATTCTAAAGCTAAAAGTTAAAAGCGTGGATTACACTAGGCTGCCTGTCAGCCGCTGCTTATGTTGTTAGGAAAATATTCACAGCACTGACAAGCCGCTCTTGCAACTTGCGAGCAGCCTACAACGCAATACTTTTTTCCTTTTTATGAAATGATTTTCCTATTGGAATATCAAGTTTATATATAAATTAAATTGAATCAAAATAAATTCTGACAGAAAAAGTTACGCTTGTTGCGATGTTTGAAACAACTGTGATTCTACAATACGTATAGATTATTTTCGGATTCAACATAAAATATAGAGGAAATAATCTTTCTAGTTGGAAACAAAAATCGAATAGGATTTAAAATTAAAATAAAACAGAAATCCCTTGTTCCGAAATTGGGACGATATTAATTTAAGTAATGCGAAACTTCAAGGGCGTTTTAATCGCATGCAAGAGCGCACAACCGGTCAAGACCAGTGTTCTCTTGATGACATTCAATCAGGACGGCTGGACGTTGCATGTGGGAAACGTGTGTTATGTTTCTGTTTGCATGCGGGTTAAAGAGATTTTAAGTGAATATTTATTTGTATCTTGAAGTAATACAGATTGTACGAAGGAGGAAACACAAACACTGGAAAGTAATACAGAGCTTACGGGTAGCATTTAGAGAGGAACCTTAGAAACTTCCAATTTTACAATGGCAATTTGTGACTTAATTCTGTATTGCTGGTAGAAAATCATGATAAGCCTGTGTCTGTCCACTGTTAAACGTAGGTCTCGGCGAGAGTCTTCATCCTCTTCGATCCTCCGTCCTCCGCATTCATACACTCCCGCTATTCTTTTGATGTCGTCATCTTGCAGGGGGTCGGCCAACCTCCGTTTGCCAGTTCTTGGACGCCACTCTAACACTTTTCTTCCCCATCGACCATCATCACTTCAACAGATATGTCCTGCCAATTGCCAATGATTAGACATAATGAGATGAAATAAAATACTTATACCAGACTATTATTTTTATGAATTTCTCTGTGTATCACATTGGCCTTCTCTATCCTCCCGTTTGTTTAATTGTTGCTAGCAACCTGCGGCGCTCGCAATAATGTGCGTATAAAATGTAATTTAACGGTGAAATAACTCATTGCTCGTATGAGGGATGCTCCTTTAGTCGTCTCCCCGACCATCACCACCGCCGCCCACCCCCGCCCCAGGCTCTAATATACAAACAATTTCCCGACTCGCATTCTCCTTCTTGTTTAAACTCATTTGCAACATTGTGCAAGCTCAAAAATGATACCGACTCTGCAAACATTCCATATTTTATAACACAATGCTCTGAAAGTGCCGTATCAATTTTCAGAATTTTAACGTCATATTGTGTATAATGTTGAGTATTTACTTAATATTTATGATCATTGTGTAATAAATACGACTTTAGCTACAATTAAAATGCTTTTACTTCTATGTTCCAGATAAGTACATTCATGCTCGTAGCCATCCATAGTTTTTGATCCCAGTTGATACTTATGGACCTTCGAGCACCCAATTTAGTACAACGGCAATGGCGCTCGTAAATGGCCTACCAGCACACCTCGATCCTTTTCTTACATTCCTCTTTTGTCGATGGTATTGTTCTCCTAGATCTCTGTGATCTTTGACACGTGTCATCTTCTTCTTCTTTTATGTTATTTTTATTATCTTTTATATGTATTGTATATTTATTTATACTCCATGTTTCTTATTATTTGTTCATTGGAGCTTCGGTTATGTGAAATAAATAAATAAAAACTTAAGATAACAATCTTGGTTTGATTCCATAATTGAAAAATCATTGAATGATTGTCAGTCATTTATTATTATTTACGTACTTTCTTTTGAGAATCTTACATAACAATATTCCAGTACGAAGCACATTAACGTTCCAGTTAAATATGTATTGTATGTAGGAAGAAATACATATACTAAAAGTGCATTCCAGAGCTTGAATATAAGAACTGGTATTATTAAGGAAAGAATTTTGGAAATGGTTCTTGTTCGACACATCACATTAACCGTGCAATGGATTTTAATGCCAGAAAGGTTCATTTTATGTAAAGACCGGTCGTTTGTTGAGAGTCGCATAAAATCTGATAACTAAAGACACTGAAGAGGTCCACGTGTTATTAATTTGCAGTAAGCATTTGTCGTGGGTCTGTGAGGGTAGAGTCTGTCAGGGGTACTACAAGGGCAAGGGTCAGGGTGAGTCGCAGTGGCGATCATTTTCCGGGCCGCTGAAAGGTAATGGGACGGAACGAAAGCCTGGCAATGTACCACTTTGGACGTGTGACGGGCTAGGAGAGGGGAGAAGACA
The DNA here is from genome assembly GCA_022606575.1 of Glossosoma conforme. NCBI lineage: Eukaryota > Metazoa > Arthropoda > Insecta > Trichoptera > Glossosomatidae > Glossosoma > Glossosoma conforme. The sequence goes on along the minus strand of JAGTXR010000192.1, from coordinate 1,427,038 downwards.
CCAGAGACATTAATGCACTACGAATACAATTTGGAAATAAAGAGATTTACGATTTACGAAATTGCGGTGTAAGATTTCATTCATTGTGTTTATACACATAAAACATAATTCATTTTAAGTACATTTTTATAGCATTAGGACTAGTACGATACTCATACGACAACATTTTACAATTATTTACTGTTCAAAATATATCTCAAAAGTAGTGGTTCCAATATAAATAATTTAATTCTTGTTAAACTGAAAAGGGTTGCGGAGGACCGAGAGGAATGGAGATCGAGATGCAAGATTCTGTTGCTGCAAACCAATCCACCGGATTGATACTACGAAGAAGAATTATAACGAATAAGAAACATAAAATAATTATGAATTATTTATATATGTACTAATAATATTTAAGGCGTATCTGTCTGCCAAGAGAATGGTACATTCTGCAATAAGACCTTTATATTTTTTACCAACCATTTTGCATCGATTGTCGGCATATGCCGTCATAAGAGTCCCCGACCGTTGACATCGGTTGACGTGATATATCGCTTTGCTACTTTCTTAGTACAGTTTTTTATGTATCATCTGATAGCTAAAAGATACAAAAACCAATGTGATATATGAAAATAGACCAGATAAGTACATTTATGTTTCAAATACTAGTTTTATAATTGACAGTATAATTTGTATTCAAACCGAGCCGTAATGAAAGGGCTTAAAATTGTTACTTCATGTATGCATATTTATATTTATAAATTTCCTTTTGTAAATTTTTAACGTTTATAAATGTAAATAATAATAAATTATCTTTAAATAATACTCCTTTTCATGAGGATTACATTTTCAATCAGTTTAAGCGACTCCAAAATTATCTGCCGGTCAACGGTGACTCTTGATGTAAGGTTTATGTGTGGAACATTCTGGATGGTGCTGGACCATGTATGACCCACGCCGCGAGCAATCTATCATCCGGGGCAGCTAGTAGACTGAGAGAAACAGTCTGCTGCCTCTACTTTACCACATACAATAACAGATATGGTCCACACACAACGCGAAATGTACAACTATGTCATTGTTATTATCAAACAACTTATTCCAAAATCAAAACTGATATCACGAAGCCAGAGAAACGTTGAATCAACTCGTATATGCAAACGAAATGTGACGAATAGCATAAATAACAACAAAATGACACATTTCCTTGTTGCGTGTGGCCTTTGCTTTTTTTTTGGTTCGGCGTTGTGCTATAAGTTACCGACTTCCGTTGCACTTCCCAATCGTTACCCTGACAAAAACAAAAGGCTCCAAGCGGTCTAGGACTAAATCTTGACCGACTGACGACCCGTGGAATGGTGACCCCCTGGGGGATCATGTAAACTTTGGGTCAGATGTGTAGCAAAAACTCCAAACGTGACACATTCCTTGTAATGAAAAAAATGCGTCACCCATGTTCCATATTTGTTATTATACGTGGCTGAATGGGAGCGACATCCGATAGATATTAATGCCACCTTTGACATTGTCATTTCCTCTTAACATTCATGGATTTCTTAAATCATATTCTTGTTGTTTTTTTGTAACTGAATAGAAATGGAATATATTTTAGGAGTTTCTGGTTAGCCTTCTTCAAAATATACAGATTATTATTTCATCAAAAGACACCGCCATATAATCAAGAGATGAGAATTCTTCATCACTATAAGTAGTCTCCTGTACGTGTAAGTGTACAAAATATGAATTGAATTGAATTGACAATTTTACGCAAAGTAATCTAAGCCGATTTCGTTTTTGACAAATTTATTGCTTGGATTAACTGAAATAGTAGTTAAATAAAACTGTAATTTAAAATCAAATTTATCAATGTGAAAATACACAAACGAAAGTGATATGTCATCCATTTATAACCTAATTCGTAACTTTCGCTCGAAGAAAGAGTATCATCATAAGGAATCCTAATGGAACAGAATATTTCTTCGTTCATTGAGTTGTTGTTGCCGGGTGTTGCAGCATCTGGAGCAGATCCTGTTGATCTTCAGATTCAGGAAGTGGTCATCTTATTTATTGTATTTGTTTTACGTCCAGTCTATAACCAAAGGCGTCACGGTTTTTTTTAAATCTTGTAGAGATACAAAACCTTTTGCATAACTCTCTTCTAGGCAAACGATTCCTAGCTGAGGATTCCCAGCTGGTTCTTAAAAATAAAACGGCAGCCTTCTTTAACACTGATACCATAAAATGAACAGTAGTTTTTGATTTAATAATTTAATGCAGATAATATTTATAAATCCTAACTAGCTATCGAGCCATATAACCTAGCTATAGAGACATCTATCGTTATACAATGGTAACAATGGTATAAATACATCAACTTTCACGTATCTACTCAGGCAAAGAGATAGTCGTGTGGACTGCGCAGTGTAAAAGAATAGAGCAAAGGTTGCAAGGCTCGTGGCTCGAATCCCGCGTTTGCCAATATTTTTTCGGAATGAATTGATACGTATAAAATTTGATGTATAATTTCATGTATTTGTGTGCGTATTTATTGTGGGTATTTATAACTATTCATATAAATCAATCAATTACGTATATTAAGAGTGTGTTAACTATGAGTACTGTTAGTTACTTTTACTAGTAGTATTTCATTAGGCAGAGTGTAATCTAAATAAGTAATTTAAGATTCTGCAAATCTAACTCATCGACAATTGTATTGATCATATTCTCATAACATTCTTGTTCCTTTAAAACAAAAAAAAATATTGGATACAGAACATTTGAATAATTCGATTTTTTTTTTGACAACTCGATTTCATCATAATTGTATTTGTAATATTCATTCGATCAAAAATGTGAATAAAATTGATGATACACACACAGATCAATACAAAATCCATGAATTTCAGGTTACGCTGTTTTTCTAGCAAAAAAAAACAAATTCAAAAACAAAGTTTTGTGGTTCTAAAACTTGTTCACTTCAACAATGTTCCTTAAGACAACATTACTTAAAATGATCATAAAAACATGGCACAAGTTTATTACATCAATGTGAAAAACGCCTATGTGATAGTGTATAAATATATTCGTATTTTGCATAGAATCCGTGCCAAACGACGACATGCATCACGTGTACAAACATCCTGAAGATTGTTTTGGCAAGTATTTCGTTATAATACTCGTACATAAATTTGTAATTTAAGATGTACGATTTGAATGATATAATTGAAGTATTATCGAAAAAGTCAAGTACAATGTTCATACAGTACTAACATTTTTGTAAATATTTCAATCTCTAATTAAAATTGTTTCCAAAATTAACTAATTGAAAAAAAAAGTACTTTCATAAGTACGTTATTTATTGAAATTATTTACAAGTATAGGAATCTACCCAACCGACAAAACAGAAATTCCGATTTAAAAGCACTTGAATGTGAAAGCTACAAACTTTATCTGCCGGGCGGTAGATGGCGGTAGCAATAAAGCTGTGAATAAATTTAGGAATGAAATATTTATTCTAATTTTTTAAATATGTTATTTTAACTAATGCTTTCCGATAATTTAATTTTACAATAGTAGAACTTATTTTAACAATACGATTAATTTATAATAGATGTATTTTTATTATCTAACCAATTCGGATACATTTTGCCCTATTTTAATCAATCGTGTCATTGACTATGTTTATAAATTTATTGTCCTTATAAACGTAGATATTTTTAATTCAATGCAATCAGTTTTCAATTATGTGTACGCAGTTAACTAAGACGAAAAAATAATTAATTAATTTTATACTGTTCAACAAACGTAGCATTTTACTCTTTTAATAATAATGTTGATAATATTAAATATGTTTTTTATTTCAATAAAGGACACAAAATAAATATTAAATCGTACAAAAAGTCTTAATATATACTCCCCTTAGCTATCAAGATGTTATATAAATAATAAATCGTAAATAAGTAGGTTGCGCTGAGCTTGAACCAATCAAAATTGGCGAGCTGATTATCATATAGTGAACATGCGTAAGTTTTCCATTTTATTAACATAGTAAGATAGCGTTAAGTCGATAAGCGTTGAATATACTCGTATTTGCCGTAAGATGGATTGACGACTTCAGTAGAATAGCGAGAAGAGCCTGTATGCGGAAGGGGGAGGATTGAGAAGGCTGGAGGTTCATTCCAGAGACTTACAATGGATGAACACTGGCTGATGATGAATGTATTTGTTCAAGAGTTAAGTTATACCAAAAGTACTCTACCCAGCATTCGTAAGTATTTTTTAAAGTGGATGTAACGTGAATGATTGGGTTTAATATATAAGTATTGATGGATAACCACTCTAGATACTTGTGCAAAGATGATTTGAACAACATAAGCATTATAGCTGCTGACAGAAGTAGGTGACACTTTTTCTAGAAATCTAGCCATCACATACTCTAGCTTAGTAGGAAGTACAGGAAATACTTAGCTAGACTATATGGTAACTAGTAAATATGGAAGGAAAATAATCTTACGGTCTTCTTCTCTTTTCGTGTCAGCGAAGTCAAATTATTTTTGCCTAGTAACTGGCTACATCGATAGCCCGTGTGTTGCCCAGTATTAGGTCTTGAGATGTGTAGCTTGTTGGGCAAATGTAGCAGGATGTTATGTGTGAGGTGGTCTGCTGGTCTCCACAGTCGCACAATAGTGACTCTCTCTTACGAAGCATTCCCCACCGCTCGATGTTATCCTTTTTTCTACAAACTCCGGTTCTTAATCTGTTTAGGGATTTCCAGATCCGCCAGTCAAAGTTCTTGCCAGTTGGGAGGCCTTCCTTTGGAGTAATAAAATCTTCTGATGCGACTTCTTGCCAGAGCTGGAGTCTCTCATTTTCAGGGCCGGATGTGAGAGCAGTGCCGACTAGACCCAACGGGGCCTTAGGCCTTTTTTTATAGCGCCCCATATTGTATGTACTTAAATAAAAATATGAGATAGATTGCCCTCAACGCCCCTAGCTCATTCAACGCCCTGGACCACCGCCCCACTGCGCCACTCCCTAAAACCGGCACTGTGTGAGAGATTGTGTGGATCTCAGAAAGCTGCTTCGCGATTTCAGTCTGGGTGTTGGTATCTTACTGTAAAATCAATCGCTCGCTTCATACTTACATAAGGTGTGAATGTAATCATCATTTCAACAAAACACTTAAGAGCATTTCTTGTGAATCAATTCAAGCGTGACAAAAGGTGCAACAACTCCAAGGGATGATAAATTAACTGCTGGATTCAGCGAAAATGGCCACTCGAAGGGCACATGGCAAAATATTGAAAAAAAACTTTTATTTCGCTCAGTGTGTGTTTCCATTACTGTTCGTTCAGACAGAAAGGGCTTGAAGGCTGGGTCGTTTATTATCAACCGTACAGTTACCGACCAGAGATGTCAGAGCTCGAGTACTGAAAAAGTTAATTTGATTTATTTCGCAGCTGAGATTAATAAAATTGTCAGGGCAAGGCCGCGCAGTGACGCCACACGAGCGTAGATATTTTCCTCTTTTTTTTCAGGCTTTTGATGGAGGTGGTTAGTTTGGGGATTGCCATATACTCGTACGAGTATATCAGGCTCACACCTGCCTATATTTTCAACATATGAGTTTATTCTACAGCTCAACAAAGTTATTTATTTGAATATTTACTTTGATTATTTTAATTAGCTGCTCCGTGGTCCAAAATTTGTCCTTCCTTTTTTTATGCAAGCACACACCTGTACAGAAGAATACAGACAGATGGTGATAGTAATTCTGAAATCTCATCTGTGGAATTCTATGACCATGATGCATATGGCTAAGCGTTGCATGTGGAGTGTTGATCCTCCAACGTCATAGACTACAGTCCGAGATCCACGCATCATCCTTACAATTACAGGAATTATTAAACTATGAATGGTGGTCTTCACGGGACGACTTTCGTCTACCACCAATTTTAATTATTAGGCTATGACTGTCATTTTACGGGTGAGGGATCAAATTCGATTAAAAAAATATTTTTTTATCTCCGTCGGGGATCGAACCCACGACCTTTGGCTGGCAAAGCAAACGCTTTGACCATTGAGCTATACCCGCCGGCATTTCTAAAAAATAACAAAACAATTATAAACTGAATGCGTATTTTATCAAAAAAAAAATTTCGTTTAATATCTGTTACATATTTGGAATATATGGTCACCACGAATTGTCGTCTCTTAGTGCTGACAGCTGCCACTGTGTATTCCACGTTCTAGGACATATCTGCACCTAAAAGTCCACTTGGAAAGTGCTTGGTTCTCGACAACCTCCAGAGCAGATGTTCGAGTACTTGAAGAGTGTCCGAGGCATATTTTTAGGTGATTTTTCAATCGTATTTTTAAGGAAATTGGATGATAATCTCGACGCTCCCGAAGCCAGGACCATTTTGTCCAAGAAGGCGGCTTATCCCAAAATATTATATTCTTTAAATTCTTAATTTTAAACTGTCAAATATTAATTATCATCATCAATACCATCTCTTCTAACTGTAGCATATGGTTGTCATGATCTGCAGACAAAAAGCTCTACAAGATTTTGAAGAAAAAAATGTTTTGATTTACATTGTACTTACGACAACTACTTCATAAATGAGCGTAGTGTCATATTTTTTTTTTTTTTTTTTTTTAATCAAATATAAAAAGATACATTTTTTACATAGTAATTTACATTCCAATCTTTTTTTTTTTTTTCTTTTTTTTTGTTCGCTTACCACACCACTTAAAGATAAGATCTTGTGTGTGGCGTGGGATTCATCTATGTTATTTTACAGTTTTATATGATTATACAGAGTATTACATATTTATACATTTACATGATTTTGATATAAAACTAACATTATATGATTAAAGATTTAATATACTATATGTTGAATTAAATTTAATGTATATATAATTTAATAATACATTTATGGTACATTTCATTATTTCAATTTGTTATGCAGTGACGTCGGTTCTGTTCGTCATTATTTTAAAGTACTGTTTCACCTTTTCAATCAATATTTTAATATCGCTGATCTCTTTTATTTCCCGAGGAAGATTGTTAAAATTAACTATTCCGTTATATTTGTAACCATTTTTTGCATGTTGTGTGTTAAATTATGGTATTATTAAGTTATACATATACCTAGCAGAATGACAAGTGTACCAGTTTTCAATTCTCCTTTCTTTAATAGTCTGTAAAATAGTGTATTTTTGGTATAGTGTATCTACCGTTGGCACTTTGAATTTATTGTATAGGCTTTCTGTTGGGTAGGTGGGAGGCCTTTTCAATATCACTTTATAAACACAATATTTATACACAAATAATGCAATTTTTAAGAATCCGGATGATTAGCACGACGTTCAGCACTATAAAATCTACGTAGTAATCTTAAAATTAGTAATAGAATATGAATATGTAAGCGTATTATCTTCATTGTGATTTGTTATGCGAAATAATAGGCATTTAGACTCACAATTCCCATAAAGTTACTCTAAGAAGGTTAGCACATGTGTTCATAGAATAAACATGTTTTATTATATTCTTGTAAAAAACCGATCAGATAAAAACATTAAAAGGGGGCCAGTGGGTTTATTTTTCAGTAGGATTACACACCGAAGCAGCCTTTTCAGACAAAAGCTCATAACGTTTTTTGCGACAAAAAAGTTCCTCCTTTCGCGTTCTAAAGCTAAAAAGCTTGTCGGACTGCTTTAAACATGACGACCCATTTTTTTACGTAAAAGTGCACTAACCATTATGGCCAAAGCTCGTTATAAAGAGAGGTATATGGAATAGATGGAATAGATGTAATTTACATCCAACAATACCAACATATTTTAAAGAGCATATTATTTAAATAATCTATGTACCATACAAATTAACCTAGAATACACTTATATATTCGCATTTATAAACTTAGGCTGACCCCTGTAAGATGGACTAACGACAAGAAGAATAGTGACAATAGCCTGTATGCGGAAGGCGGAGGATCGAAGACGATGGAGATTCATTCGGGAGGCTTTCGTTCAACAGTGGACGGACACAGGCTGATGATAATTGTATATAAGACAAAAAAGGGGTTTTAAAAACAGTTCCCTGCGTAGAATACTGGGAATACGATGATTTGACTTTGAGGAATAATGACGTGAGTAGACGATCAAGGTAGCCATCCATTCTACGTCTGGTCAGGAGACGAAGGTGGCATGGGTTTGACATGTACGCATGCTCGCCCGGGTTCTCGTCGTCCTGGAAGAGCGCCGGGAACTATACTCGTATATACATAGATTTTTAGAATACCGACAGATGGTAATAGTGATTCTGAAGTCTCATCTGTGGAATTCTATGACGCTTACCATGGTGCATATGACTAAGCGCTACATGTGGAGTGTTGATCCGCCAACGTCATAGACTACAGCCTGAGATTCACGTATCATCCTTTATTATTACAGGAATTTACTATGAATTAGTGGTCTTCACGGGACGACTTTCGTCTACCACCAATTTTGATTAATGGGCAATGACTGGCATTTTACGGGTGAGCGATCAAATTCACACCAATCAGGGAAAATTTCAGAGCTCAAAAATCGATTAAAAATCATTTTTTTTAATCTCCGTTGGGGATCGAACCCACGACCTTTGGCTTGCAAAGCGAACGCTTTGACCATTGAGCTTTTCCCTACCGGAAAATGATATGAACCGATGAAGGGAACCGGGATCTATCCAAGTGTAGATGCCAACTCTGAACAAATGATTTGTATTTAAGAATGTATTCGTCAGAACTCTGGGAGGCAGAGCTGACATGGAATGAGGCGGGGACCATAGCGGCTGACAGAGCTTTATGTCTACGGTTTCGTGACGACCATATGCTGCAGTAAAAGGAGCGGACAAGGAAATGATGATAGATGAAAACATATTTTTTTTGTCTTCTATTGTTATTTCTAACTTTAGATAGAAGCGTTAAAACACATTACAATTATGTGATGATAAAATCTGTAGAGAGTTTTGCAAGTTTTTAAGTGTGTAGTTTTATGTTTGCACAGTAGCTGATTAACAATAGTTTTTATTTACACTGTTCCATGGGTCTCGGTACTTTTTGCTTTGTGCAGTTTTTTCGCAAATTCGTTCACAATGGAACAAAGTCTTGCCAACCGATGGCAATACAACAATATGGTACTGTGGCTATCACTTGGAGAATATTTTGGAGAAGCTACATTTCTATGAATTGCACAGATATCTTTAAATATTGAGTGTTAGTATGTATTTAAAAATAAAAAATACATATAAAAATTTACCTGTAAGTATATCTCCGTATTTATTTTATGAAAATTGCAGAGCTGATAAATGCAGAGCAAAGTGGACAAAAAAACGCTTTATTTTATTGTAGTATGTTCTCTTAATCCTTTCGCATCGGTTATTGGCAAATGCCGTCATAAGATTTCCCAACCGTTGACATCAGTTGACGTGATATATCGTTTTGCCACTTTCTTAGAATAGTTTTTTATGCATCATCTGATAGCTAAAGGATACAAGAACCAATGTGATATATGAAAATAGACCAGATAAGTACATTTATGCTTCAAATACTAGTTGTATAAATGACAGTATAATTTTATTCAAACTGAGCCTTAATGAAAGGGTTAATAGTATTATATGTATCTGAAGGATAGTTTTCTTAATGAATTACGAGTTGAAATTAATAGCACAACGTCATCGAAAAACATAGATGACGATGAATTTTTAGTTTTTTAAGTTGTAACAACTTGTTTCAAGTTAGGTAGATAAGTAGTCGTAAACTGACCACTCCTAGCTGTGGTAGCTTAGTTATCGAATCCTTATGGAGGCGTTTACCCACCATACCTAATGTCGTTGATTCGATACCCGAGTAAGAATAAAATCAAAAATATTTTTAATAATTTACAAGCTATCGGATATAAATAAAATTATTTTTAGAATTTATCCCACAGTACATTTGTAGACGACATTTTTTGGCCACGTCGAATGGCCATTTACAAGTCTTGAAAATGGACTTGAAAATGGCCATAAGACGTGGCCGAAACATGTCGTCTACAAAAATATTGTGGGATAAATTCTAAACATAATTTTATTTATATCTGATATTATGGAATTGTACCAAGAATTATCGATCGAAAAAATCTAAATAATTTACAATCTCTTTAAAAACTCCTGATTGGAATGAATTTGGACACAAAATTACAGTCGTATCTCATAAATCATAATTGTTTTGATTTGATTTGAATTGATTATTGAGAAAAATCATCCCGTGAATACCACCTGTTCATTGTGAGTCTCCCTAAAAAATGATGAAGTGTGAATAGCGTTAACGTATCAACACTATACATGCAGCAATTAGCATTCTCCTGTATGTATTTACATATAAAGGCGCCTCCTTATCCCTTCATATGGCATTTGCTCAGTATTCCTTGTTCCATTGATATCTTGATCTCGCACTTATACTGAGGGCATTGACAAAAAATCTTGAACACTGTTGCAGTCGGTATGTATTAATACACACTTGGATACCTTCTCAAGATTTCATCCGGAAATTTACTACTAATATTCAGAGTTTTATGCGAAATGAACCCTTACATTATTACATATTCTAGTTTGTATTTTTTTTATATTTGGAAGTCATGAAAGCGTAATGTTTATACATCTAAATAGTTTTATAAAACCGTTTTTTTTAATCATGTGATGAAGAAAAATATATAACTGTCCTCTTATTTTCCTAAATTTTCTTCCTGACTTACCACATGATTCAGCTATAAAGTTGCCATATTCTGTTTGTGTGTGGGTTGGGAGATTGCAAGTATATATTTATCTGTTCTTGAAGTGCCTCATCCCTGGTGAATTCTCCATGATGTGTTGGGACTTATGAGACTCCAGGGGCTTAAAGAATTTTATAGCATATTTGAATTGGTTGAATATGGATCTTAATAATAATACCAACACACAATAATTAGCAAACTCTGACATATTTGACCACACATATAATTTATTTGGTGAATCTTAGAGATGAATGTGATGAATAACTAACTAATTTGAGACGAGAAGGTTAACGCGGTGGCTGAAAGAACTTTATGCCATTAGAAATTTGCCTTTAGAGAGCGAATATCGAAGAAAAATAAAAAATAAAAAACATAATTTTACAATGAACTTATTTAATAAAATAATACACTTTTTTTAAATATTCTAATTGACTGCAAATTATTTATCTGTAAAAATATTATTACTTCAGGGGACTTATCAAACCAGTAATTCATGGGCTTGTCTGATTCGGTTGTGTTTGAACCGATCGTTGCCTAACATCATATATAGCAGCTTTCTCCCATCCTCAACCTGATATGAACTATACAATTCCTTTCTGACAGTTCTCCACAAACGACCAATATGGTTGGAGTAAGCCGCCCTTTAGGATCGAATACTCCAGGCTTCGTAAGCACCGGGAATTATTTATATTACATAAACAGTCACGATATATAACATCTCACAGCTTATAAGTTATTAACTTTGTATTGTTTTTGTATACGTAATAATAAATTTATTTATTTTTAGATTTAACAGTACCTATCTACTGTGTAAATATTTGCGCTGATAGTATTTACAGTTAATTTGTAATGTACGAATAAATAATATATTATTATATGTTTCATTCCGCTGAAACATAATCTGATACGTTTATTGCGATACATAAATATATATTTTTGCGATTCACAGTGTTATTAATCCTCGCTCTATGCTCCAACATTTTTTTTATTTCAAACATAAAAGTCAGCATTATACCAGTTTTCAAGAGTCGTTGTTTGTGTGCTAACGCCACTGATCAGGGCCGCACGAGGCATTAAATAAATCATTTATGCCTGATTTTTTTTAAACATAACAGCAACTTATGTCACATAAATATGTGTCTCGTAACATGGTCACCATATTCTTCATCGTCATGTCTGCTGGATGGTCAGCGCTCTCTGCTAGTACTCTGCCATATCTGGGTGAAGATACATCAATTTTCTTCTTCCATATGCTAAAAATATAACTGCTTTTGATCTGACAGCTGATTAAAATGACTCCGATGGTTTTCATTTTCTTTTTAATTGAAGTGCCACCTGTATTTAGTAAAGTAAGTATTTAAACTTTCAAATTTCAGTAAAACCAAAACTTAGTTTTATAAAATTAAGTTAAATGGCTGATGAAATAAGATGTTATGTTATTATAAAAGTAAATTAATATATAAATTTATTTTGAACTTGAATTCTCTGAAATATAATAACTTCTAGAATTTAGATTAAATTCACATTTTAATCATAACAGATACCTACCGTTAAATATACATTATTTTGCAATTAACTCTTAAAGCTTTGTATTAAGTTTAGAGTATTATAATTAGCTTTTCAATCGTTGTATTCAGTGGCGTAACTTTACTTTTCTATCTAGGACGGTCACTGACTCCTTCTCACCAAAAAACACGCTTTTTGCCTTCACTTTTCGGTCCCAACAAAAAGTAATGTGCGAAAACATTGACCTTAAAAAAAAAAAAACAAAATGACGAACCTCCAAATTATTTAGTGAACAAAATTAATCTTCTATACACAAGGCACCAAATTTAGCATCTTTTCTTTTTTTCTTTACATTAAATTGTTTCAGTGCAATATCTTCCAACATCGATGGTGCGTGTGCTGCCCAACAATTAGGTCTTGATGTGCAGCTATACAGGCACATGGGGCAGCATCTTTAAGGTAGTCCGCAGGTCTCCAAAGTCACACATAAGTAACTCTATCTGCAAAGCACTCCCCACCGCTTGAGTTTGTCCGTTGTTCTACCGATTCCTGTTAATAGTCTCTTCAGGAATTTCCGCCAGGAGAAGTGACTAAAAACAGTTTTCTTTAAGCTTAGCCATTTCCCATCATCTGGGTTCGGCTCTCCTTGTGCACATTCGCCATGTATTTCTGTCATGCGTTGCATTCTCGGTCAAGCCCAGAGATTTTAGATCCTTGTTTACAGTTGCAGTCCAGATTGCCTGTAGTCTTCCAGGTCTTCTTCTCAGCGTGGGTATGTTGAGAGCTTCACCATATGGTCCTCATCTCTCTGTGTCACATGCTCATACCATCTTTTTTTTTTTCGGCGGTTTTCCCTTATCTTTTCAGGTATGGGGGCCACTCGAAATGAACCCCGAATATGCTCATTTTGAGCTCTGTCCACTCTAGTCACCCGCCCACCTCATCATCTTCATCACAACCTGTAGTATCTAAGGTATATTATTAGGTGATTTATTAATCTGTTTTATTAAGGACATTGGATGAATAGCCAAACGCTTCCGAGGCTTAGACCATTTGGTCCTAAGAAGTGACTCAATCCAACCAACAAAATCTCTGCCACATGAATCCTATCCAAGTCACGTTTCAGCGGGGTCCAACACTCCGATCCGTAGAGCATAGCTGGTATTACAGCAGTTTTGTAGATTTTACCTTTGGTCCTAACTGGAATCTTGCTGTCTAAAAAAAAAAGTGACTAAAAACAGTACTTTTTTAAATGTAATTTTGCCCATTCGTCGAGTGCGGTACTCGCTCCGTGTAAGCCTCCATGTTGACCACGCTTGACGCACGACCGTTGTCGGGTTCGGATTCATTTTGCGGGCCGAGCTCTTTTTTGTATCGGGCAGTATTGAATTATGCGCGACCCGCGCCCCCTCACCGATAAATAATCAAATTATCCCATTCGCAAACACGGCCCTTTGCTGGTGTTGCGACACACGGCACACCGTAACGGTTTGTAAACGTATCAAATAAATGAGTATGGACAGCGCATGTAATTCCATATAAATAAAATGCGACGCCATTTTTCACGGTTTCACAGAACATATCACAAAAATTATCGCAATGAAGTATTCATTATTAACTAAATATTTAATCTAACGTAAATAGTACATCGTCAGGCACTTTTAGATCACCAAAGATAATTAACATTGGGCGTGGAAAGAAGAAGATACAATGTCCTTACAAATTATCATTAACAGATTATATTGAACAAATTATAATTAACAAATTACCTAAAAATATGCCCCGGAGATTATACCTACACTTCTGTTATGGATGTTATCGGGAATCATATATCCAAGTGGACCTTCAAGTGTTTATATGTCCTAGAACGAGGAATGGATAGTGTTAGCTGAAAGAATGACAAGAGAGGCCTTAATTTGTTGTAAGAAATATTTAAAGTCGATGGGTAAATAATTTGCATGCACACATTTTGTCATGATAGATTTAAAAATGTTATGATATACCATGCCACAAAAGCGATTAGACTTACAGTTGTAATTAAAGCGGTAAGCAATGTTAATTAATGCAATATAATATATTTACATTCCCCATAACAATGCTACAACTGATACTTACGATACAACTAGTCTTTTACTTTTAGGTATCCTAGGTCTCGGAAATGAAAAAATATTTATTATGATCACTAAATATTCACCTACATAATTGATTCTTTCGGAGTGGAAAAGGTTAACGGTAGACATGTCTGCTCCAAATAACTAATACGTAAGCTTGCTTATAACTACGGAAAGTAGGTAAATTTCCGTGGCTCCCGCTCCAATCAGTGAGGCCATAATCTCCAGCGGAGTGAGGTAAGGCAAAATCTGCTCAAAGGAAGTTAATGTAATAAGTTAATAGCAAAAAATTGTTCAAGTATCAAGTAGGCATTTATACAAATTAACATTTATTTGATATTCATGATACACGTGTGACCGAATGTATAATAATATTGACTTACTTTTTCTGCATTTGACTTTTATGTTAACCAAATTCTAGCTAAAATAGGGTCCGCCATCTAAGGTTTTTTTTTTTCAGCTAGTGCTTATTTCGTGAATGGTAACACTTAGCTCACGTCTGATTTAACAGATAATTAGATTTATCTTTCCGCTAAATGAATATGGTTGTGTATATGCTTAAACAACGCTGAGAAATATTGCGACATTACTTTGAAAATCAGGCCATTTTTCTTCGAAAATGAGCAAGGAGTGGCCGTTACAGTCAATGGCGATCGTTATCGGGCCATTTCTGTTCACAAAAATTGAAGAGGAGGATATTGGCAACGTTTGGTTTCAACAGGACGGCGCTACGTGCCACACAGCCGAAACTACACTCGATGTTTTGCGCCCCATTTTCAAAAAAAAATAGTTATTTGGCGGACCCTTTATAATTAATTTAGTTAAATAGGCCGGAATCAGACTTTTTTATAAAACCAAAATTGATGTATACCTCTTCCTTTTTCACGGGATGATTTGAGAAGGTGGTGCGTAAAAAACTAAATTTTCACATAATTCAATGAATCGTTTTCAACAATCATAATATCGCTTAAAAATGTACCAAGTAAAGCGCGTAAAAAAGTAACATTGCCGTCCAAAAAACCTAGTAATAGCAAAATCGCGTAAAAAACAGACTGGGTGTATTTACATTCAGTACCATGTAGTAGATTCCAATGTAAGTAAAGTATATTTATATTGCGCTTGTAACGGGTTCATTAACTCAAATAACTTTTTTTTTTTTGAAAATGGGGCGCAAAACATCGAGTGTAGAACCCAAAAAAAAGGTCCATAGGATATTGTGTGGCATGTTTTAATACGACTATTGTAGCGCCGTCCTGTTGAAACCAAATGTTGCCAATATATCTTCTTCTTGAATTTTTGGCAGAACAAAAATGGCCCGATAACGATCGCCATTGACTGTAACGTATATTTATGTATACTATTCTTGCTCATTTTCGAAGAAAAATGACCATCTATTTTTTTTTTGTCAAAAGTAATTTGTCTATCGGTTGACGTTTTGTTATGGCGCATTTCAGCATTGTTCAAGCATACGCTTGAACAAAATGGCCTGATTTTCAAAGTAAAATAATATTTCACATAACCATATTCGCTTAGCGGAAGGATAAAACTAATTATCTGTCAAATCAGACATGAGCTAAGTGTTACCATTCACGAAATAAACACTAGTTGAAAAAAAAACGTTAGATGGCGGACCCTATATAAGATCAGTCGGTATAATCATTAAATCTCCTTAAAAATAAAATTTTGTTCCAAAAACAGCGCCTTAACCTTGAAATGAGCTGTTTTTGTGTAAAATATGAACATAGACTATCAAAGATAGTAAGATCATGATTATGACTATAAAAGATAGGTTGTATTGTAAGTTGTACTATATATGCTTTATATTTAGAGGAAAAACTGCACAAAAGAAAATAATAATATTGATCTCTAGTTCGCTAATATGACATTCGAGATTCAGGCGGTCATTCAGAAAACTCGATGTGCGCAAAGATGCATCTCCGACGCTGGCCTTTTGGCTTAGTGGAGCAAAATTACTGGCCGATACAATGGGGTCGGCTTCCTATCCCGGTTATTGATCTAGGGTAATTCTATTATGCCATCATCGGCACAATGGACGCATCAAGCTGGCATTATATCACGGGATGTGGGTTAGTGTTACGGGAGCATTGAAGACCCAAGTTCTGGGATCGGTGATTAGATATGGGACCGCGATACGTTCGATACGGTTTGGTTTTCAATGCAGTTGCAGAATAATTATTTAAAAAATACGTTTCAGTGGGTCTTAAGGTCCAGAAAACATGTTATTACGTTTACCAAAGATATTATACAATGAAGTGTACTTTCTATTTTTATGGTAACGTATAATCCTAGGTATACATTCTCGCTTATGTTTATTATTAGGTTTCTTGTGAAGTTATCAGAAGTAGAACTGAAGCAAGACAAAGTCATACAAAGTGGCCCGTATGCAGAGTCATTCCTTGGCTTAAGGTAACCAATTTAAGACCTACATACGGATACATTTCATAGGGCGACGAAACGTTTTCTTCAAACAGGTGTTAAGTTGGTTACTTTAAGTCATGGAATATCTTTGCATACGGTTTCCTTTTGCACAATTATTTTCAAAAATGCTGAGGAAAATAGCCTCAATTTTTAATGTAAAAAGTCCTCTATTCTCTTCAATTATTAATACAAATTTTAATTTACTAATAATCGTCAAAAAACCACTTGTTTCAACTTTCAAACAAACAGGTGTAAAAAAACCGTAATCATTTTCAGTTAGGCTCAAGTCATGGAATATCTTTGCATGGTGCTTATCTGGTTGCCTAGACAATTTGTACAGAAGAACGCCTGTAGATCTCGTCACGCATAAAGTTTTCATTGGAAGATAGGCACCTTGGCATCTCAAATGCTAGAGATTTGGTCAAAATAAATGCCACGATATTTTTATTTTAAAAATGGTTGAGGGTAAAAAATGTAACTCCCCAAAAGATTTTGCAGCACCCTCAATTATTACATCAATTTTAAAGTCTTGTGACTAGGATAATCGTCATAAAACCACTTGTAAATCAAAAAAATCAACTTTAAAATTAATACTCTCTAATTAGAGCGATTATCACTTTTCAAAAACCGTAATCATTTTCACCAGATCCATTGCTGTATAGACAGCTGTAATAAGCACAAAATATATGGATTCAAGACACGAAAACAATCACAACAAATATAAGACCGAAAGGCATTTATGATATTCATGAAAAATACTGTCGGGATGCCGGGTTCCAAATCCCGGGGTTGCATTTCCTTGTTTCTTGTTCCCAGCATAAGCCAACGCCGGTACCGGGGTCGTGAAGTTAATTACAGATTGTCACTTTGTAGTGACGCCGACGGCTTAAAATGTCCGGTCGCCTGATCGCCTTCTCCCCCATATTGTGATCTGCACCTGGTATAATGCTCGCCATACCGGAAAAATGGGTGCTATGTCATTGTGACAACCTTGTCTGATAAAACAGACTAATGACCAGAGATTCATGAACCGATCAGGAGTGCTGCAAAAGAGAGTCATTGCTGTGTGACTTCAGAGACCTTCAGATCGTATCATATCAAAGATACTGCTCCATGAGTCTGCCTATCTGCTCCACCTTGTATTTGGGCGAGAGAAATGCCAGCAATGAGCCTCCAGGGCAATAGCCTGCAATCTCAATCACGACTGCGAATGTAGTACCAGAGAAAAATTTGGGTGCTAAATAATCAGCGTTTTTTTTAAGTAGATTGGATGATGAGCCTGACGTTCTCGTTACCTGTAATAATTTTTTTTTGGCCTTGAGAGATGGCTCAACCTTACGGGATCGAGAGGAGTGGAGATCGAGATGCAAAATTTTGTTGCTGCAAACCAATCCACCGGATTGATACTACGAAGAAAACACCGTTTAATAGTATGTATGTTATTTTACCTAACCATCGTACTGGTACCATGTTGAAACAACTATTAGACTATCGTCTAATAATCGAAGCAAGCAATACTAAATGCGAATATTACTTGATTGATCTTACCTGGGAATATCGAGTATCTTTGGTTATTTCGGGCCATCTTTTCATTAGGAAATAGTACGCTTCGAGAGCATCGTCAATTTCACCTCATTAACAAACAAGTTTTTTGTAAATATATCAAAAAACCAAGGTTCCACCGAGACTTGAACTCGGATCGCTGGATTCAGAGTCCAGAGTGCTAACCATTACACCATGGAACCTCTGAAGTAACTCTCACTTTCTGTACACATAGTTGTTGAGCTCGTGACCTATAGATAAACTTTCTATTGCATACATAGTCTTACAATGAATATTTGTTGATAACTTGGCATCTTTGTAGCACAGCGTGATGCAATTGTAATTATTAGATCAAAGCGAAAATTATTTAGCTGGGTTTACTTATCGAGGTTCCATGGTGTAATGGTTAGCACTCTGGACTTTGAATCCAGCGATCCGAGTTCAAATCTCGGTGGAACCTGTTTTTTTTGCGAATTATTAAAAAAATTAACCAAGCGAGATACGATACCAGTAAATTGTACAACACTTCATTCAAAAATAAACTTATTTTAAATAGACAGTTTATTAATAGTAAAAATATTTAATACTCAACATTAGGTAACTGTGATAATGATACTTTTTATTGTGATATTCAACAGTGTTGAAGTACACAAAACAACTAAATTTCTATGGTCTTTTTTATAAAAGTCATATAAAGACTTTAATAATGGTGGCTTTTAGCATTAGTTTTGACATCAGCATGATGTAGCCCTTGCTGGTACCGAAAACCTCGATAAACAATCTTTCGTCTCTTATTTTTTCTGTTCGCTTGTCGACATGCATGTGTCCGCCATATTGGCATTTCTGGACTAGTAACATATATTGTCACTGGTGTCTCAGTGCGACAGCTCTTCACGGGACGGCAGTTGTGTACGGACGGCCAAAAAGTCGCATTACGGCTAGCGGCATGTCATTCTGTCTGGCCGGAATCTTGTGAAGTTTTAACGTAAATATATATCAATTTGATTCTAATAGAAAGTCTTTGTTTTGCTAACCTGTTCCTCATCATGCCCTCACGCGACGTAATACAACCACCTTTTTGTGAGAGAGAAGAGGATGTTAGTTTCTTATCATCGTTATTCATCATAATCATCACCATATCCGCTCTCCTAACTGGAGCGTATGGTCGTCACGAACAGCCACTATAAAACTTTGTCTGCCGCCAAGATCCTCACCTCATCCCACTTCATCTCTGCCTCTCGGAGCTCAACCGAGTAAATTATATGTATAGTTATATCTTAAAAAGAAGATAAATAAAAACATCCCATACCTTCGATAATCACACGCCCACAACCACTACCGCATGCACTCTATGACGCTCAGCCAGGGAGGCTGGACGCTGCATGCGGGAAACGTGTGTTGTGTTCGTGTTTGTGTGTGGTTGGGGAGATTGCAAGTGTATATTTATCTGTTTCTTGAAGATCCAGATTGTAGGAAGGAGGAAACACAGACGCTGGAAGAGCATTCCATGGCATTAAGGAAGGAACTTTGGAAGCAGTTCTTGGTCGACATATATTAACCGTGTATGGATGTTCGGCAAGTGTAAGACGAGTTTGTCGACTGTGAGTGGGTGCAGGAGGAATTAGTTCTTTAAGTTCCGAAGAGCAGCGACCGTGGTAAAACGGTAGAAAAGACTAAGAAAACCAACCTTACGTCTGTGTTCCATTGATTGTAGATTAGACGTAAGGGTGTCATTGTTTATCAAACGAATTGCTCTTCTTTGAACTGAGTCGATTAAGTTTAGAAGGTATTTTGGGGCTCCGATCCAAAGGTGACTGCCGTATTCGTAGGTCGGATTTGTCCTTTATATAGAAGAAGAAGTTGTTTATCGTTGAAATACCGACGTGATCTATATAATACACCTAGTTTTTTGGAAGCGAGACCGGCTTTCACATCCTTCCAAGCATCAGTTGAAAGTGGTCACTTTTTTTCCATATGACCAAAAATTGCTACCACTCAGTTTTATCAGTTGCTACTGTCCATGCCTCATCCCTAGACATATCGATATCTGCATCAGAAATTCCACCTAGAAACATATGGTTCTCGGCGACTATAAAGGCAGAAGCCCGGGAAAGAGACGATTAGAAGAATATTTTGAGTGATATGTTCCGGAGGTTTTTTAAAGAGTTCGGATGATAAACCCAACAATCCTGGATTCTTTGGTCCTAAGGAATGGCTCAACTCCGACTAGAGGAACAAAACCCTCTGTCGGTACATTTATGTGTATTTTTTAATAATTAAAGATAAAAATAATAAAAGTTTATGATAATAATTTATGATTTTATAATTTAGCCTAATCAATTTTGCTCGAGTATTAAATTTCTTAAATAATCGTTTATTATAACGTATATTAATAGAAACCATATGTGTATATAACATTTTATTTTTGGCATAGTGGTAGACCTGGATAGAAGAGAAATTGACTCCAGTAGGTAGAATAAAGAAGCTAGATGACTCTATAATATATAACTCCAGCTCTTCTTTACAAGAAAGTATGCCATTTGGAAGACGAAACGATTTTACTGCCACCTAGCTTAAATAGACGGCACTTTTATGGGGAAATGGGAAACTGCTTTCTCTAAGAGATTTTTAAAGTTTATTTCAGTCTTAGTTTTTTTTTTTTCATTTTAAAAATATAAATTGAGAGCAATGTAACACAAAATATGAGCAAAGCTGCATTAAAATTTATTCCAGAAAAAAAAGCAATATATTTCAGTTTCAACACATCAATAAACGAATGCATGAATAATAAAACATAATTAGGATAAAAAGTTTAATAATATGAGCTAAATTCATTTTTTCTTCCATAATCACAAAATGACATTAAATTGATCTATAAGGTATTAAAATCCTCCTCTCTAAGTTAGTTTTTGAATTGCGTGGTTGCAGGATGAGGAGCAGAAGAACAACACATATACTTTTCCAGAAGCACATATATTTTTACGATAAACTTAACAAACTTCCCTAGCGGAATAACATGCCGGGCCGGCTATACACCCAGCGCCGCAAGTGGCGATCTATATAACTAGTCCTCCTAATGACATTCCAAAATGACAGCACATGCGTGTCCGATGAGCGAACGAAAATAAGAGACGAAAGATCGCATTTCGAGGTTTTCGGCAACAGCCTGCAAAGGACTATAATATGCTGATATCAGTATTTTAAAATAATTACAGGCTCATAAAGGCACCTACTTATAAATTGATTTACTGCATGTTCAAAATTTTTGTTCAATGTACCAAAAATTTATAGTGAAGCAAAAAGGATTTCGATTAAAGTTAGAACTAAAATTGTGTTTTTAATAATTTGGAAAAAAAAAAAAAGTTTTTAATGTACAACAATTAATCAGTTTTAAAATACTTTGCATGTGCTCTAATGAAGGGAATAATATCGTTGTTAGAAAAAAATCAGTGTTCAACGAAAAAACTTTTATTTAATTTTACAAATAAAAGTTTTCGTTTTCGACTCCTGCTTCGTGACAGTGAGACAACCGATGGGTCGGTTTTTTTTATGAAAACACATACAGGACAATACCGTCAGACATCCGAAATAGAGAGATATTTTCTCACTGTAATTCATGAGGACCATATGCTTACGCTTTGAGTTGAGCCACCCTTTAGGATCAATTTGTCCAAGCGTCGAACGCGTCGGACTAATAATCCAATATTCTTACAAATTCAGATAAACAAATAACTTTAAATATGCGTCAAATACTACAACTGCAGTCTCATCAAGACAATATGTGTTTCCAGGTGGATCTTCGAGTACAAAAATATGTTGGGATAAGCCATGGACATCGCTTGGTGAAAAACCCTCCCTGTCCCGTCCTGTTTTCGAAGGCCCAGATAAGGACCCATTACTGGACGCAAGCAAAAAGCTACTTGTTAGAGAGTGGCTGAAAGCCTTCCCGTGATTCTAGCTGCATCAGTTAGATGTCAAATAGACCTCGGTCTAAAGCTGCGAAGTTAGTATACTAGAGCGAATCTTAAATTGTCTTCTTTGGTAACACGTTGCTAACCACGAAATACGTGGGAATGGATAAGGAAATGGTAAGGTTGGGAAATGGATTCTGCAGGAAAATAGAATGGACAACAGCAACTGACAAAACTGCATGGCGGCAATTTTTGGTGACCATTTGTTACACATATGAATCGGATATGGGATGAATACGTTTACGCTAAGAAGTGGATACGTGAATAAAAATTAATGTACGACAAAAAACGTAAGTTACACGGCCTGATTTTGAATTGTGGCTTTTGTGTTGGGCCGTCAGCCCATGTGAAGTGAAATTCTTCTTCTCTCCGATATTTCGACCGTCATTGCAAAAGTCATCTCAAGAGTTAATGATGTGTGATGAGTTGATGTTTTCAGATAGTTTCGATATCAGATAAAAGTACCTCTTCGAGGGTCATGTGACATGAGTATGTTCTTCTTATATAACTGACAGCTATATGCAGTCATTCCTTGGAGAAGCTTCAACCCTCGAGTCACCTGTAATCCTAAGAGACGTCTCGGCAAACGGGTGTTAAGTTGATTAACTTAAAGAATGCCTGTTCAATCTTCAAACGAAAACCGAACCCTCGAACCTGTAGCATCACAATTGAGCAATTTATCTATTGGTTATATTCCATGGCGACACAAATTTGAGCATGTAAAATATAAAGTATCTCAGTCTGGTTATAGTGTAAAACAAAGAGAACTCCGAATAAAGCGAATGTAAAAAATACATTTTTTTTATTTAATTAGTCAGCTTCATACATTATGTAGGTATGAAGAGAAACTCTGAAAAAGCTCAATGTCGCAGTTAGAGAAATTTTCATTTCCAGTGTTGGAAATGTAAACTTTTATTAAAACTACGAATAAAAGTTTTCGACTTCTGCCCCCGGGCAGAGACGGCCGATACCGCATCGGTTCACCGTATCATTTCGGCTTGCGGATATTCTTTGCGGAATGGCTCCTCTCGGCGGGCGGGAGGATGGGCGGGATAGTGGGCGGGAGGAAGGGTGGAAAGTGGGCGATGGGTGGGCGGTGGCGTCTGCGATAGATAACCGCGCGCCGCCTAGCCGCGAAAGAGAATAACATTCCGCCCTGGATCGTGCTGAAAGAGACACACGGCGACAGTCAATATATAATATATATTCATATCCTCCTCTCTGAATTTGATGTGGATTTAATGGACGACAGGATGCAGGATCGGGTTCACAATACAAATAACTTGTTTTCGTTTCACAATTCGGGTATATTTGTCAAAAATTTGCTGTTTCGTCCACCCGTTATAGTGAACGACATTAGGCGTGCCCATAAAGGTCGCGAGCGAGCTCCAATTGACATTGCGCTCTGTCATCTCGCGCTGCAAACCGTCGCGGCAGAAAAAGCGAATTCAAGATGACAGTGGTACCAACAGGAAATGGGCCAACCGTCATGACAAATAAAATGCAAAACGAACATTAGATTTGCATGTCAGGCGTCAGGCGTCAGGCGAGCGATAAAAATAAGACAAAAGATCGTTTTACAAAGCTTTACGGCATCAGCCTAATGGAGCTATATCAAGCTGATATCAATATTTGAATTCAGTCATTATGTACGAGTAGCTTATTAATATTCAACATTATTTGCATATGTCCATCCTTTGCTGATTAATTAACATCAGCCTGCGTCCGTCCTCTGTCGAACGTAGGCCTCCCGCTATTATTCTTATATCGTCAGTTCATTTGCAGGGGGTCGGCACATGTTCCGTTTGCCAGTTTTTAGGACCCCAATTCAACACTTTTCTTCCCCATCGACCGTCGTTTTTTCGACAGATATGTCATGCTTAGTGCCACTTGAGTGTGCCTATTCGTTGGGAAGCCTTCACTACTTGAGTTCTTCTTCGGATACCTTTGTTTTGAATCCTATCTTATAAAGACACTCCCAATATGAATCTCTCCGTGACACGTTGAGTGACGTTTATTTTATGGATAAGGCCTGCTGTTCAATTCCACATCTCTGCTCCATAAGTTAATACTGTCAGAATACATTGGTCAAACGTTTTAGGCTTAAGAAAGCTGATTTTTCGATTTAAAGATTTACTTAAGCTTTTCAAATGCTGCCAGATGAATTTGATCATTTACAACCTCAATTTGTGTTTTTTCTGGTTTTAGTTTTACTTAGTTCATTTTCAAACCAATTTAATTCGACGCTTCATTGAGGTTGTAGAACATGTCATAAAGCTTCTTATGTGATTCAGCTGATTAATAAAATATGATCAATATAATAAAAATAATTCAGTCTACTATTAAACTTGTTAGTTTTCGTATTGTTTCCTTTGGCACGTGAAGATCATATGTGGAGGTTTGCGAATCTGAAATCGGTGACGTATCGGCGGCGCGCAGATCTGCTCTGATCACATTGAGCGGCTCGCCGGCCCGTATAGCAGCACAGCAACCAGTACACCAGAACAATACCTACCAGTACAACAGGCCACCAGTACATCGAGAACATCAGTACATCCATGTTTTGGTATGTGCATCACGTGTGTGAAAATCTGAAATTTAGTTAATTAATATACCATAACGACTAATGTCAGCACTCCGCTTTAACGTTATAATGTTAGATCACTGAAGTTAAGCAACATTAACGTGAAAATTTTTTGGATGGTGACCATTTGTGTACACTTACACACTATGTTGACTGGGTTAAGCCGCCTTTACATGACTATTTTTGGTCTTTAAGTTCTTAAACATGCCAATAACTAAAATATATAATCATTACAAACCGTTGTCACAAAATTCTGTCAGCCGACATGGTCCTCGCCTTATCCCACCTCAGCTCTGCTTTCTTAAGCTCCACGAAGTGCATTTTATGGATAGTTGTCAATGGTCTATTAAGACGGCGAGTTAAGTTTTAGTTTTCTTTAGCATTTGGTGAGGTACCAAGATTCGCGGTCGTAAAGATGGTTGAGGCAATATATAATATATATCAAGCTATAATATTCCTTGGATACTATAAAGAAGAAGGAAAAAATAAGCTAAAGTATGTACATAAACTGCAACATGTCTCATATGGTGTAAACATGTTGACATCAGCATGATGTAGTCCTTACTGACTGGTACCGAAAACCTCGATGAACAATCTTTCGTCTCTTTATTTCTGTTCGCTTGCCATACATTTATGTGTGCGCAATATTGGGACTAGTTATATAGACCACCTTTTACGGCTCTGATAACTGACCACGGGCCGCACGGGTCAGTTGTGCGCATTATGGCCGACGGCATGTCATTCCGCCTGGCCGGAAGCTTGTAAATTTTTAACGTAAATATATGTCAATGTGCTTCTGAAAAAGTCTTTGTTTGCTGACCAGCTCCTCATCATGCCCTCACGAGACGGAATAACACCCTTCTGACAGAGAGGAGGATGTTGATATTAACAAAATTGTACAAACAAAAAAGTACAAGTAGATGATTCTGACCTTTGTTTGTAGATACTACGCTTGAAAATACAACAGATTTTTAATGCCCAAAGTAGAGCTTTACGGTTGCAATTAGTGACGACTACGTGTTCCGTTTAGAGAAATGGACATGTTATTATAAGATATATTTTTAACATCAACACACATTATAATACAAAGATGTTAGAATTTTTATTGATTATATTATATTTAGACAATAAATCCTCGGTACTTTACCGCGAGTGCGATTTTCGCCGTACGAAAATACTTCGCTAAGGAGAATCGAACCCGGGTAAGTCGCGATCCTATCAGCGAACTCAATTGCCCGTGCCAAGAGCCGGAATGTAGCCATCAGCCTCCTGCTTCTTCTGCAACCTCCTCTCCTATCCTATGCTCCTGCTCCTGCTCCCGTGGGGGGGCCTCCAAACAAAGATACAGGGAACTTTTTAGTAGCTTCCTTTATCAGCTTGATGGGATTTGGGTGTTTGGCGTCTGTAACTGTTTATAAGCACATAAAGTGGAATTGAAATTTTTGTTTAAGGGCGCCCCGTCGCGGGCCTGACACCCTCGCTGCTGGTTTGCTTATGTTTTCATCCCTCAAAAAAACAAACAAAATAATGTGACTCTTGCATCGCGAAATATGCAAAACTAACGCTCTGCAATTTATTTTCTGTGGATTTTTTCAAATATAGGATATAAGGTAGACCTTATAATAAACTTAATAAATGGTGGTAGATTTTAATTTTTATGGCAGAAATAAACATAGTTTTAATGCAATATTACATTAGCTTTTCGTTGTAAAAATAAAAGTAGGTATTAAAACTATACATTTATGGATATTAAATATTCTACGTAAAATTAATGTTTTTTTTATGATTCTTTAAGTTTACATACTCGTAAATACAATCAAACATTGCTGCAATTAAATTTATTCATCAAGACACGTGACTTTCCTTTAAGAGCTTTCTGAAATGTCCTACATATCCAATTTATTTGTATACTCGTACATTTGTTAGTTTGTAAATATTTTCATGAATCGATCAATTTGTTAAACTGTTTTGGTTTCAATACATTAATCACATCTCTTTTGAATGCAGTGATTTCTGTTGTAGATGTATTATAACATTTAGCTTATGAAATTGTAGATTTCTTCTCAAAATGTGCTTTGTTTAGCATACATCTGAGACAGGTATTTTCTTCCAATAATCATGATAATAAAAATATATTCAACGTGATCTAAACTAAAATGTGAAGATTCACATTCAATAAAATAAAAGCACAAGCATCCCATCCATTTGATGCAAAAATTTAACATGCAAAAACTAACACTAAGGTTTCTACTTGCATACATATTATTGACAGACGTTCAGGATCACCATAAACCACGACTGTCAATATAAGTAAAATTACCAATCATTTCGAGGTTATTTATTTACATCGGGATTTTGTTTAATTTTTTTGACTATGTTACTTATAAATTACTAAAGAATAAATTTTAGTAATTGCTAGCTATTTTTTTGACACGAATCGCTTCAAGCTACAGCAGGTTTCATAATTGGTCGCTCTGACCCTCCCAAGCTCTCTCCCAGTCGCCGGTCACCGGTTACCGCGGTGAGGTCGTTGTGAATTTACGAGTTCACAAACTTTTGTCTTTGCCACACTGTAGCCACCATTCACTGAGAACCATCCAGTCAATGCCCATTGCTCACCGATCAAGTAATGCAAGAAATGAGTATAGTATGGTGAGATAATTTAAAATACAAAAAAATCATCAATTTAGTTGATATCTAACTGATGTACAACACACGAAGAAATAATGCTAAAAAACGTTTAGTTCTTCGGGGTCTAAGATTAGAGCTTCAAGGCATCAATTGGATCACACCGATACAAATCAATGAAAACTATTTGTCATATTAATAATGACACTCTAACGCAGTGGTTATTTAAGACTTTTCACAGTTGCGAAGCTCATGTGATTTATTAAATTAACAAATAGTAAGTCAATAATTTAGAATCAGTCACCAGATATTTACTCATTCAAATTCGCAATTAGTTAAGTTTTTTTGGGTTATCTTCTCAGCACTCAGTTCTATTAGTTCCGTTGTTCATGCGTTATCCCAAAACATGTATGTATTCAGAAACCTATAAGGAAACATAAATTGTTCCTAAAAACCTCCAGATTAATTCCAGTGACTAGAAGAAATGACTGCTGTAGTATCAAAAGCATACACTAAATGATTTGATAATCATAAAATTTAATAATATCTGATGATTTGATGGGTGGCTAAACCCAATGACGCCATCAAAGTAAATTATTTTTGGTTCATATGCCGTTGATTAACGTAATCCAAGAACTATTTAATATGGAGAAAATAATTAAAATAATTTAAGAAACGTTTCGTCATTTCGTTGAATGTCTTCAGTAATGATTCTAATACTTAAGTTATTACTAATGAGGCATATATTTTGATGTTTTTAAAATATTAACAATCTAAAGCTCACTAGGGTTTCCAAAGTTAAGTTCCCTTAACAGCGCGTTTCTGCACATCCGGTGCAGCGTGAGCTCCGTGGCGTCACTTCCGGGGCAGGCGCCGTTTCCGGTGAGGCTTTTATCTGCTGCTTACTTGACATTATTTTTGTGTGACACATTTTCACACCACACAAGTGATCATATATAAATATACATACTTACTCTTTTGGCAAATAATCACACACAATATTGTACTACCCGTATAAAGGGAAAATATACAAAAATGTTTCCTTGTTCTATACAATTAAAATAACATTATTTTTTTCATAAAGCGGTAACAGTTAAATCAGGTTAGGTAAATAAATAAATAAGTTACTGTAAGAATAAATGAAAACCCTCATTCTATAAAACAATATCCTTCATCAATAAACATCAAAATATTTAATTATTGACAATAGGTTTCGTGTATATATTATTTGATATAAATATTATTTTAAATAGCAAATATTTTATTGAATTCAAAGACTTTATGCACTTCATAAATTTTGTTTAAAAATATAATTAATTTTATTATGAATTCTCGAAAAAACTCAAAATATTGTCTCTTATTTCTGTGCGTTTGTCGTACATGAATGTGTCCGCACTTGTTATATAGACCGCCACTTGAGCGCTGGGCGACAGCCTAAGCGCCGACAAGCACGATCAGTTGTGTACGGACGGCCGAGAAGGTCGCATTACGGCTGGCGGCATGTCGTTCCGCCTGGCCGGAAGATTGTAAAATTTATCATAAATATAATCAATGTGCTTCTAAAAGAAAGTCTTTGCTTTGCTGATCTGCTCCTCATCATGCCCTCACGCGACGGAATAACACCTTTTTGAGAGAGAGGAAGATGTTAGTATATATATAGCTTTAAGGTGCAATATCGCAAGAAATAAAAATACTAACGAAAAACGTACATTAAAAAAATCTTCAAAATTAACATGGAATCATAAAAAATGCCTCACAATTTTAATAAATTAATAACAGAATTTGAATGTCTTAATAGTTGTTTTTTTATATAATTTTTTCACTTTTTCAGTTTTTTAGGAGGCCTCTCTTGATGAGTGAGTGTGCGGTGTAACCGATGGTTTGCCCATAATTAGTTCCGTCAGGTGGAACGGCAGGTAAACGGTCTTTTGTTTTTATTCCACTTTATTGCATTCGGCGGAGGAGTTAATTTATGTGCTACAAGACATTAGCTCAGCAGTCGGTGAACAAAAAAACTACCATCCAAGTCATCGAAAACATTTGCATTATTTTTGAACATTCGCATTTTAATTTTTTTTATGTAATCACATACAGGAGAATACCGTCAGATGGTGATAGTAATTCTGAAGCCTCATCTATGGAATTCTATGACGCTTACCATGGTGCTGGCTAAGCGCTGCATGTGAAGTGTTGATCCGCCAACGTCATAGACTACAGCCCGAGAATCACGCATCATCCTTATTATTACAGGAATTCACTATGAATGGATGGTCTTCACGGGACGACTTTCGTCTACCACCAATTTTAATTAATAGGATATGAATAGCATTATACGGGTGGGGATCAAATTCACACCGACCAGGGGTATTTTAAAGCTCAGAAATCAATTACAAATCCTTTTTTTTTAATCTCCGTCTGGGATCGAACCCACTTTTGGCTTTCAAAGCTAACGCTTTGTTCATTGAGCTATACCCACCGGCTGTATAGTGCTGTTAACTCTAAAACACAATTTCTATATTATTTTTATTTAGCTTGGCATCTCACCAAAAGTCAATTATGCGGTATAATGTGTTCAAAAAGCAAATGCCTCCGTATGATACTGAGGGATCAATAATTTGCATTTGTGAAGAACTATGAGGTGATCATCATCACCCTGTGTCCGTCAACTGTTGAACGTAGGCCTCCCGCAAGACTCTCCATCCTCTTCGATCCTTCACCTTCCGCATCCATGAGGTGATAGAGAAGACAAAGCAGCCTTCCATACTACAGTCGATCAAGAGGCAAAGGTAAACCTAGTTGGGACATACACTATGGATGCCGGAGGGGAACGTTAACTACAACTGATTTTTTTTCAAACCTCCGAGCGCGCGCTACCCTGGTGGGCTGTCAGTAAATATACAGGTACAGAGAATGCGTGAATGTTGCAGTTTTATAGTGTTGGCGAATTAACGATATATATTCAGTGCTCTGCTATTCTTAAGATGGCAAACGCCATGAAAACCACAAATGATATATCATCATCAGCGCTACTCGATATTCTTCTGTATAAGTTGGAATAAATATTACGTTTTTTAAATAATTAATAAATATGCAAAATATATGTTCTAATAAATATCCCTATCAAAATAAAACTATCTTATGTTGTTGTCCCTAATGGTATCTATATTCCAAGCTCTCAACCACCATAACGTGACCGAACCGTTAATTTAAGATCATCAGAGTTACATTAAAAGTCACTTGAAGTTTTCAATATAGCTTAACAGTTTAAGGAAATAAGTATAGTTTTACTAGCTTAAATACTTTAAAAATAACGTATTAAGAAAATATATCAATGAAACTCGTTTTCATGAAAAATATCAATATTTTTTTAAATATAATGTTACACAATGACATATATTAAAATATTTACATAAATCAAAACTAAATATTTTTAGTTTATTAATTTTTAATTAAAATTAATTCTAAAATTATGATGACATATTTATTTTTATTTATTTATTTATTTATTCCACAGAACCGAAGTTCCAAGGTACAAAGATAATAAGAAACAGAGTATACATAAATATACAATACATACAAAAGATAATAAAAAATAAAAATAGCATAAAAGAAGAAGAAGATGACACGTGTCAAATCATAGAGATCTAGAAGAACAATACCATCGGCAGAAGAGGAAAAGGATGTAAGAAAAGGATCGAGGTGTGCTGGTAGGTCATTTAGGAGCGCCATTGCCGTTGTAGTAAATTGAGTGCTCGAAGCTCCACAAGTAACAAAAACAATGGATGGCTACAAGCACGGGTGTACTTATCTGGAAAATAGAAGTTAAGAATTCAACATATATTTTAAGACAAGTTAAAGTTTTCTTAAGCTTTTTGATCTGCAGACCATAGCTTATAGCCTCATATATATATTTTTAAAATTCATATACAGGTAAATATATATATATATATATATATTTGTGTGTTAACTTTTTTTATATAGATACCGTTTCACCTGACAGGTTGCGTAGCAAATCATAAACATGTCTGAACCATTCCAACTATCCTGTCCCACATAGTTGGTACGCGGCATCGATGTGAATGGGAGTCCATAATGGGCACCGTGAGCTCGATGCGCCGCCACACAAAGGTAATAAAGCTATTTTGGATAATAAAATTGAGTATTTATTTCGTTATTCCCTAATATTATCCACACATGTCATACGAAAAGCAGCGATCGAAAACAAAAACACATCAGAAGTGTTCAATTTTTAAAAGAAATCCTAATTTCTCTTCCAAAAGCAAGCTCTACCGAACATTCTTGGATTATCAATCTCGAATAATGTCAAATATTACGAGTCAATTAAGTATAAAGCCGGTCTCGCTTCCAAAAAACTAGGTGTATTATATAGATCACTGAGGTATTTCAACGATAAACAACTTCTTCTTCTATATAAAGGACAAATCCGACCTATCCTGGAATACGGCAGTCACCTTTGGATTGGAGACACAAAATACCTTCTAAACATAGTTCTTCAGTTAAAAGAAGAGCAATTCGTTTGATAAACAATGACACTCTTACGTCTAACATGTAATCAATGGAACACAGGCGTATGATTGGATCACTTAGTCTTTTCTACCGTTATTACCACGGTTGCTGCTCTTCGGAACTTAAAAACTAATTCCTCCTGCACTCACCCACAACCGACAAACTATTACTATACTAAATACGTTGTCTTTACATGTTTTCATTAAATGTAGTCTTAGTAAAAGACTTCAAAAATACCTATTTTAAACACGTTTCACCCCATCATCGCATTATAAGTCCTAAGAAAGTTGGTAACATCTTCACCATATAAGTTTAATTATCATCACAATACATGTTCAGGACATGTGGCCACCTACCCAAGCAATGATTGATTACCCCCGCCCATTGTAAATGAGCCATTAATCGCCAATTATTTTATATGGTGATGATCGCTTCACT
Source organism: Glossosoma conforme (assembly GCA_022606575.1). Taxonomy (NCBI): domain Eukaryota; kingdom Metazoa; phylum Arthropoda; class Insecta; order Trichoptera; family Glossosomatidae; genus Glossosoma; species Glossosoma conforme. The sequence continues at coordinate 1,394,510 of JAGTXR010000192.1, read as the reverse complement.
TCCGGTCCCTAGAGCGAGGCCCCCACGACCTTATTCGGACCCGTGACGATCCCTGCCTAGTGTTCTAATGACTACCCCTTTCGAAGACTAGAACAATATTTAAATATCGTTTACTTCTCACCTGACCTTTGTAATACTAACTAATGTCCATTCAATTTCCATATCTCTGTTGCCCTGAACAAATTCGCGTAAAATAATGCATTTAATTTAGTATGGTAAATAATACCAAAAAAAAAACATTACTATCATAAAAATGAGTGTCACCATATATAACACTTAAATGGTAATAAATTAAAAAATATTTCTTCACTATTTTTCCCATATTTTATTAAATTAATTTAATTTCAATACAATAAAGCCTTGTTTTTTTGTAAAACAATGCACCAAAATAATATTTTTTTAACCCAATTGCATTGCATATAAAAACATTAGTACATATTATATACGAATTTAAATAAAATCACCTACTTGGGTAATGTCCACAGTCCAACTTCAGACCAAAAAAAATACGTTAATTTTTTTTTGTTATTCTTGTATATTAAATGTGTATCTTTCTTCGTAGTATCAATCCGGTGGATTGGTTTGCAGCAACAGAATCTTGCATCTCGATCTTCCATTCCTCTCGGTCCTCCGCAACCCTTTTCAGCTCAGCATAAGCGCTACAGTTCATGTCCTCGAATACTTGCTGCAAATACTCCCGTCTAGGGCGCCCTCTACAGTTTCTACCCTCAACCATCCCCTCCACAATATCGTGAAGAAGACCATCGTGGTGCATGATGTGGCCGATCCATCGGGCTCGCCTCTCTGAGATGGTTCTTATTAGTTGCCTACTTCCTTGATTATCCTGAGAACCTCATTGTTCGTGACGTGGTCTCTCCAGGAAATTCCGAGAATTCTTCTGTACGACCACATCTCAAAGGCCTCTAGTCTTTTTTTATCACTTTCAGATAAGCACCATGTCTCACAGCAACAAGTGTTTTGGCAAGTTGCTTGCGGAGCCCTAAAGAAATATTCCTTGATTCAAGAATTTTGTCAAGGAATATTTTTTATTGAAAGCTAGCCTTGCTTGATGTATTCGACTGTTGACTTCTCTTTTTGTTCTGCCATCCCATGTGATCGTACTTCCAAGGTATTTAAATTCTTTTGCATCTTTTAGGGGTACTCCTAGCATTGAAATGTTAATTTTCTGCTGCTCATTGCGGCTTACTCTCATGACTTTTGTTTTTGTGCTGTGTATACTTGTCCTTGTAATCAACTATTATTATTAACAAAATGATTTTTTTGAAAAAGCTTAGAATTTTCTAGCGCTTAACCCATCAATCCGTTTACAAAAATAATCAACTTCAATAGGAGCAAATGTCAAAAATTAATACGTTTTAAATGTTTTTTTTTCTACAAAATATCAAATTTGCTGCTACTCGTATTTTTTAGTTATTCACTAAAAATATTTAAATTTTCATTTAAATAAAATGGTTTTTACAATGATAAACTGACGAAGATTTATGCATTTTAAATATTGTCATTATATAAACCTTTATGGCACAATACAACATTAAATTAAAAGCTTCAAAAATTTGTTAGTATTTTCATTAAGCATCTTTGCATTTTATTTAATTGAACATCGCACAAAATTGTTGTAACAATCTATAAATGAAACTCGTTTATTAATTTATCTAAAAACTCTCATTGATAGTTTGTTCCGAGCTTTTACGATCTGCGGCGTTGCAATTGTAGCGTTTAATAACCCGCACTTAAATTCGCAACAGAGTGCAGGTAATGATTAAATTACAAGGTAACCCAAGTCATTCAAGCGTCAGGTTAAAACGACTCCTCCAATGCGGTGTTTTGTTTTCGCCCTTTGTTGCGAGTAACTAAAGCCTGCGGAACGTGCGACTGTCAATGTTAGGCTTGGTTTACGTTTCCCACATAGCATACAAGCATTTTTTAAATGTTAACATTTATTGCAAATGAAAGAATACCACCGCACGGCGATAAAAAAACGATTATATTGGTTAAAGTTTACCGTAGTTAAGCAATATTGAGGGCTGATAGTGCCAACTTGGAATAGCGGCCGCATAAGAAATGCTTTTCTTTTTATGAAAACACATACAGGAGAATACCGACCAAATGGTTAAAGTAATTCTGAAGACTAAGTATATGTGTTTTATTCTAATATGTAATCAAGTCATGTGAGAAAACTGATCGATTGAATAATGATGAATAACTTGAATTTCGTTTTCGAAATTTGTCCATAACGAAACCATTTACGACGTAGATAAAAAAAACATGATAATTAAAGATTTACAGAAGTTCATAGGATAAACGATAAATAAGACTAGCTCTCTACAGTAGGTATAATATTCAATGGATTGCTTATGTTTAATATTTTTTATTTAAACTCATACAGGAGAATACCGATAGATGGTAATAGTAATTTTGATGTCTCATATGTGTAATTCTATGACGCTTACCATGGTGCATATGGCTAAGCGCTGCATGAGAAGTGTTGTTCCACCAACATCATAAACTACAGCCCGAGATTCAAGCATCGTCTTTATTATTACAGGAATTTCCTATGAATGGGTGGTCTTCGCGGGACGACTTTAATCTACTACCTATTTTAATTGATAGACTATGATTATCATTTTACGGGTGAGGGATTAAATTCACACCCACCAGGGGTATTTTGGAGCTTAGAAATTGATTAAAAATCCTTTTTTTTTTAAATCTTCGACGGGGATCGAATTCACGAGCTTTGGCTTACAAAGCAAACGCTATGACTTTTGAGCTATACCCGCCGGCAAATTGTATCATTGGTTGAATTTAGTCACCTCATATTCTCAAATGATTCAAGATCTAGTAATTTCAGGTTAAGCATGCGATCGTCCTTAAAATCGGCAGGTAACTTACTGAACTAACACAGTCATTAATCATTACAGGTGAACTGTGCAACAGATTTTTTGTAATATACGATTATGTATATACGTATATATTTACATACTCGTATTAGTATGTAGTAGCGTACAGCTAGTATTAGCTAGGAGGTGTATATGGTAGAAAACAATGAGGATTTGGTATCCTTATCCAGCACTCAATTATGTCAGTTATCATTGTCCATTCTTCGTCCCAAAATAAATATGCACCAAAATATAATAATAAATATGCACCTAAATATCTAATAATAAATATGCACCTAAATATCTATATGGCATCATATATGGTTCGACGACCTCCTGGCCAGTAGCTCAACAAAATGATTACATCTGTACAATCCAAGGCATATTTTTGGGTGATTTTTTAATGAGATTTTATAAATAATTCAAATAATTAGCCTAACGCTTCTGAGGAATGGACCGTTCGGTCTTAAGAAACGATACAATCTTTGAAATTTCAAAATTGGTGAAATAAACCTGCCAAAACGATGATAATTGTTAGAGAAAGATGATCCCGAGAACCATCAAACGGTTTTAACTGATATACTACTGATATAATGATATACTAATGATATCAGAATAATAGGTGAAGCAGTCTTAATTTGGAAGACAGACAGGAATGGAAATTCATACAAAGGTAATGAATGAAAAACTTTAAGAATGCACTTACAAGTGTAAGAATATAATGGGATGGTGATAGAAATACTTAATTTATAAATTGTATTCACTTTTTTTATCACTAACCTTTTTAGCACTAAGTGATAAAAAAGACTAGAGGTCTTTGAGATATGTTCGTACAGAAGAACTCGGAATTTCCTGGAGGGACCACGTCACGAACAATTAGGTTCTCAGGATAATAAATGAAGATAGGCACCTAATAAGAACCATCTCAGAGAGGTGAGCCCGATGGACGATGGTCTTCTTTACGACATTGTGGTGGGGATGGTTGAGTTTAGAAACTGTAGAGGGCGCCTTAGACGGGAGTATTTACAGCAAGTATTCGAGGACATGAATTGTATCTCTTATGCTGAGCTGAAGAGGGTTGCGGAGGACCGAGAGGAATGGAGATCGAGATGCAAGATTCTGTTGCTGTAAACCAATCCACCGGATTGATACTACTACTACTAAGAATAAATTGTATTGTTCTGAAAGGGACCTGATTTACTCGTCTCATCAATTAATGTATAAAAAACTTTAGCTTCGTCGGGATTTGAGCCCCGGACTACCCTCTTGACTCGTGAAATTCGAGAGCTTTAAAGCTCGGCCAAGCCCTTTAGTGAGTATATGCCCGAAGTACCCATAGTCGTAATTATACAGACCGAGCTCTACCGGTCAAACATCACTCACACGCCCGGTAGAGGGCACAGGTGCGTGAGGCGAGCGGTCAACAACAGACTAAAACAAACTGCATTTAGAGGTTTTTTAGAGATCTTTTTTTTTACGGAAAACGAAGCTTTAAGCTATTTTATTTTATTGATATACGAGTATGTATCATAGTGTTAAAACTATTTGAATCGTCTTGAGAAGAAAAAAAATGCCGATTTCATAAGTGGTGCCGACAACTTATAGATCTTAATAACGGCTACTTTTTATTGCTTTATTCTCTAACCGGGAGCAAATACTTATATGAAAGACAATATTATTAAATTACTTCGCAGGTTTTCCCGGCAAGATTAGGAGTTGTCGCTTTTGGGTTGAGCCATGTGTGACTTTTTTCTGACTAATATTTCAAGCACCATCGCAGGGATCATCTTTAGAATTGACGATTATTGTTTCGAAAATATCGCTTACCATGAAGATGGCCTCTTCAATGACGGACGGCATATTGGCCGGAAAAAAATTGTCACACACGTATCAAATTAAAAGGCAAAAAAATTAATACCTTTCTTTCATATACTTCTTTCTGTATCTATTCTATACACGTAGTAAGCAACAGATGGTAACCCATCCAAATTTCATTCCGCCTCCAATGTTTATTAACTTGGGTGATCTAACGAAAACCCACGCTTTTAATGTGCTATTTTTTTTTAAAATATATAATGCAAAAGTAACCGACTTCAAATAAACCTTCACACCATTGCGAAATTGCTTAAAACATAATTTATAAAAAAAGCGTTGTAAAACTGTTCAAATAAAATATTTCCGTTCTCGGTACTGCTCATTGTGCTACACAAACCCATAATATTTATTTCACCTAAGTCACCTACTTAGTACTTGCTCGTGAATGAAAAAATCTTTTATCGCATCGTATCAATCACACTCGGCCGCTCCTCAACCATAAATAATCGAATCTATATTCCGTTATTTTTTGCTATGCGTCGCCTTATAAATGGGATGAAAAATGTTCCATTGTGAAGCTTTCGGTGATTTTGATAAGGGTCCTCCAAGAAAAATCTCCCCGCGAGTTACGGTTTGTTGGAACCATGAGTGGTTAGTATCCAAAACAGAGCAGCTGGGTGCCTTTATACATAACAAGCCAGGACGCAAACTGTTGAACCGAAGTACTCACATTTAGCACATATGCTGTCAGTCGAGTAGCTACGAATAGCTTACAGCCAGGTGGTGTGTCTTGTAATACCAAAGCTTTCGGTAAAATTTAATGAGTTGAAATTTTAAATCAGTAATTTAAATATTAAACCAATGTTTGCTGGCAGGTATGGTACAGTGGTAATGTGTTTGTTTATCAAACTGAAAGATGTAGATTCGATCCCTGATGGAAAATAAAAAAATCATTTCAAAGTTCTTTAAATATTTTTAAATATTTAAAGGTTGGAGTGAATTTGATCTCTCATCCGTATGACCAAACGGTCCATTGATTTAGAGAATGTGGTCATGCCTTAAAAAATGTTCTGATTAAGTAAATTTTATATATCTGCCTTTCCTTGAAGCCCCGTTGACCGTAGGTGCATAAAATCCCCAGATTCCTGCCTTGGAGTTCATCGGGAACCATTTATGTTCCCAGGAATAGGCATTTTCGGACCAAACATGGGCATAACATCAGAAATGAGTGGCGAAAATTTGTGGTGGCCATATATTTCAGATATGGCATATCCATTAATATGCGTATTTAACGGTCACTACAGTTATTACCTAATGTAGAAAAAACATGTAATATCAATTAATATAATACATCAATATATATAGAACAACATAAAATAAAATGCAATGATATTTATGACCTCATTTTATTGTATTATATGAAATCAAAACTATTTTTTAGAAGTATATTAAAATTGGTTCGAATGTAATTTGTTAACATTACAGTATATTAACATTTATTTTAAAAAAATACATTTACAAAAATAGAAAACAAAAATACACAAAATAATATCGTGAGTAGTATATTTCTAGTCGTGTGATGTGTATATTTTTGCTTTTTTTCTAGAAAGTTCGCAAGCTCCGTGGCCTGAGAGGTCGCCTCGTCTGCGATTTTTTCAATGGCGGCCACTTCCGCCCACAAACTCCCGCCCTCCGCCTCTTTTAATATCACCTCTGCATTAGCGCCGCCCAACTCTGCCAGGCGGCGCTTTTCAGGCTCAACGAGGGCCGAGCCGTGTCACGCCATTGTTTCCGGTATCAATGGGTTACCTACAATCCAGTGGCGTATCCCTTAGACAACTTACGAATACCTATATAAAGGTTACACTTATTTAGACACCTTACGAATACACCGTAAGAATAAACATGTAACTTTACATATTTGCCAGTGATAATAGCACATCAGAGCGTGGTTCGTTTGGTCATCGAAGTTTAACAACATTGGGCGCGGACTAAAACTTGGATGGGTCACCGCCTGTTGCAAACCACTTATTGCTGGTTGGATTGAGTAAATCTTTAAGTCCAAATAATTATCGCCTCGGGAGCGTCGGGCTAATAATCCGATTTACTTAAAAAAGGTACACACATGGAATCCATTTATGTATTTTATCTTATTTGTAACACTTGGTATGTCATTTATTTTCATAAATTGAACTTTTTTATTGGAACATCTATTCTGTACAATATTTAATGGTGCAGTTAACATTTTTCTTCTTCCAAATATGTTTTATTTTATGTAAGCACATACAGGATATATACCGACAATACCGACAATACCGACAGATGGTGATAGTAATTCTGAATTCACATCTGTGAAATTCTAGGACGCTTACCAAGCAGCATATGGCTAAACGCTGAATGTGGAGTGTTGATCTGCCAACGTCATAGACTACAGCTCGAGATTCACGCATCTTCCAATTATTACAGGAATTTACTATGAATAGGTGATCTTCACGGGACGACTCTCGTCTACCAATAATTTTAATTAATAGGTTATGACTGGCATCTTACAGGTGAGGGACCCAATTCACGCCAACCGGGGGTATTTTAGAGCTCAGAAAACGGTTATTTTTTAAATCTCCGTCAGGTATCGAACCCACGACCTTTGGCTTGCAAAGCAAACGCTTTGACCATTGAGCTATACCCACCGGCATGTAAGATCAAACATATAAATTTTTATTTTTATTTCGTTGTATTTATAAAAAATGTACATTATTAACCATTATTTTAAAAATTCAAATATTTGCAAAGAATTATTACAAAAGTGACTAATTGAATTTATTGTTGGAATGTTTCTTGAAATTCGTATGTGACAGATTTTCAAAACTAAATGTGGTGCTTTTTTTTCAAAATTATTTTATTATTCAATAGTTTAATTTTTTTCTTCTACACTATAAAGTTTATTTGCTTCGTTTTGGAAAAATCACAAATGATTTTCTTTTTTAAATAATAAATATAATGTTTTTAATTTTTTATTATATATTTTATATGAATTATTTATTTCCTCAATTCGTTATGATTCTTGAAAGTAATTTCATATTTTATTCTCAACGATGAAATCAATCGATTAAAGCAATAGAGCTATCACATTAATTCCTATACACGATGGCACAAGGTCGTCAGATGGCCTAAAAAATTAAAAATACATTTAAAACGCTGTGATTAACGTCCCTGCTTGGTATAATATGTTTTGTAGTTCTCTTTACAGGTTGGCACAATGGGTGGAGAGTTCTTCTGCTCCACTGGGCAAGGAAGCAAGGAGGACGAGACTTTGTCAGGAGTGGAGGTGAAATGGAAACTGAAAACTGAAAAGCAGAGAACAACACAGAATTATTCAGAACATTGGAAAAGTCGGCTTCATAGGTAGAAGAGATGAAATGGAAAGTAAATAGGATTGTTATAACGCGAAAAAGTGTATTTATTATTACTTAAATATACATATACTAAACATAAAATTCTTTTTTCAACGCGTCAATCCAAGCACAAAAATAACGGCAGAAGCGGGATGCGAACCGCGGACTTTGGAAACCAACTATGCCCAGGTATTCATACCGCTCGGCGAATCGCGCCATTGCTATGCCCAGACCAACCTGCGATGAAACTAGTATTTATATCATTGTTATTATCGTACGACAGATGTCGCCATAGTATATATTCAAAGTATGTATATTTTTATTATTATTCTATCAGTATTCATTTATTCACAAGCTTAATATTATTACTTTCCGGCAGTCTATTTATTTTAGTAAGTACCACTCGGGTCTCGAACCAAACTATAGACTGAATGGATGTGAAACGACTACTTATAGTTCCGACTCGGACTTTATAACCAATCATTTACCTGTGTTACTGATGGATAATTTTTACCTTCGTGATATTGTCTCAAGGAGACATTATTAATTAATTTTTTAATTTTTATTAGTCCGAGTCGGAACTATAAGTAGTCGTTTCACATCCATTCAGTCTATAGTTTGGTTCGAGACCCGAGTGGTACTTACTAAAATAAATAGACTGCCGGAAAGTAATAATATTAAGCTTGTGAATAAATGAATACTGATAGAATAATAATAAAAATATACATACTTTGAATATATACTATGGCGACATCTGTCGTACGATAATAACAATGATATAAATACTAGTTTCATCGCAGCTCGGTCTGGGCATAGCAATGGCGCGATTCGCCGAGCGGTATGAATACCTGGGCATAGTTGGTTTCCAAAGTCCGCGGTTCGCATCCCGCTTCTGCCGTTATTTTTGTGCTTGGATTGACGCGTTGAAAAAAGAATTTTATGTTTAGTATATGTATATTTAAGTAATAATAATATTGTAATATAGTCAATGATCTATAAAAGTAGATTAGAATATTGAAATAATAAAATAATATTCTAATAAAAATTAAAAAATTAATTAAGTGTATTTATTTTTTAAGGTATTTTTTATTCTTCGTACATTTCTTCTTTCTTCACTAGATGGATGTCAAAAAGATAGTCATAGCCTATTAATCGAAATTGTTGATAGATGATAGTCGTCCCGTGAACACAACATATCAGTAATAAATGGATGATGAGTGAATTTCAATATGTAACGTTGGTGGATTTATACTTCACATGCAGAGCTTAGCCATATGTAATATAGTAAGCATCATAAAATCTATAAATGAGATTTTAGCACCATTATCATTATCTGTCGGTATTCTCCTGTACGCGTTTGGCAATTACGCAAGTAATGACTCCTAACTGATATCATTTCCTTATCCATTCCAACGTATTTCGTGGTTAGCAACGTGTTACCAACGAAGGCAATTCGAGACTCGCTGTAGTATACTAATTTCGCAGCCTTAGACTGAGGTCTATTTGACATCTAACTGATGCACCTAGAATCACGGGAAGGCCTACAGCCACTCTCTAACAAGTATCTTGCTTCAGTAACGGGTCCCCATCTGGGTCTCTAAAAACAGGACGGGACTGGGAGGGTTTTCACCAAGCGAGTGTACATGTTTACATAAAAAAAACTATATGTTAGTCAAGAAGACAAGCAATAAAAGCAAACTAGTGTACAACGCACCCGAATTTTGATAAATTACTGCGGTACAAACTCTGCCTTTTAGCGTATGAGGCACTCCGTGGAACTGCACCAAGCTATTTTTACAGCTACCAAGCCATCAGAGATAAGTGCGCGTTGAGAGACACTTAGATCAGCCAGAACAAGTAGAAATACCATGCAGCTGACGAGAGGTAATCGTAGTCTTTAGCAATCGTGCTTTCAGTTTGGCGGCACCAACAGTCTGGAACTCGCTGCCTGAAAGTATAAGAAGAGAGCTAAAAACGGAGGTATTCTTTCGAAGCAGACCAAGACCCACCTTTTTCCTAGGAAGGCAAGAAACTCTTTTAGAATGTCCAGTTGGTCTTATTAAAGCTCTCAATAAATATTGATATAATAATAAGTATGCCTGTTATTTATTCGGCGAACTGCTGTTTTTTAAAACAAATCGATTACGTCTGTAAGGTGAAATTCCTTGGGCGGCCCTGGTGCGGGAGCTCGTAGGTGCTCAAGCTCGGTGTGTTAATCAAACGCCGGCTTCCTGTGGAGCCTCACAGCTTCCGCCCTTCTAAAGCTCCCGCCCGCTCCGCCCACCTGCCCCTGGCCGCCCACTGGGAGCTTTCATTACTCAGCCGCGGATAATGAACGCGAAATCAAGCTGAGATGAGTAGAAATGTGATAAAAATATTACTTCAAAAAATGAAATCCACACTGTTATAAAAATGCGGAGTTACTACAAATACACATACAAATATTTGTAATGTTAGAGGTGCTTCAACGTAATAACTTTTCTCATAGTATGTTCTTATGTATAATACTTTATTTTCCAATAATGTATTTGCACAAATATCTTAGAATAAAGTTTTCACAAGCAATGCTTTTCTTAAATGTACTATTTTTAAATATCTGGACCTCTACCCACCTCATACCCGCATCACACTAGAGGACAATTAAGTCTTCTCGATGATGCGCTCATTCAGATTAGCAACTGATAACTCCAGTGGGAGTTCCTTGTGAACAATTGTGGACACTGCAGAAAATTTCTAAACAGAAAGAACCCATAAAAGAGATTAAATTGCATTCATTATTAAATATGTTTTATTTACTCGTAGGTGAATCCTATGTTCGACATAAATGTGTTCCTAAAGACTGTGTATAATTTTCGTTTGCCTTTTTAGTTTAATAATATTTGTTTTTAGACGTATAAATTTAGGTTAAAAAGTTTTTATTTATAAATTTTCCTAAATGGTTTTCTATATATTGGTTTTTTAACATCGTAGAAAATTATTCTTTGCACCTTTTCTCAGTCTTCAAATATTAAACTAGTGCTTAAAATAAAGGAAAAAATTACATATATTTTTTAATGTTGATAAAAGTAGTTTGACGTTTGTATTATATTATTATCATAAAAAGACGGTCTTTCCACGAATTAAACCTTTTTCTTTTTATATATTCAAATATTGTAAACGGCTGAGCTACTATTGGTAGAGCTGACAAGGGACGAGACGAAGAAAATGGCGGCCAATTGAATTAAGCAGCAATTCCAGGTTACAATTAATTGGATAAGAAAGAAGGCTATTTTAAATTATTTAAAAATGTAATCAATGAATGCTCTATTGCTTTAATTTTAATATGATTTTTCGTAAATTTTAGCAACAAATATAAGACATACAGTAAAATTCAATGGAAAGTGCAAAATGGTCCCAAAAAAGCTAATTAGCGTGAAGATTTTTAGAGAGTACATCCACCGGTGTCATATCTGCTCATCTGCTATATCACAAGTCAAAGCTGGAAGGTCGGTAATGTATCAGGGCGTGAGATGAGCAGGAGGGCGGGAATCTTCAGGGAGGCAGACCAGGGAGAGTGTGAAGCAGACATTATCTAAATGAGACGTCGGACGATGATCCAGCTCGTGAGACCGGATACACACGAATATAGCACATTCATTACAAGTTATAATAGATTGGAGAAAAGTCCATGTAAATAATTAATACTAAAACCCTAGTTAATATGCACTTTATGTATGAAATAATTGCGAGTACAACCTCGTATAATACAAAACTCGGTTTTAACTTGGATTACTGCAATTAAAAGTGGTAACCATCTGATATACTATCTTCATCATCATCATCATTCTTATCAAATCCGCTCTAAAAGCATATGGTATCCACCATATACTACCACAAAGCTCTGTCAGCTGCCATACACTCACTCCATGGAAGATCTGCCGTCTTCAGCTCCGCCGAGTAAATTTTATGTATATTTCCTGGAGGCCTTTCAGTACATCGTGACCCCGGGGGCTTGAAGAAAAAGCTGCTGTAGTAAATGCTCTGTATGTGTATCAACCAGGTCCACCTACGCTTCCACATTCTTAACGGACTGATGTATTCAAATTTTCTTTACAAAAAATTCCTCACAAAGCCAAACCACCAAACATTCATAATGGAACATGTCATTATTTTTAGTATCCGTTTATTTTAATTATATAATTATGATTGCATGATTGCGTTTTAAGCCAACTACCCCACATGAAGACTCATGCGGGAGGCCTACGTTCAACAGTGGACGGACACAGGCTGATGATGATAATGATGATGATTGCATCAACATTGGGTACAAAGTTGCAATTTAATTAATTAATATTGATTGCGAGTCTATGCAAATCATAGTTTATCAACAGGTCACGAGATCAACCAATATGTACATTATTTAGTACAGCGATTGATAATTATTTCAGAGGTTCCATGGTGTAATGGTTAGCACTCTGGACTCTGAATCCAGCGATCCGAGTTCAAGTCTCGGTGGAACCTTAGTTTTTTTTAACAAATATTCAATTAATATTTTCATCAATAATCATTAAATAAATGTAAAAAATAGGCTTAGGACTTTGCAGCATTACGGACGGACTTAAAAAACAGTTTATTTTTATGTAAGCTGTAGGAGAGCACACCCGGTCAAGACCAGTGCACTCTATGACGCTCAGCCAGGAAGGTTTGACGCTGCATGCGAGAAACGTGTGTTGTGTTCGTGTTTCTGTGTGGGTTGGGGAGATTGCAAGTGTATATTTATCTGTTTCTTGAAGAGATCCAGATTGTAAGAAGGAGGAAACACAGACGCTGAAAGAGCATTCCATAGATTACCGGTGGCATTAAGGAAGGAGCTTTGGAAACTGCCAGTTCTTCGTCGACATATATTAACCTTTATGGATGTTCGGCAAGTGTAAGACGAGTTTGTCGGTTGTGAGTGGGTGCAGGAAGTTCCTAAGAGCAGCGACTGTGGTAATAACGGTAGAAAAGACTAAGAGAACCAATCTTACGCCTGTGTTCCATTGATTGCAGGTTAGACGTAAGAGTGTCATTGTTTATCAAACGAATTGCTCTTCTTTGAACTGAGTCAATTAAGTTTACAGGTATTTTGGGGCTCCAATCCAAAGGTGACTGTCGTATTCAAGGATAAGTCGGATTTTTCCTTTATATAGAAGAAAAGGTTGTATATCGTTGAAATACCAACGTGATCTATATAATACAATTTGTACCTAGTTTTTTGCAAGCGAGACCGGCTTTATACTTAATTGACTCGTAATATTTGACATTATTCGAGAAAAATGGCCATATGAGTTAAATAAAATCAAATTCGTGAATAAAACTAAGATCCTTGGATTATTTAATAATCTAAATCGCCAGCAGAGACTTCTTTCAGCTGCCAAAAACATTTTTCAACCCCAAATCAACTCCATACACTAAAGCTGATGTTTTCATGAATACTAAAAACAAGGTAAATAAATAAATATTTACAATGGATATCAAAGTAAATGCTGAAAACATTGAAAAATCTATAATTTGAGCCCGATTGATAAATGAGACACTTTATAACAGTAATGAAATAATATTTAGTTTCAATTCAAGGTTTTGCTATAGAGTGAAGGCATAATAATATATAAAACAAATATTTAGTAGCGCAATAATTTAAAAAATATCTAGTATTCGATTGCGTAACTACGAGTACTCGTATATTTTTATATCCTGATTTATGACCTTACATCTAGGTAAAAAATAAACTATTATCTTTGTGGTGATTGCGAAAAAACATGTCAAATAACAAGTATTTCTAAGTAATAAAACCACAGCACAACTATTAAATGTTTATATTAGTTAATTTTTAAAGTATTTGTTTGGCGTTATAAAAACATGGGTCTTCTAAATGTTGCCGCCGATGTTCCTTCCTCGTTGTTTGAAAAGAAGAAATGCCCAATATAATGTAATAAATAATAAATATGCTTTTACAATCGGTTTGTTTTGGTTGAAGAAATTTCTCCTTTCAATTCGGCCCGGCCACAAAAGGAACCGATCCTCGGTCTGTTCCTGGCTGTTGTTCCGCGCTGTCGGTACGGCTATAAAGAATTAGAAAAAAGCTCACAGAGGGAAGCTTTCCAAAGCCGCCGACGTTTACCTTATAAAGTATAAATATTTTCTCTATCCGTGCGATTTTATGCCGGTCATATACTTCGTTTTACGCTTTTTGTAGACGGCATACACACATGCGTTGGCGGCTGTAAAACAGGGCATTAAAACTTCAGACGACTCAATAACCGAAAACTAGCATTCTCGCTTTAGTTTATCATCAAAACGTTAAATATTACGTTTTTTTTTCTTAAATATTTTCAGCCGTTTTAAGATATTGTTCTTTCTACTTAGTTTCAGCATATGGTCGTCACAAATAGCTGACATAGTGTGATCAGTCATGATTTTCGCATCGTTTCATCTCAGCTAAGCATCCCGAAGATCCGCTAAGGACATTCTATTGTACATACGTCTATATACTATACCGGTGGGTATAGCTCAATGGTCAAAGCGTTTGAGTTGCAAGCCATATGTCATGGGTTCGATCCCCGACGGAGATTAAAAAAAAAGGTTTTTTAATCGATTTCTGAGCTCAAAAATACCCCGGTTGGTGTGAATTTTATCCCGATTGTGCTTACATAAAAAAAGTATGTTTTTAGATTATTTTAATATTGAAATAAATATAAGTTTATTCAATAGTGGAGACAGAAGTAGAGATTTGTAGCTTTCAAAAAGATTCAACGGATCTAAAATCTACATAATTGTATATATTTTAAACATTGGAATGGACCCGCTATTAGTGCTTTTTTGCATACATTTTTATACGAACACATACAGCGTAATATTGACAGATAGTGATGAATAAAACTCATTTGTGGATTATATGCTGCTTCATACTTAAATTATATGGAGCGTTGAATCGTCAATATCATTAGATTAAAAAGCTCGGCATTATCATTGCCTATTTTGTTTGGGATTCATGCGATGATTTTAGTCTGCCATTGATTACAGTTTGCATTCACTAAGAAAAATGAAGATTTTTGCTCTGCAATCAATAACACTACCAGATGTGGCGATTATAATGATGTTTTGGTGAAAATATCTTAGAAAGTTAATAAAAATAAAAAAAAACGTGTATTCCGATTACACAATATGTGTGTAATCACCAGGCCGAACGTTAAATGCGGGTCACACAACATGTGTGTGATCGTTCCGCCAACGCTTAGTGGCCGACAATAGCTTGTCATTTTAAACGTTAGTGGCCGATCACACAACATATGTGTTGTTTTTACTTTCGACCATAATTCAAAGATTTCAAACCTTTTCAGTGAGTGTCATATTTAATTTTATTTGAACACATGACGATAGATTTAGCAGTTCTTTAAAAAAACAGTCGGCCTCCAGCGTAAGTTTAATCGCGTAACGCGCGGACTGGATAGTGTTAAAGTAAGTTCTATTTGCAGCCCCTGAATTTTAAAGAATGCGTTTTGTTTATACGCGTATTGCCCCAATATACTTTTATGACATTTTACAGCTTCTTTCTCCTTTCACGAACAGTTGGTAGCTCTGACAAAACCACCCAAAGGCACCGCAGCCGCCACCCCAAAACGACCCTTATTTAATTTTTCCCTGGCGACCGAAACTGTTCGGCGAGAAAAATGACTTATTTCTCGACTGTTTGTTTCTTTGCTTTGGTTTTATGGTATCGTTCAATTTCGGTTTGACTACCGAATTCTAAACTGGGAGCCCTTCTAGTCGAGTGGACACAAAAGAGTCGGTCAAAGGCGTTTTGTTTGTAAAGGTCAGTAGATATTTGCGAACCGACTATAACCTATACCCCAGACCGATTTTATAACACTTTGTTTATTTAACTAACTTGCTCTTCGTGGCGATAGTTGTTTTTTTTATCTTAACACATCCAGGAGAATAGTAATTCTAAAGTCTCATCTGTGGAATTCTATAACGCTTACCCATGATGCATATGACTAAGCGCTGCATGTGGAGTGTTGATACGCCAACGTCATAGACTACAGCCCGAGATTCACACATCATCCGTATCAATACACAAATTTACTATGAATAAGTGGTCTTCACGGGACGACTTTCGTCTATTACCAATTTCGATTAATAGGTTATGACTGGCATTTTACGGTTGAGGGATCAAATTCACACCAACCGCCGGTATTTTAGAGCTCATTGACTGACAGATTGAAGATAAAAAAATGTATATATAATTTTTCGGTCCATATCAGTTCCTCAGTTACATTGACGTACTTACTTGAATGATTTTTATGTATATACTTTCATTTTTTAATATATTTTTAACAGGTTTAAAAAAAACTGTTTGTAATTATTTAACTATGCAGCGGTCAGTCTTCATGGCTACGCGTTATAGAAGACAATCGTTTCGACTGATCGTGCTCTCCTGCATACAAATGCATACAAAAAATATTGCTATATGAACGATACACTCAGATCAGCCAGAGCAAATAGAAGCACCCTGCAGCTGATGGGAGGTAGTCTTAGCACGGTCTTTGGCAATCTTGCTTTCAGCTACGCGGCACCGATGGCTACCGGTAAGCATAAGAGAGCTCAAAGTGGAGGCATCATTTAGAAGTAGACTCAAGACCCACTTTTTACTCAGAGAGGCAAAGAATCACTTTTGGAATAACCATTTGGTCATAAAAAATCGCTATACAAATACTGATTTGATAATAATAATAACGATACAAGACTTCAAGATGTTGCTCCCTTATGTGGAGCATACGGCATTCACGAACAACCGCTACAAAGCTCTGTCAGCCGTATTAGTCAGCTCCATCTCCAGTAGATTCTGTGTATAGTCCCCGACAGCCTCCCGCGACGAAGGTGGTTTGAAGAAAAGGCATCATAAAGGAATGAAAAGGGCAAGGAATAGCTCTACTTCTTTGTAGTATAAATCCGGTGGATTGGTTTGCAGCAACAAAATCTTTCATCTCGATCTCCCTCTTCTAGATCCTCTACAATCCTTTTTACCTCAGCATAAGAGCTATAACTCATGTCCTCGAACACTTGCTGCAAATAGCACTACATACCTTCCTAAATAAAATGTAAACGACGGAGCTTTGTGTTCATAAATGACTAGGGACTAAGTAATGATTGTATATATTATATAGTTTTGTAAAAGCTCGCACTGTCAGGAACTATACGTAGAATGTGCTTGGCGGAGCTGCGCGAGGCAGAACTGACATGGGATGAGGCGAAGACTATGGCGACTAAAAGAGTTTTTTGTCGCCAGAATATTAATGCCATATGCTCCAGTTAGGGAAGCAGACATGGTAATGATGATGACGCATACTACAACTACGGAAAGTTGTCGAAAAAAAAAAAAAAATTAAGAAGAATATCATGAATAATGTTTAAAATTGATTATTCCTGAAAAAGCATTAAAAAATCGTAATTTTTGCGTGTCGCATTGAACGCACTTATCACACTTTATTAAATCAACTACACGTCTACTACGTCGGACGTCCGCCGACTGACTGCCCCCGCCCCAACCCTAGCGTACTGCGGCCGGTGGTGGGGGTAAACCGAAACCGCGTACGCCATTGGCCAAACCCCAAACTGACTCTTTCCGCACCCACACCACTTGCGCCGTCTCCCTCACACCAAAGAAAATCGCAATTCCCTTCGTATCATTTTCTCTCTTTCTGTCGCTCATTTTAGTGTTTTTTTTTTGCTTTTACGAGCGTGGCACAAACTCGCCTCTGTGACGATCGCGTGACTGTGTGATGTTAAGCCATTCGCCCACATTTATTTTTTATTTTATTTTATTATGTTCTTTTTAGTAACCGCATTTAGAACTTCCTAAAACAACGCAAGTTGCATTTTCAATTGGCATCTGGAGCTTTGAGACTATTTTATAATTATTATGTTTTTTTTTATATATTACAGCTCACGTATGTAATTTTAAACTGCTATCCTGGAGAAAATGTGGAATAAATATTAACGGAGAGTACATTTCTCACCTCCGATTTGCAGATGACATAGTGCTAATAGCCGAATCACCTAACAAGCTCCAAGACATGCTCTACGACCTCAATGAAGCGTCGAACAAAATTGGTCTGAAAATGAACATGGATAAAACAAAAGCCATGATTAATAGTCATATTTCACAGACCTTTGATCCTATTTCCATTGGAGGAACAGAAATAGAGGTTGTAAACGACTATACCTATCTGGGACAAGTAATACAACTAGGGCGAAATAACTTCTCAAAAGAAATCGACAGGCGCATACAACTGGGATGGGCAGCATTTGGAAAACTAAAGTACATTTTTAAAGCGAAAATTCCGCAATGCATTAAAACTAAGGCGCTTAACCAATGCGTCCTCCCTGTATTAACTTATGGCGCAGAGACGTGGAATCTGACAGCAAGTCTTACCCATAAAATAAAAGTCACCCAGCGTGCTATGGAGAGATCCATGCTCGGAGTGTCGCTAAAAGATAGAATCCGAAACGAGGAAATACGCAGAAGAACTCAAGTAGTGGATGCTACCCAACGAATAGGCACACTCAAGTGGCAATGGGCAGGACATATCTGTCGAAGAGACGACGTTCGATGGGGAAGAAAAGTATTGGAATGGCGCCCAAGAACTGGCAAACGAAGCATTGGCCGACCCCCTGCAAGATGGACTGACGACATAAGAAGAATAGCGGGAGTGACCTGGATGCGGAAGGCGGAGGATCGAAGAGGATGGAGACTCATGCGGGAGGCCTACGTTCAACAGTAGACGGACACAGGCTGATGATGATGTAATCTGTTTTTCACATGAAAATGGGGGTTTTGTCATCATCATTATGTCCGAGAGTTTGTATACCTTGGAAGTACGATCACCTGGGATGGCAGAACAAAAAGATAAGTCAACAGTCGCATACATCAAGCAAGGCTAGCTTTCAATAAAAAAGCAAAAATTCTTCAGTCAACGAATATTACTTTAAGGCTCCGCAAGAAACTTGCCAAAACACTTGCTTGGAGCATCTTAATGCTCGGCTGTGAGACATGGTGCTTATCTGAAAGTGATAAAAAAAGACTAGAGGCCTTTGAAATGTGGTCGTACAGAAGAATTCTCGGAATTTCCTGGAGAGACCACGTCACGAACAATTAGGTTCTCAGGATAATCAAGGAAGATAGGCACCTAAAAAGAACCATCTTAGAGAGGCGAGCCCGATGAATCGGTATCATGCGTCACGATGGTCTTCTTCATGATATTGTGGAGGGGATGGTTGAGAGTAGAAACTGTAGAGTGTGCCCTAGACGGGAGTATTTGTAGCAAGCATTCGAGGACATGAATTGTAGCGCTTATGCTAACCTGAAAAGGGTTGCGGAGGACCGAGAGGAATGAAGATCGAGATGCAAGATTCTGTTGCTGCAAACCAATCCACCGGATTGATACTACGAAGAAGAATTATGTCCGCTATCCTAACTGGACCATATGGTCGTTAAAACCATACTGCCGCCATGAAACTATACCAGTCACCATAGTCCTCGCCTTATTCCATGTCAGCTCTTCTTCCCATATCAGTTCCATATCTGGAATATATGATCACCACAAATCACTGTCATTCTTTCAGCTAACACTGTCCATTCCTCGTTCTTAGACATATCTATACTTGTAGGTCCACTTGAGAACATATATGGTTTCCGAAAATCTCTAAAGCATGGAGACCGGGTACTTGAAGAGGTGTGGCTGTAGTATCCGAGGCATATTTTTGAGTGATTTGTTAAGCGGAATTTTTAAGGAAGTAAGATTATTAACCCAACGCTCTTGAAGCTTGGACCATTTTGTCCTAAGGGGCGGCTCAACCTTACAATTTCATCAATACAATATCCTCGATATAAAAAAATATAAGATTTTTCATAAATCTCATACATATTCAACGGATTGTATTAAAATTTGACATTAACATTGAATGGGCTCTTCTTCGTAGTAGAATCAATCCGGTGGATTGGTTTGCAGCAACAAAATCTTGCATCTCGATCTCCACTCTTCTCGATCCTCTGCAATCCTCTTAAGCTCAGCATAAGAGGTACAACTCATGTCCTCGAACACTTGCTGCAAATACTCCCGTCTAGGGCGCCCTCTACAGTTTCCACCCTCAACCATCCCTTCCACAATGTCGTGAAAAAGACCATCGTGGTGCATGATGTGACCGATCCATCAGGCTCGCCTCTTTGACATTGTTCTTAATAGGCTCTATAAGAATATTATTTTTTGTCTCTGTATAGTCTAGCTTTGTGTGTACTTTACTGAGTACCAAACGCTACTATTTTGTTCCGCACATAGTTATATAATCAATAAATAATGGTAAAAAGTATTATTTTTACATTGCGATTGAATTATAGTTCATTGTGTCACAATGTGAGAACGGCCTAAGGCGCTCGAAAACTTTTCTCGGCACCACACTTTGGCACCAAGACTCTTTTAATAAATATGCGAGCTCTATCGGAAATGAACACCTGAAATTAAAAATGACACAAGCGCCAAAAACGCATCTTTATCATTATTAGTTTATATGTCCCAATATGAGTTATTAACCTCTCCTCCCCGGTGATGTCCATCGACTACACATTGCTTGTAATAACTTAAATATCTCTGTAAATATAATACACACAGGGTTCAGATTTTAGGTATTCCTCCTTAATACATTTACGTATTGAAAAAAATAATATTTATAATAATAGGCACTCATCGGGAGCAGGAAATATTTTTCTAAAATCCGGAATAAATTCACCACTACAATCAAGACGCGTCAACTGTCATGTATTCATTCGACCTGTCGGGAGTCATACAAAAGCGTGTGCAAAAATAAAATAAAAAAATATCCAGATACGTCGGCATCTATACTCCTGACTCTCGCTGACGTACTAATATGAGTGAGCGAGACGGGAAACCTCAGTTGGTCGGCTAGTTCGAAATGATATCGATGCGCGTCGGCTCATCGATATGTCGACAGGCTAAGTAGTGTTAGTAGCTCTCGGAAGTTCACCCGCCAAGGTGCGTCTGGCCGTTTGAGGTCTTCGTCTGATGTTTTTCATGTTTTTAGCTATTAAATGTCGATTATTACTGCTTATTGACATCAACTATTATAAAATTAAGCGATATCTTTGAGTATTTTAATTTTTTCGAATTTCTACTCATTTTATTCACTTTAAATCAAAATGTGTAACGAGTACACACCATCGGAACGCGCGGAAGTTTTTAACATAGTAAGGCGAGGGTTAATGCTTAAAATATAAAATACGAAAAAATAAAAAAATCAATGGTTCTTACGCCCTTTGTAATTTCAATGTTCATACGACATATTTACATTTGTCTATATGCGACTGATTTATGTTTTGTAGCTCACCTGTAAATAATGAAGATTTCTTTTTTATCTTCTCATATGAAATATACTTGTACAGGGTCCGCAATCTAACGTTTTTTTTTAACTAGTGCTTATTTCGTGAATGGTAACACTTAGCTCATGTCTGATATGACAGATAATTAGTTTTATCCTTCCGCTGAACGAATATGGTTGTGTATACGCTTGAACAACGCTGGGAAATATTGCGACACTTCTTTGAAAATCAGGCTATTTTTCTTCGAAAATGAGCAAGGAGTGGCCGTTACAGTCAATGGCGATCGTTATCAGGCCATTTTTGTTCACAAAAATTGAAGAAGAGGATATTGGCAACATTTGGTTTCAACAGGACGGCGCTACGTGCCACACAGCCGAAGCTACACTCGATGTTTTGCGCCCCATTTTCAAAAAAAAAAAGTTATTTGGCGGACCCCGTTATTATAAAATATGTAACCGTGTAAGTATTTTAGCTTTTTCGTCAGCTTATAAATACACTGCTTTGATATTAACTATTTTAAAAAACAATTATGAAATATACAGCTATACTGTACTCGTATTTTACCTTATTTGATAAATGTGCAATAAATATCAAATACATACAAGGAAAATTATTAAAAAAGCACATGGGTTTCTTTAAAATGTCTACTGTTAAGTATGTTAACTAGGTTTTAGTTTTTGCTCATGTAAAAAATATATATATCTTAGTGTCTTAGGGAATTTCGTTTAATATTAACCAACAAAATAATGTATCTTAACCTCTCCTCCCCGATGATGTCTATCGACTACACATTGCTTGTAATAACTTAAATATCTCTGTAAATATAATACACACAGGGTTCATATTTTAGGTATTCCTCCTTAATACATTTACGTATTGAAAAAAAATATATATTTATAATAATAGGCACTCATCGGGAGCAGGAAATATTTTTCTAAAATCCGGAATAAATTCACCACTACACTCAAGACGCGTCAACTGTCATGAATCATTGCACCTGCCGGAATCGTGTGCGAAAATAAAATTAAAAAATATCCAGAGGAGGCGGCATCTATACTCCTCACTCTCGCTGACGTACTAATATGAGTGAGCGAGACGGGAAACCTCAGTGGGTCGCCTAGTTCGAAATGATATCGGCTCATCCATATGTAGACAGGCCAAGTCATGTTAGTATCTCTCGGAAGTTCAAGCGCGAAGGTGCGTCTGGCTGTTTGGGGTCTTCGTCTGATGTTTTTCATGTTTTTAGCTATTAAATGTCAATTATTACTGCTTATTGACATCAACTATTGTAAAATTAAGCGATATCTTTGAATATTTTCATTTTTTCGAATTTCTACTCATTTTATTCACTTTAAATCAGAATGTGTAATGAGTTGACACCATCGGAACGCGCGGAAGTTTTTATCATCGTAAGGCGAGGGTTAAGTAAAAGATTGTCTGTAAGCTTAACATTTATTCCTCTATTTATAATTTTATGTACATGCATCTCAAGTTTAAATAAAGGTGTATAAAACAAAATAAACAAAAAATTAAAAAACACATTTTATATGTATTTTAAATCAAGGTTTTGATGTCATGTTTACTATAACCTTTATGTAATTTATAGCTGTTTGTAGTTACTGATGATTCAACATGGCCTATGTAAAAAAAACTTCTTGCGTATAGTTGAATAAATCTTTTTACAGGTAGTAAGTTCCTTAGTATATAATAAAGGTGAGGGATCATCTCACTCACAATATACATATAAATATATATATATACACTATTAAAAATAAATAGTTTTCTCTTGAAACTTGTTTATTACTTAATAGCTATAAGGCTTAAAATTCGCGGAAATTTAAGCCTTATAGCTATTAAGATTTAATTTAAGAACCTTACGACTTACAAGACGGTATCACGACCTATCGTTCACAGACAATTCGTTCAAAGACTCATCGGTAAAGATGTAGGGCGCACTGGACGTCTTGTACACGGGACATTTGGCGCGCGGGACAACTGGTGCACTGGCTGTCTCGCTATCTTAATCAAACCTATCTTGCTTTAAGAGCAAGAAAGGCTTGGTTAAGATAGTGACCTTAAGCTACGTTAAGATAATAACCTCCACCTACTATTATTTTATTGTCGTCTTACTGGAAATTATTTCAAATTATATTATTGCATCTTCCATTAATAAAGGTGTGATTGTATATATTTTTAAAAGTGATTAGTTATTTGTCAATAATCATAATTAAATTCAATTTTGATCATTTATACAATATATATATATATATATAATTTATAATTTTTCGACAGTAATTTTAAACCACGTCATTCACAATTCTAATTACAATTATACACAAATTACAATATTCTTGACCATTTAACATACATTCTGTAATCGAAAATAAATTAATACTGTTAAATAAATAAATTATATCTAGGTACTTTTGCAACGAATAAGTGACTAATTGTTAATATTATGTGAAATATAATACACTATAAGGCTTCCTTTAAATAACCGCATAAATTGTATATTTTTAATAAACCGAAGGCATTATTTGAAAGCTGAACATTTCGTAAAATTTGTCTTTAAATAAGTACAAAAAAAAAAAACATAGAACAAATATGTGATATCTTATTATAGATTATTTGATATGTTTATGTCATTTCTATTGTGGACATCGTCTGCCAGATGTCTCGCCATCTTATTTCGGGGTTATCTAGAAGCGCTAACTAAGTAAGTTAATCTACTATTTTCTTATTGACGTGTTTGTTATAGTCTTTTTTGATCACGTTATTTTCCGTAATGCTTATATGTGGTTCAAATTTAATATATCTAATCAAGAAGACTGGTATGGATCCTGTATCTTTCAACGTTTGTTCTCTTCCAAAAGCAAGCTCCATCAACATCCTTGAAGTATAAATCTCGAATAATTTCAAATATTATGAGTCGATTAAGTATAAAGCCGGTCTCGCTTCCAAAAAATAGGAGTATTATATAGATCATGTCGGTATTTTAACGATAAACAACTTCTTCTTCTATATAAAGGAAAAATCCGACCTATTCTGGAATACGGCAGTCACCTTTGGATTGGAGACCCAAAATACCTTCTAAACTTAATTGACTCACTGTTCAAAGAAGAGCAATTCGTTTGATAAACAATGACACTCTTACGTCAAACCTGCAATCAATGGAACAAAGGCGTAAGATTGTTTCACTTAGTCTTTTCTACCGTTATTACTACGGTCGCTGCTCCACTGCTACCACTCGTCTTACACTTGCCGAACATCCATACACGGTTAATGTGTGTCGACCAAGAACTGGCAGTTTCCAAAGTCCCTTCTTTAATGCCACCGGTAAGCTTTGCAATGCTCTTCCAGCGTCTGTGTTTTCTCCTTCCTACAATCAGGATCTCATAAAGAAACACATAAATATACACTTGCAATCTCCCCGACCCACACACAAACACAACACACGTTTCCTGCATGCAGCGTCCAGCCTCCCTGGCTGAGCGTCATAGAGTGCACTGGTCATGACCAGCTGTGGTCTCCTGCATGCGATTACATAAAAAAATATCAGTGTGTTTTCTGGTTATTAATCGGAGTTGCATATAAATAATATTTAATACAACATACAATTGTAGATAATTTTTTTCCAGAAAGTAATAATCATTGGAATTTTTCTATAGTTAAACATATTATTATAATCCTTTCAACGAATCCGATATCCTCTTACAAAATTATGTTAATGGTATTTTTTTCCTTGAATTTGGCTAAAAGTATGTAAAAAAAAACAACCATTTATTTCCATTACACGTCACGTTTTTGGAAATATAGCTTTTGGGTTGAGCTGTGTGTAGCGAAAGTTTTTTCTTGACTAATATTAACAAAACGTTGATTTTTATATATCTTCTATAAATTTAAATATTCTTTCCCAGTATTACGTCTTATAAAAATATGATTATGTATATTTATAAAATAAAATTCCTAAAAAAAAGAATGGTAACAGTTTTTTTAAGGAATTTATTGAAATTAAATCAAAAGATAGCCATTTATATAGGTTTAATTTTTTTTAAATTCCAAAAATTCGTTTTTTTTATAAAAATATTATTCTTCAATTTAATTCAAGTGTCAAATGTTTTGATTGTGACACTTATGGCAGAATGGTTCCGATGACTTTATATTTGTTTTATTGAATATTATTAGGTACATTATTCTTTATAAACCCAATGATTACATAAATTTCTTAATATCCTTGAATATAATTAATGTCAACATTTTGAACATATTCTAAAATAAAATTAAGACTTTAGAGTTACTTTAGAGAGCATTAAAGTCACAATATTATCAAATAAACACGTTTTTAGTAAAACAATAACTGAAAATATTTGGATATTTTTTTTACAAGAAAATTGCAAAATGTTACTGACCACTGAAGACTTAAAAATAAGAATTATTTTAACTAATGGGTTTAAAAATTCATGTAATTACTTTAGAAATATCATTATAACTCAGTGCCTACATTATTATTATATAATCCCATGAAAGAATGGGAAGTTTGACATTTGCATGTATTTCGGACTTTCCTAAATGTATATTATGTATCTGATAAACCACAGCTTAAACAAGAATGACATTAACATTTAAATGTTATTCTAGCAATTGAATTTTATTACCTGCAACTATTAGCAGGTAGTTCGGTACCTTCTAAACAATTTGTTAGTTTTACGTTCGCGGTTTTGAAAATTTAAAAACTTTTATGTAGCATTATTATATAATTAATTATATGATACTTATGAATCAGCATGAGTAATTAATTAGGTAATAAGCACTTACGATATAATTGATTTAGTATATTTATAGAACAAATACTAATTTCACATCGCCTTCTTAACCCTTTCATTACGGCTCGGTGCAATACAAATATTACTGTCAATTATAAAATTAGTATCTGAAGCATAAATGTACTTATATGGTCTATTTTCATATTTCACATAGGTTTATGCATCCTTTAGCTCAGTGCTCCGCAACCGGTGTGCCGCGGCACACTGGTGTGCCGTAAGCCGATACAGGTGTGCCGCGATCAAATAAGGCAATATTATAAATAAATAATTTTACAACGGTCCTCAAGCTCCCAGCGCCTATCGCCTATTTATGTAGACATACAACGAGGAACTTGCTTTATTAAGTTCTAAATGAAATTTTAAAAAAGGGAAATTGATCAAATTAATATCTATTTTTGGCTTTTGGTGTGCCGCGGTATTCAAGGTAAGAACTTTGGTGTGCCGTAGATGAGAAAAGGTTGCGGCGCTCTGCTTTACCTATCAGATGATGCATAAAAAGCTATTCTAAGAAAGTATCAAAACGATATATCACGGCTACCGATGTCAACGGTAGGGGAATCTTACACGGCATATATCGGGTGCCGATGCGAACAACTAAAATTCTGTGCAACGAGCGAGTTTGATTATTGTAATGAAGAGGATTTAATGGACTTGGGATATAGTTATCGTTCGTTCGTTTACTCTAAATAAGTTTGATTGATAAAACTAAATTTACTTATAAGTTGAATTTTGTTCAGTTTGTAGATGTTTATGTATTTTTCAATTCTATATTTAATTAAGTTTTCTTATGGAAATAACGCGATCTCTTCAGAACTATTTTTATTTGATTTAAAGTTCCTTCAAGAATTTCATGAAATATGTATTCTTTTGACGCAGTGATAATCACGGATCGTGGCTGTGAATGATAGAGATGAATTTTTATTGGTGATACATTGGACCACGATACTCAGCAGTGAGTTCAGCGATGAAGAAGTAGAAGACATCTTCTAAGACACGAAATATTCTAACCGTTTTATATTATCATGAATTATAGCATCATACATATTTTTGAATTCATATTGTAGATTTTTTTTTTATTAAAATTTTCCTATTTGTATTTCGTACACTGTTATAAGATTCATATTTTATAAGATAATTTCTGATTTATATTTCTCTCCAATAAATATATATTTATAAAGGTATATCAGAAATATTTTCAATCAATTGGATGACCTCGCAAAGTCTTCATTTTTGCTGAAACATTCGGTAAAGAGCTCGCGCTAAAAAATAATATGCAAAGTTGATAATTCACAGTTCAGATATTTGACGGGGACCCCGCACCATACTTTCCATAGCCGCAAGCGGTTTCCCCTCCCCTCAGTACAAAGGCCATCCCTCTCGCTCCTCCGAACCAAAAACTCTCTGCACCATACTACACACCACACTGCACCTCCGATACATTGCGATTCCCGGCCGAGGATTCAAAAAAATCCTCCCGTCCCCCTCCCTCCCGCGGGCGCGCCGATCCCTTTCGCACGTCGGATTTTTTTTAAAGCCACACGAAGAATCCCACCCGTCTCGCTCCGACTCGCTTGTTTCTATACGGAGCGAGGCGTCTCGCATCTCGGTCTGGCGCGCCGGTTTTTACGAGACGCCTTCACCGCAGAGGGAGTGGGGGTAACTCCACACACACAAAATATTGACCATCGGAAAAAGTTCTGTCACAGTCATCAGTCGAAATTGGGGCTCGAAGGAGAGCGCATGCCTTGCGAGACGATCGCTCAAACTTCGACGAAGTTTTTCAGTTTGCGGGGTTTTCTTATTTACTTTCGGCGGAGGGTCGCGCGCATGCTTGGGGAGGTTTCTCCGAGAGGCCGCAAACTTTGCGAACTTTGATTCGAGAGTTTCTTCGTTTCCGAGCCGAGCATTCGGCCGGCCGCTCGTGAACGATCGGAGCGATGAAAGACGACGACGCGGGAGAGCGCAGATTCAAAAAGTGAACTTCCGAAACAAAACAATAAACATTAGTGTAACTACATTAAAAACAGAAATATTTTATATTAATACTTTGTGAACTCTTTCATGTGATGTTGAATTTTGTAGTCAGTGCGTGACAGTTTTTTTTGGCCAATGCATCTTCCAGCAGGACCACGGCGAGGGCCAACCAACGCCATGGCCGACATGTATGCGCACGTACACGAGTACTACCAGCAAAGTCATGGCGAGCTGGTACCTACAGGATCACCTGCTGTCTTGTGTTCAGCACTTCCAAACCACTGGCGATCCAACAAGTCGTTGCCATTGGCCTTCAAAGTGGTCGCTTTGGACGACGTCTCAGATGGCACTCTGGTCACTATTAAGGCTGGTAACGACGAGAACTCGATGGCCGAGCTTCGCAACTGCACGGCTGTGATGAAGAACCAGGTGGCTAAGTTCAACGATCTGCGGTTCGTGGGCAGGAGCGGCCGCGGGAAGTCATTCTCGCTGACCATCACCATCAGCAGCTTTCCTCATCAGGTGGCCACGTACACCAAGGCTATCAAGGTCACCGTGGATGGACCAAGGGAACCTAGGACCAAACAAAGTGAGTTCGTCTATGATTCGTTCAAACTTATATATTTCTCAATGGTCAGTATATATGTAGTTGCTTAGCTAAAGTATTTATTGATTATTTTAATGAAATTCGAATGCACTCTCAACAAGTGTTCCCATTATAGATAAATAACTAATTTCGATACTTTAAAAAACGTTTTTTTGCTGCGCTTCAAACTTTAATTAAATATTTTATTAACAGAGTAAACTAAGAAAATATATGCTGAATGTCAGATCCTTTATTCTTTGGGGTAAATAACAAATTAAAGCCAATTCAGCATTCTTTTTTACTTTTACGGTTATTTTATGAAAATTTGAAAATAATTATAAATGTCAACATTTTCAGTTTTTCACGTAATTCAGCGTGATATACTTATTGCTCACTTTTGAAATATATTTATGAACAATGTACTTAAGATAATTCTAGAACAAAAAGTACATATTTTGTAAATTGAGTAGTATATAGCATTCATTGAGATTCATTAAGTTTATTTGAAGTAGATTGACTTCACTTTATTATTACGTATGATCTTTCTGCCAAGTTGAAAGCAAATTATGTTTTATTTATACGCAATAAATTTTCAGCCGCAAACCAATCACTGTCACCTCACATACAAATCATTTTACCTACACGTTTGAAAATAAAATATGCGTTTACAAAAATAAACATTTTTAAGTAATCTCTTTCTCGATAAGTTCAGTTCGGTGACATCTCAGGAATGCCTGTACGACAAAAATACTCGAGATCTCTTTAAGCCTCTTAATTCTCTCATTTCTCGTTTCCACATCGGCCGCTTAAGCCAGATTTATAGTCTCCTGACTCCCGCGCAGCTGACGAACCAGAAGTGTTCCTGGATGAAGACCAGAGGTGGAAATTTAGGAAGGGGATAGAACTGAGGATCGGAGGATAACCCAACACGATCGTAATCCCGTTGATGAATTCCTTTACTTGTAATACACTCTTTTCTTATGGGTGAATATTTCCTTCATGTGTTCCACTAATTAAGAGTCTTAAATGATATTAATTGATTGTTTAATAACAACGGCATTGCAATGCTTAAGTGTTCAGGATTTATTTGTCTTTATTCTGAAACGGGTTATAAATTCAGCTTGGTATTTTATCCATCAACGAGTGTAAATTATGATGAAATAACGATTAAAAAATATATGTTACGTGTATGTACTAGATTTACCTTTTTTCTTTTCTATTTTAGTTGTTTTAATATTTATGCTGTATCCACTAAGTTTACTTAATACTTCATGTAAACAAATTTTCATTCATGGATTTCCGAGGAAATAAGTAAATAAGTTGACGACTTTAATGATTATTCAATAAATGAACACAAATATATCAATAAATAATAATGTATTTGTAAAAAATCATCTAATTTAATAATACTTAATCCAGCACTTAGCACTGCTGTTTTTAAAAAGCACTTCTTCTATATGTGGCCCTTAGCTGAAGTATATAGTCGCCAATATTAGCCGCCTTTGAGATCTGTCAGCTTTCTTTAATCAGCATGGTATCAAGTCAAACCCGCATTTAAAAATCCTTGAGTAGATTGTAGAATAGTCATTAAACAGCGATAGTTCCCAAGATGACGACAGTTCGGGCATTGAAGAATAAAAAGCTGTTTCTATGTTATATTTGGCCTTTAATAATCAGATTAATAAAAACACTTTCTGTCAACACACCATTGCAAAAGATGATTACATTATTACTTGGTGTAATCAACAATACTGGGCATGAAAATGTGTGTAGGAATGTTTGTGTTTGCTTTTCTCGTTGAAAGAGAGAACGATGGTCCATTATTCAGCAGCCGAGAGATACATCTCTGACCACTAATTTAGAAAAAGTACAACCCGTGCCGTGGCGGTCCATTTTGCTTACCAGACTCACTATTGAGAGGCGGCGATCCGCCTCTCATTAGCGAGAGTGTGGCCTCACCAGACTTTGTACGCTGTGGCACAGCGCCGGACACACAAACCGAAGGACTTCAGTCAAATTCGTCATTCATTCGAATCCTAAAAATATTTTCTTTTATTAGATCGATGAGTGAGACTTCAGAATTCAAAGTTTTAAGGTTTATCACTCCGATTTCTATAAAAGTTAACATTTTTTTATTTATTGATATTTTGGCTTTTGGGCTTAGCCGAGTGTGGCAAATTACTAATTTACTGCAACATAAAAGACATTCGCCGGAGGTCATAGCTCAATGGTAAGGCGTTTGCTTTGCAAGCCAAAGGTCGTGGGTTCGATCCCCGATGGAGATTAAAAAAAATGGATTTGTAATCGATTTCTGAGCTCTAAAATACCCCGGTTGGTGTGAATTTGATCCATCACCCGTAAAATGTCAGTCTTAGCCTATCAATTAAAACTGGTGGTAGACGAAAGTCGTCCCGTGAAGACCACCCATTCATAGTAGATTCCTGTAATAATAAAGGATGATGCGTGAATCTCGGGCTGTAGTCTATGACGTTGGCGGATCAACACTCCACATGCAGCGTTTAGCCATATACACCATGGTAAGCGTCATAGAATCTCGGTATTCTCCTGTATAGTGCTTACATAATAAAAAAATAAAAATAAAACAACACCGAAAGGTTGAGTGACAACATAGAAATATGATTAATTAAGATGATTTATTTTATTGGATGTTGTTAGCTTATTTAAAAATATATTTGCAGTCCCAAGAATATTAATTCTGCCATTGATGAAGTTTTGCACTATTAAAGCTGTATTTCCTTAATGGGCATGTGCCCAACAAGCTGCACATCTCAGGACCTAATGCTGGGCAACACACGAGCTATCGATGTTGCCAGATACTAGGAAAAAATAATTTGACGTCGCTGACACGAAGAAGAAGAATGGGCATCATTTTTAAAGGGCGCCGGAAAGTCTCGATCCCGTTCTGCCGCACCTCTTTGTCCCAGTTCCTCTCAGGACCGAACTGGTCAGCGGGCGGCATCGTCTGCCAGGTGATATTTCACAGGGCCGGGCGCGGCTTGCGGACTTTTGGGCATTGCGGTGCGGTCAGCGCTCGTGTGTTTATTTGAAATGCCGAGGCGATAAAACAAAAATACCCGCGCCGGGAAGCGAACGTGGGGACTCACGCCCACTCGCTGCAATGCCGCCCGGTCAAATACGCAAGACACTTACTCTCTTCACTATCAATGTGGGGCATATGACCACCACAAACAAAACATCAGATAACTACTTAGGATTTCACGGCCAGATTTAAATATTGTGGCTTTTGAGTTTAGCCGTGTGTGGCGGACTTCTTCTATCCGATATTTCAAAGCCATCGAGCCTGAAGAAGACCCCCGCAATGGCGATTGAAATATCGGATGGAAGAAATTCGCCACACACGGCTAAACGCAAAAGCCACAATATCAAAACATCAGATGCCTAAGATTTTTTTTATTAGTTTACTTCAACCAACATAGTATCAAATCGCAATGTTCTTTCACATATTTAGTGGTATTGACGGTCCTTCAAAATGAAATTCAAATTTAAGGCAGCTATTATATATTTTATTTATAAAGCTGCGTTTTCTTCTTTACGTTTAACGTCACGTAATGTTTTTGATGCATTCGACTCCGAGGCGCCATATAGGTCACATTCAATGTTAAAATTTCATTGAAATGTAACCGCTGGCGTACAGAGACTGTCCTTTCGAAAAAAAAAATGTAGATCACCGGTGACCTATGTGGCGCCCTTTTCAATAGCAGCATAGGTCACCGGTGTTCTACGTGGTGCCCTTATCAACAACAGCGTGGGTCACCGGTGACCTACGTGGTGCCCTTTTCAACAACATCGTAGGTCACCGGTGACTTACGTGGCGTGAAATGTGCTAAAGGCCGTCAAAAACTATGCATATAATTTACCCAACATAACTAAGGGAAACAGAGCTGACATGGGATAAGGCGATAATAATGTTGGTTGACAAGCTTTATGGTGACAGATCGCGACGAATATGTGCTCCAAATAGATGATAAAATATTTTTAATGCTTTTACAATCTTAAAAGAAAGCAAGTGTTTTTTAAAATCTGGGTTGATATAAAAATAAAATAGAAAGAGTCATTGTCAAAATCTGTAATACTTATGTGTATTATATTAGATACCACATACTACAGAGTATGTAGGTAATTCTCGTCAGTGCTTCTTTCATTTCTAAGAAATATTATTTAAAGCGACAATACCTACATACACAACAATTGTTATTAAATAAGTAATATTATGTTTTAGCTGCGTATAAAAAACGTTATTAATACTGATTGAGATAAATATGCAGAGACATATTACACTACCCGTAGCATTTAAACCATGATGGATGGCCATTAATAAAGCCTAATTTTGCTTTAAGTACTTTACACATCAAAAGATTATTACGAATGTAAATTTACATTGCTTCAATCACCACACTTATAACGTAGATCAAGCACTCTAACTATAAAACGGTCACCGCAGGAAGGCACAAACCAAAGATGCCTATTTTTGATGTTCTGGAAGACCGTCAAAATCAGACTTGCGAGTAGAATATTAATTTCATAACTGGGAGAGATCACTGATTGCGCTGTAGTGGACATATACATTAAAATATTAAAGAATATGGCATTAAAAAAACAAGTATAATATGGCGTGGATTTAATTTATTTATATCTTAATTACGTTGTACGAAATGTATGTATGCATTGAAGATTAAGACAACGTAAGTTAACAAAAAAAGATTACTATAAGCTGGCCGCTAGAATTTTTCAAATCTAAATATTTGTGTATTATCATTATTTTTTCGGTGTTCAGTAAATATAATTAAAAACGAATCGAGCAAATATTATTTTATGGTTTTAACCGCAAGGTTGTTACTTAATCGCCTGCAATATATTAGGTATATTGCCTAATAATAAAAAAAACTTTACACATATACTAATTTATTTATTTATTTCAATTCCTTTATTATGAAGAAAAAAAAATCTTTGTAAGGTATGAAAAAATATTTTCCATTATGATAATATTTCAGTTAACGATGTATTGCATTAACACTCACATATTTCCGACAACTGATTCAAAGCAAACATCATCTATGCCTACATCATCTACCAAATTACATTTCTTTCATCAACAAATCGGGAAAAAAAGCAGTACCTGGAATTCGAACCAAGGACCTTTCAACTCATGTTTATTTGATTACCCGGCACAGATCGTTTGACCACTTGTCGAATCTATATGTTTATCGGTTGTTGAATATCGGTATATGTCTTCTTGATTAAAAGCCATGATTAATAGTCACATTTCACAGACCTTTGATCCTATTTCCATTGGAGGAACAGAAATAAAGGTTGTAAACGACTATACCTATCTGGGACAAGTAATACAACTAAAGCGCAATAACTTCTCAAAAGAAATCGACAGGCGCATACAACTGGGATGGGCAGCATTTGAAAAATTAAAGTATATTTTTAAAGTAAAAATTCCGCAATGCCTTAAAACTAAGGCGTTTAACCAATGCATCCTCCCTGTATTAACTTATGGCGCAGAGACGTGGAATCTGACAGCAAGTCTTACCCATGAAATAAAAGTCACCCAGCGTGCTATGGAGAGATCCATGCTCGGAGTGTCGCTAAAAGATAGAATCCGAAACGAGGAAATACGCAGAAGAACTCAACTAGTGGATGCTACCCAACGAATAGGCACACTCAAGTGGCAATGGGCAGGACATATCTGTCGAAGAGACGACGGTCGATGTGGAAGAAAAGTACAGGTATGGCGCCCAAGAACTGGCAAACGAAGCATTGGCCGACCCACTACAAGATGGACTGACGATATAAGAAGGATATATCTTCACCTAAAGGTCCATTTGGGAACATAGGAGTATATGATTCACGACAGCAACTGTAGTGTCTGAGGCATATTTTTGGCGATTTGTTAATCGCATTCTTAAAGTGGTTTATAAATATAAAAATGTAGAAATATGCTATGTACCAATCAAATAAACAACTCTCATGTGTATTTTTACATTTTTTACAATAATACTTTGTTAATAAATGATTAATTAATCAAAATAAATTAATGAAGCAAGAAATACGACACACATTTCGAAATAATGAACTTTTCAAGAAGTGCCGAACTTGCTTGGCAGTAAAGTTTTCTTCACTTACGTCCCTCGAGCTGGGGTTGTCGGGTGGGAAGCTCCGCCCACTCCTGCCCGCCCATTCCCTGCATCTGCCGCCCTCGAGGGAATCGGGGCTCGTCGAGGCGGATTTACCAGATATTAGATTATTTATGTGCCATTTGTTTGGAATGAATCATAACATGCGCTCTCGTCAAACGGAATATTATATTTATTAATGGTCCATTGTCGACTTTTTGTCAAGATCACCAGCGAATCAAAATAATAAAGTAGATATCTACTCCTTAGATGCTATTACACATGATCCTCAAAAATGGTTGACACAAGTTTTTTCAGCCGCCATGGTATATAATGATACGTCTCATGTATCACGATGAAAAGACATCTATAGTTTTAACATCTTTCTCTTTTTTAATCTCTTTCAAAAGGTGTAACTCCGACGCGCGGTGGCAGGATTAGGAGCAGATTAATAACACAGATTTTTTCAGAAGTGCATTGACATATATTCACGATAAACTTTACAAACTTATGACTCGACCTAGTCACAATACAATATGCTATCGCCGACAGGCGGCACACGACTAGCACGCCCGTGATGGGCGCCACAAGCGGCGTTCAATATAAGTAGTCAAAAAATGCCAATATGGTGTACACATTCATGTCTGACAACCGAACAGAAATAAGAGATGAAGGATAGTATATCGAGGTTTTCGGTACCAGTCATCAAGGGCTATATCATGCTGATGTCAGTTTGCATCTTCTAAATCATCCGAAAAATGTCCCAGCCAAATCTACTATGTCTTTTAATTGACTATGGACAAAAGGCTACCGCAACCGCTTCATCAGCTCATCATTCCTTAAAGCTCAGTAAACGCATCGTATCACAAATAATTATATACAAACGCATTGTCATTACATGCATTATACGGCTGCAATGTATTTATTTTTTTGAAATATGCAAGAATCCACAGCCGTACAAAACAATGGGGATATTACAAGAAGCGTTTGATTTTGATGAAATACAACTACGAGTGATTGAAATATATATTTCACTAGATATTGCGCATATGAACATTTTTTATAAATTTTATTTCATTTAAATATAAAGGTAAATAAATAGCGTTGAAGTAGACAGTGGTATGTAAAATTATTAATAAAAAATTTATATATTTCTGTACTTTAATAAATAAGAAAGAAAATAATAAGTTTAAAAAAATCAACAAGAGCACTGAATGAAACAATAAATTGACATTTTATGTAGACATAACATTTAGAATAAACCACGTCAGAGGTGTATCTCACAAAATACATTGCATTGCCAATTTAACTTTTTTTTCTGCAATGTCTGCACTTAGCGCGTTATTTATTCGTTTTCAATTATTTTACATCTTTCGGCCAAAAATTGCATTAGCTTTTCTCTGGCACGCGAGTTATTTCGGTATGATGATGCCTTCCGGCGTCCGGTGCATCTTCCATGAGGATTTCATCTCGTTATGCCTGCAGATGCTTCTCATCATCAGCACATTGCTGGCTCTTTGATCGTCGCCGGCGACCGATGCCTCGGTTGACTCTGCGACAGCTTAATGATGATGACGCTGTAATAACACCATTAAACCATTAAACGACAACTGTTTATAATTAAGATGTTATGCGCACCGAGCATAAAACATTGCGACTACTCAAATATCCTCTTTGCAATATGCGCACACTTGGCATGACTAAACAGTGAACTCGCAAGCTGAACATGAAGATATGATATTTAAAACATTTTATATTAAAAATCAATTAATCTGAAAAAGGAGGCATGTTTATGGTACAAATTTTTTTTCGTGAAAGCCCCAAAAAAACTTTCAATTATTTGAATACGAGTAAAATACCTGCCATGGTGTTTTAGCTTTATTGCTTTAAATGTTTCAACTGTATTAGCATATAAAGGTGGATAACTCGATAATCGATTAGTGTTAAAAGAAACGTAATTGTTGATAAAGTATTCTAAAGGTAATGAAACGCATTAAGTCAAGTTAAATCAATGCAAAATAAAACTACATAAGCGTATGATTATAATGCTGATGTCCTTCTCTCAAAGTTTGATATCGATTTACTGGATGACAGGATGCAGGATTAGGTTTACATTACAAATAACTTGTTTTTGTTTCAAAATTCGAGTTTATTTGTCAAGCACTTGCTTTTTCGTTCGCGATCGCGAGCGAGCTGCTAATTGACCGCGCGCTTTGACATCTGGCGCCGCCAATAGTCGCGGCAGACAAGCGAATTAATGATGACAGTGGCCAACATGAAATGAACCAAATCTCATAACAAATAAAATGGCGCATGCAAATGCCGTGCAACATTATACAATTAAAACTAACATCAGATGTGCATGTCAGGCGAGCAAACAAAAAAAAGAGACAAAAGATCGTTTTTCGAGGCTTTACGGCATCAGCCTAAGGGAGCTATATCAAGCTGATATCAATGCGTTTAGGTATAAATACGATTATCATAGATTTAAATTAATATGTGAGTGTTGTAATGTTTCATGAGGTGTTTTATGTCAAGAATTATGTTTGATTACATTCAATACTTCTGCTTTTGTTTGCATAAAATAATCTAAATCTACGAGCAATTGGTTACCTATAAGGATCGTGTGTGGCTGCTGGTGTTAGTATACGTTTCCTAAATGCTCCCCATTGTAGCTATTATGACAAACTGTTTACGTATCGCCGTAGGTGTTAACGTTTCCATTTTATGAAATCGATCACAACAACAAACGCGTGGAAAGTATTTTCATCGGCCGGCGTTAACCGCCAAATTTTTCACGTCGAAACCGAGAACATATGGGCGTCGTAAAAACGCTGGCCGGGTGAGAACACGTAAACAATGGCGGGCCGCGGCCGGGACCAAAGCCGATCGACCTCGGGCGCGGATTGAAGATACAAACATTTAAGATCGCTTCACAAAGACACCGCCCCCAGCCAGATTAGTCTCTAAACACTGGAAGTCTGCAGTAAAACTTTGTTTACGCTGGCAGCTCCTTTGACCCGGCTTTTTAATGCGCGGGAACTTTATTGGTGCATTTCGGGTCGACTCTGTACGAACGGCTCCTGCTCGTCACATAGCGAAACATACTGCTGTTGATATTGTGGCTTTTGGGTTTAGCCGTGTGTGGCGAATTTCTTCTGTCCGATATTTCGACCGCCATTACAGGGGACTTCTAGAGGGTTGATGACTTTGTTGTGAGTTGGTGTCAGGAGGTAGTTTAGCCGTCAGCCTAATGTACCTCCACGAGCGTCATGTCGGACTGCGGTTGTCCTTGTTTGTCTGTATAGGTTTTTGAGTATGTGCTAGAGGTGGAAGCCATGCTGTTTTGAGAATCAAGCCGTCATCCCTGTTGATGTTGATGGGATGTCTTTTGATTTCAATGGCTTCCCTTACTAGGCGTGCATGTGGGGAAGTTATTCATACTGCTGTCCCGCTCAAACACTATTAAATCTGAATTGCTCCAGCGTTTATGATACAATTAAATGCGTTGACATGTTGACTGTCTAGTCGTTTACTTATCAATCTGATAAGTACTATTTACATTATAAAATCATAATGTTGTTGAGAATATTTATTTATTTTTTCATGCATTATCATAATTATGTTATTTGTCTGTAGCCGCTTTGCGATCGATAAACAATTAATATCATCGTATTGAAAAAAAATCTTTAAAAAAAATATCCCACATCATATTTTGATACATAAAAACACAACAAAAAGTTTAAAAATCACAATAGTTAGTTCTTTTTAATCTCAAAATAAATTAACCCTTTCATTACGGCTCAGTGTAATACAAATTATACTGTCAATTATAACTAACAAGCTGCACATCTCAGGACCTAATGCTGGGCAACACACGAGCTATCGATGTTGCCAGATACTGGGAAAAAAATTTGACGTCGCTGACACGAAGAAGAAGAATTATAACTAGTATTTGAAGCATAAATGTACTTATCTGGTCTATTTTCATATATCACATTGGTTTTTGTATCCTTTAGCTATCAGATGATGCATAAAAAACTATTCTATGAAAGTATCAAAACGATATATCACGGCTACCGATGTCAACGGTAGGGGAATCTTACACGGCATATGTCGGGTACCGATGCGAACAGGTTAATAAGTTAAGGAGATCAAAATATAAAATTGAAATAATAAATAACCTACCTTATAAAAATCATAACATAAATTTTGTATGTATATTATTAGATTAAAGACAATTAATAAATTCACACAAGTCAATACAGACTTGTTAATTGATTTTTAGGAAAAGCATTGGCAAGCCCGTCGTATGCTTAACTAATTATGGGGATATAGGATATAGAAACTGCGTAAATCCCATTCATAATTAAGGCGCTTTAACACATTTTTATAAAGCACAATTTGCTTTCGACAAGAAAATAATATTTCTTTCCAAAAAAGCTATTACTTCACTGTGATTTTTTTTACGTCGATGAAAGTGCGTACTAAGCATTAAGTAAAAAATAATGCTTGAATTAAATACATAAGATTTCCTAAACGTATGATAAATAATATGGCTTTACTTGCGGGATTAGTTGGTCTGGGTCACACAAGATTTGTATTGTCCTTCGCAACCGAAAATAAATACGTGTTGCGTTTTGGGTGCCGCTTTTTTATTTGCCCGCTAACTGTAAATGTGGTGCAGTGTTTATTCGGGAAGTGTTCAAACATTGTCAACCATATATTTAGGAGACAGCTTTACAGTTATAGCAAACACTATTAATTCACGACAAAGCGTTATAGCCCAACATCTGGAACAAATCCGAATTCATTTTTCGACATTTCAACCTGAAAGACAATAAGTTACCTACTATATATACGATGCGTTCATCCATATTATAATCATTTAACAACTGATCAGTACCGACTTTGGACCCTACAAAGCCTGAGGGCATTTTTTTCTGGCGCCCCATATTGTTTCTATTTAAAAAAATCTAAGCCAGATCGGTTGACATCGACGCCCGTACCTTATTCGTCGCCACCCTCTAAAACCGGCACTGCAACTGATCCAGTGAGAGGCCCTTCTATACCACGTAAGAGATTATAATAAAAGATTATATGAAACATTTTTTTTATAAAAACACATGAAATATAATATTGTCACGTTGTGATAGAGAAATCTCTTGACATATTCAGGATAGCTGATCGCCATAGCTATGTATACATGGAGTATAAATCTGACAACATCATCATCATCATCAGCCTGTGTCCGTCCACTGTTGAACGTAGGCCTCCCGCATGAGTCTCCATCCTCTTCGATCCTCCGCCTTCCGCATCCAGGTCACTCCCGCTATTCTTCTTATATCGTCAGTCCATCTTGTAGGGGGTCGGCCAATGCTTCGTTTGCCAGTTCTTGGGCACCATTCCAATACTTTTCTTCCCCATCGACCGTCGTCTCTTCCGACAGATATGACCTGCCCATTGCCACTTGAGTGTGCCTATTCGTTGGGTAGCATCCACTACTTGAGTTCTTCTGCGTATTTCCTCGTTTCGGATTCTATCTTTTAGCGACACTGCATGGATCTCTCCATAGCACGCTGGGTGACTTTTATTTTATGGGTAAGACTTGCTGTCAGATTCCACGTCTCTGCGCCATAAGTTAATACAGGGAGGACGCATTGGTTAAACGCCTTAGTTTTAAGGCATTGCGGATTTTCGCTTTAAAAATGTACTTTAGTTTTCCAAATGCTGCCCATCCCAGTTGTATGCGCCTGTCGATTTCTTTTGAGAAGTTATTTCGCCCTAGTTGTATTACTTGTCCCAGATAGGTATAGTCGTTTACAACCTCTATTTCTGTTCCTCCAATGGAAATAGGATCAAAGGTCTGTGAAATATGACTATTAATCATGGCTTTTGTTTTATCCATGTTCATTTTCAGACCAATTTTGTTCGACAC
Organism: Glossosoma conforme; assembly: GCA_022606575.1. Classification (NCBI taxonomy): domain Eukaryota; kingdom Metazoa; phylum Arthropoda; class Insecta; order Trichoptera; family Glossosomatidae; genus Glossosoma; species Glossosoma conforme. Next base: position 1,353,513 of record JAGTXR010000192.1, on the reverse strand, counting down.
TTCATTGAGGTCGTAGAGCATGTCTTGGAGCTTGTTAGGTGATTCGGCTATTAGCACTATGTCATCTGCAAATCGGAGGTGAGAAATGTACTCTCCGTTAATATTTATTCCACATTTTGTCCAGGATAGCAGTTTAAAAATATCTTCTAGGGCGTTTGTGAAGAGTTTTGGAGACATCCCATCTCCTCTGACAACATAAGATAACCAAATCCCAGCATTCACGCATCATCTATTTACACTGTTATTCTATGTGAATAAGTGTTGTTAAAACGACGACATTCATATAGTATATCAAAATATGAAATAAAATGAGTATCTTTTATTTTACAGTTAACACGTCTAATCCACTTTGCTTGCTATTTGAGTGACCCTTTATAATGACCAGTGTTCTAACCCTTACTAGTGTTGTTCCCTTCAGATTTTGGTTACGGGCACCCCGGTGCCTTCAACCCCTTCCTGCTGCCGCCCGGCTGGCTGGATGCCGCCTACCTGAACGCCGCCTACCTGCCCGACTGCTTCCGCCCACCTGGGCTGCACATCCGGCCGCCCACAGCCCTACACCCTTCGCTCGTCAAAGGTAAATCATCATTCATCACACCTAAACACGAAATTTCAACAATCCGACACAAGTGATTATTTCAATTTTCAGCAGAATGTATGACGTACTCGTGAGTGGTACTAGTATAGGTGACTACGTGATACTGAAAATGAAAATAAACATAACATTACCACTTGCGATTCCGCGAAAATTCCTCAAATTTTATTTTGTTACATAATTTCTGCAAACCGCTTAAAAGTTTTAAGTTTTTCCTAGAAAAGCTGTGATGTTACATTCTTCACAAAATCGCATTGGTTTTTACACAGTTAATTATTTTATTATTTCAATATGATAAACTACAAAGTAACTGATATACTTTTTAATATATATTTAAGTAAATCAATAGTTTATATTTGTTTTCTTAGCTCTAATAGCTTCTGATGATTAGATATTATTTTTTTTCACTTAATCAAATATAAAGATACATTTTTTACACAGTAATTTACATTCCAATCTTTTTTTTTTTCTTTTTTTTTTTTTTTACATTCGCTTACCACACCACTTAAAGATAAGATCTTTTGTGTGGCGTGGGATTCATCTATGTTATTTTACAGTTTTATATAATTATACAGAGTTTTACATATACACATGTATACATTTACATGATTTTGATATAATACTAACATTATATAATTAATAATTTAAGACACTATAAATTGAATTAAATCTAAAACATATATAAATTAATAATACATTTTTGGTACATTTCATTATTTCAATTTGTTATGCAGTGACGTCGGTTCTGTTCGTAATTCTTTTAAAGTACTGTTTAACCTTTTCAATCAATATTTTAATATCACTGATCGCTTTTATTTCCCGAGGAAGATTGTTAAAATTAACTATTCCGTTATATTTGTAACCATTTTTTGCATGTTGTGTGTTAAATTTAGATGAAATTTTTTACAGTTTAGTTCACATAATAGAAAATTAATTTATTTGGGCAAATCACGAGAGCTTGCCCAATGAAAAATAGTTCATTAGCATCAAATATGGATAAAAATACTGTAAAATAATGTTTTCACTAGACAGCACATATGATAGTAGGTATTTTCTGTGCTAAGAACACATGGTGTTTAAAAAATGTTTCAGCACATTAATTAGAATACTGATTTACACGAAAAGCGCAGGGCTGTCAAACATATGAAGGGCACATTTATTTATGTAAAAAATGGTCGTTATGTAACAGCGTGGAATGAAATAATGAATGAAGGGTGGTCGTCGGGAGCAAAAATGTGTGGAGGGTCAGAGGGATATTGGTTGTGTAGGTGGACAGACTTCGAGACTCATAACTCACATCTCTGTTACCAGAACCGGCTGGACCACAAATGAAATAGTATACTCGTATATGGGTTAGAATAAAACATGAAAATAATACTTTTAATTAATCGTAACATTATATGTTTTAGTTCAAATGTATTCCTTTAGAAACGCATAAGATATGAACAAAATTATTGAACTTTAATTGAATATTGTACTAGTATGTAAAATTTGAATTGGTTGTCGTCCATAATGTAGAAAGTCTATATGTCGAACAAACTGGTTGTACAGGAAATATTACTACATGAATTTTTGTATAATTTTAATGTGGATACAATATTGAGTGATCATGTATTAATAAACCATACTGGCACTTGTATATTACTTTAAATGAAGTTATAACTAAGTTATATGAAAAACTAAAGATTGCTATTCTAAATCAATACTAAGTATGGTCGTTTAAGCATCAACCAGGTTGTTTTGAGTGTGAATAGTAATTTATTTCTGATAAATATAAAAATGGCAGCTCTGCTTTCTGCTTTTTTAGTTTTTTATTAATGTAAGTACTGCCAGATATTATTTATATGAGAATCCCGCCAAATTATGATTATAGATTAATAATAAATATGTAATATTATTGTATTTCACAAATAGTATGTAAATAATTTGCTGGTATCAATACTTATAACAATTTATTATGTCTCTCGAATTAGTAATTTACCATAAGAAGACATAAAAATCACGATCAATGTACTTTTAGCAGCTGCTAGTGGTGACTTATCAGAGGTAATTGAAAAATACCGTGTGATTATCTTAATTTCATACGAAAGAATTGCTTTTATGATCAATTAGTCTGCGAAGTTTTGGCACCCTATATTTGATGTATGTAACCGTCGATCTTCCTCTCTAAGCCGGCCCTGCTCTCTGCTCATTGAGTACCTACTGGTCGCAAGTGCGAAGTGAAACACTCGCCGGGGGTGGACAAGGCATTTTCATTTCCAATTCGCCATTCTCGTCTCTTCCTACCTTCCTACACGGAGCTTCACTCACAGAGGCTATGCATGTCTTATATTATATATATCTGTACCTTATCGAGCTTTAATCTATACAAGCTATATTCAATTTTTTTCAAAAATTTAGGAAAAGAATAACTTTTTTGACTGTCACTTAAATATTGAAAAGTGATAAATATATTAAATTAATATAATATCATTATGTTTTTTTTATACACCATCTTGACATATCATGGGTGATTTAAAATAAACATGTCCAATTTTCAAATACTCATATATAAGATATAACATATGAAATTTAAAAAATATTTAAGCTCAGAAAATGATCCTTGAAAAATTTAATACAATATCATAATTAATTCACTGATTTCCTTCTTCAGGCTTGCATTTTTTCATTATCTGACGTAAAATTTACTTATGGGGGTCATTTTTTAAAGGGTCTTAGATTGAGTAGTAAAAAAATATCGTCCCTCGTATGACTGTTTTTAAAAAAAACTTCATATGTTTCAATTCATCTACAGAAGGTTGATTCTAGGTACCTTGCTGAAAGCTCCTCTCTATCCCATGAAAGCTTTCGCTGTTGCCATGAAAGCCCCATGCTTGTTGGAAGCTGCGGTGGGATCTGACCGCCATCACTCCTGCCTTCTAAATAATTCATTTCGACCGGGGATAACATCGTACTTAAAAAATACAATTAATTCTTTCGCTGCTTCACGTGTGCCCGGATTTTTAAAAAGGTTTTAGTCGTACAATAAAAATGAAAGCATGTTGCTTACAAAGCTATTGGTGTAAATATGTCATACCTTTTATTCTAACATATTATTGTTTCAAATTATGATACACTACCTAAAGGAACATTATTCAAATAATAATGATTCAAATAGGCATAAAGATGGAATTACTATCAATTTATCTTATTTAAGTATATTTTTTAACGAAAAAAATATTAACTTAATTTTAGACAAGAAATTGTTTTTATTTAAACCTGTAGTATTTATTTGGCTTTAAGTTAACAAACTAAACCCGTACATATACATAGATTTTTAAGGCCAACCAACCTTTAATAGCTATAGTATAGAATGATAAAAGTTGGGATGCCTTAGCACTCGTCTCACCTAAAATCTTAGGAAACATCTCTGCGAACGGGTGTTTATTTGGTTACCTTAAGTCAAGATATGTCCTTGCATAGTGTGGTAGTTACATTTACCCCTTGTTACGTTTTCTTAAGATTGGATGATTTGCCCGATGCTTCCAAGGCCAGGACCATTAAGTTCTATAAAGCAGTTCAACACAATATACTCGTAACAACATAACAGGGGCCGTTATGTAACAAATCAACGCAAGTACTATAGGAAAAATTTCCTTTACAAATAAAAAAGCGTCAGTTGACTGTTTATTAAATATTGTTGAAGAGTCAATAACTTATTTAATTTTGAGACGTTTTATAATTAAATCTTTTTATAATAAAGTTTGTTATACAAGTAGACATATTAATGAAAGTATTGAAGAGCATCTTCTTCTTTGGTTGATTGGTTTGTAGCAACAAAATCTTGCATCTCGATCTCCACTCCTCTCGATCCTCTGCAGTCTTCTTCAGCTCAGCATAAGAGCTACAGCTCATGTCCTTGAATACTTGCCTTCAACAATGTCGTGAAGAAGACCATCGTGGCGCATGTGACCGATCCATCGGGCTCGCCTGTCTGAGATCGTTCTTACTAGGTGCCTGTCCTCCTTGATTATGCTGAGAGCCTCATTGTTCGTGATGTAAAAATAAAAGAGCATCATTTACTTTAAAACATGAAATTTATTTTGTAAGTTTTTTTGTAGATTTTATTTAATTTCTTTCTTTTGTGCTTCTGTATTGAATGGGTACTAAGCGTGTCAATGGCGCCATCAGTGAAATTCGACACTTATACGTTTATATCGCGGGTGACCCGTCCAATCCCAAGCTCAATAAAAAACCGAGAATCGCCGAGAGTGTTTTTATGTTACTCTCGAATACGTATTTGGGAATTGGATTTCTTTAATAATGGCGAACACGACTCTGGCCTCAGATTTTGCGCTGCATTATCCACGGGGGCCAAAGAGCTCACAGTGCTCCAGAAAAAACATTTTTAACTCTACAATGAATACAAAAAAAAAACACCTCAGTACGGTGAATAAATATATTCCATTACGACATAATATAAAAATATTTGTAATATTTTTTTTTGTATCAAACATCAATTTGTTACACACACTTTATAAATACATTTTTATAATTATTGTTTTCATTGAAGATGAAATAAAAAAAACAATCGTTTTCTAACCCTTTTCATTACGGCTCGGTTTGAATACAAATTAAACTGTCAATTATAAAACTAGTATTTGAAGCATAAATGTACTTATCTGGTCTATTTTCATATGTCACATTGGTTCTTGAATGCTTTAGCTATCAGATGATGCATAAAAAACTATTCTAAGAAAGTAGCAAAACGTTACATCACGTCAACCAATGTCAACTGTCGGGGAATCTTATGACGGCATGTGCCGACAACCGATGCGAAAGGGCTAACATACAATCCAATATGATAAAAGTAGATTAATATATTATTAAACGATGTTTTTATTTAAAAAATACACTATAGATTATTTATTATATATGTAAATTATAATCTAACAGCGAATATAATAGCATATATAATAACAAAAAATATCGCATTTTTTGAAGGCTCAAAATAATTTAATCTTCTTTGAATACGAGTAGTGGTATTCGAGCAATAGTATTCAAGTACAAAAATATAAAAAGTTTTTTAAAATTTAGAGAAACACATTGAAAAACACTTATTTACAATTATAAGGTGATTGATATTCCAATACGCTAAATAAAAACCTAAATTAAATTACTATCACCAGGTTGATCAAATCTTTATTATTTGAATGAAAAAGTCAGTTTACTCTCTACAACCTAATAGTAAAAAAAAATATAGGTATCACGTACAGTTCACCCTTGCATGGTTAAAAGTACACGAGCAAGGCAACGTTCTCTTTATTCTTCCACTAACTGCTGCCAAAGGCGAGTTCTGACCAAAGGCTAGACTTCTTTTTCGCTCCTTTTTCCCGGTCGTTTCACACAGGTATTGAAACGTGAGTCCTCCCCCCTTCCCCCGCCGCGAAAACCTCCCACCCCAGCCCTTGGCACAAAACACTTGCGCTATACAGCGTGTTCTTTAATTAGCATTTTCATCTTGAACGTGAACGAAAGGGCTGCAAAAACGATCTTTTATTATACTTCGTTATTATGTGCTGCGTCTTTGCGCTTTATTGCAAATGTCTTTGTGGCTCTGGGGAGCTATTAGCATAAGATTTATTGTATAAGATAAATAACGTTTATTTACCACAACATATTATTTTAATTAAGAGCATTATCTATAGCATGCTAGAACACCATTACTCATTAAATCAACAAAGTAAAGCAACATTAGACGAGGACCGTATTTGGATGTTGATCGCTAAATACCTTCACCGCGTTTTGCTGATTTGTTTCAGTCGAGTTGCCTTATGGTATGAAATAGTCTAGGTCTTGATAGAGTCGCTCTTATCATCTGATTTCCTATAACATGCTTATTTGTTAACTTTTATTTTAACTTATTTTATTAAAATTAAATTATTTTTGTACAAATTTGTGTTAAGCTGTTTCCGAATAAAAATCGTAAAACATTCCGCATATTTTTTGTATCTAGAAATTATAAAAAATATTTTACGCTCGGAATAAGCCAATATCATTCTATATTCGCTTCTTGGCCGGATTAATGGTCACCATATATTCAGCTTCCACGGTGTTTGTCTCATCTAACATATGCTCTACCTCCCATGTTCTAATCGCGTTTTAGAAAGTCTTGCCATTGCACACAAAATTCAACTCCAAGTATCGGTTCTTCTTCGTAGTATCAATCCGGTGGATTAGTTTGCAGCAACAGAATCTCGATCTACATTTCTCTCGGTCCTCCGCAACCTTCTTCAGCTCAGCATAAGAGCTAAAACTCATGTGCTCGAACACTTGCTGCAAATACTCCCGTCTAGGGCGTATTGTTGACAGTATAAACTATTGAGGTCGCCCTAGACGGGAGTATCGGTTCTTCTTCGTAGTATCAATCCGGTGGATTGGCTTGCAGCAACAGAATCTTGCATCTCGATCTCCATTCCTCTCGGTCCTCCGCAACCCTTTTCAGCTCAGCATAAGCGCTATAATTCATGTCCTCGAATACTTGCTTCAAATACTCCCGTCTAGGGCACCCTCTACAGTTTCTACCCTCAACCATCCCCTCCACAATATCGTGAAGAAGACCATCGTGGCGCATGATGTGACCAATCCATCGGGCTCGCCTCTCTAAGATGGTTCTTATCGTATCGGTTATATAGTCTTAAAGTATTTAAACGTCAGTGTGCTAACTTTGGGAACTGATGAAGCATTCCTGGTAAGATACCAGCACTGCAGACTTATAGATGGATAGAATAATACAAATTAAACTTAACTTGAAACAAATAATAAATAATTTATTCAAATATTCACCTTGTATCTTCCGACGTGGTCAGGACTCAGGAGGCTGCTATAGAGACGGCGGAAGCAAAAAAGCTCCGGGCGGCAGGAGCTTTTCCGTACTGCGAGTATGTCTTTATACAACGCGATACTCTCTGCACATGCACTATTCGATTCTATTAACGCTGCATTATATTACTGAAATTTTAAAAGTGGTACTTGAAAATGATTTTTACGAGAATTTTAATAAAATCGAAGTACGTAATAGTTACTTGTAAATTGCACTTATAAGCATGTTGACATTTCGCTAGCATCATTGCGTTAATTATTTTGCTCTTTTAATATTACTTTAGTGCACTTAAATGAGTGTAATGATAATACTGTTATTTTTATTTTAAGCATTCATTTTAAGACCAATTTTAAATATTAAATATGTCAATACATTTTAATTTGTTTATAAACTCGTATAATAAAGATCATAATGAGCACTGTTCGCTCTCAAAGTAAGTTTTAAAACAAGTTATTTCATATTATACTCGACGAGTCTTTTTTTCTTTAAAAAAGAAAAAAAAACGAATCTATAATTCAAATTATTATGTCTTACCGCAATGTGTGTAAGTGTCAAAAAAGTGTAATTTATCGATCTATACATTATAAATTCCGTTTTATTTCGAATAAAAATGACATTTCGGACCAATAAAACATATCCATTAGTTAGAACAAGTGCCGGCGTCCCCCGAGCTTTCGTCCGCAAAAGCTTTCAGGCTGTATCAGGGTCCGAGGCAGGAGCTTTTTTGTCGCTATTACGCGTTACTATCGCGTGTATTCTTTTTGAGAATACTTGAGTACCCAGCCAGTAGCGGCCAAGAGAAATAATACTCACGAGACAGCCTGAAGGGGAACCCAATTTTTTATTGCACAGATTTATGCCATGAGAACTAGTCAACCCTCTCATGACGTTTTCATAAAATCAGATAATTAAGCTCGATACCGAGGCCTGAATCATTAGGTCCTAAGAGGCAGTTCAACTCAAAATAACAACAATATAAGAAGACTGCACTTAGTTTTTTTATTGCAAACACTATATGGACAATATCTGATGTACATCAAGAGTACTGTTGGAATTGGAATAAACATAGACATACAGCATTTACTTTAATTTAATTTGAATTATATATTTATTTATATATAAAGATAATAATCAAATTCAGAATAAAGTAATGATTTAAATGATGAAATAAATAATGCGGATTTTGAAATTTTTACGTTGATTTTATTCAAAGATCACGTTGAACACAAAAATGTGACCATGGTTGCAGTCTATGCACTTGGTTATTATTTAATGCAAATGTTAAATTTAATGTAAACTATTAGTTTCTCGCTTCGGTACTTTTTTTAAAATGGCAATGGGCCTTCGCTGAGTACAGACAGAACAATAGGGTTTGCAAACGGTTTGATATTGATGATGGAAATGTCAAAAATATGATATTTGTTGTAGATTTGTATGTGTATATCAATTTGATAAAGTTATTCAGTTGTATTGTCATATTTGTCGTGACTCACACCCTTATTGGGCGGTGTCTGGTGGGCGGGCAGGGGGCGGGTGGGCGGCGCCCTCGCCACAACTGGAAGCTGTTGCATGCTCTTCTCGGAGCCCTGAGTGCCTCGGGAGTGAAGTCATACCAGAATGCTAAATGTACACTCCGGCCGCCCAAAAAGAAACCAGAACATTCCATACTTTTTTCTGTATAATTTGGTCACGAGTGGCAGCATTTTTGTGCTTCACATACTTGTACTTTTCAGTTCGTATTCAGTATCATATTCGTAGTCTTATATGTATAAATTATATCTTACTGGTGTTTTATATGTTTAATGTATTTTAAAAAATTACTGATTAGAAACTATAAGATAATACTGGACTATCGTGACAATATTTTCTATCCATAGGGTACAATTTTACTAAAATTACTCACATTATTTTTAAAAATGCATTTATTTTTAATACTGATTAAAGTGTGCTCTAAGCAAGGAATACTAGCTACAAAGCAGTACAAACCAAATAATATCCTTTTCAAGCTTCAAGTAATTTCAGACGACTTAAGATTTATACCTTCAGATCAACGATAGAATATTTATTAAAATAAATCATTTGATTTAACTTTGAAATTCAATTTTAGGTTGTTCTATGGAATTTTAGCCTCTTGTGCAAATCACGTGGTTTTATGTTCATTATAGGGCAACAATATGGTAAATAAATTGAATTGGACAATATTAAAACATGAATACTTGAGTAATCATAGTATCATGTATTATTGATATTTTTACTGTGCGGATTATCCGTATATACACGACGAAATCAAACCATCTCCGTAACTCTTACAAAACACGATATCGTAAAAATCCACTATCGTTTAAACTATGACCGATCGTCTACCCAACGAAGGGTTGCTAGAACTATACGAGGGAGCCCTCGTAGTTGTCCTCGCACCCTCCCGGGGAGCATATTAGCCCTCACAGGGTCCTGCAGGGTGCGAGGGTGCATTTATTCATGCAAAAACATACATAAGAATACCGCCATTAGGCGATAAAAAATAGATTCTTAGACGATTTTGATTTTAAGGATAACTAAATACTGTTGAAAAAAGCTGCTTAATAACTACATTCATAATTCTTTAGTCTAGTTTTCCTATTTTATTATCCAACGACAAAAAACTGCTTTACAAAAGACTCTCTGTTAAAAGGTTGTTTCTGATAATTATTTGTAAATACAGTTTTTTTTTTATATAATTGACTAAAACTGCAATTTTACTTGTGGCAGATATCACACAGTAATTGCATATTAAAAGTACAAAGATAAAAAAATATCTTTACAAATTTTAAGTAAATATTGTACATACTAAATAATAGTAAAATCCTTAAGTAATATTTGTTCAGCAGTAATTGCATGAAATTGAACATTTATAACATTGAAAAATCAGGTTCGAGTTTAATACGTTTATTGACAATTTCAACGATAGTTAAATTTTCACTTTGCATTATATAGTTGTAATACTTGTAATGAGTAATAAATTAGTATTTTGTCTGTAATTTAAATCGAAAAACGTCTTTAAGATGTTGTTTGAACCCGTAACTACTCGCATGATGGTCTAACTCTCTAACTCTTGGCCATGCTTCTCGGATGAATGAGGGTCCAAGAGTGTTAGGGTGCATAATTGCAGCGCGATCACGAGCCCTCCCCAGGACCAAGATTAACAGATTGTCGCTGGGGTTGTTCGCGGGGGATTCCTTGTCAAAATTTGAATATTTGCTGATACCGCTTTGGTGCGAATGTTACAGTAATCGCACTCCCATACGAGCTTAAGAGAAAAATAAATATCAATCTATGCATACATTAATTCATCGTAAACAACAATTAATGTTAAGAATTATATTGATTACATAATCAATAATTATGATATCGAGATATAGGTAACATTAATGGCTTATAAAAATTTCTCAACGAGTACTTGTATATAAACAAGCGTATAAAATGTCCGTGAATATTTGTATCACTATGTTCTGTTCTAATTTGCTATTGAATTAAAAAAAAATGTGACCAATTGCTTCATTTATAAATCAATTTTTCGACTTGATTTATTAGAATATAGAATTATATATATTTCTGCTGTCATTAAAAAAAACTTCCCAAATCATTTCTGCACCATAAGCTTCACTATCACCTTAGACGCTGAAAACATGCATTGTTTTCTGTATATGCTTTCCAGAATAAAAACCTGGAAAAAAAGGATGCTGTATTATCGGAAGCGTATCTTACCGGCGTATATTATAAGCCGGATGATTATTCCGACGCTCTCATAAGTGTTAGGTCCTCAAAAACGTTGCAACTCAAATATGTAATTACATGCGAAGTGTGGTTTTATAACTGGCATTTTTTCTAGTACAGCTACAAAACCACTAAAAACCAACATACTCGTACATGCTAACAGAAAATTGAAATATGAAACGTGATAAAATTAAGTGTATAATGCAATATTAGTTCAATAATTGAACATACGTACGCTAATAATAAAATCAATAATTCTTTCACGTGCGTGTGTGACAGTGTGTGGTCCGTATAAAATAAAATTACGCATCGCAAAAGCTGTATTTATTTATTTTTTAACGGTCCACCCATATAATATATTTGCGCGCTGCAAAAGCGAGTGAAATTTCGCCACGTTTCCCCTGGTAAAAGGCTTAATTGTAGGCTTCAATCAATCAATTCATATAACATTTTTGCGCGCGACATCAATCTGCCATCCCGCCCCCTCCTCGTCCCCGTGCCCTCTTCACCCCGACAGATTTTCACCTGTGAAAATTGTATTTTCACCCATTTCCCTGACGACCGCAACTCGCTGACTGCGGCACGCAGAGCGAACATTCGAATGGATAATCAAACAACGACCAACAGTTTGGTATGAGGAAACTAAAATCATCATATAAATTAATTATACTAAAACTTGACAAGACAACCACTGGATATTTTTCTTCTTCTCATATTTGTACATAAGTTTGTTGCTCTTTGCTGCCACTAAGTTCATTTACCACTGTCCATGCTATATCTTAAAACATCTTTGCACTCGAAAGTACCTATAAACCTACATGGTTCTCAACGACCCCAAGACAGGTACTCTGGTACTTGAAGAGACGCCTGCTGTATTATCCGTGGCATATTTTGAGTGATTTTTTAATCGGATTTTTAAAATAAATTCGTGTGATAAGCAACGATGCTCCCGATGACAGGACCATTTGAACATAAAGAGCGGCACAATCCAACCGACAACACCTGACAAAAATAAACGGTGACCAAGTTGTGGTCTGCGTCCAATTTTGCTTTCCTTCGGTGATCTAGAACCGTGCTAACGATGTGCAATTGTTGCTAAACACTAGATCACTTAAAATACATATACGGATGAACGTGCATTTTAATTATTTTAAATGTACATTTTATGACCATTTTCAGACTTCACTTATAAAGAATAAAGATTAAAATGTAATTTTGAAATCTCAATATTAAATGACTTTGCGTTTTTTTGCTACACAATGTAAAGTTCGCTAAAAATATGCGTAATTAAATAGACATTAATTGAGTGGATTAAATAGGAATTCAATTTAATTGTTTAAATGACGAAACTTTTATTAAACCGCGAAGCTTGTTTGTTTCCTTAATCAAACGGATCGCAATATTTCATGTTAGCTCGTTAGCTTAATTAAGCTTTGGCGGAGCTTCCTTGAAAAAGTCCGCCGGTTCTCACGCGGAAAAAACAAACCAGTGCTCGGCCGGCTACCCACATCACTCGACTGAAAAACCATCGCTACCTTAACTGTAAAAATATATTAAATGTGAACATAAATTTTTAACATTTTTTAAATGGTTATTTAACGGCACCATTCCGTATAATGTATATAACTTGTATTCATATTTTAAAGTTTGTAAGCTAGAAGCTTAATATGCTCTAATTACGTAAGTTTCGCAGCCTGATTTATAATCATTGGTGTTAAGTTGTTTTGAGTAGGTTTCTCGTTTTCTCCGATATTTTAACCGCCGCTGCAGGGGTCACCTTCAGTGTTGAAGAATACTTAAAAAAAAAAACATTATTTCATGATAACAAAAATATACACGTATTGAATTTACATCGATTGACTAGTTTGAATGAGAGATTTTCATATACTCGTATGTAAAACATTTTCTCTTTTCATATCTGTTCTATATATGGAGAATATGGACACCAAAAATTGCCGCCAATTAGTTCTGTTAGACTAGAATTCCAAATACTTGAAGAAAGGGTAGCTATACTATTCGAAGCATGTTTTTGGGTGATTTGTTAATTGTTTTTTTTTTAATGACATCGGGTTATAATCCTGACGTTCAGAGGCGGTTCTAAGAGGCGGCTAAGCCTAGATATAATGTTTATTTAAGTAATTTATAGAGTTGTTTACTCTAAATAATTAAATGAGAGTGAAATTGTTATTTCAAGCAATAGTGTTCTTTGGCTCGATACTCAGTATTGACTTATCCAATTTTCGCATTGGCGCCCGTATAAACGAGTAGAAACAGGTTTATTTGTGGGCGGATGGTTCGCCGCCCTTCGCCCAGCCTGCCCGCCCCCGCTCACCTGCAGTCGGTGGGCGGATCATGGATTATGCACGCCATCAGACAATGGTTGGGCGCATCATCATTTTTGTAGTGATAGGCATCAACTGCAGGCACTCGTTTTACCGTGAAAACTACCAGAAACACACATCTCAAAAAAATCTGCTAGTTTTTGACGTCACATGACGTCACACTCTGAATAACTTCTCCATTCATCATGAAAAAATATAATATAATGTGTAGTTATAAAATCTTCTGATGTGATTTGTTGCCAGCATCCTTGTGTGATCTACACTACGAATGATCTTGATTATTTAATACTTTTGTAACAAAATTTGCTAATTGTTGTTTTTTCTTTTTTTCTCAGGATCCCCTGGAGCGTCATTACCAGGAAGCTCCCCTGCGATGCCGGGGATGGACTTCTTCGCACTGACATCAGGCGGCATCAACCCTTCATCTCTGCTCGGCCCTCCCGGGGCCTTCCTCCCTCCCGCCGGTCTGTTGCCATTTACTCCTCACCCAGCAGAACTTGCCCTCAAATCCCTCCACCCAGAACTCGCCCTCAAAAACGGACTCAACCCTTACGATACGTTCAACGGACTCGGAAGAAGCCTCCAAAGCAGTGCATCATCAGCGGACGCCCTAAGTGTAAGGCTATCACCAACAAGCAGCAGACAGAGCGTCAGTCCACCTGCAACTATAACAAAATCAACAGATACCATAAAAACGAAACTGCATTCTTCAGAAGTCAACTCTACGAATGAACTAAACTCAAACAGTGAAGACTCTGATGATGAGACGATAGAAGTTGTTAAGTCTGCTTTCCATCCCGCGCGGCCTGCGAGTCAAGAGTTGCAAGAGATGAAACGGAAACAAATAGATGTTAGAGAACTACAGCACCCTGATTCCACGGTTCAAGATAAGCCCAAGTTAGGAAGAAACGAACTGAAGGCGCCTTCAAACAGAAGTAGAGGCTCAGCGAGTCCCACATCTACCAAATTGAGTTGCGCAACTGTGTCTTCGCAGAAATCAGTTTGGAGACCATATTGAAATTACAATAAATTTAAAAAATGTTCTAATATGTGCAAAAAATATATAATGTGAATATTGATAATTGAAAGAACAATTTGAATTGTTTTCAACAAAGAGATCTCATTTTTATTTCATGCGAATTTATTTATTGATAAAACAATCGTTAAATAAAACATATGTATATTGTATTTATAAAGTGGAAAGTATATTTTAATGTTACCAACATATTGATGATAACTCGTGTACATAATTTAATAATGTAAATAAGGGCAGATGAAGCCTTCCATTATATTCCGGAAAAGCCGATAATTCCGCAATGCACAGCTGCAGGTTAATATTGTAAATACAGTTTGTATGGATTAGTGATTATTTATAGCGAGATTTTTATACATAGAGTGAGCACTCGTTGCCGACATACGCGATACATCCAAAGATATAAATAAATGTTTATTGTGTGCCAAGTACTTACTTGTTAGACTTATATCAGAAAATAGCAATTGAAACGAGACATTCATATATCATACTTATATTTATTTAACGCTATCATTCCTATGGATAAATTGACAATTCATCATAATTATTGTAATAAAAGATTTCATAACAGAATATATATTTATCCAATTGTGTAATGATTTAAAGCTTAATTTTTTTATTAAACAGAGATAAGAATATTTAATTATATTATCCTTTAAATTTTTCAAAAATAAATAAATATCACAACCAATTTAAATCATTAATTTTAAACATAACGATTAATTTTGCTTAATTTTTTAATACTTCAATTTTTAATACAAATTGTTTAAATTTTTTCGATTCACCAAATAATGCCGTAGTTCTATTAATAATGTAAATAATAAAAAAAACAGGGTATTTAATTGCATCTGTTTAAAAAAAAATACATTATCACAACATAGCAAATAAACTAAATAATGTATCCTATTGCTTAAAATATATAAATGAATTAATTTTTTAGATATACAGGTATTGTTTTATTACACTTTAAGTTTCATTAAGTTCTCAAATATACAATAACTAAAAATTTTATACATTTAATTATATATCACATTGAGAAGTAGCTGTTCCATGGGCCATGGTTTCGTGATTACACTTACCAAAAAAATCTGTTAAAAGGCTCACGATGAATATTTGCAGTTAACATTAAACCATGGACAAACCCTGTTTTAAAAAAATACTTGTTTGAGACAAGTCAATTTATTGATATACCTGGAGAAAAAAAACAATCGTGATCGTCAGTCAATATTTAATTTTTTGTTAATTATATATTTTTTTCCATATTCTTTAATTCCGATGGCATATCCAATAGTATAATAGAAATGTTAAATAATGTGAATAGTACAAAATTATAATTAGTGTGAATATTCGAATATACATAAATGTACGATTAAATGCAATGGTATCAATAATTACTGTAGATTGGTATTAGATAATATCGTGTATATTATATGAACTAGAAGTAATGTGTATAAATACGTAAATATTTGAAAATGCAGATATATCTATTGGTAAATAAATTATGATCAAAAATTACAAAAATCTTTTCAATTACTCTTAACCAATCAAAAACTTGTCAAAATATCAATATATTACATGTTGAGTGAAAAAAATAATAGTGCTGTTCATGGAAGAATATAAATATCATCACTACCATGTCCGCTCCCAAACTGGGACTTTGTTTTTAATGTTAACATTTATCCTCGGTAATTAAGAAACTAGGTATGGTTCAAATATTTTTTAATATTCATTTGAACTAAGTAAAAAATGACTTTAATTCAGCTGACACAACATATAGTATTGGCGGTACGAAGTAAGCCAGATCAGTTAGTATAATAATAAAATAAACGCAATATGCTATTCGGATCGTTCGTTGTAGGGTGTAGACAGCATTTTGCACATAGATTGCGTATATTTTTCAGAATAGCTGAAAAATTCCGAATTGAAAGATTTTCAGGCAAACGAATGGTTCGAGTTGACGAAGGCGGGCTTAGGGCGGGAAGGGCGGGTTTGGTGGTGGGCGGACGCCACATATGTCGCGCCTTACCTTAGGGGGCGAATGGAGCCGGTTTCAATTGTGAACGCAAAGTGCGGCGCCTCCACGCGATAAAAACCCGAGAATATATACCGATGAAATAAGTACGCCTGGTTACGTCGACAGTGGCACAGCGCACCTAGTTAAACCATTTTACTTTAACGGCAAGTGGTACAAATGTTAGTAAATTGCATATATTTTAAAAATCATTTTCGGTACCGGTGGGTATAGCTCAATGGTCAAAGCGTTTTCTTTGCAAGCCAAAGGTCGTGGGTTTGATCTCCGACGGAGATTAAAAAGAAAAAAATCGATTTCTGACTCTAAAATACTCCCAGTCTGTGTGAATTTGATCCCTCACTCATAGAATGCCAGTCATAGCCTATTAATTAAAATTGGTTGTAGACGAAAATCTTCCCGTAAAGACCACCCATTCATCGGTCGTCCAGTATATTCCTGTAATAATAAGAACGATAACGATGAATCTCAGACTGTAGTATATGACGTTGGCGCGGATCATCACTCCACATGCAGCGCTTTGCGATATGCACATGGTAAGCGTTATATAATTCCACAGAGACTTCAGAATTACTATCACCATCTGTCGGTATTCTCTTGTGTGTGTACATAAAATAAAAAAAACATTATCATTACCATGTCTGCTACCCTAACTGGAGCATATGGTATTCACAAACTCCCGCCACAAAGCTCTGCCAACCGCCATAGTATGAACCTTGACTTAACCAAGATGGTAATGTCTACAGTATATAGTACATTTAAACTTTAAACAATCTTCAAAAATCTACGTTTCGTAGCTCATAAAGTAATCATGAAGCTAATCTATCATTACACGAGTACGTGATCGGTATGATTGCGAAATCCAAAACGTAAAATCTTATGAAACGGCAATCGGGGCATCGCGAATCAATCATGAAGCACGTCCCGTCTCTCGGTCCGGCAGTTAATGTTATTTGCCTGATGATTTGATGCAGTGGCCCGGGGCGGGGCGCAGTAGGTGGGAAGTTGGGCGTTAAGGTGGGCAGGAAGTTGGATGGGCGGCTGAAGGGCTCCAGCTCCACATATCATCGAATTTTTCGGCCCGCCGAGCACTTTGTGCGGGCCACTTGGGCCCCGCGGCACCGAAACGGTAATTCGCAAACATTTCCCCGCCCGGCTCTCAATGACCGCCCCCTGCAGGGACGAGAACTCGACACTCTGGTCAAACAGAATAAAAAAAAACACTTTTCTTCGGTTCAATTAATTTTCAGAAAATCTTCATTATTTATTACAACTTTTGTGTCTTTACACCTTATTTGAGATTTTTGTGTTTGTTAAAAAAAACATATTTATGGTTTAAATTAATAAGATTTTTTGATGTCAAGTTGTCAAACCTGTACGCGTACGTAATATAATATATATATATATATTGTTTAACTTCGAATTCATTGTTGAGTCATTGTACTTGTTTTGGACCAAATTTAATGCATATTAACTTTAAATTATAACCATGCAGTTTCACCACGTCTGTTCATGAATATAACTTGAATATTACGTTTTACACAAATCGTTTGCAATTTATCTTTGGCTAAATGTTCATATAATACCGTTTTTATTTCTGTATTATGCAATTTTGTGTTTGTATTAAACAAATTATTTGTAATTTGCTATTTTATTATTACATTATTTAGTAACTACAGTGAATATTATTTGAACAAACACGTTAATATATTAAATTAAGTTTGTAAATATGATTTAAATTATCCTAAATTAATTGTTGACATTGAGTTTGATTAGGTTTACCTAAGTTAAACAAGCAAGATAATTGATACATTTCATTACGACAAATAACTTTTCTTGCATATAATGTAATAATTTTTCAATTAAAAATCTGAAAATATATATTGTTATTGCAATCAAATATATAAAACTTAATTTCTTTGTAAATAGTTTCAAATATATAAGGATTTTTTGTAGTTTATAGAAAAACAATAAATGTAAACGCACGGTATATACAAGAGCTTGTATCCTTCAAGTTGGCTATGTAACAATTCTAATTATTTTATCTCATCAATAATGTCAACCGAATCAAGCCAATTCGGATATTATTACTACTACGTCCCTTCTGTGCAGAGGCTGTAATTTATATTCGCTGTAGTAAAACATAAAACAGCCCTTTCCAGTGGCCCTCACGTCTGGCACCTCGTCGACTTACATTAGGTCGCCGGGCCGGACCTAAAGGGTGGAGAATACGCGTCCGTCGGTTATAAAACCAAGGTTATGGGGAATTTATATGATTACGCATAAAAGGGCTCGCGATAAAATAGGGGACCGGACAAGGCGGCACTTTGATTTTCGCCGTTTTGGACTTTTCGGCTTCTGCGCATACACTTAATTAAACCTTGTTACTGAAACACTTTTTCCGGACGCATACAAGCATGAGAACACGTGTCTAAAATCGCACACTCTCATAATTATATATTTATAAAATTCATTTATCATTATTTAAAAATATACATATTTCGTTAGGTGTTACATAATATACCTATAATCTGTATGAATTGGTATCTTTAATATATAATGAATGAAATACGTAGCACATGTAAAGTATTGAATTATATGTTTTTTTCACAATTTATTTATTATTATCATTACCGTAATTCATGCATATCCTTACCAAAAATGCCGTTTTGTTTTCAGATGACTTTGTATCCCTAAGACCTGCGATTTTTTTTTAATATCAATAGCCATAAATTCAAATCAAAATATTCCAATATACTCATATTATGTGTCAGTTTTTGTTCGGCCGTATTAACGAAGTTAAGAAACATTGGACGTTAATAGAACTTTACTTG
This sequence comes from Glossosoma conforme, assembly GCA_022606575.1. Classification (NCBI taxonomy): domain Eukaryota; kingdom Metazoa; phylum Arthropoda; class Insecta; order Trichoptera; family Glossosomatidae; genus Glossosoma; species Glossosoma conforme. Next base: position 1,334,065 of record JAGTXR010000192.1, on the reverse strand, counting down.
GATGGGCGATTGTTCGGGAAAAAAGCATATCTTTTATACAAAACTAGTAGGAATATAAAAAGCTTCTTTATAGCTAGCAAGACTTGTAAACTAATCCCCAAACTCTCATTCTAGAGAAGAGTCAAGAACTTTACATATAATGAACTCAGTGATAATTTTAAGCACCTAGCTACTGACAATTACAAGGCGAGGATCATGGTCGTTATAACTCTATCGCAGCAGTTTGTGGCGATTATGGATAAAGGATATACGCGATACATTTAAAAGTTTTTAAAATAAATGACTTCTGGAATGGTAGTCACTGAAAGCGTTATCAGTTTCCTCGAACAGTAGTGTTTATGGATGAATGGGTGGATGGGCGATGGGAAGCAGGTTCCTTGAATAGTTGATGCGCGCCAGGTTAATACGACCATTGTTGGATTAGGACTGATTCGGTTAGTTGATTGCGTCGCGCGGGAGCTTTGAAGCTTACCTGCGAATGTCGGACAAACGTCGGATCATTTTTGCAAAAGCTTTTTTCACAGTGGATTTTTCTATATATTTACATTGAGAGCTTTAAAGTTCGACTACGTATAAATTGCTACGTATAAATAACTGTAAGAATCTAAAGTTAACACTGTATCGATTCATATTATTATTCTCACGAAAATATCATGCATTCAAAAACAGATAATTAAACATTAACAATCCACCCACAAACACAATACATGTTTCCTGCATGCAGTATCCAACCGTCCTGGCTGAGCGTTACAGAGAACAATGATCTCGACCGTGTGTGCTCTCTTGCATATGATTGCGTAAAAATACAAATGCTGTCCAGTCAGTCTTCATCATCTTCAAAATACTTGATCTACGAGTATCTAGAGCATTAAGTCGCCACAAACTGTCGTCAGCTGCATGATATTCACCGTGTCTAAGCCAGCTATATTGTGGAGGGGATGGTTTGAGGGTAGAAACTGTAGAGGGCGCCCTAGACGGGAGTATTTGCAGCAAGTATTCGAGGACATGAATTGTAGCGCTTATGCTGAGCTGAAAAGAGTTGCGGAGGACCGAGAGGAATGGAGATCGAGATGCAAGATTCTGTTGCCGCAAACCAATCCACCGGATTGATACTACGAAGAAGAAACTAGCTATGAATCCATAGCTTTTAAAATTGTGTTTTTATATATATATAGTTACTGACGGTCTACTAAAACTTTGATATCGAGAGCTTTTATAGAATGCTGTTTTATTTGCATGCAATGCAGCTTTCTTAAGAAGATCGAGACACTCAGATCGGCTAGAGCAAATAGAAGCACCCTGCAGCTGACGGGAGGTAGTCCTAGCACGGCCTTTGGCAATCGGGCTTTCAGCTACGCTGCACCAATGGCCTGGAACTCACTACCAGAAAGCATAAGAGAGCTTAAAGCGGAGGCATCCTTCAGAAGCAGACTCAAGACCCACCTTTTTACTCAGAGAGGCAAAGAATCGCTTTTGGAATGATCATTCGGTCATAAAAGAGCGCTATACAAATACTAATATAATAATAATAATTGATTAGCAGATTATCCACACGTTCTCGAAGCTTGAACTATTTGACTTTAATTAAAGATCAACAAATCAACCTCAGTAATTTATGGCAAATAATAATATTATGAACTAACTTGCTTCATGACAATTTTTGCAAGTACTTGGCTATTAGTGTTTCTATGAAAACTATGTGCTCCATCTTCCCAGCGGATATGGTACAGATTCTGCATGATTACTTTTCACATATATTAATGTTTTTTATCTCTCTTCGTACTACCACCAAAACCGACTACAGCCAAACCCAAGCAAGACCCAAGTCTGCGCCTTTCATCTTAATAACAGACTTGCCAAGAGAAAGCTGCACATTACCTGGAACGACTTGGTGTTAGAGCACTGCGACACACCTAAATACCTAGGGGTCAAGCTGGATAGGACCCTCACTTATCAGAAACACTGTCAGTCTGTTAAGCAAAAGGTGTCCACCAGAAACAACCTACTCCGAAAAGTGGCAGGTACGAAGTGGGGAGCCCAACCAAACCTGATCCGCACAAGTGCTCTAGCTCTCTGTTTCTCTGCTGGCGAGTATGCTGCGCCAGTATGGACGAGGTCTGCCCATACCAAGAAAGTGGATATTGCTCTGAATGAAACGTGCCGGGTGGTTACGGGGTGCCTAAAACCTACCCCAATATCAAAGCTATATCAACTCTCGGGCATTGCCCCACCAAACATACGGCGAGAAGTTACTACCAAGAAGGAACTCACCAAAGCAACCCACGACGCACTCCACCCTATGTTTGGGTACCAAAAGATAACTACACGGCTCAAATCAATAAGAAGTTTCCTACAGTCGACAACGGAACTGGAGATACCTGAGGCCACCCTGCGGCTGAACATGTGGAGAAGCGCAACTGAGGGGAATACTTGGATTGCCCCGAAAGAGGACCTAGCCCCTGGACATGACCAAGGGTGGAATATATGGAGGTCCCTTAACAGACTTCGGACCGGAGTATGCAAGACGAGGACACAAATGAGGGCCTGGCAGTTTTACAGCGGACCGACTGAATGTGACTGCGGCGTGGAGCAGACCCTGTCACACCTTCTGGAGTGTGCGCTGTGCCCGAGTGGCTGCACCCAGGAAGACCTGATGATGGCCAAAAGTAACGCCATCGACGTCGCCCACTTCTGGGCAGACAGGATCTGACCCTGTTGTTTCCGACACGATTATATATAATGTTTTTTAAATATAATACATGGTAAATGTCACCAATCGGATTTCATATCCCATGCGTATAGCCCTTGGCAAAATTCTGCCGATTTACGCGTAACCTAATTATGGCGCCAGTGCGTAATTTTGCGGAGCTTGTGACACTCCCTTGTACATTCACACATCACCCAAAAGGGACAAATTAGCTACATAATAATCACATAAACTACAAACATAGTACAACCACTCTTATTTACTTTATCTTATACCTTTAAGCTTTTTTTTCATATATGAGAGAGTTTATATATATCACGGAGCGATCGAATAACTAAGTAATTCCATATTCCACAGTTTTCATAATGGCTCGTATTTTTTCGGTCAGAATAAATGTTTTTTTTGGTTACAATATAAAATTAAATAATCGTCATTTAGCGTTATTTAATAAGTTTTATCTAGTATATTTTATATTATATAACACCAACTTAACCTAACCTAACCCAACTAACTTTCTTAGACATGACCTAAATGAAAAATATATACGTACATTATTTTTTTAAATTAATTAAATAACATATTTTTTACAACTACGATGTTAGTATATTTTCATTTTTAAAAACGTACACAAAATAATACATGAAATACAATTGAAATATATATATTTATTTGTTCTTACCGCGTTTATTTGTTCAGTGTGTGTATTTTAAAATGTAAATGTTATATTTATTTCATAACTAAACTGGTGTTAGAACACAAAAGTATTTCAAAGTTTTAATCTCCATTATAAATAATCTCCTTCGTATTATCAATCGTCTGCAATCCTATTTAGCTCAGCATAACAGCTACAACTCATGTCCTCAAACACTTGCTGCAAATACTCCCGTCTAGGGCGCCCTATGCAGTTCTACCCTCAACCATCCCTTCCACAATGTCGTGAAGAAGACCATCGTAGCGCATGATGTGACCGATCCATCGGGCTCACCTCTCTGAGATGGTTCTTACTTGGTGCTGAGAATTTCATTGTTCGTGACGTGGTAGGAAAATTCCGGAAAATTCCGAGAATTCTTCTGTATGACCACATCTCAAAGGCCTCTAGTCTTTTTTTACCACTTAAATATTAATGATAAATAACTACAAAATCAATTATTAGATATTTGACTACAATACTAGTATACCTAAGGCAATATAGGATGATCCCTGACCATTCCACTATTTTTTTTTTCACTGGAAAGCTTTTATAAAAGCTTAAATAATTTAAATCACTAGAAGTAGGTATAAGCTATTAGTTATTATGAGAAAACATATGAAACATTAAAAATTCTAATAAATAACATTTTTTAAATAAATTCTCAAGCATTATTTTGTATTTTTTACCGTCAGTTTGTATTGAATTTTAATTTCGATTCATTTACATCATTTTATATTAATTTTAACAGGTTGATGATTATGATCTTTCAGTTTCATGAAAAATCTGAAAAAATCTTCCTTGTTATAACACCCACCCGGCGCATGTCCGTCGCGCAGCTCCGGTGGGCTTATTCGCAACCGGAAAGGCAGTTTCGTTATTAGCGCACTCTATCGACTTCACGGTGAATCAATAAAGCGAGATTTACGTCCGGCTGGTTGATGGGATGGACTTAGAGACTGAAGCCGGACCGAGCACCAACCAGGAAGAAGCATATTAACCGTGAACAGACTATTTCACTAGTTTATAGTAGAGTATAAACTAGTGAAATATTTAGAACTAGTGAACTTTTTTATGCTAGTCTGGCTCGTTAACCGTTTTGGAATTTTCAATACTACATTATAGACTTGATATTGAGTACATATGTATATTTAATTTAAAATAATTTCTTTTCCAACATGTAAATACCGGCGGGTGTGGATTAGCGGTAATGTGTTTGCTTACAATACGGCAGGTGTGTTCGATCCCTGACTTAGAATATAATATAAGTGATCTTATAATCGATTTATTTGCTCTATAAATAAATAAAAATGGTCTAAATTTGTTCGCTCACTAGTAAAATGACAGTCATGGCATATTAGTCAAAATTGGTAGCAGACAAAAATCGTCTTGTGATCACATCTAATTCATAGTGAGTCGCCTTCAAAATGGATCAACGCGTGAATTCCGGGTGTAATCTATGACTTTGGTATATCAACAATTCACATACAGCGCTACATACAAAAAATGGCAATCGTCATTTAGAATCTGCAGGTGGGATTTCTCCATTACCGACATTCAGTATTCTAATGCATGCGCTTACATAAAAAAATGTAGTAATTAGCGTGCTCTGATATGAGGTGACTGTTATCAAAATATCAAATTATATGACACTTTATTTTGATAAAACATTGAATAACCTTTAAAGTATTAGAGTGTGTATTAGTGTTTAAAAAATCCAAAGTAAATATTTCAGCACATCACTGATAATCTCGACAGATGACAGAACTTTTGTTGTGGTTATTTGTAGTGACCGTATGCTCCATCTATGGAGTAATTACATAAAATAATAATTTTAATGAATAAGATATCATAATTATAATTTTAAATAAATTATAATAAAAATAAAAAATAAAATAAATAGTTTTGATTCACATTTATTTTAAATGATTACATGTTTCGTCCTTCCTGGAGACCATCTTCAATTATAAATAAATAAATTATTGAAGATAGTCTACAGGAAGGCCGAAACATGTAATCATTTAAAATAAATGTGAAACAAAACTAAATATTTTAATTAAAATAAATTTAAAATTATAATTATGCAGTTTCACACAGTTAAATATTGTCAGTTGATAATCTTAATGTTAATAATATATCAGTTATGCACCCAATTAATGTTGAAAAACAGAAATTCGATATTTACTCAAATATGATTTTATTAAGCTTAATCAAGTGACATTACTTTATATAATTGCACGTAATTGTACATAAGTATGTTCATGCAAATTTGACCTCAAACTCTATCAAGAATTTTCTAATGAGCCTACTCGAGTACTGGTTGGTTCTTGAAGCACAACACCGTTGTTTGGTCGTCAATATTCTTACACCAAACCCAAACACTGAGATTTCGAGTGGATAAGCGAGGTAATAACAGCAAGTCCCGCAGTGGAATACATATCTGAAGAGCCAATTACTGCAAGTGGTTTGTTATTTATTTGGTAACAAGCGGCGTCTCAGTCGTCCCAAGAGGGGATCCAAGTTGAGTGGCTAAATAAGGTGGAAGATGGAAGCTCCTTAGGATGCAAAGGAAACGGGAGGCTGACAAAGTCTTCGGTCGATTGCTTATGCATTTATTTATTCAAAGCAGGTAACGCGAAAAGTAGATTTAATCTTTTTGCGCGACGGAATCGCATAAACTTACTAATTAAGAAAAACAATTTTATTTTTGCATTATAATTCAACATTCCATTAATATTACTTCAAATATTATATTTTTCCGCTTCTGGATATCGTATTCTTACATATGAGTTAAACCATTTGAAATAAATCGCTGCATATTATCAAAATATTCAAATGCTCCATGTTTATTCCTTGTTGCTCTATACTATTTCATATTTCAGATCAATTTGTGGCAGATGGCCACCACTCTGTCGGTCGTATAATTGATATTCTTGTTTTTTGTCATATTTCATTGAAAAGTCCAAGCCATTTGGTTAACCAGTTTTGCGAACTTAGTCTCAGTGTGCTATCATTGAGTTTTCAAGACAAGGCTTAATATCTGTCTCTTCTGCCGTAAGGTACGAGTATGTTGTGATAAATTACCGCAAGGAGTCGATTTGCCCAGGTATATTCAGTAATTAAGTCTTAATTTAGTTTTGTGTACTTCTGCGATAGATACGCCTAATCGGAAAACAATAAATTACCACTAAACACAGTTGGAACAGGTCCATGGTATAGTAAAGCAACATCCGCCTGTGTCCGTTCACTGTTGAACGTAGGCCTCCCGCATGAGTCTCCATCAAATCCATGAAATCAGTAAAGCGAAGTGGGTATAAAATCAACGAGTTTTGTATTGAACAAATTATTATCATTATATTACTCTTAGTGTGATTATGAAACTACGAGTACCGTAACATAACTAAAAAATATTTTACTTCTATCACTACTAAATTTAATTTTAAAGAATTACGAACATCATACACTATATTATCTACAATCAATCTTTTATAATGGTATTTAGATGTCCTAGTTAAGAAATCCTAGCACCTCAGATTTTACATAATAATTTATAAAGTTGTGCCGTGTAGTGACTAGTCACTACGGTATTCTTCGCAGTATCATTCCGGTGGATTGGTTTTCAGCAACAAAATCTTGCATCTCGATCACTAGGATAAAAGCCTCAAATATAATATCATAAGTTTTCATAAATAGTACTTTTAAGCTTGCATAAATAAGAAGCCGGTAAAGATCTAAGATTCGTTTTTATGGTGGTGTTAAATCGTAAAATATGTGGTCCTGTAATAACGTGTTATCCCGCCAACCGAGTCATAAATGAAATGTATAAAATCGTAACTTTTACAATTATTATGTTGCCTTCGTTCCTGGTCCTGTGTGTTTAGGGCGGCACATTTCAATAGAAAAATAGGAAGAGAAAACCTTCAGCATTTTGCCGAATCATAAAGTGACGACCAAAATCTCAGGGCCATAAAGTGAGGTGAGCTTTCTAAATTTCTGAACCATATTTTCTTGAAATTTTATTGGCTCACCCCATTTTTTACGATCATAAAATAAAGGTTGTAAAGATAAGTAAAAAATATATGTAGGTATATTATTTTTTGTAATATTTTTGTGAAATAAAACATGTATTTTAAAATATGTTATCTTCAGCTTTCTATCCATGATTGTATATTTCTTTTAAATTACACTCAACATTTTCGTTGCACAGCGATAATGGTACATCGTACTCGCAAGTGCTTTTTTCGTAAGAGTCACCGAAGTTAAGCGAATTTGGGCGTGGGTCAAAACGTGGATGGGTCACCACCTATTTCAAAATGTATTAACTTGGATGAGTCACCACTTATTACAAACCGTAACTATTGGTGGTTGGATTGAGCCACTTCTTAGGACCAAATGGTCTAACGCTCGTAAGCGTTTGACTAATCATCCAATGTCCTTATTAAAACAGATTTATTAAATCAACTAATAATATGCCTTAGATACTACAGCTTGTGATGAAGATGCTGAGGTGGGCGGGCGGTGTGGCTAGAGTGGACAGAGATTGAAATGAGCATATTCGGTGTTCATTTCGGATGGCGCTCATACCTTCTGCCCTGAAGGCAATCGGGAACCATAAATGTCTTCCAGTGTAGACCTTCAGGTGCAAAGATGCCTTCAAATCAGAAATTGATCGTGGCAACTGTCGAAAACGAATAGCGGAAATTCGCGGTGACTATATTGATCAGAGAGATTGACCAGAACTGGAAAGGATATGGGTAGAAAAAACATTTTCAAGAAAGCGTTTTGGTGTTGTGTAAGATATTGCATTGAGCTGCTTTTTAGAACCATAAGCTCCAGACTTCAGATCATTGAGCCATATGCTCCAGCAAGGAAGTGTATATGATATTACATATTGAAGAAACAAATGTATTAAAATAGACATTCTAACATATACATAGAAATTATTTTTATGTTTATTTTTATTTAACATTAAAGTTAAATAAGTTTTCAAAAAGTCTAAACTGGAACATACACATCAAGACGAAAGCACCGAAAAATTCCTCGTATAAACTTTCTAGCATAAAAAACATTGCTTTAGAATACGTCAGGAAATTTCAAAATATTACAACCCATCATAACATTCATAATAGACAATATTTATGTCGGGCTACTTAAGGGTCCGGGGTCGTAAACTTAGGGCCGCTCTGTTTGTCGGCGTGGTTCTTTGCACAAAACTATCTCGAACGTCATAAAAATGGGCACACAGGACTTTTGTCCTTCAGGTGAAAGCTCTGGTAGCTACTGAATTTCAGAAAAAAAAAACTGTCTGCTATCCTTCTTCAAATCTCATCAAAATATTTATTTTTTGAATATCCGAAATATGTCGCTAGGTCAAGTCATCAAATTGTATTTCAAAGTCAATAAGACATGTTTATGAAATAAAATATTCATAAATTTATGAAATAAAGTATTCATAAATTTATGAAATAAAATATTCATAAATTTATGAAATAAAATATTCATAAATTTATGAATAATTTACTAATGAATGAATTACTATGTTAAATTTCCTTTGTATTTATAGACATTCAGGAGAATACCCCTAAAAGTGGATTACAATAATCGTATTTTCTTTAAAATCATAACGCTTACCATTTTAAGGACGGCTTATGCGTTGTACAAGTACGTAAAGTGTTATTCCGCCAACGTCATACACAAAATAATTTCTTAGGTTTTCACAGCCAAATTTGGTATTGTGGCTTTTGGGTTTAGCCGTGTGTGGTGAATTACTCTCTTCCAATACAAAGTCACAAAGGGGGACACAAAGTCATCAACCCTGAAGAAGACCCCTGCAATGGCGGTAGAAATATTGGAAGAGACTAATTCGTCACACACGGCCAAACTCAAAAGCCACAATGTCATTTGACTATACTCCAGTATTAACCCATACTATTTAAAAAAATTGATAAGTAATCATAAGAACAATATACATACATAATAGAAACAGATGCAAGAGAGCATCTAAAGAAGTTCAATCTATGTTTATCAAAAAGAGTGGCTAGAAGCTGAACGTGGAAAGGATGTGTTAAAACTGTGATTTTTTTTAAAGATTTGTCTGTTTCTTGAATATAGAACGGGGGAAAATCAGATGTAAATTTCGCATTTCAGAGCTTACCGTCGTCTTTTGCAGGCCAATATTTAACATTGTAATTAACCATATATGGATATTTATCAAAGTTTTCAACGATTAAAAGCGAATATATTATCAAAATTCCATAGAGCAATAGCCATAGTAACTAATTCTTTACATCTTTGCTTAAATTATTAAATAATTGTCATAATTGAGTTTGTAAACCTTGGGAGTACGATCACCTGGGATGGCAGAACCAAAAGAAAAGTCAACAGACGCATACATCAAGCAAGCCTAGCGTTCAATAAAAAACGAAAGCTCTTGAGTCAAAAAATATTAATATAAAGCTCCGCAAGCAACTTGCCAAAACATTTGTTTGGAGCATTTTTATATACGACTGTGAGACATGGTGCTTATATGAAAGTGATAAAAAAACACTAGAGGCCTTTGAGATGCGGTCTTACAGAAGAATTCTCGGAATTCCCTGGAGAGACCACGTCACGAACAATGACGTTATCAGCATAATCAAGGAAGATAGGCACCTAGTAAGAACCATCTCAGAGAGGTGAGCTCGATAGATCGGTCACATCATGCGCCAAGATGGTCTTCTTCGCGACATTATGGAAGGGTGGTGGAGGATAGGAACTTCAGAGGGCGCCCTAAACGGGAGTATTTGCAGCAAGTGTTCGAGGACATGAGTTGTAGCTCTTCATCATCATCATTAGCCTGTGTCCGTCCACTGTTGAACGTAGGCCTCCCGCATGAGTCTCCATCCTCTTCGATCCTCCGCCTTCCGCATCCAGGTCACTCCCGCTATTCTTCTTATATCGTCAGTCCATCTTGTAGGGGGTCGGCCAATGTTTCGTTTGCCAGTTCTTGGGCGCCATTCCAATACTTTTCTTCCCCATCGACCGTCGTCTCTTCGACAGATATGTCCTGCCCATTGCCACTTGAGTGTGCCTATTCGTTGGGTAGCATCCACTACTTGAGTTCTTCTGCGTATTTCCTCGTTTCGGATTCTATCTTTTAGGGACACTCCGAGCATGGATCTCTCCATAGCACGCTGGGTAACTTTTATTTTATGGGTAAGACTTGCTGTCGCTTTAAAAATGTACTTTAGTTTTCCAAATGCTGCCCATCCCAGTTGTATGCGCCAGTCGATTTCTTTTGAGAAGTTATTTCGCCCTAGTTGTATTACTTGTCCCAGATAGGTATAGTCGTTTACAACCTCTATTTCTGTTCCTCCAATAGAAATAGGATCGAAGGTCTGTGGAATATGACTATTAATCATGGCTTTTGTTTTATCCATGTTCATTTTCAGACCAATTTTGTTCGACGCTTCATTGAGGTCGTAGAGCATGTCTTGGAGCTTGTCAGGTGATTCGGCTATAAGCACTATGTCATCTGCAAATCGGAGGTGAGAAATGTACTCTCCGTAAATATTTATTCCACATTTTGTCCAGGATAGCAGTTTAAAAATATCTTCTAGGGCGTTTGTGAAGAGTTTTGGAGATATAACATCTCCTTGTCTAACACCTTTGTTTATAGAAATATTGTTAGTGCTATCATGGAGCTGGACCATCATTGTTGCAGATTTGTATAGAGATTTTATTATCTCTATATACCGATAGTCTATTTTGCAGCGTTGTAGTGAATCTAGCACTGCCCAAGTCTCGATTGAGTCAAATGCCTTTTCATAGTCTACAAAGGCGAGGCAGAGTGGCTGATTATATTCTTCGGTTTTCTGAATGATTTGCCTTAGCGTGTGGATATGATCAATATGATATGATCATATTGTAGCTCTTATGTTGGGCTAAAGAGGATTGCAGAGGATCGAGAAAAGTGGTGATCGAGATGCAAGATTTTGTTGCTGCAAACCGATCCACCGGGTTGATACTGCGATGAAAGAAGAAGAATTGTCATAAGTGAAATATTATTTAAGAGGCAAACTGCTCTTTTTAACAGATCAATCAATTAACATTGTATTTTAGAGCACTAATTTAAAATTGACAGGATAGATACGTAGTATATGCATATGTTAGACGATAAAATAATAATTATTATACTAATATATAGTATAAATTAAAGTACGGTTTTATATTGCCACGAGTGTCATATTTCACTGCCACGATACCGTCTTAATCCTATATAATGTTCTTTACACATTCCATGTCATCTCAATATGAATATCGAACAAGCAGTAGATAATTATCAAACCAAATGACTACAGAGACCAATCGAGTCCCCCAAAGTCGCCGGTGGAAACAGTTCTGCAACTATTTGATCGCCAAACTTGGTTCGGCCATGAAGACGTCCCATTTCCTATGGTGAACCTAATTTGATTCAAAGACATTTTAACGCCCTACACGCCCTTCTAATGGCCGCACTCAGACGCCCAAGTTATTAAACTCGGGGGATTAAACGCCATAGGAGAAATTAATCGGCGCACTTTATGGAGATCGTAACAGCAAAACGCAATGAATCATATAATCAATAACATAGGGTAATTTAAGATTTACGTATCACGCGTAATTACGACACGAAATTATTTTCAAATTCAGCTTAAAAACTGCTGTGATGAAAAAAATTAAGACAGTAAATTTAAATATTAATATTCTAAGAACTTATTTAGTGAGGTCAGAGGTTCTATGCATTCGTTATTTAAAAAAAACTCAATTTTATTTATGTATATTACAAATTTTAACATATGTCTTTTAACGTAATATTTTATTTATACTCAACACTCCACATACAGGAGAATACCGACAGTTGGTGATAGTGATTTTGAAGTCTCATCTGTGGGATTCGCGTGAGGGATCAAATTCATACCAACTGGGGATATTTTAGAGCGCATAAATCGATTAAATTTTTTTTTATTTTTAATACCCGTCGGGGATCGAACCCACGACTTTTTGCTTGAAAGGCAAACGGTTTGACCATTGAGCTATACACGCCGGCACGGGTATAGCTCACGGCCAGTACGGGGTTTCATTCAATTCAATGTTAACAACAAATTTACTCTGATTAGAATAAATTTTACAATCAACTCATGCAGACGACTAATCTCCAAAAATAAATCAAAAAAAGATAAATTATAATTTTTAAAAAATAATTTTATTTACAATATATGTTTTTATTAGATAAGCAAATTTCACGCCAGTTACAAATTAGACGCGCAGGGAGAGTATGAAATGAGTGCTTCTTGTTGATTTGTACGTAACGTGTTTGGGCGGAGTGGGCGGGAGAGGTGGGCGGCAGCGCGACTCGTCCTCCACCGCCCCGTCAAACTAATTGCCACGGGACAAGGGAAATTGGTCTGCAGAGCTGGCTTCCGTAACTTAATGAGCGCCCGCCCACGCCCGCCCACCCTGGCCGCCCACTGCCCAGCAAGTACCCACACATCGAGGGTGAGACTTGTGCAAAAGCTCTCGACTATCATGTGAGCAGTCTTGGGTTCAAGACTCGATGAATCATATTCTTGTAAGAAGTCCACTGCTCTAAACAGAACCAGTTTATAAATATTTATTTATTTATCTTGTTTTTACATGGATCACGCAAGATAAGTTCTCTATAAGAAGGCTGCAGTTTCGACTAACTCAATCCTTCTCTTGTTAAGAGATAACTACATAATAAATAAACAATAAATATACATAATAACAACAACAAGAGAAGGATTGAGTCAGGCTGCGATTTAGTCGAGACTGCAGTCTCCTAATAGAGAACTTATCATACGTGATCCATGTAAAAACAAAGTAGTGAAAAAATTAATAATTATAATCTATAATGGATCTCAAAGTGAATGCTGAAAACATTGAAAAAAAAGAACCAATTTTCTAGTAATACCATGTGTTTAATTAAGTTACGTGATGGATATTTCATTAAATGTTAATTATATTCTCAACTGAAGTGGTGGCAATTTGTGGTGTCCATATTTTTCATAAATGAATCGGATGTGGGAAGAAAAGTATGGGAAGAAATGCCTTCAAATGTGTCTGAAAGGGAAGCACTTGGTTGCGATATTTTCTTCTGTCATTTAGTGGTTTTTGCTTCAAGTAAGAAGTAGTGGCCGTAGAAAAACATAAACTATAATTGTATATTCTGCGATCCCCATACTGTTGTTATCTTAAAAGGTTGCTTTCTTGTTTTTCATAAGTTTGATTGAGTTTTACAATCTCGTCTTTTCTAGATTTTCTCTTTTTCTTCGATTTTTAAATAGTCGCGTTCTCCGATTCACATTCAATATTGAATTTCATTTTTTTTCCTTACAGAAATATTACAAATTTGAACAACTCAGTTTATTTCTGAAGTACAATAAGAATTAAACATAAAATAAAAATAATAAATACAAATATAGGTACTTATGATTAAGTACTAAGAACAAAGCAAAAAAGACAAGCAACAGAAGGTCCCAATGCTCATCAAACAGACGACGCCAACAAATTATTCCTCCAAAGAAACTCGTGGATTTATTATCTGAATTGGGCCTCCCTTACGTGAAATATATCAACATCTGAGGTGATTTGGTTAAAAAATCTGATCAGTTTGAGATGATTATTTATAATGTATGAAGAACTTCGACTAACACCTTGATTTTTTAGCCTGCACTAAATTAAATTTACTAATGCTTTACGCAATAAGCTTACCGTATCATTAAGGAAAATATTTTGGATAATACCTTTTTTTGACTGACATATAAGAAAGGAGTCTGTCAGTTGTGGGTAAGTGCAGGAGAGATTAAATCTTTAAATTAGAGTGAGCAGCAATGATAGTCATAACGGTAAATATAAACTGTTATATTAATAATCTACAGATGTGATTAATTTTCGTCATGCGGTGGTATATGCTTGTATGTGTTTACATTTAAAAAATCACCTTGGTAGCTACCAGAGCAGATAGTTTTCGTCCCTTCCAGTCACCGTGCTGCCCACCCGTACCCGCCCACCTCCAGCACCACATCAGAGTCCACACAGCTCCTGACGAAGCCTGTTGACACCCTCGCTGTTAACTAGAGACAATTTGCTGAGGTATCTCTGGACGTAATACACGACTATTTCGTTATCTTAGATTTCAATATTAAATACACAGCAAATATATTTATAACTATTAATTTAATGAATTGGCTGTGAATCTTGACACATCACTAATAGCCAAGGGAACCGTATAATTAATGAAATGTAGAATACTAATGGTAAGAGATGGTTTGCTTTGTGAGGAACGACGGAGTGAGAGAGTGAAAAAGGCAGCCTTCTACAGTCATTCTACAGTCGGTCAAGAGACGAAGGTGGACCTTGTTAGGACATATACACTTCGGATGCTGCAGGATGGAACAAACTAAAACTGCCTTTTCTTCAAGCCACTCTAGGCTTGCGACGTCCTGGAAGGCCAACCGGAACTGTATATAGTAACATCCTCCTCTCTCTCAAAAGTTTTTTATTTAGTCGCATGATGGCAGTATTAGGAGCAGATTGATAACAAAGACTTTTTCAGAAGCACATTGACATATATTTATGATAAACTTTACAAGCTTGTGGCCCGGGCTTAGTTACAGCATTAGGCCAAGCCACAATACAATATGCTCTCGCCAACGGGCGGTACACGACTCGCGTGGTGGGCTGTCGCACCGGCGCCCCAAGTTGCGGTCTATATAACTAGTCCCAATATGGCGGACACATAAATGTATGACAAGCGAACAGAAATAAGAGACGAAAGATTGTATATCAAGGCTTTTGGTACAGTCACCAAGGGCTACATCATGCTAATGTCAATAGAATGGAAGCTTAATCTTACCCATATAATATTTTCTTTATTTCTCTATCACCAACTGCTACTATTCTCCTGAGTTTACATAAAAAAATATGAAATGGACCTTATGAAAAATTGTTGCACGTTTTGTGTAGGACGTCAAAAAGTAATGCCGCCTGATGAATCTGGAACAAGTTTAAAAAAATGGTAACTGGGCCACATTTATATAACTGCACACAACATCTGGAGGCTTTATCTTCTGACGTCAATTTTTTATTGACTTTTTAATGATAGAGTCTCCTTTTTTCACAATAAACTCGTATATATGAAACAATCAAAAACTATGTTTAGAAATATGAACTGCAGAATAATTATTGTTGTTAAATATATCAATATTTTCTTCCTTGTTTAAACATGGATCACATCGACCACTATATGATCATTTGCTGGAATACGATAGTTTCGCCTGCAATGAATATTTCATCGGTTTCTGATATGTATATATATTTTTTTATGTATAAATAGCTTAGAAACCTATAGGAAAGCTGATAGGGATGTAGTAAGGGCGATCGTTAGGTGTGAACGGAGTTAAGGAAAGAGTGTAGACCTGTGGTAATTAACTAGTGTTGTTTTATTTAAAAGTTAATATAATTATGTTAAGCAAAAAAATATTTTTATAAAGATGCTTTATTAAAATAAGATATAATGTAATATATACTTATTTATGAATTGCATCTCAAAACGAATGCTAAATCTATATATATATAAATGAATGTCTGTCTGTTTATTTGTCCTTTATGCATTCCTATACCATTAATCCGACTGCGATAAAACTTTGTCGAATTATTGCTTCGACTTAGACTTAGAAGATGGGATACTCAAAATTTGATTTAATTACAAAAATTAATTGAATATTTACGTAAAACGTGTTTTCATCAAGACTGGCTGACATATCAGTACTGTAACGGCCATTTAAAACATCGTAACCATGGCAACGCCGAAAACAAAAATGGCGCAAATCTGTCCTGGAGGTATTTTAAGTAGGTCTTTTAAGTAGGTACCTTCGTAAGGTTCTGAATATTTTGAAACAAAATTCGATTTTCGAATAAAGTGTTTCAATGCTTGAATTTTAATGACTTTTTTGTTTTAGTTTTATATCGCATGACAGAACGAATTGAAATAAATATTACGTATAAATCGTGTGTGATATAGAAAGAGTTTATTTTGGAATTCTAATTGCTGGTCGACTTCGGATAGTATTATATATATTATTTATATTTTTCAAAAGTGAATTTAAAAACTTTTTTTTTTATGTAAGCACATACAGGAGAATACCGACAGATGGTGATAGTAATTCTGAAGTCTTATCTATGGAATTCTATGACGCTTACCATAGTGTATATGGCTAAACGCTGCGTGTGGAGTGTTAATCCGCCAACGTCATAGACTACAACCCGATATTCACGCATCATCCTTTATTATTACAGGAATTTACTACGAATGGGTGATCTTCACAGGATGACTTTTGTCTACTACTAATTTTAATTAATAGGCTATGACTGACATTTCACGGGTGATGGATCAAATTCACACCAACCGGGGGTATTTTAGAGCTCAGAAATTGATTACAAATCCTTTTTTTTTAATCTCCATCGAGGATCGAACCCACGACCTTTGGCTTGCAAAGCAAACGCTTTGATCATTGAGCTATGACCGCCAGCCAAACGAATACATTATGCCACCCAAACGAAAACATCTGGAATTGCAGCAACTCTTTTGAATGGTGGCCGAACAGCGCATTCAGCACTGAAATTGCCATTGAATATCCAAATAATTGAGACAACAACATGCAATATCAACAAAAATTCTAAAACGGGCAAACTACTCAGATCATGTAAAATCATTGTATGGGACGAATGTACTATGGCACACAAAAAATCATTGGAAACACTTCATCGCACACTAAAAGATTTCAGAGAAAATGAACAACTTTTCGGTGGCGCACTCATTTTATTGTCTGGTGATTTTCGACAAACTCTACCTGTTATATCACGTTCAACAGTGGCCGATGAACTTAATGCATGTCTCAAATCATCCGTTTTATGGCGATACTTACATAGACTCACTTTGAAAACCAATATGCGTGTACAACTTCAACATGATGCATCCGCTGAACGTTTCGCAAAACAATTGTTGGATGTAGGAAATGGGAAAATGGCAATCGAGGAATCCACACAATGTATCACATTGCCAACGAATTTCTATAAAATAACCGCAACCATAGACGAATTGATTCACAAAGTTTTTCCAATTATTACACACAATCATAAAAATCATCAATGGCTCAGTGCACGTGCTATATTAGCAGCCAAAAACAAGGATGTCAATGCAATCAATTTCAGCATACTAAATGAAATACCAGGAGAAGCGACAACGTATAAGTCCATCGATACTATAACGAATCAAGACCAAGTCGTCAATTATCCAACAGAATGCTTGAATTCACTTGGTTTGCCAGGCATGCCGCCGCATGTTTTAACGTTGAAAATTGGCGTGCGTGGAAAACCTTCTGATTTATTTGTGTACGCACCAGACAGAAAAACAAAAATATTGTGTATCCAAAAGCACTCCAATAAATAAAAACACATATGGCCGCCACTGTCAAATTCAGATAAGAAAAACATAACCTAAAATTATCGCTTCTAATTGGCTCCGGCCTCGCATCAAGTCAGATTTATCGAATCGGAACGCGGGAGGCTCCCGACGAGGCGCTTCCATAAGCTCGCGTTTTTTTTTTGAGTGGCATTGCAACGCATGCTGGGTACACGCTAGTATATGAATAAATATTATAAGTATTATTGTTACATGGATTTCAGTATTTATTAGAACATTTTTATTTTTTTTTCAATATTCTATTCTTCTTTTATAGATCATTGACTATATTACAAATATTATTAGTAATTAAATATATCCAAAGCTCGCGGTTTGCATCCCGCTTCTGCCGATATTTTTTCTGAATAAATTTTGAAAATTAATTTACTAAAAAAAGGTTTTTTAATATTGAAATATTGGCGTAGATTTTTAACTACTTGTTTATATATTCTTGAAAATAAAATAGAATTACTTCAACAAAACCGAAAAATCTTCCGACATGCTTCGTGACAGGAATTTAAAAATTCCATACCTTATGTTTTCTACACACTGTTCATAAAGAACCGAAACTTTTACTATATTTTCTAAAAAAAAATGCAAGGACATGCAGTACAACATTGTCAGATGGTGAGTTTAGATGACTTTCATCAGAAACAAATTTTATATAAAAAGCCAGTCTTCATACTAATCAATAAAGCACATACATTTATTTAAAATATTTACTTCATCAGGGATTACACCCAAAAGCTCTGGAATAGTAAATTTAAAAAAAAAATTCAAAAACAAATCAATGGTATAAAAATACAAGAGTTTTTTTTCATAGTTATGTTGATAATTGTCACAGTAATCATTAGAGACGAAATGGTTATTTTTTAAGTTTTAAAAAATTGTTTGACGTGTACTACATTTCATTCCAAAAATAAAACATGTATTTAATAAAAGGAAATTGAATATGAAATTGACTTATAGAATCGCTAGAATTCCGTATCACTGACTCCATAACTTTTACAGTAGCCCATTTTATACATTTTCAATCCTTTGTTCTTCGTTAAAGGGTTTTTTTCTGAACTTGTTTGTTTCATCGATTCTGTGGAATTTCAACTCACAGTTTCCTGAATTTAATAATTCAGAATAAATACAGCTTTCGATTGGTTTTCTGTATCATTATTTTTTATTTTATTTATATTTTCTTTTTATACACTTTCGAGTTGATAGTTATCGAGCCCAGGATATGATTTAAACTAATTTTAATAGCTAAGTTCGCATTTTCAAAAATTTAAGATTGTTTTGTAATCACCTTGTTTGCTATTGAAAAAGAAAATACGCAAGAAAATGCGGGTTGAAGTAGAAATATTTTCCCAACAAAGTACTTAGCCACCGTGTTTTACACTTTGCATTTCCTTTACATCTATTTGTGTGCTTACTTGAGCAAGCTCGTTCCTGAACGCCATTCACATTTTATTCAATTTTCTCTGAGGTGGAGGTTCGGCCGCAGCTCACGGGAGGAATAAATAATATTGCTGTGCTTGGAATTTATTATGAGACTTGTACTAATTAGTCTATCTAACAATGACAATATGAACGAGTGAAAAAATATCATAGGAACATTTTTCTCAAGTGTGAAAAGTGTAAAATATTTTATTTGTATACAATGTAAAGATCCTAGACGTTTCTAACTTATATATTTTTTTCAATAATCCATTACAGTTCATTAATACAGGGAGAGACAAAAAATGCTGACCGTTTTCGTTGTTCTTTTGATTTACAATCGTCAGCTTCTTTTGCCGCTCCCTGTACATATTTGTGATCTTTTTTAGAAATTTCAAAGTATCACTTTAAGTATCAATGCATACATGTGATTGCTTTTACTTTATTCTTATAAATAAAATATTTTCTCAACATTAATAATACATAAATGAATTATTTGATAATGGAAATGTATAAAATATGAAATTCGAATGTATGAAAAATTATCCGATTACAATACGAACCTTTAATCAATTTACAATCACATTTTATTGCTAGAAGAAGATTCACTTATAATGTATCCACTATTATTATAATACGTTAAGCTTACGATAGATTTTTCGATGCTTATTTCTAAGAGAAAGTATTTAGTATTTGAAAATATTAAAGTCAGTGGGAATTTAGTATTCAAACTATCACCAAGGCGCTTAAAACATGATTTTAATAATTTATTATGTCTTATATGATTTGCGAATATCAAAAATCTCTAATTTTGCACTAGGTCTTAGATATGAATTTCAAAAAAAAAATCTAGAAAAAGCTGCTATATTGAAAGTCTAATATTGTTGTTTAACTGTTTGTCAAACGCATAATTTAACAAGCAATTATACCATCTTTCCTACATTTTTTTAAGTAAAAAAAAAAAGAAAAAAAAACAATAATCTTAAATGTCATGTTGTGATTCAAGAACATAATCTTTCAGAGATCCAACAAATAAACCGTTTCTTGAGCACCTTCTCGATTTCAGGAGTTTCTTGTTTCTCGGATTGGGGTAAATGATTGTGAGATTAGCCGCCCCTTAAGGCGCCTCGTCAGTTAGCGAGGATCATTTGTTGTTGAGCATCTGTCCTCACCTCCCGCCCTTCCTTCTAATCCGCCCCCGCCCACTCTAGCTGTGCGGTAGGGGACCGATACAGTACATATTACTGCTTGATAAACGGAAACTGAAAAACACAAGTCATCATCATCATCATCAGCCGTCTTGTACCAAGTATATTAATTTACAACAAGGCACATTTAAGAATATCTCTTTGATTTCTTTTAAATAATACAATATTTACAATAATACACATCGTCCCACCACCGTACACCACAAAATTTTACTCAGATGTATGAAGAAACTCCCTAACCACAGATAAACTTTATGCAGTTTCAGTGATTAGGGTCGAAATGTAAAATAAAAAATAATAAAAATGAAATATATTTGAAATCAAGACAAAGTACAAACGAGTATATTAACTGAGATTGCCGGTGGGTTATAAATAATAAAAATATTGTTCAGTGGTCAAAGCGTTTACTTTACAAGCCAAAGGTCGTGGGTTTGATCTCCGATGGAGTTTACAAAAATGAATGATTTTCAATCGTTTTCTGAGCTCTAAAATACCCCCGGTTGGGCTGAATTTGATCCCTCACCCGTAAAATGCCATTCATAGCATTAATTAAATTGGTGATAGAAGAAAGTCGTCCCGAGAAGACCACCCGTTCATAGTAAATTCCTGTAATATAAGGATGATGCGTGAATCAAGCGCTGTAGTCTATGACTTTGGCGGACCAACACTCCACATGCAGCGCTTATCCAATATGCATGGTAATTCTATGACGCTTACCATGCATATTAAGCATGGTAAGCGTCATAGAATTCCACAGATGAAACTTCAGATTTACTATCACCATCTGTCGGTATTGTCCTGTATGTGCTTACATAAAATATACATCACACAAAATTTCAGAAAATAAAAAATAATTAATTAATATATATTACATTATAACAATAGTATACACCTTGTATTACAACAGACTACAAATATATGGAAGATTACTTAACAGTAAAAAACCAAATATGTTATATTTTTATTTTTCAAAATAAATATTTATTTTATTATTTGCGTTACTATATTTACATTTTCATTAAATATGCGTATAACTTTTCAGAAACATTGATAAAAGAGGTTGAAGTAGACAGAAAATACTCGTTTCTTAAGAATAATTAATACAAAATACTGAGATTGACAATACACTTACTTTGCCACACTTCCAACACGACGCATTATTTTTGTCATCCATCTTCCGACTAGCGGACGCTTTTCCAGGAATCTGATGAAGATGTTAAGATGTAGGGTAATCACTTTACGACCATAAACGGTCGTTAAAGAACCAAACTCTCAGCGTGAATCCAAGAGACAAAACACGAGACACGAAGCTTTAGAATAATGAATACAACAAGACAGTGCAACCTAAAAACCTGCTACCAACAAAAGATACTTTGGTACCCAACTAGTAGGATTCTTAAAATATTTTTCATGCTCGTATTACTGCCTGAAAAATTGACACGTGTTTGTGGTGACGTATATTTATCGATATTTCAATTTAAAGAGTCAAGAAGTATGCAAATATGAAATTTAATTTCATTTTATAAGATTATTATTCAACTATGTATAATAATATTGTTCAAAACGTTATTTTTAACATAATAATGTGGTATTAAACATTCAAAAGTCTTTAAAGCAATTGTTTTAATAAAACTCTTTATCTTAGATTCATACAGTCAGGTACGATGTAAATTGAGGGGATCAAGGTCCAAAAACGGTATCGAGGAATGTGCGGTGTATGACATTTAATGTATTTATATTACTTTTATAAATGCTTACTCATGTTGTAAACTAGGGTATAAAAAGGGGTCTCGTATCAAATAAATTAGTACCAACTCAACTCCGGTCTTTGGACTTATCCTCAGTGCCGGAACCTTGGTTTTCCGGCATCACCATTTAGGTTGATGCCATCATTTCGGTACCGCGACCTTAGTTCCGGAACAAATATATATGGTGATGTGACATTGATACCGTATCCTTAAAACAGTTGCCGTTGCCTATTTATCAAAATTTAAAAAATGTAATCAAGAAATTACGGTAAAATATTCCTCAGATACTCCAGCTGCCACCTCTTCAAGCCCCCAAGTGAAGAGCGTCGGGAACCATATTTTTACCCAGGTGGATCTTCAAGTGCATAGATGTCTTGGTATGAGGATTACAATGGCCGCTGACAAAAACGGAGTATGTGACTGAATTTTTAGTGACCATATTTTCTAGATATGGAACGGATATGGGAAGTAAATGATCTAAGAATATTGGCAAATTAACACTCCATAATCTACGTTGAATAGTCATCATCAAAAATGGCAAGCATCATAGAATTTAAAGATATTTTCTTATACCATTTGGCAGTATTCTACAGTGTGCGTTTACATAAAAAAAACACTACTTAAACTGCATTTTATGAATATTTAACTTAAGACGACAATACTAACAGACTAAATAACTATTTGCTTTAACTACTTTGTAAATTTTTAAGTTAACGATGTAACGGAAGAATAACAATGTAGTTTGCGGAATTCACTTATTTGTGTTAGTATGCCAAGGCTGCCAGTAATGGACTTACAGGAACAAAACACGTGTTCATTGTACTTTTGTGAATGCATTGTTTGAAAGTAGCTTTAATTTACTAAGTGTGTAGACAGAAGATCTAGATTCTAGAGGGATGGAGACAACTTAACACTCGACGACTCGTTTGCAGAGACGTTTCTTTAAAATTTGAGGTGATTTGAGGGCTGAGGCTTCCTCAGCAGCTAATGTAGGTTGGTTACTTTAAGAAATTTCATTGAATACGAGTCTTAAGTCGGTTACCTTAAGCCAAAGAATGACTCTGCGTATGGAGGAATACATTCAGCAATGAACTATTACAAGCTGATCATTATGGTGTCTTATTGAATGCATGCAAAAAAACTAATTTCATTTGTTATATCCGCAGTATCAATCCTAAAGATTAGTTTTCAGCACCAATATTTTGCATCTGGTTAACCACAGCACTCTATCTTGACAGTCTTAAAAGATGTTGGGCCAAAACAGTGAATTATCTTGTGGTAACCATTCCACACTTTTATTATTTTGTCACCATAAGACTCTTATATCCAAATCTATTACTAACACAACATTCTGCAGGGAATTATTTGATTGTTTAAATATTGGTAGTCATTCATTATATAAATAAAAATTACATTAATACTAATCTCAAATAATGTAACTTCATAATTACCTACTGATAAAATTAGTTCAAAATCGTTGGCATTGCATCAAATATTAAACATTATGTTTAATGGTAACATCCGAAATACGTAATTACAATAACATTTATTTACTTAATACTTCATAAAATAGTTGTATTATTTCATAATCCATTATTTATATTACAATCACATAATGTTGCTTACAGGTTAATTCAATTATTTGCGTGGTGGAATATCACCTTTAGCAATACCTTTTTTTATAAATATTAATTTGTATATAGTATTTAATTTCGTTAATGTACGAGTAACTTCATATTATAATATGTTAAGAACAATTTAGACTGGGAACTACAATGTGTTTCTAAAACCATATTTTTTTTATAAAACTTGTAAACACACAAGAACAATACTACACTCTTAAGATTTAACCAACGAAGAGAACGAATGAAATTCGTATCTTCATCGTGGTATCAATCAATAAAAATATATTCCAAATGAGCAAAACAGTTCATGTCCTCGAATACTTGCTGCAAATACTCCCGTCTAGGGCGCCCTCTACAGTTTCTACCCTCAACCATCCCCTCCACAATATCATGAAGAAGTCCATCGTGGCGCATGATGTGACTAATCCATCGGGCTCGCCTCTCTGAGATGGTTCTTATTAGTTGCCTATCTTCCTTGATTATTCTGAGAACCTCATTGTTCGTGACGTGGTCTCTCCAGGAAATTCCGAGAATTTTTCTGTACGACCACATCTCAAAGGCCTCTAGACTTTTTTTATCACTTTCAGATAAGCACCATGTCTCACAGCCGTACATTAAGATGCTCCAAGCAAGTGTTTTGGCAAGTTGCTTGCGGAGCCCTAAAGAAATATTCTTTGACTCAAGAATTTTGGCTTTTTTATTGAAAGCTAGCCTTGCTTGATGTTGACTTCTCTTTTTGTTCTGTCGCCTGTACTCTTCAACGTATACATACAAAATGCAATTAATAACATCAGGGAAAAAATGGGCCATAGAGAGGGGGTTAAAATACACGGCCAAAAGATTGATATGATAAGGTTTGCTGACGACATTGCTCTGATTGCTGAAACTGAAGATGAACTCACGGAAGCGCTGACATCCATGCAAATTCGTATATTCATGCAAAATCAATAAAAAAATATATTTAAATGACAAAAATAATATGTAATCCCTGCAATGACTACAACAGACAAATCTCGAAAAGGAGCAAAAAGTGGTAAAAAATGGTCACAAATATATAGCGTGTATATTTATTTACAAATATTTAAAAAGCTTTAAAAGTATGTTTTGCAGAAAGCTCATTAGGGTATTGTGTATCACTAAAAAAATTAAACAAACACAACATCTTTTTCATTATTTGGTTGCGATGGACTCGCTCCAGTTCTTGACTTCAGCTCTAGATTTCCCCGCCTTCCAGGAACTTCCCCCGAACGTCCGCATTACCCTCGCCGCATGACCATCATCAGACCGTGGATTCTTCGCGTTAATTTCAGTGAACGCGATGAATCGTTTTGTCTCATGAAAAGCAAAGAAGTCGCATTCTCAAAGGGCGATTATTGTCGTCCAACTGTGCGGACATCAGCAGCAAAATCGCTCCTTATAACGCGGAGCTAAATACCTTTGTCTTTCTACATTCTGGCGTTTCAAGAAACGCACTGTTGGCAAACAATACAGTTTTATTGGCGGCAATAATAGTATAAAACAATACAATGCAACTAGGGGCTGGTGCACTTTCTATTTGCTCTGCCATTGTTTATGAAACGCATTATGTCAAATCATACACGTTGATTTACGGCGGTAGAGTTTTTCATAAATTAATGCATTGCAATGCGTTTGTTTACATTTATCGCTTGCATACACAGAAGCTCACTTTGTAGTTTATAATATCTGTATTGTTATTTGTTTTATTATACTAGTCAAATATATTTTTTACCTATGGATCATACAATTTTATAAAGATGTATATAAAATTTAAGCAATTATTTGTTACTATTTAAGCTACCTGTATATAGTCAAATTAACACAGCTATATTATTATGCGTTATACCATAAAAATGGACTGTCATTTAAATATTCCGAATTAGAAAATATCTTCATCATCAGCCTGTATCTGTCCACTGTTGAACGTAAGCCTCCCGCATGACTCTCCATACTCTTCGATCCTCCGCCTTCCGCATTCAGGTCACTCCTTCTTATGTCGTCAGTCCATCTTGCAGACGGTCGGCCAATACTTTGTTTGCTAGTTCTTGGGCACCATTCCAATACTTTTCCTTTCCATCGACCGTCGTCACTTCGACAGATATGACCTGCCCATTGCCACTTGAGTGTGCCTGTGATTCGTTGGGTAGCATCCACTACTTGAATACTTCTGCGTATTTCCTCGTTTCGGATTCTATCTTTTAGCGACACTCCGAGCATGGATCTCTCCATAGCACGCTGGGTGACCTTTATTTCATGGGTAATACTTGCTGTTAGATTCCACGTCTCTGCGCAATAAGTTAATATATTCGTACATATAAAATATACATCAATATTAATGCCGTGGGACGCTTATATACAACTAAATTAGGAGTTTATTTATTCTATATGAAAAGTGGATTATGTGGCGTATTTTTAGCGGATATAACTAATTGTATAATTTAAATGACATATCTTTTTATTATTAAACTGTTAAACTTTATTTGTGATTAGTTAAATATTTATAAAAATAGGTTTAAAATCAAACATGGAATAATAAAAAATAAAAATATATATTCAGTATATAAAATACAGTTATTATTAAAAATATAAATTATTAAAAAAGGAGAGAGGGACCAAATCTTACAATATATACTTACTACCATTTATTTTGTATATTGTGAAGCAAATAAAAGGACCGTGGTTCCTGAATACAGTATTTGGAATATGACGAAGTTCTTCATATAGCTCCTGACAGGTTTTCAGGGTGACGCGAGCCCGGGGGCTTGAAAAAAGGCCACTCTTATTTATAATGCATCTGAAGCAGATCCCATCCAGTTCCACATTCGCCTTTTGACTTACTGTAGTATTCAAGGCTGCCTTTTCCAATCTTTCACTTAGTCATTTCTTATAAATTCAAACCATAGAATGTTGTCAAACTCATCATGAGATACAGAGCTGACATCTTTGTCTTCTTCGTGTCAGCGACGTCAAATTATTTTTGTCCAGTATCTCGCAACATCGTTGGCCCGTGTGTTGCCCAGCATTACGTCTTGAAATGTGCAGCTTGTTGGGCACATGGAGCAGAATCTTAGGTGTGAGGCGGTCTGCAGGTCTCTACAGTCGCGCAATAGTGACTCTCCCTTCCGGAACATTCTCCAACGCTCGAGGTCGTCCTTTGTTCTACTTGATTTCCAGGTCCACCAGTCAAGGTTCTAGCCAGTTGGGAGGCCTTCCTTTAGAGTAATGAAATCCTCTGATGCGACTTGTTGCCAGAGCTGGAGTCTCTCATTTTAAGGCCGGATGTGAGAGGTTGTGTGGATCTCAGAAAGCTGCTTCGCGACTTCAGTCTGGGTATTGAGGATATCTGATTATACAAGCAGTGGGACGGTTGGTTGATTGGCCTTACGCATTTTTTCGGTGTATCTGACTTTGCGTCTTATATTTGGTGGTGCGATACCAGCCAGGGGTATAGTTTTGAAATGGGTGTTGGTTTGAGGCAGCCTGTGACAACTCAGAGCTGACATGAAATGAAACGAGGACCTTGGCGACTTACAGACCTTTGTAGTGGCAGTTCTTGACGACTATATGTTCCAGTTAAGAGAGGGGACATGATGATCGCTAATGAATACGCTCTTTACGTTTAAAACCGCCTTAAATAAAATTTAATACTTTAAAATATTTTCATAGCTCCTGATGTCATTTCAAAAAGCTACTTGCGTTTGTTTCGTAAGCCGCCATTATATTGGCCGTCCATAAAGTGCATCCATCCCGCATTGTATCGGAGAGGCAGTGCAGTAAAGTGCCTGGACAAGTATTTTATGGAGCGCACTCGCACCGTAAATCAAGGAGACTTGTAAAATATCGGTCAGCTCCGACCAGACCGGGAGCCGCGGGTTAACCTATCCATAAACTATCCGAGAGAGGATTCCGGCAAAAACTGTATGTTATTTTTTTTGCTCCATCCCCGAAGAACAGATTTTTGAAGACGATAATGTGAACACGCTGCCTATTGTTTCGACGTTGTCGTAAATATGTTCATTTTTAGCTAGTGTCTCAAATTCGTTATATTGTTTCAATTGCGCTTAAACACCAGATGCAGAGATGAATTTAAAAATTTAAACTATTTCAAAACATAATTTTGTATTTTATATATAAATAAAACTAATATTTAGTTGTTGTCAGTAAATCAAATATTTTTGACATTTAAATAAAATACCGTTAGTACCTGAAAAAAGCACAACTTTATTATTTACCTTGCATTTTGAAATATCTACAGGTATTATTGAAAATGTTTTTGATTTTTGCGACGGTTTTACAAGAACAAAAAATACAATAAAATTATTATTATTTTCTACGGGCCAAATTAGTCAAAATATATATATATATAATCTCAAAGCAAAGCTAAATTAAATTTTAAAAATAAAATTAAATAAAAATTCATCGAAAATAAGGCTTTATTTGCTTCATGCAAATAGTTTTTACAAAGTTTGTATTTTTAATTGATTAACTATCTTTTTTTTTTAAATTTGATCCATCACCTGTAAAATGTCAGTCATAGCCTATTAATTTAAATTGGTGGTAGACGAAAGTCGTCCCGTGAAGACCACCCATTCATAGTAAATTCCTGTAATAATAAAGGATGATGCGTGAATCTCGGGCTGTACTCTATGACGTTGGCGGATCAACACTCCACATGCAGCGTTTAGCCATATGTCATAGAATTCCACAAATGGGACTTCAGAATTACTATCACATAAATAAAAAAATAAAAATATGTTATCAGTTAATCACACATTTAATCTCATATAGATAACAATTTAATTTTAATTTTACAGTTTTAATGTCGTTAATTATGAATTAATAATGAATTTATTAATATTTTTTATTATTCTTTAAATTTATATCCATAAAATACACGATTGTAAGCTGGATATAGTCATTACGAAAACAATACCAAAGATGAACTTTGTCTTGTCTATTGTTGTAGATCGTATTTCAGGATCGATTAATATTAACAACGATTTCTAAGATTTCAACGTAAAACATTTAAATTCCAATTACGTCCCAAGAAACATTCTCGAAAACGAAACTTCCTAATTGACCCACTTTCTAGAACAGCTCCCGTCTCCTATTGTCTTCCAATGCAGTTAACATTTCACCGTTTGTTTGCTCGACCCCAGACGTATCCATTTAAATCTTGTTACGGTAAAGAAGAGCAAGTAGAAGTGTACCATAAATATCACTTGTCGTTACCGGCGACTGAAAACGTCGCTGAAAAGTCACCTACTGAAAACAGCGGGTTTTCTTTTGTCAAAGCTCCATTCGCAGAAGCTCGGGGGGGAGGCTCTTGTTCCGAAGCTCGTTACGGGACCTTAACGAATGATGACGAATTACAGGCACGCGACATGTGTGACGTCATCTATCAAGTCACCTTGCCAACCATCTACGTGACGTTAGGTACACAAGCTTTCTACGAGCCGATAAAAGTTTCAGTTTTGATGTTTTTTATTTATTTCAATGCGTCTTGTACCAACTAACTGTAATAGTTGTGTATAACGAATGAGGTTTTTTTGGCAATAAACACGGCCGTCAAAGCTACGAATAAATTGTTTTATTTATGTCAAGCGTTTACTATCTGTACCGTTTACTATACTAAAAATAACATATTTCTTATTTATTTTATTATTATTATATTAGTATTTGTATAGCGCTCTTTTATGACCGAATGATCATTCCAAAAGCGCTTCTTTGCCTCTCTGAGTAAAAAGGTGGGTCTTGAGTCTGCTTCTGAAAGATGTCTCCGCTTTAAGCTCTCTTATGCTTTCCGGTAGTGAGTTCCAGGCCATTGGTGCAGCGTAGCTGAAAGCCCGATTGCCAAAGACCGTGCTAGGACTACCTCCCGTCAGCTGCAGGGTGCTTCTATTTGCTCTAGCCGATATGAGTGTCTCTCCACGCGCGCTTATTTCTGAAGGCTTGATAAGTTCTGTCAGATAGCCCGGTGCAGTTCCGTTGAGTGCCTTGTAAGCTAAGAGGCATAATTTATACTGGATTCTAGCCGAAACTCTCAACCAGTGCAGTCGGTGTAGTTATTGGAACAACTGTCCTGTTAAATAAATAAATTATAATAAACATTTCAAAATCATTATAAAATATAAAAAATAAAATAATATTAAATATAAATAGATTTAGGCACGAGTATATCAGAGTGAATAAAATACCATCTATGGTCAAATTAATTAAAAATATCTCACTTCTTTCAGTATGAAACACGTTAGGTGATTCTTCTCTTATGTGATTCCGTGACATATTGATTTTGATTATCTGAAGAAGTGTAGAATTCATACGAAACGATGGTTGTATGGTTCTTTACAAATAATTCAAAGCGACAAATATTAAAGCAAAGTAAAAGTATCTAATTCATTCGTATAGTTGTTAAAAAATATTTCATAATAATTATGTAATAAATTCTTCAAATAAAATATGTCATATAAATTTCAATACAAACTTTATTTCTTCCCAGATCTCTAACACATAGTTACCACAATTTGCCACCATTCAGTTCTGTCGGTTACCACTGTCCATGCCTTGTCCCATGAAATCTCTGCACCGAAAAGATGCATCTTGGAGCAAACATGGCTCCCAACAACATCCAGGGCTGAAGCCTGAGAATCTGAAGAGACGATTGCTGAATCACTCCGAGTCATATTTTTAGTTATTTTATAATCAGATTGTATAAGGGGATCGGATGATAAGGCCGACGCTCCCGAGGCCTGAGCCATTTGGTCCTAAGGTACAAGTTCAGCTCAAACAAACTTATATACTTGTAATATTAACCATATTGATTTGTTTTTGTTAACTTTTATTAACATCATCCTGTATTCAATGATGAGTGAGTATTTACGTACATGACAAGATCGACTTTCCAAATTGAAAATAATCTGAATGTCTTCTTACTCTGGCATCTCGCGATTGCATTCCCGGCTTGTGCCTATTGGATGCTGAGGGCATCATCTCGAATTACGCGCACTACAAAAATCAATAAATCCGATACCCCCTCAAAAGTTATTACAAAGGGTAGGAATCCCTCGCCCCCCATTTAATTTTTTTCGAACGCATTTCACACACTCGCCGTCCTACCTCCCACCATCCCCCCTCATCCAGGAACAATGCCAAATTACCGAGAGGGTGAACCCTGAATAAGGGCAAGGACGAAGTCGCAAAAGGACGATGCACTGATGTCATCCTAACCATGGTAGAAATGGATTCAAACCCAACATAAAATGCTCGCCTTTTGCGTGATAGCGATTGCTCACAAGTCCAATCCCAAATCAAGTTAAAAATATTTTTTTCAAAATGCTTATATTTTTTACGTAATATTTTTTTTCAGCGGTCTTCATCTACTTTTTAATTCGTGTACAGTTTTAAAGTTCTCTGCTACCTAAAAGTCTTTCACCTGAGATCAAAATTAAGAACGTTGAATCGTTGAAAATTTACAAAAAAATGAGCGAAAGACGCCAAATTAAAAAAAAATAGTACAGTTAATACGTTTCAAACTGTTTCATCAGATAAATAACTTTGCGCTAGAGAGCATTTAAATATTTGTAAAAAAATAAGCTCGAGTATAATAGAAAGTGATACTACAACTTTTTTGATTGTGGTGAGTCTCCTTGAAAATTGACGATGTTTGAACGCCGAACTGTTGACAATGGCATTAGCAAATACCTTACCCACTTTAGTAGGAGTCAAGAAGCCAAAAAATAAAATAAGTGTAAAATAAAGTTTTTTTTAAGAAAACGAAAAATTTATGTCATTTAGAACGAGAAAATGTTATTTAAAAAAAAACGTTTCTTAAATTGAAGCTAGAGTTACATAGTTCCATATTCTTATCACAAGAACTATGGTGCATATAATTGCTAATCACTAAATAACGTAATATTCAAAATACAATTCTGGTGATCTCCTACATGCTTTTTTATAAAAATAATAATAAAAAAATATAAAGAAAAATACAACAAAATTTAGTTGTATCAGAATTGTAAATTTTTACTCACCATACAAGTCTAGATGTTGCTCCTCTGATACTTTTTTTGTTGGATTATCCGTGGAGGGAACACTGCGACATCATTTATAATATATTTTATTGGAAGTGTCAGCGCGCCCTCCTATGTCGCATAGAATAGTTTTCACAGCCAGCAATATTATTACTTAACCCCCCAAACGTTTTACGGAGCAGATTACAAAAAATCGAAGCGAACATAAAATAACAAATATTATAAAAAATACTGATTGCTTGTACAATAATAAATTTAATAAAAAAAAACGAGAAAAAGAAAATAATTTAACAAACAAAAAACAAGTGAACCAAGATTACGAGAAAAAATGTTATTTTGTATTTTTTTTAAATAGTAACGTAATTTGGTACCTATTCTTCTTCGTAGTATCAATCCGGTGGATTGGTTTGCAGCAACAGAATCTTGCATCTCGATCTCCATTCCTCACGGTCCTCCGCAACCCTCTTCAGCTCAGCATAAGCGCTACAATTCATGTCCTCGAATACTTGCTGCAAATACTCCCGTCTAGGGCGCCCTCTACAGTTTCTACCCTCAACCATCCCCTCCACAATATCGTGAAGAAGACCATCGTGGCGCATGATGTGACCAATCCATATGGCTCGCCTCTCTGAGATGGTTCTTATTAGTTGCCTATCTTCCTTGATTATTCTGAGAACCTCATTGTTCGTGACGTGGTGTCTCCAGGAAATTCCGAGAATTCTTCTGTACGACCACATCTCAAAGGCCTCTAGTCTTTTTTTATCACTTTCAGATAAGCACCATGTCTCACCTTTTATTGTATTGTATACTTGTATGTACCTAACAATCGAGTGAAAATTTTCAAATAAAATAGAATATGTATTAACGAATATCTGGTTGTATGCAAATTATAGTCAATCAATTGAGGTTATAATTAATATTATTTTCTTGCCTTTATTTTAACTATTAACCAATTAAATAAATATAATGATAATAATACTTATCCCTAATTATTTATTTACAAATAAAATATAGTGTGATATTTGAGTAATGTGTATGGTTTACATACAAAATTTCCCCAAACAAGACTCGCGATTTAAGTAGAATAACAGTAAATGGTAACGGAATATAACATTAAGGTTATCAACTGAAAATACTTGGTGAAACTGCATAATTATAATTTTATTATTGAATTATATAAGATTATTGAAGATGGTCTCCAGGGAGACCGATACATGTAATCATTTAAAATAAATTTGGAATCAAAACTAAATATATTTAATTTATTAATTTTTAAATTAAAATTGTTAAGGAATATGTCAAACTTAGTTAAGGAAGTTAGTAGAAGTAATTAATATTTTAGATAAAAACAAGAATTTTTTATATTATAATGTACGAAATGTGATAAATACTTAAGGTATATGAAAAATTAAAATAATGAGTCATTTTACTGCCTTATAATTAAATTTTCGATACATTTATCAACATTTAAGAATAAATATGTTCTGTATTTATTTTGATACCAACAAGTCTTTTATAATATTCCTCCGTCAAAATATCGCATATAAAAACTATTAATAACCTCGATAAATACGTGTCTAGATATAAAAATAACTTTCAACCATTTATGAGAAGTATCAATTACATCATTAACAAACGAATGGCAGGCGACCCCTGCTACTGAAAGAGACGGCTGCGTACTTAACTGGCACCAGAGACAGTTCCCTATTTCCTCTGTTCTGTGTTCTGTGCTCCAACCTAGGTGCGGTAAAATCCTGGCCATAGAGGCTACCCCAAACCCCGCATTGGTGTGTGAGTCGCATTCACCCCAAATGTACCCGGCTCAACCAGATCTAGCCAGTAATTGATAATGATGCTGGCTCTCGGGCGTTTATAAAGCAGATCGTTTGTTCCCGGGAATCCCCGGCCTGGTACTGACCTTCATCCGATATTAGAACTGCGAGCGCGACCGGGGATGACCCTCTAGTTTTCATTGAACGGGACCCCTTTTCTTGTAAATTTAGGGTCGGGTCTGGTTTGGCGGAGCAGACGGGGTTAACCGAAGCAAGCTTTGGGTGCACCCAAACCGATGTGGGGTGCGGGCTTTCCTGTGAACTTCTGCTTTTGTTATAGAACTAACGTAATACTTACAAAGACAGCGCTTTAAATAATAAAACGTCAAATATTTATGCATTTCACTGACAGCTAAAATATTTTTGTCAATCACAACGAAAAAAATCACATAATTTTCCTCTCTTGTCGATGGCGTTGGTTTCCTAGATCTATATTTTCCTGATATTGTAGCTTTTGGGCTTAGCCGTATGTGGCGAATTTCTCCTTTCCAATATTTCAACCGCCATTGCAGGGGTCTTCTTCAGGGTTAATAACTTATTCTCTTTTGCTCTTTCCTAGATTTGATCCTTTGACGATTGTTATTTAAATTTGTTCTTTTGTATTTTTTCATGAATTTTTTTTATTTATTGTCTCTATTATTTTTGTGTTTTCAGTTATTTTTGCTTGCTCATCATCATTATTTTATATTCGTCCACTGTTGAACGCAGGCGTCCCGCATGAGTCTCCATCTTTTGAAATTGAAAATTGAATCTTTCTTGATTGCCCGCCTTCTGCATCCAGACTACTCCCAATTTCAATGTTATATTATTTATAAAAATAAAATGGAATCATTTATTCAGTGAAAAAAAAAAGAAAAATAAAGATACATTTTTTTTCTGCGATTTAAAAAAAAAACCTTTTTGACTTGTCGTAAGAGTTACCGGAAGCAGTAGAACGAGTGATAGTTAATTCAGTTGTTTCATCATCATCATCATCAGTATGTTCGCTCTTCTGAATGGAGCATATTATCGACACAAACTGTCGCCACAAAGCTCTGTCAGTCGGCATGGTCCTTAGGTCTGCCTCACGAAGGTCCGCCGAGTACATGATATATAATATTTCTGATGGCATTCCAAAACGGCGCAACTCCGATAGCTTGAATAAAAGGTAATAATAGTTTATGATCTCTTAAGGCATCCGAAAATATGTCCCAATCAGGTCCACCTTCGTCTCTTGACCAACTATGGATGCTGTCTTGTCTGCTCTCTCACATTGTCATTCCTCACAGAGTAAAATGATAGTACCACCAGTATTCTTCCGCAAATTCGCCTAGAACATTTTATGTACAGTTGCTTCAATGATAGTAAGTAAAAAATAAATTTAAAAAAAACACTGTCTGTGTAAGCGTTTCATAACAACTGGTTATTTATTATTGACAACTGTGCAGTGGATGCGAAATATTGCGTCGACAGCTTTGTTTGCTCCTTACCTAATGTTCCCTCTCAGGGAGCGCTGACACCGCCAGTGTCCTATTTGCACTGACACAAGCGGAGCGTGGATGATAATTATTTAGCCCATTCAGATTTAATGCGTTGCTTAAATAATATATTGCGCTCTCTTAACAACGCTTTTATCGCCTGAAACCCAAACACGGCAAACCGTTTATGCGTGTCAGAGAAGGCAGAGTCGTTTATTTTATATTAGCATTAACAAAAATGGGTTCTTTGTGTAAGCGCACCTATTCAGAATTTATGATACTTACAGCTATTTTTTTTTTTAAATCGTACAAGTTTGAAATAAAAATATTATAAATTCTGCCACGTGTATTCAAATGATTAAAACATCTGGACTAGCATACATATAACTTCTACAGTATACATAGACTTCACTAGAGTCTCTCATGGAGCCTGAAGTGTGGCCTGAAAAGACCATCGTTCAACCCTGGATACGTGTAAGACGAAAGAATCGCAGTGAACAGTAGTTGAAACCAGGTTAAGTGAAGATATTGACATATTTGGTGTAATATTACTTCAGATTCAGTGCTGGCGTTGATAGATGCAAAATATTGGACGTTTTATTTTGTGACAATAATGCCTTGTTATTTGTGTGTCAATCATGATACACTTATGACAGGGTTTTTGTTGTTACAAGTCAAGCTATTTATCTTGAGTCTCCTGACGCTAGTTCTGAGTGTGAGATCATTGACACTAAATGTGTCAATAAATTTACGTCGCCACACTTATGGTTGTATCTACTTTAATGACGCATTGAAATGTTACCTATTTTGTAATGTCATTTAAGGAAAATAAAAAAATAAACTGTCAATAACATAAGCAGCATTGAAGTGATATTAAAGAATTTAAATCTCAAGTGATCTCTTTAGACAAAATGGTCAAGGCCTCGTGAGCGTCGCGCTATTCATTCAATTATCTTAAAAATCTGATTAAAAAATCAATAAAAAACATGCCTCAGATACTACAGCACAAATTATCTTCCAGTACTCAGACATCTGCTATGGAGGCTGTCGGAAACCATTTATGTACTTAAGTGGACCTTCAGAAGCAGATATATTCTAGAACGAGGAAAGAACAGTCGCAGCTAACTGAACTAGGCGGCGACAATTTGTGGTGACAATATGTTGAAAATATAGGAAGAAGAAATAAATGATGTCAGGTAATCAAATTAAATGTAAAAGAAAGATTTTATCATACATACTCGTAATGCGCTTTATTTTCTGATTCATTCACATGAAGAGACTATCTTTTTTGCAATCGGCCATCTATCGTGTAGCAGATTTAGACGATGGGGATGCAAGGACGTGCAGGGAAAATCTGATCCTAGTTGGTGTTAGGGGGCGCAGAAGCCCCGGGCTGCACGTGCGGCACCCCGCCTTCGTTGCAACATTACCATGTGTTGGCGGGCACCACTGCACTCCCCACCGGTTGCTTGGCAACATAATTGTGCATTTTAAATAAATAATATGCTAATAATCACTGTACGCTACGTTACGACGGGCTTGCCACCGCCAACTCCCAAAAAAATCAATCTTATAGTTGCTATTTACGTGTAAATTATCATTCTTCGTTTTTTTTATTTTCAAGAATTGAAGTACACGTATTAATGTTCCATTAATGCATATTTCTTTTATCAAGATTTTGTTTGTAATATATAAATATATATATATAAATATATTTTTTAAATATAATTAAATATATATATTGTATATATATATATAAAATTAATTTTCAGTTTCATCATAAACATAAATGAATTAATGAGACATAATTTGTTACTCACTTTGTTTTAATTTTTTTTTAAATATAACATAAAATTATTATTTTTAATTTAAAAAATATTAAATGCCTTAAAACCAAAAAAACCAAGAGAGAACCGTAATAGACCCATATTATAAATGTTAACCATTATATGATTCAAGGTAGTATTGACATACGATGAGGCGAAGACCGTTGCAGATGGCAGCTGACAGAGCTTATTGCAGAAGTTCATGACGTTTATATGCTCCAGTTAGAAGATATTTCACATAAAATGATGTTTCCTTTGAATTTGTATGTTCTAATCAAATGTGCTATATTGATATGGTTTTCAATGATCTATATATTTTCGTATATTATATAGAGTATTACAATATATTCTAAAAATCCACCAAAAATTATGAAAGTATAAATATTAATATGCTTTAGCGTGACCTCACTAGGCTGATTACCAGCCGCTGGCAGTAGCACCAACAAGCAGCGGCTGATGTTATTACATCGAATTTCGTACTCGTACAATACTGATTGATGGCTGACAATAGCGTCTTCATAAACCAGCGGCTGATGGTGCGACTCGCGCTTTGTATATAATAAAAATAACAGAAAAGCAGCGACAAACGACTGTAAAAAAAAGAAAAAAAGTCTCCGCGCGTTGCAACGGGCGCGTTCGATTATAAATCTGTGCATCTGTCGTGCAGCGCGTGGCTAACGAACCTTCCCAAATGCGCATTCGTCCTGAGCTGGCAGATATTTTCCGGGTCCATGTGGGCGGATGAGGTGAGCGGATAGAGTAGGGAGAGTAGTTTATATAGAGTTCAAAATGTAGACTGCAGTGATACTTTACATTTTGGGATGACGTAGCACCAAATATCTCAAATAAATCGTTGTATTAAAGATCATTGCGTAGCACTTTTGAAGATAAGATAAATTAATCGATCGCCAGAATTATCAAGCTTAAGTAAACTCGTATTATTTATATACAGGTGTACAACTTTTCCAAAAAAATATTTAAGCCTTTCATTATATATATTCAAATATTGCTTTTATTCTTTTTTATGGCACAAATATTTCGTGCAATAATTTTTTATATTTTGAGCGTTCCCTTAATTTATATTTAAAATATAAAATTTACAACATGGTTCTAGCTTACCTAAAACATGGATCTCACGTTGACAAACTTCAAGCTTGTTAATAAAGGCAAAATTTCATGATCTATTCAATATATAATATATTCGTACTAAAAAATTGCATTTACTCATTACTCGTAAGCAAATGCTTTATCGACTCAAGTATACATGAATATTGTATATATTTAGGTAATTTGGTTCTTTTTAATTGTTGGCAGGGTTACAATCCTTAAATTATGCTGCAGGTTTTTTTTCAGTAACTTAATCAATTTAAATATTCTTAGGAAAGTTGAAAAAAACTTATTTTAGGTATTATTTTTCAAAATTAACACATTCTAGAAGAACGTGATTTCGATTTCAATTAGAGCTTTCTCAGTGCATCACACGTATAATTTCAGTAACATAGCTTTACATGTTTATATTAAAACAAGGTAAAAAATATTTATCTATTTAATATATAAAGTGGACCTTAGTGAATGCTTAGCATTTTTTCATATAATTTTCTATTATATTACTATTTGTCAAATTGTAGGTTTTACAAGATTTTTTCGATTTGAATTTTAATGGGATATATAATTTGCAATATCAATTAATATCAGTATCATCTCATCGATTAGAAATAACAGATTTGACGGAACCTTAACGGAGCACCGGTGACATCCCCGCGTAACGAAAGGTAGGTGTAGCTGGTGTAGAGAATGGGAGTTCAGAGGAGGGAGGCGGATCAATCCCTCCCGCTACTCCCACCCACCGCAGCCGCATCCATCGACAGCGGATGCCGCGAAAAAGTTGCGGGCTTTTAACCGAGCAGTATGGCCATTGTGAACGCCAGAGGTCGACAATTCTTGGAAAACAATGGTTCAAGGTGGTAAATACACAATTAATGTAATCTCGCGAGGAGTTCCTTGAATTCAATTTTATATTCTTCTTCTTCGTCTTCTTCTTCTTCTTCTTCTTCCTCTTTTTGTTCTTCGTCTTTACCTTATTCGTCTTTATTCGTTGTTGTCTTGTTCTTCTTCAGACATCCATAAACGGTTAATTTTCTAATATATAATCGTGTCGGAAACAACAGGGTCAGATCCTGTCTGCCCAGAAGTGGGCGACGTCAATGGCGTTACTCTCGGCCATCATTAGGTCTTCCTGGGTGCAGCTACTCGGACACAGCGCACACTCCAGAAGGTGTGACAGGTGTGTCTGCTCTACGCCGCAGTCACATTCAGTTGGTCCGCTGTAAAACTGCTAGGCTTTCATTTGTGTCCTCGTCTTGCATACCCGGTCCGAAGTCTGTTAAGGGACCTCCATATATTCCACCCCTGTCAGATATGATGACATCCACATATAAATAAATACAACATATGTAACATATTTAAAATAAAAAAAACTCATTGTGATAAGTGCTTATGTACGTATTCTCATAAATATACCGATTAATAAAATCTAATTGTAACATTTCATAGTTTTCATATTAAAAAACAAAACGCGCAAAAATGAATGGTCACTCACCGCTAATTGGGTACTTGCCGTTACAATTTATTGCAACCAAAATTTTGAAATAAGCCCAAAAAATGCACCACTATAAAGTTGTACCTACTCGCGAAATACACGCAAGCCAGTCTGGTAACACTCACACACACACGTGTCGACACACGGACAGGTGCGGTGGTGTGCGTACCACATTTACATGAAAAATGCACTTACACAACACAAAACAAAACTTGCATACAAATTTACAATACAAAACATGACATAGATACTCGTACCGTAGTGCGAGTAAAGTATGTATTACTACTGGATGTTTCAGAACAATGCTTTTTTGATATAGTTCTTTTTTTAAACTGAACTGATCTTCAAGAAACACTGAGCGTAAGCAGTAATTTAAATTATTTTGTATATTTTTTTTCTCTGATAAATTGCAAATTACAAAAATACAGTTTCATTATGGTACGAGTATTTATTTTACATCACAAAATTATCTTAATGATTTTAATTTTAAAATGAATGTCAAGAAAAGTAAAAGGACATTTTTTGATGTCCATTCAGACACAGATATTTTCAAATAAAAGGAAGAGAAATATTTTAATTTAAGGTTCTGATATTATATTCATTTAACATGCTGATACTGACATGATAATAAGAGAAAAATTATGTTTTTGAAATAAAAAAATAAACTCTTGGCACACCAAGTACAAAAAATAGTATGTCCAAGACACCTGAGCCACCAATGAGTTAACTCAGTAGTCTTCTTTATCAGTGTGTCCATCTTACTGCAGGCCTTCCTCGTCAGTGCAGGTTTTAGGGGGTGGCTATGTGGGATGGTGCCCCAGGGTGTCGAATGAACTAGGAGTGCCGAGGACAACTTATATTGCTTAGATTTTCTTAAAACACAGATAATACGGAGTGCCAAAAAAAAATCCTTAGTGCGCCTCAGAGTCTAAATTCAGCACTAGTCCTCTTGCTCGCATTACTTCAATGGGAAAGTTCCTGTAAACTTCACTTCTTGATTTTCATCTCCATCTTCTTCTTTAGCCTTACCATTTCCCATCATCTGGGGTCGGCTCTCCTTGTGATCATTCGCCATGTCTGTCCGTCCTGCGTTACATTATCGGTCAAGCTCAGAGTTTTTAGATCCTTGTCGTAGACAAGGATCTAAAAACAGTTACAGTCCAGGTTGCCTGTGGTCTTCCAGGTTTTTATCTCATCATTTTTTTAAAATTTCTTTAGAACTGCGAGTAATACAAAATATATTATATACCCAATTGTAGAAGTTGCACATATTTAATTTAATTTATCAGATAAGTGAATTTTTTGATCACCTTGTGAATATGCGTATGAAGTAGGGGTAGGGGGTATTCTCTCCCAGGGGGCGCGCTGTACCGAGAGACAAAATGCACTGCGCCGGATGAAAAATAATTAACGAAAACCGATTTTGGGGATTTTGCCAAACGACGGGCGATCTGCCCGGCGATATATTCAGTCCTAGGGGACCCCGGGGGCTCAGGGGGCGCAGGGAATGGGGGCGCTCACTCTTACCTTGGGAACCACTGGTCGAAGATGGATGATGGGATGAGTAACATATTGCACAACTATTTTTAATATAAACATTTTGAGTCAAAACAGTCAAAATATATTTTAATTTTCATTTAATTTTTATTTATATTTCTAAATGTGATAACTACTATTACATTTTAATGCGATAGATCATGGTTCCTTCAAATAAAGTTCATCGGCATATTTCTTGGAGACGAATATTTGCTTTACTTAAAATATTTTTATTATTCAAAACACTATTATATTTAAATTACTTTTACATCACATAAGAAGACCGTCGAGAATAGAAAATATTCGGTTGACATTTACGAGTAGCAGGCGATTTCAGCATGTTTAATCTTAAGTCCAGAAGCGGCTTTAGATCCTGCAGCGCCCTAGGGAATTTTTTTTCTGGCGCCCCATATTGTTTATATTTTAAAAGCATCTAATCGAAATTAGTTGCCTTTGGCGCCCCTAGTTTATTTGACGCCCTGGGGCAACGACCCACTACGCCACCCCTTAAAACTGGCACTGCTTAAGTCTAGTAAAATTGTTGAATATGTTCCAATTTTAATAAAAATATGGCATTTACAGCTTATTCCTTACAGTAAAAATACGTTTTAAAAAAATAAAATCAATTATAGTATATATTATATATTAAGAAATATATATGGAAAATTGCTAATAATATGTTTTAAGGTGGTTGACATATTTTTTCATAATTTTACTCAGTATTACATGTGGCAATAGCACATTACTAGCGCGGTTTTTGTAAGATTACCGAAGTGAAGTAACATTGGGCGTGAACCAAAACTTGCATGGGTCACCGCCTGTTACTAACCGGGTCGGGTTGAGTCAATCCTAATTGTCAAATATTCCAGACGTCCAGAGCTTCAGGCTCATTTTAAAAATTCAATTAACAAATCACCAAAAATTATGCGGATACTACAGCAGTCGTAACTCAAGTCTCATGAATTTCACCCTAGAACAACATCGAGAACCAAATATGCTCCCAGGTGGACTTTTGATGCATAGATGTCTGGGGATGATGTATCAAGAATGGCAACTGACAGAGCTGAACATAGACAATATGCTATGAAGATATGTTCCAAATATAAAACGGATATGAAATGAAAGAAATATGTATTAATAAAAATTAATAATATATTATAATATGATTGATCTTATATTTACGCAATTTTGACTCATTATTATAAGTTAGCTGAAATAACATGAATACACCCTTTGAAATGAATGCCTCAAACACATGAAAACATTTTACCTGCACGTAGAAGTATTCGTATGCAGCACGTAGTATTTTTAGCTGCACCGTTAACTCATCGTTTATCGGTGCATCGTAAATGTTTTTGGCATCGCGGTGTCCGCCCCCCACCACCTCCCACCGGAACCAGCTGATGGCGGATGCACTGATAACGTTCGCATTGTGATGCATCGATCGGTGCACATTGCACGTGCAACCCGGTGCTGCCAAAACTGACGCAAATACAATAACACCAGCTAGACTAGATTCATCAAGTCTGAAAAACAGACACACCTCACTTGAAAAAATATATGTCAGTTTCTTTTATGAATTCTGTAGAATTCCTTTACCTTTTTTTCATGTAATCGCATGCAGGAGAGCACAGCCGGTCAAGACCAGTTCACTCTATGACGCTCAGCCAGGGAGGCTGGTCGTTGCATGCGGGAAACGTGTGTTGAGTTCGTGTTTGTGTGTAGGTTGGGGATATTGCAAGTGCATATTTATCTGTTTGTTAAAGAGATCCAGATTGTAGAAAGGAGTAAAAACAGACGCTTCAAGAGCATTCCAAAGCTTACCGGTGGCATTAAGGAAAGAACTTTGGAAACTGCTATGGTATGTACGGATGTTCGGTAAGTGTAAGACGAGTTTGTTGGTTGTGGGTGGGTGCAGGAGGAATTAGTTCATTAAACCTGGCTTACATTTGAAGATTCTTGTAGTGTTAGTCCGTTTAAACTATCTAAAGCATATCATCTGTAGCTTGTCATGGCCTAAAAAAGCACATTATAAAATCGAAAAGCTCCTATTACGATTATGTTAGTTGGCAAAACACATAAAGTCCACTCTCGAATAACACGCCCTCAAATAACACGGTAATTACCATGATTGCTCTCCTAACTGGACCGTGTGGTCGTCACAGACTAAGGCACAAAGCTCTGTCAGCCGCCACGATCCTCGCATTACCCCATGCCATCTCCGTTTCCCGCAATTCCACCGAGACTCTAAGTGTATTTTTTTCTATTTATAATAGCCAAAGAAAAGACAATATTAATACGTAGCTTTTTTACACATAATAATAATATATATAGGAATGACCCGAGCTGGATTCGGGCAAATCACTATAAAAAGTTTCGTGAACGATGTGCTCGAATCCAGTTCGGGCAAATCACTGTGCCAGCAAAATAACTACCCGAGTTGTATTCGGGCAAATCACACAAGAGGTTAATGTTGCTAATATTTTAAATAATTTGTAAAACATTTTCATTTTTTTTATAGCCTGCCAACACTGATATAGCCTTTTAACAAAATGCACTGGTTTGGTACCTAGTTGGTCCAGCACGTATGCGCTTCAAAGCGGTGAACTTTCGGACGGTTTTTTTTTGTGCATTTTTTACAAACAATTTTTCATTCTACAACCGTAAAGTCATACTTCCGGTACGATTTAAAAAAACGACGTAAATGATTTTCAGCAAGTTAAATGGGAATTCGCTTTTTTTTTTTAATTATCGGTCGAGTGAACCCGGTAAGTGTAATTTTTTGTAACTATGTTAAAATAATGTTTTGATTTAATGATACATATTTTAATTTGGAACGTAATATCACTCCATATCTTATACTGCTCTTAGACTGCTCTTCTAGCCGTGGAATAGCCTCTAGGACATTAACTAACAAAAGTTTTTTTTTTATGTAAACACATACAGGAGAATACCGACAGATGGTGATAGTTATTCTGAAGTCATCTGTGGAATTCTATGA
This sequence comes from Glossosoma conforme, assembly GCA_022606575.1. NCBI lineage: Eukaryota > Metazoa > Arthropoda > Insecta > Trichoptera > Glossosomatidae > Glossosoma > Glossosoma conforme. The sequence continues at coordinate 1,289,859 of JAGTXR010000192.1, read as the reverse complement.
TGCTTTCCATGGTGTATATGGCTAAGCGCTGCATGTGGAATGTTGACCCGCCAACGTCAGAGATTACAGCCCGAGATTCACGCATCATCCTTTATTATTACAGGAATCTACTATGAAGGGGTGGTCTTCACGGGACGACTTTCGTCTACCACCAATTTTAATTGATAGGCTATGATAATATATATTTCTCATACGAACTTCTAGTTGACCAGGAAGAGCATCATATAATCCGTAGGAGACTGGCCTTCTGTTAGTACTGTCTGTAAAAAATATTTCCTAACATATAAGCATAGCACTATCAAAATATTGGACTACCATTTTAACATCCTCCTCTCTTTCGAAACGTTGTTATTCCGTCGCGTGGTGGCAGTATTAGAAGCAGATTAATAACACATACTTTTTCTGAAGCACATTGACATAAATTTACGATAAAACTTTACAAACTTATGGCCCGACCTAGTCACAGCATTAGGCCGAGCCACAATACAACATGCTCTTGCCGACGGGCGGCACACGACTGGCGCTGTGGTCTATATAACTAGTCCAAAAATGACAATATGGCGGACACATTCATGTCTGACAACCGAACATGAATAAGAGACGAAATATTGTATATCCAGGTTTTCGGTACTAGTCAGCAAGGGCTATATAATTCTGATGTCAATATTATAGTAATATTTTCATTCCTTGCTCCATACTCATACATCTAATAACTCCAAGCAACAAGAGCAAAAAGGCGTAACAGTCTATGATTGATATTCTTGGTGACGCCGAATTATGGAAACATCAAACCATACAACGTCTTTATTTCATACTTCACGCTCAAATCACTCGGCCACGCATCGCTAGGGACGAGCCTATACTACAAGTAACAAGTCATGCAGTACCGCATCGTTGACATTCATTTTCGTACAACAGGTTCTTCTACTAAACGGGGGCAAGTAGACAACACCTGGGTGTAGCATAAAATAAATATTATTGGTGTTCTAATGTCACTTTGTCAGATATTCAAATGTTAATTCATCTTGGAATATAAACCATTTTGTATTCACCAGTATGCAACCGCTTTTATTTATGCATTGCCATGAAAGGATTTTTTAAATCGTATGCTTGCATCAACGTCATCTTTATTTATTATTTTTATTATTGTATTCTTTGAGAAGATGGTGGTCACCAAAGTCATCAGGGGAAGCAAATATGTAGTGTATTTATAATAATATAAATAATATTTAATGTATTTTTTTTCACAGGCATAGATAGATTTTTAAATTGGTAATATCATCGGATGATGATTATGTAAAAAAACAATTACATATATTACTTTTTAACTTTCTACAATGAGAAAATGAGTCATATCATATACATCGCCGGCGTTAATGGTCAAAGCGTTTACTTTGCAAGCCAAGGATCGTGGGTTCAATTCCAGACGGAGATTAAATTTAAAAAAAAAAAAAACGATTTCTGAGCTCTAACCTCCGTTGGTGTGAATTTGATTCCTCACCCGTAAAATGCCAGTAATAGCCTATTACTCAAAATTGGTGGTAGACGAAAGTCGTCCCGTGAAGACCACCCATTTATAGTAAATTCCAGTAATAATACGGATGATGCGTGAAAATGGAAATATAGTAGCAAATGCTGATATTTATTTAAATTTTGTATAAAAGTAGCTTACAATACAACAAATTTATATTTTTAATCAAAATAACTTATTTTCCTTTTTTTCATTATTTTATTTCTTTTCATTCAATGACATTACAAAATATAAAATTTTAACTCGTTATTGAAGTACTAACGTAAATATGATGATGTAAATGTATTGACACATATAGTGTCAATGACCTTACACTCAGAACAAGTGTCGGGATACGCAGTGCAAATAGTTAGGATTTGTGACAACAAAAACCATTTCACAAGTATATCATTATTGACACACAAATAACATGGCATTATTATCACAATCAAACGTCATATATACTCGTAGCTTAGAGTATTTGTACTAATTTTGAAAGCATGTAGATCTACGAAAAAAAAACATTCTATTTTTATGGACTATCACTGAATACTCTTAATACAATAATTATAGTGTTTTAAGCATGTCTTTTTTGACAGACACATCTAAAGTAACTCTTTTAGCTTGAAAAAAACTATTTATAACAAGTACTATCATTTTGATTTATTGGCACACAAATTACTGCACAAATTGTTTTATTATTACGAGTGTTTTTGCAATCTGCGACATCGATCCGCGAAATAACAGCCCAGCTTGTAATACAGGATTCCATTCGTTCCAGATACACTTCATAAACCTTTCAGCAATATTTCGCGACCCCCAAATATGCAAACGTCCTAATAACATTTTATTGTACTGGTAAACATTCCATTATTTACATTTTAAATGCGCGAGCACACAACCTGCCTAAGGGACAGCCTCCGATGTAACCCTCATATTATTACACGAGTATTATAGGTATGCCATTTGTCATATTATTTTATAACCGCTAAATGTGATTTTCTTAGACGATAAAAGGAAAGATTTTTTAAAATCTATGAAAAAGTTGTTATTTAATTTATAAGTAACTTGTAGCATCTGAGAATACATCGGTTTGTTCGGTTTGTTTGTTCCTGACAATTATTCAAGGATAAGGAGGCACTGATTGTTCGTTCTTCCTAGAAGTAATACTAACCTGCCAGAGACAATGCGTCTTGGGAGAATGATCAGACTGTTCAACCATATCGCCTCGAATATGATATATTCCACTTGAGACCAGCCCAGTTTCGACATGAGCCCCACGAATTTATTTATCAAAGTAATTTCGTGGAATTTTCTGTTTGGAGAGCTTTGGGACTTTTAAATATTTTTTTTAAATTATTGTTGTTGACTTTCATATTTTCTATTACTTTAGTACTTAATCATAAGTACATACCTATATTTTAACATTAATTCTTCAAAAATGGCTACAATGTGACTTCGGTCAGTGATATTACTACAAGTATACCTGTATATCACTGACCGATAGTCAATGCATGTTAATAGCGATGACAATTCAGCTGATAATTTAACAGATCAAATTAGAATACAATGAGGTTTAGTACCTTTGTAAATTATATAATTGATGCAAAAAAAACTTCCCATATGCGTTAACTAGAAGATATGGTCACCACAAATTGCCGTCTCTCATTTCTGACAGTTTTCACTGTCCACACCTCATTCGAAGATATCTAAGCACTCGAAGGTTCACCTAGGATTAGGAACATAAAGTATATGGTTCCCAACGACATCTAGAGCAGATGACAGAAGATTCGAAGAGACAGCAACAGTAGTATCAGATACATATTTATAATATTAAAAATGCATATATACCGATAAGGATGCATTATTCATACTTATCGATAGTAAAGCTTTGAAATTATTGAACCTGAGATTAAACGCTACACTTTTTTAATTTTTTATGTAAACACATACAGGAGAAAACCAACAGATGATGATAGTAATTCTGAAGTCTCATCTGTGAAATTCTATGACGCTTACCATGGGTGCATATGGCAAAGTGCTGTATGTGGAGTGATGATTCGCCAACGTCATAGACTACAGCCCGAGATTCACGAATCATCCTTTTTATTACAGGCAACTGAGGGGAATACTTGGATTGCCCCGAAAGAGGACCTAGCCCCTGGACATGACCAAGGGTGGAATATATGGAGGTCCCTTAACAGACTTCGGACCGGAGTATGCAAGACGAGGACACAAATGAGGGCCTGGCAGTTTTACAGCGGACCGACTGAATGTGACTGCGGCGTGGAGCAGACCCTGTCACACCTTCTGGAGTGTGCGCTGTGCCCGAATAGCTGCACCCAGGAAGACCTGATGATGGCCAGAAGTAACGCCATCGACGTCGCCCACTTCTGGGCAGACAGGATCTGACCCTGTTGTTTCCGACACGATTATATATATATTACAGTAATATACTATGAATGGGTGGTCTTTACGGGACGACTTTCGTCTACCACCAATTTTAATTAATAGGCTATGACTGGCATTTTACGGGTAACGGATCAAATTCATACCAACCGGGGTATTTTGGAGCTCAGAAATCGATTAAAAACCTTTTTTTTAATCTCCTTCGGGGATCGAACCCCCGACATTTGGCTTGCAAAGCATACGCTTTGACCATTGAGCTATACTCACCGATAATGGTTATTTCATCGATGTTTTTAAATATTTATTTATATAATAAAAGTAATCTTTAATAGTAATGTATTGTAATGGATCAGGTAAGGAGAATGATTAACCTGGCACTCGCAAAGCTTAGACTCAATCCAACTATCGCTATACTCGCGTTCACCATCAAAATACGGTCCATGTTCAATGCTGCCTTACCTTATTAATTATAGTAGACGTAAACCAATGTTTCAGCATGACATGGTGATTTTCAAAGAATATATACAAATTTTAAATACTTCTAGTATAAAATGATGCTACAGTAGTTTTCGCTCCCTATCCGTTCATCTTGGCCTCTACTATTTTGGGAAACTTACTTATTGAAATCCTCCCATCCAGGCAGGGGTTGCCCATTGTACAAATATATTGTTTTGTATTTTGTATGGGAAATAAAAAGGGGTGGAATAAAGCTCCCCTAACCCTCTCCGACCCCATCCCCAAGCCGCACCCCCCGTGGCAAACCAAAACCCACCCCAAACCTCCATCACTAGCGCTTTCTTCTACTCATATGAACCACACAAGCAACGTACTGACACTACGAAAACTATTTTATTTTGTGTTTTATGCAAATCCAAAAATTTTGCCTAAAAAAATGTGTTATCAGTGGCCTTTTTGAATTCAATGCTTGATTAAGTTTTCTTATATACGGTGTATAAATAACTTGGAATGAAATACGAATCTTTGTAGTCGATAGAATTGTGTGGTGACAATTTTTGGCTAGCATATGCTCCAGTAGTATAAGACGTATTATTATGAAATAATATTTTTGTGAAACATAAAATATATATAAATTGACATCAGCATAATATAGCCTTTGATGCCTGCTACCGAAGACCTCGATATACAATCTTTCGTCTCTGATTTCCATTTCTTTTCACTTGACGTACACGAATGTGTGCGCCATATTGTCATTTGGGACTAGTTATATACACCACCGCTCATGGCGCGGGTGAGAGCCCGATGACGGTCGCGGCAGTTGTGTGTGAACGGCCGAGAAGGTCGCATTACGGCCGGCAGCATGTCATTCCACCTGGCCAGAAGCTTGTAAAGTTTATCATAAATATAATCAATGTGCTCAAATCAAATTCTAAAAGTAAGTCTTTGCTTTGCTTCCTCATCATACCCTCACGCGACGGAATAACACCTTTTTAAGAGAGAGGAGGATTTTAATATATATATTGTTACGCCACTGTACGGCTCCCTATTTTTAAGTTACTGATTCAGTCTTCTTGTATTTTGAGATAACATTCAAAATAAATCCTATTCATTAATTAATATAATTAAAAATAAAAAATTTAAAATACAGCGGTACCTCGACATACGAGATTAATTCGTTCCGCAACCTTGCTCGTATTTCAAATTACTCGTATCTCCAAGCAAAATAAATGAAGTACAATTTTAAATGTGCAAAAGTCACAAAACGCGAGCACAACTTATCAAAGATACTTTGACAGCAAGAGGACACGGATAACTGATTCTCTGACCGTGGCCGGGGGATTCACGCGGGAAACCTTGACGCGCGGTTCGTGTGCAATCGGCCGACGCGCTAAGCCGATTGTTCGTATCTGAAATTTTGCTCGTATTTCAAAGCGAAAAATCGCTTTCTCGACGGCTCGTAACTCAAAAAACTCGTATGTTGGGCCACTCTAAAGTCAAGGTCGCACTGTATACTGCATGCTTTCAAACATTTCGAATAAGAATCTTATTAAGTATTATTTATTTATATCAAAAATTAAATATAATTCAAAGATTGCATTTATAACATAGTTTTAAGTTAAATGACTTAATTAAATTTAAGTTATTTAAAAGAGAACTGAAGAGTGAATTTATTGATTACTTAACAATCTTTATCTCTTTAATCATATATATAAATAAAATAGACCAGTCCACAATCCGTTAATGCTAGACTATAGTTTATAACGTTGGCCGATCAACATTCCACATACTGCGCTTAGCCATGTATAGGTAACCATAAAGGTAAGCGTCATAGAATTCACAGATGAGATTCCTCCACCACTATTTGTTGCGATTCATCTGTATGTGATAACATAAAAAACTGTTTTTATCCATAAAGGTTTTGATATCCTCCTCTCTTATTTAGTACATCAATTAACTGGATGAAGGATGCTGGATCAGGTTCACAATACAAACATTTGTTTCTGTTTCACATATTACTCGTTTATTTGTCAATAACTTTGCCCGTTATAGGGACGCCCTTAGGCGCTCCCATAACGATGCCGGGCGCGTTCCGACTGCCAGCGCGCCCTGACCTATAGCACCGCCAAATCATAGCGGCGGACTCGCGAAGCAAATATGACAGTGGCCGACATGAAATGGACCAACTGTCATAACAAACAAGATTAAAAACATTATATGTGCATGTCAGGCGAGCGAACAAAATAAGAGACAAAAGATCGTTTTTCGAGGCTTTTCGGCATCAGCCTAAAGGAGTAATATCAAGCTGATATCAATTTATAATGGCGTAAAGGAGTATAGATATATAATTAAAGTATATATTGACAAACGCATAATATATTACGTGAATAGTGAAATTTTAGAAAAATTTAACCAAAGCTGAAAATGATAGGAACGTGCATTTTCAGAAGAATCATTATCGCGGCCTGATTTGATATTTGTGTGCTCCCCAGCATGGTAACACGGGGGAGTGTAACTCGGGGAGTGCAAATCGGGGGTGTAAATCGGGGGATGGGTACAGGCCGGGGATGGTGACCCCGACAGTTGCGTGTACCCATAATAGACAGGATTAACTTTAATCGGGGGACGATCGCTCCCCCGCTCCCGCTCTCTCCCCAACTGCGACCATACACGGACAGATATTGCCAACACTTTGTAAAATCTATTTTTAATATTATATATATTAATAATATTAATATCTATTTTTGGCTTTTGGTGTGGCGCGGTATTCAATGTGAGAACTTTGGTGTGCCGTAGAATCCAAAGAAGTACTTTGGTGTGCCGTAGATGAGAAACGGTTGCGGAGCTCTGATTTAAAGGAATACATAAGTAATTAAATATACATATACTATAATACATCAAATTCTTTATACGCATCAATTCGTACAGAAAAATATCGGCAGAAGCTGGATGCGAACCTGCGAGCCTTGGAACCAACCGTTGCTCATGTTTATTACCCCAGACCACTCGACCATCTTCTGCCCGAATTGTTGCGCGGAATAAGTTGTATGTATACCATTGTTACCATCATATAACGATAGGTGTCTATAGTATATATTCAGAGAGTATTCACGCTTCTGCCGATATTTTTTCTGAACGAATTGATGCGTATAAAGAATTCGATGTATTATAGTATGTGTATATTTAATTACTAATAATATTGTAATATAGTCAATGATCTATAAAAGTAGATTAGAATATTGAAAAAATACAATAATATTCTAATAAATATTTAAAAATCCATATAAAGGAATACACTTTATTATGCTCGATTTAATGAACAGCATTAAAATAAACATTATTATATATAGATTTTTGGATCTCGCAAATTCTTACCGTCATACTCTCAGTAATCCACCCAGGCATCTACTTTCGAAGCCTTTCTGGATTATTTTTGTTGAAATGACAAGATTCACAGCCGTAAAGGATAATAGAGCGATACACGCTGTATGATCAGCACTTTGATCGAGTAGAGCTGTGAGTCCAAGATATTTCACATATAATTAAAATACGATCCATCGTTTCCCAAACAGGAAACGAGCTTCTTCTGCAGACCACCGCTTTCAGCGACCTGTACGCCGAGATATCGAACTCTCGAGCATGGCCCGAGTTGACAAGTAACCGATTTGTGTCGATAGTCTTTTTCAAGTACATAAATGTGATTAATTAAATATCACTGCACATTTATTCACATAACATATGACACCGTGCCAATGCATATATTATATTATAATAACGTCTGTGTAGTCATAGTTTTCAATCTACACTGACTTAATTATTTCCCATAGTCATATCTAGAGTAAATATTTGTTTTTTGCCTGTGTCTACTTGTGCTTAATTCTACACAGCCATCTGCTTTCGAAACCAATTATACGGCTGCATTGGCTTTTGGTGAGAGAGTTTACCTTAAAAATAAAATCTCCTAAGCACCCCTGCAGTCGCGCGTACCTCCCTGGCAACAGCCCCGCCGCCCTCACAAGGAATTATGCATTTGTTTGCTAACACAAAGGCTCACCATGGCGAGCCCAACATTATCGGGCTTAGCCAGTCAGACGCCATTAAGGACCCAAGAGTGCTATATTAATAACACGGTTCCTTACGAACGCAAAATGACCGTGAATTCGAGAGATACTAATATTAGTATGTTATAACACATTGCGAGAAGAGTGGTTCTCGTCAGATCACCGAGGACGCGAGACAAAACTTGAATGAGTTACCGCCTGTTGTTTTCCGCATGTTCATAGTTGTATTGAGCTGCTCCTTAACATTTAATGGTCCAAGCCTTGTCCTTATTATATGATATTTTTGAAAATTCCGATTAGCACATGATAATACAGCTGCTGTGTCATCAAGTCTCCGGAGGTCATAGGGAATCATATATTTTCCCAGGTGGACCTTCAGATGCACTTTTGAGACAAGGCGTGTACAATGGCAACTATATAACTGACTGGTAGCAATATATTGTTGTGGCCATATGTTTCAGATATGTATCTATTATTATGGGAACAAAAAAATGTTCTTACAATTGTACTCGCATATACTTGGCAGCGCTCAAATATGCCAATACCATAATATAAAGTGACATTAAAATATTGTAATATTGTATAATAATACATGACTTGTCCCAAGATTGCTGCACTCAGGGAGATACATCTAAAAAGATATTTCGTTCCCGGTGACTTCCTGGGCAATAGCCCCGGAACTTGAAAATATGGATGTTGTAGTATCCAAAGTAAAAGATCCAAAATTAATTTATTAAATAAATAAATATTTTCATTTATTATAATTGTATATACTTATTCAGTTTTTCATAATTTCTTAAGAATAACTAAGTTTTCATTCCACATTTTTTGCATTAACAACATGTTTCGGCTTCGACGTAAAGCAATTCTCCAGTGAGACAATTGTTGTTGATAAAATAATAATAACATAGATCATCTTTGCTTTATATTTTTTAATAATGAAATTAAAGTTAATTGTTCGAATTGAATACGAAACAAAAAGCAACCTTCATAACTGCCAACTAAGACAATAATATGGATTACAATTTCTTAAAACTCATCATGCTATGGTTAAAATAAAATAAAATACATTTCCATTTTTTAATAATCTAAATATCGATTCACATTGATAATTAATCTAATAGAGCTAGTATATTTTTTTCATGATTTTTTAGCTACCACGTACAATATATATCTACTTGATATCTCATACGTAGAGTTTTTTTAGCAATACGCTTCTTAAATACCCAAAAATATTTTTTAGCTTTGAAATGCAAGTATTTATTATACTTAGATTGGCGATTCTCAAAATAAAAGCTTGATAGTTAAAAAAAGCTAATGCGCTTTATAATGCCAATGGATGGTTCAGGATGTGATGCATTCAACATATTTCTGATAAATCGGCCCTCACTTTGGCAGTGTAAAGTTTCACAAAATGCATGGCTGAAACGCAGTGATGGTCCGATTAGGTATCCGCTTACAAAAGAAGTGTTTTCCGCGGCGGCCGCTCTTTGTGCGGAACCCAGCCAACATGTCAGCACTCCGCAAACCATCCTCTCTACCTATAAAAAACTTTTAAATATATATTTTATTCAACATATGGTACAATAATTGGGCATGGCATTCTGAAGACCATTGATCTATAAATATTCCGCATTACACTGAACACCTTTGTTTTACTTCAGGTATTCTTCCCAACACCAAATCCACCTTCACATCTTGACCAAATTTATTATATTACTCTCTCACTTTGTTATTTCTCACAAAGTCGAAGCATCATATTAGTATGGTTAGGATATATATTTTGAATGCCTCAGGAAAGCATAAGCAAAGTCCCTGGGCTTGCGTCATCTGTCGCAAGCCCATCAGAAGCTATACGTAAAATGTATTCGGGAAACAGAGTAAATGGGATAAATGGGCGAGGACCATGGTAACTGATACAATTTTGTGGCGGCAGGTCGTGACGACTCTATGCTCCAGTTTAGATATCTTACAGTTGATCTATTATATTGAGTCACTTCAGAACTATTTGAGTTCTTCTTCTTCTACTTCATCGTCGATTTTTAGCAAAATCGATGGTTTATTTTTCGGTTCATAAGGTCCTTAAATAAGCAGCCGCAACAATTACAGACAAAAAATTAAGCATAAACATAAGTATATTTATAAAAATGTTTATTGGCGGTTTTAATATAATAAATATGTAGTATTTTCTAGTTATCTGTGTCACATTTACTTTTAATTTGGAGCATATAGCCACTACAATCCAATCACCAACCTCTGCTATTTACTAAAACCATATTTTAATCCCTTTTCATTACTCGGTTCCTAGTAAGGTAGTTGCTGAGCTGAAGAAGATTGCAGAGGACCTAGAAGAGTGGAGATCGAGATGCAAGATTTTGTTGCTGCAAACCAATCCACCGGATTGATAGTACGAAGAAGAAGTAAGGTAATGTAGTAGTCCACTAATCTGTGTGCTTATATGAAGAAGGGTGATTCGCTAATCAAAACAAAAAGTAAAATTTTGCTTGACGAAATAAGTGATGAAAAAATAATATGCTCAATTATTTTAAGTAGATACGCATTATAAGTTTTTTTTTGGTTGAGGTAGTCTCGAATAAGTTCACACAGCTTTTTTTTTGTTTCGATATAGTTTCCACGTTCGTCTAGTGAAGACAAAGTGCGCATCGCTCTACCTGCAGCCGTTTGTTTATCAGTGCATCTAGTAAACCGATACCGTCGAATGAAGCTGACGCATTTGATCCTCTCCCAGCATTGTGCCGAACAGGCAGATTGCAATATCATACAGTGCAGGCACAAAAAACTCGCGAACTTGATGTGACGCAGCTTTTCTGTGCAAAAAAAGTGGAAAGCGATTTCGGTCGAAGCCCATGTCAATATTGCGATTTTTCATGCGAGGAGATAATTTATTACAAACACATTTTTCGGCACACAAGCACATTCAAGTGTAGAGCGATTTAACGTTTTTTGAACAAGATATTTTTACGTCACATTCTTTTGAAGAGTGTTTTTAAACGAGTAGTTTTAAAATCCTTTGATGGAATATACGAGTATGCAATAAAATTTGCATTAGATACTATAAAACTGATTTTTTTTAAGTTCCCGACCATGTAAATAGTCAAAACCATGCTTATTATGTACTCAGCGGAGCTCCGGGAAGGAAAAGTGATTTAATACAAAGTGAGAATAATGTACTATTTGGCGGTTTTTTTTTGGCAAGCCATGCTTCATGTACATCTACGGCTTAGATATAAAATATATATATATCATGAGGATTATTTCAAATTACTTAACGTAATATTGATGAAATAATGTTATAGCTTATAAAAAATATTATCACTGATTAGCAGATGTCTATTGAATTGGTCATACATTACCTTTTACAAGAGGTAAATGCATTTTTTAAATGTGTGAAGCAGATTTAAATTGGAAAAAAATATTAATTCATTCGATTACGATTATTTTTTTCAGTACTGTTCGTCTTCCGCGGAATAGCCTCAATGTCATTTCACAACATCATGTCATAGTTTTAAGTGAATTATTTAATTATCTTTAATTTCATCATGGATAGAATTCATGTGGCAGAGATAAAGATGCTTAGGTGGGCGGGAGGTGTGACTAGAGTGGACAGAGTTCGAAATGAGCATATTTGGGGTTCATTTCGGGTGGCCCCCCATACCTGAAAAGATAAGAGAAAACCGTCTAAGATAGTATGGGCATGTGACGCGAAGAGATGAGAACTACATGGTGAAGAAAGCCTTCAACATACTCACGCTGAGAAGACCTGGAAGACCACAGGCAATCTGGACTGCAACTGAAGACAAGGATCTGAAAACTCTGAGCTTGACTGAGAATGCAGCGCAGGACAGGCAACATGGCCAATGTGCACAAAGAGAGCTGACCCCAGATGATGGGAAATGGCGAGGCCAAAGAGAAAGATTATCTTTAATTTCAAATAAATATGAATAACCTAAGTGTTGTGATTTATTTCTAATTTACCTATTGCTATCAATACACATTGAAAACAACTGACGTAAAAAATACTCATTTTTCATTTCTATCCGACAGTAAAAAAATCAACAGATACTTCAAGTTACATACCGTCGCAAATAAAAGGCAGGATATCTTCATGCATAACCAAATCGAATTATTTACACAACGATTTGTATGGAGTATTTTTTTATTCACGTTGCGACAGAGGCGCTCCATTCACCCATAGAGATGCGATTAAGATCTCACCGAGGATATCAATTCATAAGGAGACGCCCTTCAATGGCATCAGCCAGCCTTTGTGTCACCGAATCCCTGTACCGCGGCCAAACAAAACCTCCATTCTACCGCTAGTACCCTTTAGCCTCCTTATATTATTACCTTCGCTTGAGCAAGCGATTTTATGATCATAATATATGTAGTTATCACTATTATTATTTTATTTTGTGTAATTACATTATTTTAAATACAATAAAATGCTTAAGTTAATGACAGCTTATTTATTAGATTTTATATAGTACGCATGCACAATTGTATTAAATTTAGTGATATAATATTTTGAAAACCGTCCATATGCCCTGTGTATTTGATAAATAATTTACTTAAAAAACATGGAGAAATGAGGAATTTCTTAAAAAACTTTGAATATAATTACTGGCTAAAAATAATGTCATTTTTATTATGTAATATTGTGATGAACTAATGCGTTTAGATTCATTATTATTTATCGTTTTATTTATAAATATTTTTTATTACGACTGAACGCGGTTCATCGTGATTGACAACATTATCATGCATGTTCTTCCATATTATCTTAGTAATGAATAAGATTTAAATTAATCGTTAGTTTTTATCGTGAACTACAACATGTATTTGAAACATAAAATGAAGTTAAATTCAACAACTGATAGACATACAAATTTCCAGCATACACCAATTTTTATCACATTTATCTCATCGACAAATCTGAGAAAAATAAACTTCATACACTAGGATTCGAACTAAGAACCTTTGCAATAATGTTTATTTCATTACCCGTCTATGGACTTTTGCACCGCCTGTCTATTCATTTAACTTTATTTTCTCCCGTTTATTTTTTTTCAATATTTGATGAGAGAAATGTCCTATAAGATGATATTTGTTGTGAATTTGTATTGCAGTGGTAAATAGAGTACATATTTGAATATTGAAATATAATCCAAGCTCATCAAAAAACAATATATATTTCTTTTGTTGTTTCTTTTAAAATGTATTTTTTTCATAACTTACTTTTAAAATATATTGAAAAATATATATTTCTATAGTGAAAAGCGCCTTTGAAAATCTATCCATTGATATAAATAAGCCAAAACCATCCAACTTTAAAATACTTTGTTATTGATTCAGCCGATGATATTAAAGTATGTCATATTATTTGAATGTGATGGAAAAAAAATATTTTCAGTGACCGGTCACTGAAAATATATCAAAAATATGTTCGAGCAGGTCAGGGAGGTGAGCCTTCAACATAGTAGCAATGTGTATATAGTGAGCAAATGCCTTGGACCTGAATGCGGCGTAAATTGACTGACCGGAACTGTCTGCAGCCTCCCTTGGTCCATACAATCTCCCTCATCCTTGCTACCTTCTCCCCAGCAGTCAGTTTAAAGTCCACGTCACATGGAGATGAAGATTTTGTATTTCATCTATTAGGGTCATCCAAAGCCTGAACCAAGAAATTAAATTGTTTTTTTTTTAATATCTCTAATTTTCTTTTTTTCAATACTACGAGTAAGAATGGTTTCTTTTAATGAAACTGGTCTTTTAGATTAAAATGATGTATTGAAAGTGGTATTGTGTCGTTTATAGTGTTTCTGTGAATTGATTAATATCAATCATATAGAAAATTTAATTGTATAAGTATTTTTAATGTACGACGTCAGTGACTTCCAATTATTTGTATCCATTATCTGCCCGGCATTAGGTCTTGGAATATGCAGCTAGTCGGACATGTGAGGCAGGATCTTAGGTGTGAGACGGTCTGCAGGTCTTCACAGTCACCCAGCAGTGACTCCCCCTGTCGTAACACTCATCACCGCTCTAGGTTATTCTTTCTTTTAGCGAATTCGGTTCTTAATCTGTTCAGGAAATTCCAGGTCCGTCATTCAAAGTTCTTGCCAGTTGGACGGCTGATTCGATGCACATATCTTATACAAGCCAAGAGTACAAAACATTTCCATGGTATGAACAAAATCGATCTTAATGAAGGTAAATAATAATAATGTTATTAAATATGTATGAGGCTGATTGTGGCTTTTGTGTTTTTAATGATTGGTTTAAAGAAATTGAGTGCTAAACCCAATGCTTCCGCAGCCTGAACCATTGCGTCGTAAAGGGCAGTTCACCCCGAACATTTCGGCATTTTGAGAGATAGATGGATGTGTTATTAAAAATTAGCAATTATGGCAAGCATGTTTGACGGGAGAACACTCCATGGAGAGAATGTGTGGTTCTAAGTAGTGATCGGTTCATGCACCTCGGGTCACCAAGCCCGTGACTTACTGATTTTGTGAACATCATTTTACATTGTACATCCATCTTCTTCATCTTTCTCTTACCTGAAAAGTTGGATGTACTCTAATATAATTGGAGTAATCTAATATTATTTAACATTGCATAATTTACTTATTCATACGAAATTATACTCGTATATACCAGAATGTCAATATTGCACATTAATAGGCAGTGATTCAAAATAGTAACAGCATTCAGAGCGCCCATTAATTATTACACAAAACAGTTTTTTATGGACGTAGAAATGAAAGCAAATCGCTGTTAAACGCTACAGAAACGTCATTAAAGATTTACCGACCGACAAGTCGGGCGACTCTATGGGACAACGTCGTTCAGAACATTAAAATAAAATGTCGTTGGGATCATAATAATAACTTTTACACACAACGGCTTCATCTACTTCTTCAACGAGGTACCATTCCATTAATAATAAAGTTCCAGTTTCTCTTTTACACCTTAAATATTTAACCTCTAACTGGATTCGCCAAAATTGGTAACACAGTTCTAAAGATTCGTCAATTGGCTGATTTTCGACCCAAGTAAATTGTGCATTTAAATTTTTCAACAATAACACCAGCAATGTCATCATCAGCTTATTTTGTTTCCATTTTATGTTATCTTGTGCTTCTTCAGTTCTCGACAAGCTTGCAATAAAAAATAATAGAGATACGATCAATGAAAATTAATACTAAAATGGGACTCTTTAATCTTTGTTAATAGGCTTAATTTTGTAAGGAATGAAATGACGTTTTTAGAGAATAGACTCTGAAATCTTCCTTTCTGCAGTCGATGAAGATACTAATTAAACCTTGCAAGGACATGTTTTTCTAGAAGGCGTAAAATAACTATTAGACTCATAACTAAACACCCATTTGCAGCAAGACGTTTCATAAAATTTGAATTGAGTTGAAGGCTTCTTCCTCACGATAATCATACTAAAATAAAGTAGCTATTATAGGTTGATTACCTAAAAAAAAAACTTTGTAAACGGGTTTTGAGTTTGTTACATTAAGCCAAGGAATGACTTTATATGGTGGTCAGACTAATGATATAGAAAAAAAAAAAATTTTTTAATTAAATTTTAATTTCCTAGTTATAATATTCAGCGGCAATAGAATATCATTACTTCGGTGTACCTAAGTAAAGCAACATTGGCCGCGAACCAAAACTTGCATCAGTTAGCGTCTATTGCTAATCGCATTTCAATGGTCTGGTTTAGCCATTTTTTATGACCAAATTTTCCAGGCGTCGGGATCAGGCTAATAATCTAATTTCTTCAAAAATAAAAGAATAACAAATGACCCAAAAATATGCATCGGAAAATACTTGTATATCTGCCTTGTATAGTAAAATACTTGTATGTTCAAGTCCTCGAGCTTCTCAGACACCATATATGTTCACATGTATATGCAAAGATGTATTGGGATAAGGCATGGACAATTGCATCTGACAGTCCTGAGTAGCGCCAATTTGATTGACTATGAGAAGAAGAAAAGGGGTACGATATAATTAATTATACTAGTATCTAAAACATGTAGGATACTAATTTAAACACGTCAAGAATCTTTCACCAAGCTGAAACACGCTACATACTACTTCCTCCCGTATCACTTGACACTCCCTTTTCCCTGACAACAGAGTCCCTGACTAATTGTTAAATCATTTTAATGGCCGGCATTCGGGGGCGGTGCAACTTTTTGAGAGTTGTTAAATTTTATGCGTGTTTTGTCCATAAAATGTTAGTGGGAGGTATTTACTTTAAGAAGCTTAGCGAAAGGGCGGTTTCGTATCAACATAAATATATAATGTATGCAGTTAGATAATAACACATTTAGATAGTAGTTTATTGGTAACTGTAGAAAAGTATGTCATTTAGATTTTTGAAGGGTATAATATATTGTTTTTATGTAAAGTAACAAATATTTTTTTCCATATTCGCTCCTTAGTTAAAACAAAAACCGTTCCGGGTAATTTAGTTTTTTTCAGCCACCATAGTCTATTTTTCGTCCTATGTCAGTTTTTCCTTCTGCTGATATTTTGAATACACAAAATAGCTCTTAATACGAGTAGTCTTCCAGTGCAGTGGCAACAGCACATCAATAGCGCAATTCTCGTTAGATCACCAAAGTAAACAACATTTGACGAGGACCAAAACTTGGATGGGTGCCTGTTACTAACCTCGTGTTGCTAGTCCAGTTGAGCCGCTTTTTAAAACAAAATGGCTTAGTCCTTGGGAATTTCATGATAATCATCGGATTTCCTCAGAAAGTAGATTAATAAAACACCTTAAATTATGCCTCGGATACAGCAAGTACTCGGGATTCTGCTCTATAGGTTGTCAGGAACCATTTATATATTCCTTGGTAGACCTTTAGGTAGGCATACTCGTATGTCTTGGAACGAAAAATGGGTAGTGACAACTGACAAGACTGAGAGGTGGCAAATTTGTGATGACCACATGTTCCAAGCATGAAACGGGTATTGAAAGAAAAAAAAGACCCAAATTTAAGGGAAATGTATATATCTCACACAAACTGGGTGTATTTATCATTAATTATAAATTAGTCAACACTTATATAACTTAAACTTTTTCTTTCAACTTCACTAGAATCAAACACGAGATCTCTCGCATGCCAATAGTTCGCCTTAACACTTAAACACAGTAAAATAAGTAAAATAATTTTCATGGTGTGTGATCTTTTTTGAATTAAAATTATCGAATGTTTTGTATCGAGTAAAAAAAACACACAGTGAGGCATAATAGTCAATTAAATAATATTCACATAAAATGCCGTCAAAAGAGCAAATAAGACATAAAAAATAAATTATTAATTCCACATAATCGCAAAAAACTGTGACTAAATTATGCGATCGTAAAATTTTATTATCAATGTCTTTAGGCGCCTTTAAACGGTTTTCGCCACCCAGGCCGCCTTGTCGGTGGGTCGTTCAAACAAATTTGGGAAAAAATTATCGGGAAGATTAAGAAGTCACCTTTGCAAATCGGGACCAAGACTTGCGAGACTTATGATGGCGTAAGCAGAATGCTTGGGTGCTCCTGTAGTCACATTAGGCGGGAGTTATAGGCGGTAATGGCTGGGAAGGCCTCTTGCCATGATTTAATGGTGTAAATTGTAACATCTAACGACAGATGCAAAGCGTAGAAACCGCAATTAATGCACAAAATGAAAAAAAAATGTAAAATTATTTCATGATTTGTTGCCTTACTTTACATATTTATCTGGTTAATATTTTTAATTATTATAACTTAAATTTAATTCATATTAAAAAGTATTTATGCAATATATTTTTAACTGCGTGAGAGTGTATCATCAGCCTGTGTCGATCCACTGTTTAACGTAGGCCTCCCATGAGTCTCTATCCTTTTCGATCCTTCTCCCGCCGCATCCAGGCTACTTCCGCTATTATTTTAATGTTGTCAGTCCATTTTTCGGGGGTGATAGAAAAGTATATAGTAGAGATCCATAAAGCATTTCAGCCCTCTAGTGGACTCAGTGACGCTCTACCAAGTCGACTACAAGCTGCAAGTTGGATGTAAATAATGATTTTGTGCCCTTGCCTTAAATTGGTATACAGGAACAAATTAGATATCTATAATGCAATTTAATTATTTACATATTTATCAAATATCATATTCATATAAAATAATAACCTTTATTCGAAAATATCTTTTTCTTATTTGTCGTCTTAATCATATTTTTTCTTCTCTATTCTTCTTCGTCTTCTTCATTTACGGCAATTCGTTGTTTTGTATAATTAAGTGAGATCATACATTTTGTCAATTATGACCCTGCTTGAGAACACCATAAATTTCTGTGGTAATATTTCTTCAATTTTTTTTCTTCTAATATAATAAGACTTCCACCGGCAAGAGATGAGGCCGCCTTATACAGGTATATTGCTATTCTAATCGTTTGCAAGATGAAAGATTTTGTTGCTGCAAACCAATCCACCGGATTGATACTACGAAGGAAGTATCGTTTATTGATGAAAATGATTTATATCTACACTTGTGTTCATTTGTGACTATTAGCCGTTATAAGAGGATCGAAGAGGATGGAGACTCATGTGGGAGGCCTACGTTCAACAGTGGACGGACACAGGCTGATGATGATGATTATCCGTCATAGAGTATACCGTTTGTCTTAGTAACAATTTAATTATATTATTTTTTGTCCCATTGCGTGTATACATACCTGTAAATGAAAAATACAAAAGTATTAAAAGTTATTTTTTCAATGTATTCAGCATTCACTTTGAGATCCATTATAAATTATAAATATTTATTTATTTACCTTGTTTTCACATGAGTACTTTGTAAGTGGTCTAACCCATTTTTTGTAGGAGAGGGGGTGGGTGTATTAAAAGTAAATACAAAATACGACGCCATACGTCTGTGGCCTAGAAATTGTTTTGTAATCATAGCTCAGGTCGCCGTTTGTATCGACTCGACACGCTCTTTTCTAATAAAGCGGCTTTTAGGAAACCTTTTAAAGCTTAATGTTTGTTAAACGACCGGGTTATTTACAATACCAGTGCGTTAACAACAATCGCCGGCTCTATAGGCTCGCTTGCTCGACTTCAGTTTTTCATTGCGAGCCGTAATAAAGGCATGAACGCGAATCAAACTTTAAGAAATATTACTTGAATATAAGTTTTCCAGTTTTTATGGGCATTAGTCATAAAGTGGTAAGTATTTCGGTACTCCACTCGCTTACTTCATTTTCCTGTCAAATTAAAAAAAAATATATATTTATATATATTTTCATATAACAATGTCTCCTTGAGACAATATCAAGAAGGTTAAATTATTCATCAGTAACACAGGTAAATGATTGGTTATAAAGTCCGAGTCGGAACTATATCGTTTCATCCATTCAGTCTATAGTTTGGTTCGAGACCCGAGTGGTACTTACTAAAAATAAATAGACTGTCGGAAATTAATAATATTAAGCTTGTGAATAAATGAAGACTGATTGAATAATAATAAAATATACATCTTTGAATATATACTATAGCGACATCTATCGTACGATGATAACAATGATATAAATACTAGTTTCAACGCGAGTCAGTCTAGGCATAGCAATGGCGCAGTTCGCCAAGCGGTATGAATACCTGGGCATAGTTGGTTTCCAAGGTCCGCGGTTCGCATCCCGCTT
This sequence comes from Glossosoma conforme, assembly GCA_022606575.1. Classification (NCBI taxonomy): domain Eukaryota; kingdom Metazoa; phylum Arthropoda; class Insecta; order Trichoptera; family Glossosomatidae; genus Glossosoma; species Glossosoma conforme. The sequence continues at coordinate 1,269,700 of JAGTXR010000192.1, read as the reverse complement.
CTGCCGTTATTTTTGTGCTTGGATTGACGCGTTGAAAAAAGAATTTTATGTATAGTATGTGTATATTTAAGTAACATATATATTTATATTATCAGTATTCAGAATTAGATCTATTTGAAATATTAAATCGATAAATTCAAAAAAGTATACGGCCTTACATGAATAGTCACAGAAAACATCATTATATGACATTTCTCTGATCAATAAATAAGGGAAAAATAAACGGGGGTCTTTGAGATTCGAACATAAATCCATACTTAATATATTTCCATATATTTCAATGAACGTTGACAGACTGTAAGCAGTTAAATGTATTATTTCCTCCACGATACAATAAATAACAATAAATTATTAAATACATCATTATCATACATTTATTTTTAATTTCTTTTCCTTCAATGACATTACAAAATATTCAATTTTAATTCGTTGTTGAAGTACTAACGTAAGTGTTACGATGTAAATGTATTGACACATTTAGTGTCAATAACCTCACACTCGGAACAAGTTTCGTAATACGTATCGCAAATAGTAAGGATTTGTAACAACAAAAACCATGTCATAAGTATATCATGGTTGACATACAAATAACACGGCATTATTGTCACAAAATCAATTGTCCAACATTTCGTATCCGTCCAAAGCTCTGAATCTGAAGCAATATTACACTAAATAAGTCAATATCTTCACTCAAGTTGGTTTCAACCACTGTTCACTGCAATTTTTTCGTCTTACATGTATCCAGGGTTGAACGATGGTCCTTTCAGGCAAAACTTATCTTACAATTTCCACTCCCTTAAACTGGATCATATGGCATTCACAAACTGCTGCCAAAAAAGTGTCAGCCGCCATGATCTTCCCGCTTCACCTAAATCCCTCCTCCTCCTGCAGCTCTACCGAGTACATTTTATGTATTGGTCCCGACGGCCTTTCAGGCAGCTTTATATTATGGTCACCTACGGTATTCGAAGGCGAATGTTGACCTGGCTGGAACATATATTAAGAAGTAAATACATACTAAAAAGACGGGTGATATAATATCGTAATATTTTTTTTATACTACCTATGTAATTTAAAAAACTCCTAATATGTTTTTAGGGACAAAGTTTAAACATGTCGATAATCGTTCCACAAGCCCATCGTAAGAGGTTGTGAACACACGTAAGTCGCAAGTCAACCAAAAATAAACCTAATTTTCTAACACACATAAACTTTTATGACAGCAAATAGTTGGGCGGAGCTTTTGTTTCCACTTTGAAGCTATTTTTATAAATACCCCATAAGCTTTTCAAATAGAACCGTACATTTGAAGTAAACAATTAACGAAATATATGATAATTACGGTAGCATGCTTTTAAAACGTTATACAAATTTTAATGTTGTTGAATATTACTGTCTAAGATATATATTTTTTCAATCCGGACTAAATTAAACACTTTAACGAGATTCATAATTTTATTTGTTGCATTGCACAAACAAATATAAACTGTTTTACATTTTAATAATATGTTAATTAAATCACTTAAACTCCTTGTTAGTTTTAATTAATAAATTGTGTGTAAAAAAATATATTTCAATTCATATTTCATTCACAGAAGATTATTGATCAACGGTTATAAAGAAATCTCAACAGTATGCTCAACTAAGACGTTTGCTATTTTAGAAATGGATATGCGCTTTATATTGTATTTCTTAAAATATATATATATATATAAGATGATAATAAAATAATATATAATAGTTACGTGCAAATTAGAGTACGTTATTCCGATGATATTCTTGATGTTGTTCAACAGCAATTCAAAGAGATCCTCCCAAGAAATTCAATGATATTTATATAATTTTATTCAACTTGAATATTACTATTGATAAAATATCGTCATAAAGTAGAAAAAAGACTATAAATTCATCCAAAATTGTAGTACATGTATTTTGTTTTCTATTTTGCATTGCAGCACCAAAGTCGAAATATAAATATGTTTGTCTTCTGAGCATCAAATTTGACATCTCGCTTGGTAGGTAATCATTTTACCTCTATGGTATATTTATCGTCAAATTTTGTTAAATTCATGGAATAATAAAATCTAAAAAAAAAGATTTCAGAGTTCGCTTCACATTTACGAATTCCATTCAAATTACAACCTTCATTTATGAAAACGAAATATCAAGACGCAAGAAATTTTATTGCGTCAATTTTTTTATCGATGTTCTTTCTGCGAGATTTCACAATGCAATGTGTATTACCAAAAATGAGGAATTTGTCATCGGTTTGTATTGTGAGTCTTAAATTTACAGGCAAACAAATTATTATTTTTGGCAAATCCAGGATGCTGCCTTCCGGTCTCCCACGTGCTTTGTGCCAAAGAAATATAATGGCACAATCATACTTGTCCATCTCACAACAGCCATTTATCCCAAAATTGATCCAGTTGTCCTCCTACCGTGATAAATTTTCGGGGGCATTTATCAACAGCATGCTAACAAAAAAGGTTTCACATTAAAATCATTAAATTTTGGTTGATATTTTATCGTTTAACGTATCACTTTCTTAGCTAGAGCGAATTGCGAGTAGTTGCTGCATTTTTTCAGTAAACGTATAAAATCGTGTCGGAAACAACAGGGTCAGAAGTGGGCGACGTCGATGACGTTATCATCAGGTCTTCCTGGGTGCAGCTACTCGGACACAGCGCACACTCCAGAAGGTGTGACCAGGGTCTGGTCCGCGGCGCACTCACATTCAGTCGGTCCGCTGTAAAACTGCCAGCCTTTCATTTGTGTCCTCGTCCTGCATACTCCGGTCCGAAGTCTGTTCAGGGACTTCCATATATTCCACCCGTGATCGTGTCCAGGGGCTAGGTTCTCTTTCGAGGGCAATCCACGTATTCCCCTCGTTATTATTTTTTTCAGTAAACTAAGTATAAAATATTTTTATTATTTGATGTTATACTACATGTAGTATGACTATTTTAAAATGGTGATGAAAAATATAGCGATGATGATTTTAAAATTGTAAAAACACATAAATTATATATTAAATTATAAAAAAATTAGTGAAATTTATTTGTTTTCCCATATCGGTTTCATATCTGGAACATATAGTCATTTCAAATCGCCGCCACTTAGTTATGTCAGTTACCACAGTCTATGCCTCGTCCACAGCACCCGAAGGCTCACCTGAAATCATTTATGGTCACCGATAACCTCCAAGACAGAAGCTTGAAAACCCATTCAATTAATGGTACTTACTACACTTACGATTTGTTATTATCGTTGGTTGTAATATACTTATAACATTTTATAATTTTATGTCTAAAATATTTGAATCTGATAATTAAATATATAATATTTTCACAGGTTATTAAAGGGATCGTAAGTTTTTAAATACCCGGTATCGTGCAAGTTTTGAGCTTTAAGCTCAAGTATCCGTGAAGAAATATGAAAATGCATCCGCTGAATGGCGCATTGTGCCGATGTTTGCTGTTGCGATTGTTGGCTATTTAGTGGGCCTTCCTACAGAATTATTGTATTAGTTTCGGTTTTCGGCTTCCAGAAGCTCTTGTTCGCGTCTCTATTCACAAAATGTGGAGCTTTTGTTGCGTAACTAGACTGTCATGACGATCAAAATTATTACAACAAAAAAGCACAACATTTATTTAAAATAAATAATCATTTCAGTAGCTATATGGCATATAACCAGCAACCATTAAATTAACCATTTAAACTCATTTGATTTCAATGCACGTCCTATAGTTCCACCGAAGCTCACATCTAGTCTCATTATCATCATCACCTTGTTCGCTTCCCTAACTGGAGAATATGATTGTCACAAACTATCACCACAAAGCTGTCTTGCGCTTTTGTCCTCATATCAGCTCTACCTCTTGCAAGTACACTGAATACATTATATATGTGGCGGCGCAAGCCCAGAGGCTTGAAGAAAAGTCATCTATTGCTAATGCCCTCCTTAGATCTCCGTAGTGCATATCCCAACGTAATCCACTATAACTTCTTCGCCTACTGAAATATGCACGGGTGCCTTGTTTGCTCTCTTACCTCGCCATCCTCACAAATCAAACCATCGTATTGTACTCTAAAGAACAAATCCGACCTATCCTTGAATACGGCAGTCACCTTTGGATTGGAGCCCCAAAATACCTTCTAAACTTAATTGACTCAGTTCAAAGAAGAGCAATTTGTTTGATAAACAATGACACCCTTACGTCTAATCTACAATCAATGGAACACAGACGTAAAGATGGTTCTCTTAGTCTTTTCTACCGTTATTACCACGGTCGCTGCTCTTCGGAACTTAAAGAACTAATTTTTCCTGCACCCACTCACAGCCGACAAACTCGTCTTACACTTGCCGAACATCCATACACGGTTAATATATGTCGACCAAGAACTGGCAGCTTCCAAAGTTCCTTCCTTAATGCCACCGGTAAGCTATGGAATGCTCTTCCAGCGTCTGTGTTTCCTCCTTCCTACAATCTGGATCTCTTCAAGAAACAGATAAATATACACTTACAATCTCCCCAACCCACACACAAATACGAACACAACACACGTATCCCGCATGCAGCGTCCAGCCTCCCTGGCTGAGCGTCATAGAGTGCACTGGTCTTGACCGGATGTGCTCTCCTGCATGCGATTACATAAAAAAAAAGAAAACTCGATTTCAAAACCCATTCTACGGCTGCAATGGATTTTGGTGGGAAGACAATATTTACAACCATAAAAGAGAATAGGGACAGTGTATGTGATCTATTGGCTTTTAAGGTGACGAGTACCCGATGCCTTATCATTCTTATAACAACACTTAAATCAGTATAATTTTAAAGACTGATAATGATCATTTGAATAACTCTTTTTTTATTGGAATAAAAATCTCAACAACACAATTTTGTATAAGTTTGTACTGATAGTTCTACAAGAAATCCTCAATTAAAAAAGACTCGATAGCAGAACCCCAAAGAAATGGCGAGACAGATGGCATGACCTCAGAATAAATAGTGACACAAACATACCAGAGTTACAAGAAGCATATGATTTTGAAATATTCTTTTCGAAACAGATTTCTTTACTTATTTAAAATATGTACATCACATGTATATTATGTTTCATAGTGTGTATTATGTATAATATTCATTACATATTAAAAGTACTTGAAAATTTTAACAAAACATACAGTTCATTAAATGTATATTTTCAACGTCACTTATGAAGAGAAAGTATTAAGAAATTAATGAAACTCTATAATCCTGCATAAGAAGCATTTGTATCATTTATTTTTTAAGTAAACACATACAGGAGAATACCGACAGATGGAGATAGTAATTCAGAAGTCTCATCTGTGGAATTCAATGACGCTAACCATTGGTGTATAAGACTAAGCGCTGCATGTGGAGTTTTGATCCGCCAACACAGCCCGAGTATCACACATCATCCTTAATTATTACAGAAATTTGCTATGAATGGGTGGTCTTCACGAAATTATTTTTATCTACCACCAATTTCGAATAAAAGGCTATGACTAGCATTTTACGGGTGAGAGATCATATTCACACCAACAGGAGTATATTTTAGAATCAGAAATCGATTAAGAATCTTTTTTTTTTCGATCGAGCTCACGAAATTTGTCTTGCAAAGCAAACGTCTTGACCATTGAGCTATACCCGCAGGCAGCTATATTCTAGCATTATTTTAATTCAGTATTATTTAATATATTTTTTACTATAAATTTATATTTCAGTTATTTTTCTGAGTGGACCTAGATATTATACGACGTCATATTATGCTATAGAAATATGGTCACGAGTAAATACTAGTATATCACGAGTACCTATCTGTATGTTCCGGTACTGGATCATTCAGCGCCCGAGGCATATTGAATTTTAAATGGCATTTTTTCATTTAACCTGATGGTTTCACCGGAAAAAAGACGTCACTTTGCGTCCGAATTGATCAATACTATGATTGGATTATAAAGACTGAATACATAAAAAAAACGATAATAATTATCACTGAAAATATCCTACAAACCTTATGGAATTATTTAAAAATTCCGCTTCGTTTTAACATTCATTAACTTCGTACATTTTCTAGTGTAATAATGTCATATAGATTTTTTATTTGTAACAAAGATTTTACCTATAGTGTTTGTGGTGATCTTTCATATAACTGTATTATGTTGTTATTTTGGGTAGAACTGTCTGTTCTTAGGACTAAATGTTCCAGGCCTCGGGTGCATCGGGCTAATCATCCGATCTTATAAAAACTTTAAAGAAGAGTTGCGGAGGACCGAGAGGAATGGAGATCGAGATGCAAGATTATGTTGCTGCAAACCAATCCACCGGATTGATACTACGAAGAAGATAGAAGAGTTTTATCAACTTAGCTAGCTTCTTGTATTGTCAATTAAATAGCAAGAAAATAATACGAAGTTCCGAAGACAATTTTAATGATAAGATGAACCAAAAATTCTAGGAAATATTATAATAATATTATTTAATAAACAGATACGATGATAAGTATACCGTATTATTTTTAACAATATTTTTATCAATATGTTTCCGATAAACTCGCTATGTTCAACTGGTGTGTCCATAGATGACTGTGACCTTTCTTGTCTTCCCTCCACTTCTCTCACTACCTTTGATTAACTATTCTGTATTAATGATTAGTTTAAAGTTTGTCCTGAAGAAGGTGTGATGTCACCGAAACCGGTTGACGAATAAATAATTATAACTCGGTGGTTTTTACAAAGTTTATTATTTAATTTTTAAGATAATTTTATCTTTTTTGTCTAATGAACATATTGCATCCAAGCAACGGTTGTAATTTTTTTACGTGTCAGCTGCTTCACAAAAAACATTTAAGTAATTAATGAAATAATTAATGATGACACAAAAGTTCCACCGCAAATTGTTACCATATTTTCCACAAAACATCTTTTACGTATTTCCACAATCGTAAAACGATATCTTTAACAAAGCGAGACAGACACATTTCAACTCAACGTCCAAATAAGAGATGGCCTCTAAAAAAATACATTGTTTAGTCACCATATTCGGGTGACGATTTTTTTCTTCTTCCTAAATTCGCTCATTTTCGAATGTAGAAAAATACGGAAACCATTAATCTAGTTCATCCTCGTCTGGCAAATGACCGCTGGTGAAGATTGAAATATCTTTTTTTCAACCTAACCTTCTTCTGACTGACTCTCTAAGGAAGATAGTTTAAATATCAATAAACAAATTTTTGAAAAATACATCACGTAAACTATATTTCTGACACTTTCAAAATGTCCTAAATAATACTCAACAAAATGAATAAAATCTGAAATATCTAATCATTTTTACATTTTTAAATTTTTAATTTAAAATTAAGATAATAGCATTAATAAAATAACTCTCAAAGACTATGGTGGCTTATAGAGACTGTTTAACTATATCGCCTCGAATATCGATATATTCCACGTAAGAGAAGCCCAGTTCCGACATGAGCTCCGCGAATTTGTTTTAGTAGTAAGTTCGTTCTGTTTAGCGAGCTTTGAGACTTTCTAGTAATCTCCCTGTATACCTGTATTTCAAAAAACTGTCTCTTAGTTTTCCCTTTTTAAAATCTAAATGTTATTTATTATTTAGTATTGTCGTGTTCATTTTATTTATTATTTAAAAGCTATTATTATTAGATTTCCTAGTTGGATAATTGTTTAATTTCGATATAAACACTTTGTTGTGATGTTTATAACGTAAATAAATAAATAAATTTAAATATAGGTGACGAACATATGCTCCAGTTAGAGGGTTGGACATGATAATTTTATTTGATCAATATTAATTGTTAAGTTACTTTATTATATTGCATACCATTAACCGGTTCGCATCGATAACCGATATATGCCGTGTAAGATTCGCCTACCGTTGACATCGATAGCCGAGATATATCGTTTCGCTACTTTCTTAGAATAGTTTTTTATGCATCATATGATAGCTCAAGAAGACAAGAACCAATGTGATATATGAAAATAGACCAGATAAGTAAATTTATGCTTCAAATATTACTTTTATAATTGACAGTATAATTTGTATTCCACCCAGCCAGAAAGGGTTAATAATCACAAATTCCAATTGAAATAAAAACATCAACATTATTCTATTACAGAATTAGACAAGTGATTATCGTACTTGTTGAACGATGTTACAACTGTTTCACTAACGCTTTATTATATAGCAATTATATATTTTTTATTGAGTATTAAAATAGAAACATATGTTACATAATATTTAATATCGCGTGGTTATTTTGGGTTAAGCTACTAGGTATTTCGGAAACGAGCGCGTGTCTTGTAGCGATCAGGATCTATCTTTTATTTTCTCAGATGACCGTTTGTCAATTTAGAGCGATATATTTTTTTCCGATGCGATACGCGTGAAGAAGTTTCGTACTAAAATAACAGGAAACTAAATTAGTTACAGATGAAAACTGCAAGCTTACGCCGATAGTATCAAATGGTTCATTATTACGCAGCTTAATATAAGAGCAAAACATTTAAAATACAACTAAATAAACCTACACTTTGTTTATGTATAAAGTGTCTACGAGTAATGGATGCTATCAAAAGATGAGCATCTTGAAGAAAAAGACGGTTGATGGGCAAAGAATTGCTAGAGTGGCGCACAAAAACCGGCCTCTGAAATGTCGGACGACTCCCTACAAGATAAATTTCTTCACATATCGTTTCCATATCTGAAACACATGGTCAATACAAATTGCCGCTCCATAGTTATGTTTTCTGCTTTATTACTCGTTCTAGGACATATTTGCACCTGAACGTCTACTTGGCAACATATATTGTTCCCGAAACCCTCCAAAATACATGTCGGAGTGCTTGAAAAAGGCGTAGCTATATTATCTGAAGCAAATTATTGGGTAATTTGATTTTATTAAGGAAAACGGATGACTAGCTTGACGCTGCCGAGGCAAGGACAATTTGTGCTTAAAGTTGGCTCAAAAGATTAAGAAACTAAAGACTGTAAATTAAAAATAATGGTTTGGCAGAGGATCGAGAATGATGGAAACTCATCAGTAGGCCTACTTTAAAAGAGACTATGCCTCTTGGGAGAGTGATCAGACTGTTCAACCATATCGCCTCGAATATTGATATATTCCACATGAGAGACGAAGCCCAAAGTTTTCTGGACATCTGAGCTCCATAATTGAATTTATTTTTTATCAAATATATAATTTCGTGGAGTCTTCTGATAAGCTAAGACCCTTGGGACTTTAAATAATTGGATAAATACCTAATTTTTTTATCGTGTATTATATATATATTTGTATTTGTAATGTTTCTGAAAGAAATAAATAAAATTGAAAAAAAAAATTAAATCGAAATGACGAATAATGATAAATACACCAAAATAAATGATAATTGAAAGTGCATTTTTTGAGGTGCACGTTCAATAAGATTGGTCATACACCTTAAAATTTAAGAGGTAGTGAGTTTATGCGTCTTACCTGCCCACATTATTTTATAAATATTGCGTACATTCTTTTATGAAGCCGAACACATAAATTTTACTGAATCGGTTCGCCTTTCAGTGATCTTTTCAGCGATCGTCAGAGATTAATGGTCTGGGAACCTTCCACCACCTGACAAAGTTCCTGCGTTTGTGGGCAAGGAAACAATAGTCGCACAGACGGGCGGCTAGCGCACCAGCACCACATGACACACAATGTGACCAACACAATACTTTTCTACACCATTTTACGCAAAAATTGACATTGACACATGCAACTTGACTTTCAATGATATATCTCAATGACATCATTACACGAATTTTCAAATAAAAAATAAATTAAAAAAAACAGTATACGAATAATTTTGCTTTAATTATTTATGTGTAACATCAGCTGATGTATAATAACACTATCGGAAAACGTTTGTCGTTTTTCTCGATCAATATTTCGATTGTATGCATTTAAATTTTATATGTTTTGTTAGCAATATAAGTATTTCCCAAAATATAAACTGTTTTTTTCAATTTTATTTTAATTTCCAGTGGAATATATTTTTGATTACAATTATTTGACGATATACGCTGCTGCTTTGTCCGATATTCCCGATAGCGCCGAGGAGATCCAAGACAGCGACGATGATTGGGGATGGATATTATATAAACAAATAAATATTGGCATTTTTTTTTGTAAACAATTCTTTAAAAAAACAGTCGGCCTCCAGCGTAAGTTTAATCGCGAACCGCGCGGACTGGATAGTGATTATATGTGTGTACGTAGTTTCACTGGTTTAGCTAAAATTTAGTGAATAATGTGAAAATATTCTTAAAAAATTATGAAATATATTTACAAATTTTTCTTTCCATATCCGTTCCACATCTGAAACGTATGGTCACCACAAATAGCTGCCACTAAGTTCTGCAAGTTGTCACTATATATGCCTCATCCGAAGAAATCACTGCACCCGAAGGTCTATCTGGGAACATATATGATTCTCAACTACATCCAGCGCAGATGCTTGAAGACTTGTAAAGATAACAGCTATAGTTTCCGTGCATATTATAGGATGATTTGTTAATCAGATTTTGGATGATTAACTCGACACTCTCGAACCCTAGACCATTTGGTCTTTAGAAGCGACTCAACACGACCAGTGATAAATGGTTAGCAACAGGCGGTGACCCATTCAACTTTTTTTTCCGCGACCAATGTTGCTTCACTTCGATAATCTATCAAGAACCGTACTTACAATTTACCATTGTCACTGGCTGTAAGCATGCAGATACAAGTGTGTACAACAAGTCTTCATATTGAATCATAATTTCTCGTCTAATTACCGATGATAAGCAAGTTTTATCGTATAGACGTCGCAAAAACCATTGTTTTAAAATGTCATTTTAAGAATCTGTACGAAAAATAAGAAAAATATTTACAAGCGTGTACTTACAACATGTTCAATTATATTTTAAGCTTATTAACTAATTTCAAAATTTCACAAGAATTCTAATAATATTAATCAGTAGGAACGTAGTTCAGAACATTATTATTAACTCATCCGGTTAAAGCGCCATCAAAATTTTCACTTTACCGAAGCACGAAACAATTTCGACCTGTCACTTTCAAAATTAAAAACCCGCGTAAAACTCAAGTGCAGGAAGTGAAATTTTTACACCCTAATGGAGTAATTATGACAACCTGAAACGGTATTTTTTCATAATGGCAACCCATCCTTTTGGTGCTTTCAGTAAAGGAACATATTTCAATTCACTTTCCTATCGTTTACCGTTTTTTAACTGGACTCTTACAGCTTTTATGGCATCTCTTTTTTGAACTGTTTTCACCCCTTTCGATAATAAAACTTTCCTTTTTACGACGATAATTTGTAATGTTTTCTGTACCTTGAAATAAATACCTTACTATTCATGCGCAATGTAATTCTTTTACAAATTTAGCTGTATCAAGGTTTGTTATATATTTTTAAAATACTGTTATTTTACAGCGTAAAATAAATACGTCTTACGAAAAATATACCTCTAAGGTATTTCATTGTTAGCAATAGAACTGTCACGGATCTTAAGCAATAACTGCGAGTACATTTATCATGCAATTAAAAAAAACATTTTCAGTACGGTGTGGGTAATTTGTTTTCTTATTATTAACAATTTTTTGTATGTAATGGGAATTAATTTATTCAAAAATATATTTCATTCATCTAATTATATTTTCCATGAATGCAATTTTGTTGTACTCGTATGTGCGGGAATTAAAAAATAATTCGTTTGATATACAATATTTTTTTTATGTAAGCACATACAGGAGAATACCGACAGATGGTTATGGTAATTCTGAAGTCTCATCTGTGGAATTCTATGACGCTTACCAAGGTATATATATGACTACAGCCCGAGATTCACGCATCATCCTTATTATTATAGGAATTTACTATGAATGGGTGGTCTTCACGGGACGACTTTCGTCTATCACCAATTTTTAATTAATAGGCTGTGACTGACATTTTACGGGTGAGGGATTAAATTCACCCCAAGCAGGGATATTTTAGAGCACAGAAATAGATTAAAAATCATTTTTTAAACCTTCATCAGGGAGCAAACCCACGACCTTTGGCTTGCAAAGCAAACGCTTTGGACATTGAACTATACCCGCCGGCAAATATAGTACCATATCTAAAATAAAATTAATTAAATTTTTAAAATTAATTTTTAAATTAATGAAAAATGAAAAAAATATTGCTTAGGCTTAAATTTAACATTTTTTGTCGTCAGATAAAAGTAGCCTACCTTGAAAGCGTTAAGCCTTAAATTCTAACTACACTCGATACTTCTGAAAAATAAAATATCTTCAATTAAATAATGCTGAGATCACTATACTTATTCACTGTTGAGTTTATAAATAAATTAGTTCTCATTGAAAAATATTTGCTTATGTTAAGCTTCGTTGGGATCGAATTCGCGACCTTTATCATGTCAGTCGAGCGCTATAACTTCTCAATAATAACCCACAGTAAAAGTACTTCAAAAATAATTGAAAAGTATTTTACTGCACCTTACCAGAGGGAACAAACCCTTCCCCACGGAGCTGTTGCCGGGCAATAAAGCAAGTAAACTATTTTTCAGGCGAAATAAATATCCGCACGCCACTCGATTCCATTCCACACAAATTCGCTTTATTGAGGGCACAGTAGGCCGGGCTAACCAAACTATGCAACATACCAACACCATAGATTAATATGGCCAATCATAGGCTTTTATGAGATAACTTGAAGTTCATGGCATTTGGGTTAAGACGTGTCAGGCCACGTAGGTCTACTAGAGTACATCGCAGGAGAAAGCCCGATGCATACTGGGCTACCGGTGGTCAAGCCATACATCAATTAGACCAATACAAGAAGCTTAAACAGTGCAACAAGTCAGAAGGGAATGTCAAAATTGTGGCCAAATTTCAATAAATTGTATGAAAGATCTCGCCTGTAAGTTGTGTCCTAGTAGGATTTGTTAGTAATTACTAGGTTCTAATTTGCTGCTCTGCATCATCAACATTATATAACAATCCTTAGTAGGAGCGCATACTCGTAGTTGTCGAAACTTTCTTGTCCACAGCGGTTTTTGACACGTCTTATTTCACCTCTGCTCCTTAAAACACCATCATTATATGTATTGACATCAGCATGATGTAGCCCTTGCTGACTGGTACCGAAAACCCCGATAAACAATCTTTCGTATTTTTTTCTGTTCGCTTGTCGACATGCATGTGTCCGCCATATTGGCATTTCTGAAATAGTTACATATATTGTCACTGGTGTCGCATTACGGCCGGCGGTATGTTATTCCGCCTGGTCGGAAGCTTATATAGTTTTAACGTAAATATATGTCAATGTGCTTCTGAAAAATTATTTGTTTGTAGACCTGCTCCTCATCGTGCCCTTACGCGACGGAATAACACCTTTTTGAGAGAGAGGAGAATGTTATTATAGTTTCCGATGGTTTTTGAAAACGGCTCGGGGTACGGAATAAAATGCCGCTGTAGTCTATGATGACGATGGTCATTAGTTTTTTTAATGAATTTAAATTAATAATAATTTTAATGATAATTAATAAATACTTAAAACTCTTTCACTCTTGTACTGAGTAACACTGGGCATAATGCGATAGTATAGAATAAACAAAAATATTAAATATATGTATCACTTAACTTATAAATGATTTGATCCGAATATTAAATTATTATTTAATGAAACAATAAAATATTTTATATATAAATGCTGCAATCGAAAGTAACGTCAAATCTACATGCTCTTGAGTTTCAGTTCTGAATCACGATGCCATTTGGTTACATCGTGCAGAAGTCCCAGTTGGGCGGAGCGGTGAACCGCCGCCCACAACTCCCACAAACCGCCCACTCTGCCGCCCACAATCCCGCCCATTCCCCGCCCGGGCTTGGCTTATCTTCAGCTTTCGCCTTATTGGAGCATAAAATTCCGATTTTATTTTACGGCCCGGCCCGCGCGCAGCTCGCAGGTTACCGGAGGAAGTTTTTGGGTTTTACGTTGATGGGAAGAGAAAGGATTATGGGGACGGGGACCGAACCAGCACTCTAACAATTCACCGATCAAAATCAAATTAAATATAACAATACTTCGTGGATTTACTAAAAATCATTATTCATTGGTGTTCGATTAAGAAAATAAATTATTTATATTCAAGATCTCGCTAATGACAAATTGTTAAAGATTGTATCATCTCATTAGCTATAAATTAGCAAGAAATAAGCGTAGGTGTTACGAACAAAGCTATTGATATCTAAGGTAAAAATAAAGTACTAAGGTTACTCTCTTACGGGTAAAAAGATTACAAAATTCTAACTCAAAACTATGTCAGATTCGTAAGTGAAATGATCTTGAGAGTGTTACACGGTCAGGTAGTCCTAACAAGAACCAACTCATATCCCGACTACTTTCGATCAATGTTGCCGTCACACTCTGCTTCAACGGCGTTAGGAAACAATGAATAACACACAAAAAATGTACTTGTAAAACTTAAGAATACTAATTTTGTTTGAAATTTGAATCTTCTTGGATGACAATTCCAAACTTTATATTTAGGGCTGGTATTAATAAGAGTGAGCTGTCAAAATAAGAAATCTCATATCGAACATTTATTTTTCTCTAAATAATTAATTTAAAAACAGTTTTATATAAAAAGGCATTTCTTGTAGTTACTTCATCATCATCATCATCAGCCTATATCCATCCACTGTTGAACGTAAGCCTCCTGCATGAGTCTCCATCCTCTTCGATCCTCCGCCTTCCGCATCCAGGTCACCCCCGCTATTCTTCTTATGTCGTCAGTCCATCTTGTAGGGGGTCGGCCAATGCTTCGTTTGCCAGTTCTTGGGCGCCATTTCAGTACTTTTACTTCCCCATTGACCGTCGTCTCTTCGACAGATATGTCCTGCCCATTGTCACTTGAGTGTGCCCATTCGTTGGGTAGCATCCACTACTTGAGTTTTTCTACGTATTTTCTAGTTTCGGATTCTATCTTTTAGCGACACTCCGAGCATGGATCTCTCCATAGCACGCTGGGTGACCTTTATTTCATGGGTAATACTTGCTGTTAGATTCCACGTAACTTTGCCATAAGTTAATACAGGGAGGATACATTAGTTAAACGCCTTAGTTTTAAAACATTGCGTAATTTTCGCTATGTTTCGGTATGTCCTAGTTGTATTACTTGTCCCAGATAGGTATAGTCGTTTACAACCTCGTAGTTTCTTATAGTAGAAATATAATTTAATTATTTTATTTTTAATCCCCAGTTGGTCCCTGTGTGCACCGGTTGTACCACCAATAAAGACTCCGCCATATAAGTTGGCCGTAAAGCGTCGATATGGCGCGACTCGTAACTTGTGCTTAGTTAAGAGCAGCCGCGGCTCTGCACACACGCGCGACTCCCGGGCCAAACACCGCCCAGCCGACGCGAAACACAAAACCAAATGTACACTTGTATCCACTTCAAAATATTTTCAAAAAACGCGAGCTATAAGCACATAATCTATGACTTTTCAAAAAATAAAAATACATGTTAAACAGATTCCTCCAATAAAACTATAAATCATATTGTAACTACTTCATTGTAATTTAAAATTACGTAAGGTTCATAAAATATCAGCTTTATTATTTTGGTTTCAGGTTACTTAGCTCTTAACCCGTTCATTACGGCTCGGTGGAATACAAATTTTACTGCCAATTATAAAACTAGTATTTGAAGCATAATTGTGTCTATTTTCATATATCACATTGGTTCTTGTATCCTTTAGCTATCATATGATGCATAAAAAACTATTTTAAAAAAGTAGCAAAACGATGTATCACGGCTACCGATGTCAACGGTCGGGGAATCTTATGACGGT
This sequence comes from Glossosoma conforme, assembly GCA_022606575.1. Lineage (NCBI taxonomy): Eukaryota > Metazoa > Arthropoda > Insecta > Trichoptera > Glossosomatidae > Glossosoma > Glossosoma conforme. The sequence continues at coordinate 1,253,752 of JAGTXR010000192.1, read as the reverse complement.
ATATGCCGACAACCGATGCGAAACGGTTAAACAGTGAACTCTTTCCCCGGCGGAGATTTGAAAAAAAAAACTATTTCTGAGCTCTAAAATACCCCCGGTTGGTGTGAATTTGATCCATCGAAAGTCGTCCTGTGAAGACCACCCATTCATAGTAAATTCCTGTAATAATAAAGGATGATGCGTGAATCTCGGGCTATAGTCTATGACATTGGCGGATCAAAACTCCACATACAATGTTTAGCCATATACACCATGGTAAGCGTCATAGAATTTCACAGATGAGACTTCAAAATTACTATCACCATCTGTGGGTATTCTCCTGTATGTATTTACATAAAGAAAAAAAATTAGGGTCCATATGCTCTAGATATATAACGGATATGCGAGGATCTTAGAGTTGTTGAAACACTTTAAAAGATACAATTAAATGAATAAACATGTTTATGACATGTAGTATAACATGTAGATTCATAAAGTATCATTACTAGTACATTTTTCGTAAGCAATTTCAGTGCATCATAAAATGGGCATGATTTTATTATATTTTATGTTTTATATTACGAAAAAATGGCAAAGCTTTCAGTTGGGTTAACAACTGAATTTCATAAAAAGTCGACACACGCCTCCAGGGATCGTCTTGAAAGCCGCAAACAGCCGTGTGGCAGCTCAACAAAGCCGCTGGGCCAAATTTTTTTAATCCGAAGATATTTCATATTTTTTATAACAATGATACATAAATCAAGTTTTGTAATGTTCCGATTCCTAGATATGAATAAAGACGTCGCTCTGTCTAGCGAAACCCAAACACTCGCTTCTCAAACCTTACTGATTCCCTGATTATAAAGGGTCCGCCAAATAACTTTTTTTTTTTGAAAATGGGGCGCAAAACATCGAGTGTAGCTTCGGCTGTGTGGCACGTAGCGCCGTCTTTTTGAAACCAAATGTTGCCAATATCCTCCTCTTCAATTTTTGTGAACAAAAATGGCCCGATAACGATCGCTATTGACTGTAACGGCCACTCCTTGCTCATTTTCGAAGAAAAATGGCCTGATTTTCAAAGTAATGTCGCAATATTTTTCAGCGTTGTTCAAGCGTATACACAACCATATTCGTTTAGCGGAAGGATAAAACTAATTATCTGTTAAATCAGACATGAGCTAAGTGTTACCATTCACGAAATAAGTACTAGTTGAAAAAAAAAACGTTAGATGGCGGACCCGATATATATTTTTAATTCAATATAATATTTGAGGCATTATAGAATTTATTTGATTTGAAGTTAACGTAGTATTTTATACCTAATTCATTTTATTAAATAAAAATTAATTATTTTTATAGGACTGTCATCAAAATATTCTGAATTACAATCATCTACGAGATGTGGTAATAGAAAAAAAATTTTACTATAAAATAATATCATTATACTTCCCTCTCTTCTTTATTCCTTAATTCCTATTTGCTGGTGGGTATAGCTCAATGGTCAAAGCGTTTGATTTGCAAGCTAAAGGTCGTGGGTTCGATCCCCGACGGAGATTACAGAAAATAAAAAATATCCGTCTTTTAAAATATACTCGGATGCTCCATTTATTTTCTTTTGCATTTATAATTTTATTTAATGAATAATGCGAAACACAGCTATCTATTTAGAAGCAAACTCCTATTCTTTATCACAAAAAGTAATAACTTTTTTACGTATACACATACAGGAAAATACCGACAGATGGTAATAGTAATTGTGAAGTCTCATCTGTGGAATTCTATGACGCTTACCATGGTGCATATGACTAAACGATGCATGTGGAGTATTGATCCGTCAACGTCATAGACTACAACCCGAGACTTACGCATCATTCTTATTATTACAGGAATTTACCATGAATGGGTGGTCTTCACGGGACGACTTTCGTTTACCAACAATTTTAATTAATAGGCTATGGACTGGCATTTTACTGGTGAGAGATCAAATTCACACCATCCGGGGGTATTTTAGAGCTCAGAAATCTATTTAAAATATATTTTCTTAATCTCCGTTGGAGATCGAACCCACGACCTTTGGCTTGCAAAGCAGACGCTTTGACCACTGAGCTATACCTGCCAGCAGAAATATATTTCAAATGTGAAAGACTTGGCTTCCGTGAGATAAATCTTAGTAGCAAACTCCTACTCTTCTTCATCAAAAAAATCATTAACCTACTTATTTGTATTAAAGTTCTTAAAATATTCTGTTATAGGAACGGAAGATAATCTTTGAGAAGCGCTTGTTATCCCTCCAATATCCACACAAAAAGACAGGACTCACAATATAAACTTTTTCATCCGTCCTGAATAATGCGTCTTTCGCAGTCACTTGTGTGAGTTTCTCTCTCATTGTTGGGAATTTTCACGCTATTTCATGTTGGCGAAACACAAACGAAACGTGTAAAGACATCGCATTAAAAATGTTCTGCTTTGTTGCGAAGGATGCCGCAGTGATTAATATTCCCGGCGTACAGTATATATATGTGCCACCGCATCATACACATATTATATTATAACACTGCTCAATGTACACCTAGCAAGTAAATACGTATGGGTATACTGCTTAGTACCAGGAATCCAGTACATATTATGTCCTCTATATGATCCTTCTGTATTTATTTAATTTTGTACACTGTTATTTATAAACAGTCATCATCACCATCGTCAGCCTGTATCCGTCCACTGTTGAACGTAAGCCTCCCGCATGAGTCTCCATTCACTTCGATCCTCCGCCTTCCGCATCCAGGTCACTCCCGCTATTCATTTTATGTCGTCAGTCCATCTTGCAGGGGGTTGACCAATGCTTCATTTGCCAGTTCTTGGGTGCCATTCCAATACTTTTCTTCGACAGATATGTCCTACCCATTGCTACTTGAGTGTGCCTATTCGTTGGGTAGCATCCACTACTTGAGTTCTTCTGCGAATTTCCTCACTTTGGGATTCTATCTTTTAGCGACACTCCGATCATGGATCACGCCATAGCACGCTGGGTGACCTTTATTTTATGGGTAAGACTTGCTCCGTGTTCATTTTCAGACCAATTTTGTTAGACGCTTCATTGAGGTCGTAGAGCATGTCTTTAAGCTTTTCAGGTGATTTGGCTATTAGCACAATGTCATCTGCAAATCAGAGGTGAGAAATGTACTCTCTGTTTATATTTATTCCACATTTTGTCCTGGATAACAGTTTAAATATGTCTTCTAGAGCGTTTGTGAAGAGCTTGGGAGATATAACATCTCCTTGTCTATATAAACAGTGGAACCTCGTTATTTTACTCTCGCTTTTTTCGTTTTTCCGGATAATTTGTTAATTTTGTATAGTTCAAACACCCATAAGAAAGAAAAACAGAAAAACTTGTATTATTTATTTATGTACTTACTTACAATATTAATATGTAAATTAGATATGTCCTTACATATTTTGAATAATAGTATTATTTTTAAAATTATTTATTTTCATTTAGAGTAAATATAATTATATAAATAAACCTAATTGTCACCAATATTTTCATATTCTGCAGATTTTAAAAAAATATTCAACCCCGAGAGTATTTTTTTTAATATAAAAAAGTATTTTGGTAATAAAACAATAAAAAAAACAAAAACAAATGTTATTATTATTTCATTAAAATCACGGTTTTCCTACTTTCCCAATCTTCAGCTTCCTCCAGCATAGGTTTCCCAAAGTAGGCTCCCTTAGTCCACTTTAGGCACCTATGATGTAAATATACACGTGGTAAAACGAAGAGGCATTCAAATAATGATTTTTTTAATTCCCAGATTCCTGAAAAAATATAAAAAGGTCTCCTTTTCAGCACCAGGTGAGGAATCTATCAGAAGCCATAGCTGCTTGCTCCCGTGGCGCGCGGTGTTCTTGGGACATTGATGGGACTTTGCGATCTGCCGTTGAGGTCTCAACAGGAGCGGACCAGTAACAGCGGGGATCAATCTCACCAGGGGCGCACTTTTGCTTTAGATTTTTCTTGCAGAAATGCCTTAGAGGGAATACATTTCATAAATCTTCTTTTTTAGCCTCGCCATTTCCTACCACCTGGGGTCGGCTCTCCTTGTGCACATTCGCCATATCTGTCTGTCTTGCGTTGCATTTTCGGTCAAGCCTAGAGTTTTCAGATCCTTGCTTACAGTTGCAGTCTAGGTTGCCTGTGGTCTTCTCTAAGTCTTCTTCTCAGCGTGGGTATGTTGTGGGCTTTTTTCACCTTGTGATCCTCATCTCTTCGTGTCACATGCCCATACCATCTTAGGCGGTTTCCCTTATGTTTTCAGGTATGAAGGCCACCCGAAATGAACCCTGAATATGCTCATTTCGAACTCTGTCCACTCTAATCATACCGCCCACCCACCTCACCATCTTTGTCTCTGCCACATGAATCGTAACCAAGTCACGTTTCAGCGGGGTCCAACACTCCGATCCGTAGAGCATAGCTAGCCTTACAGCAGTTTTGTAGATTTTACTTTTGGTCCTAACTGGTATCTTGCTGTCACACAAAACCCCAGAGAGAGACCTCCATTTCAGCCATCCTGTGTTTATTCTATGCTCCACGTCTGATTCAGTTAGGAATACACTTCATAAGTATAATTGAATAAATATTTACAAAACATAAGCAGCACACTTCAACAGTATACCGTTGCAGCAAAACCATCAACTTTGACCCCACCAATGGCCGCTCCTCAAAACTAAATAGTCCATCTCTCGGGATAGTTGGGCTAAACATTCGATAACTTTAAAAAATCCTATTAACAAATCACCCAAAAATATGCTTCCACAGCTCGCCGTTTTTTCAACTACTCGGAATTTTTCCCTGAATGTTGTGGGTAACCATATTTGTTTCCAGTTAGTTCTTCACAGATGATTTGGAACGATGAATGGACAATGGTAGCCAACAGAACTGAGTGAAAGCAATTTGTAGTGACCATATGATACAGACTTAGAATGGATCTTCTTCGTAGTATCAATCCGGTGAATTGGTTTGCAGCAATAAAATCTTGTATCTCGATCTCCACTCTTCTCGATTCTCTGCAATCCTCTTTAGCTCAGCATAAGAGCTACAACTCATGTCCTCGAACACTTTCTGCAAATACTCTCGTCTAGGGTCCTCTCTGCAGTTTCTACCTTCAACCATCCCTTCCACAATGTCGTGAAAAAAACCATCGTGGCGCATGATGTGACCGATCCTCCGGGCTGGCCTCTCTGAGATGGTTCTTGTTGGAATGGATATACGAAGAAAAAACATTAAAAGCGTTAATAACGTGTTCATAACAAGAAAAAAAATGGATCGCTATTTTTAGATACCTTTAAATTTTTATCTTTAAAACGTTACCTTTAAAATACCTTTAATAAATTTTAATAACGTACCTTTTAAATTACAATTAAATTAATATTTTTTTAGTATTTTAATTCAAACTGAATATTTTGTATTATGCAATGATAATTATCATTTTTAATAAACCATTTTCAAGTGGTTCAAATTCCACAAGAAACAATCGATCCAAAAAAGTAATGCAAACTCGCCTAAAAAGTATTTAAAATATAAATTCAATGTAATTTATATTTTTTGGTGTTTCATGTTCAAAGAAATATGTTTTTTTTTATAAATTTAATAAATTCAATGCTTTTTTAAATACATTTATCTACATTTTTCTTTAAATCTGAGACTAAAGATCTGTGCCTGTAAAGACGATATTTCACGCAGTTCTTAGACGTGCGAGGGTCAATTCATTACTATACATTTATCGTTCGCAGTCGCAGCGTGCTGTGATTTATTGAATGAAAACCAAAGGACCAACAATCAAACCACTTCTATGGGACATTCCGAGATATACCACTCCATATTCAATGTCTGCCTAGATACCAAAACATTTTGTGAAAAGTCACTTCTTACGTCGAATATCTTATACCTTCGTATAGGTATAGTTGAGCTACCACTTAGGACCGAATGGTTAAGGCCAAAGAAAGAAGGACTAAGCATGAGATCTCGTTAAAAATAAATCTAATTTTTCGATCTCCTTAAACATATTAACAACTGAGTAGCGGTAATCTTTAGCCAGCGGGTATAGCTCAATGGTCAAAGCGTTGCTTTGCAAGCCAAAAGTCGTGAGTTCGATCTCTGACGGAGATTAAAAAAAAAATTAAATCGATTTCTGAGCTCTATAATACGCTCGGTTGGTGTGAATTTGATCCATCACCCGTAAAAATGCCAGTCACAGCGTATTAACCTTTAAACGCCCAGTGGTCTCGTTATGGGACTGCAGATTTGCGTCGTTCAATGCCCTGCATACAGAAGTGCTTATGGTTCATTTCACAATCGGATTACATAAATTTGTAATAAAAGCATTAAAGAGAGTTCATGAACGAATCTATTGTGCGACGAAACATTACAAATATTGGCCTGCTAGGGCATTGAACAACGAAAATTTGCGGTCCCGTATGGGTGTTTAAAGGTTAATTAAAATTGGCGGTAAATGAAAGTCATCCCGTGAAGACCACCCATTCATAGTAAATTCCTGTAATAAAAAGGATGATGCGTTAATATCGGGCTGTAGTTTATGACGTTGGCGAATCATTCTCTCCACATGCAGCGCTTAGCCATATGCAGCATGGTAGGCGTCATAGAATTCCACAGATGAGACTTCAGAATTACTATCACCATCTGTCGGTATTCTCCTGCAAGTGCTTACATAAAAATAAAGAAACTGTAGGGACCATAAATGCTCTAGATATATAATGGATATGCGAGGATTTTGGAGTTGTCAAACACCTTAAAACATGCAATTAAACATGTTTATGACATGTAGTGTAACACGTAATCAATTTCAGTGTAAAATATTTAATAACTATACATTCTCATATAATTCGTTACAATTTTTGTTGCCACTATTATCGAAGAAGCCATAAAATAATTCTATTGACAATCACACCAAAGGCGAGATGATCGCTGATTTATGCGAGTAGAATTTTCTCAAGCGGCACATTTGTGTTTACAAAACATTTCTCGCCGCATTGTGCCGATGAATGAATGAAACATCCATAAAGAGGATCCTCCACAATAAAAGCCGAATCCGCACAACTAACTTCTCTTCACTTTCCAGAGAACCTAACCCAGCCCAACCCAGGCTAACTTAAAGAATGACTTGCGAAAAAGAGCCTCATTGTTCGGGAGGCCGAGCCTAAGTAAATATTAGGAAATTCATAGAAAATAGAGATATTCGGTGTTAGCACGCCCACAAGCAGCGACAATCGATGCATTCACAGGTAACCATTAATAATGAGTCGGCTTGTAGCGCGGTGAATAAATTTATCGTTGCAAAAAAACGGAATTGCACGAAAATGCATAAAACTTGTTTCTACTCGGTTGCACGTATTATCGGCAATGGCAGATGCTTGACGCAATAATTCAACTAAAATACGTCAAATGCAGACCAAAAAAAAAACATTATTTTACGTACAGAAAATAGGCGTAAGCCAAGGATAAAACAAGGATAAAAATATTTTAATTGTAACGGTTACATTTAGAACATATTTTTATATGTATTTATATCAAAAGACGTTTACTTTCTGATTTATGAAACAAATTGTTACTAAAAAGGCAATGAAATATTAATTTTACATCATGTATTCATCATCATCATCATCTTTATCACCATGTCCGCTACCTTAACTGGAGCATACGGACGTCACAAAGCTCTGTCGGCTGGTGTCCCGACAAAGCCGCGCAATCAAAAGTCGCCTAAAATAAAATATTTTATGTTAGGTTAGGTTATGTAGACAAGGATCTCAAAACTCTTGTCCGAGAATGCAGCGCAGGACAGGCAGACATAGCGAATTTTCACAAGTAAAGCCGAGCCCAGATGATAGGAAATGGCGAGGTTAAGGAAGAATTGATGTTAGGTTAGGTCAGCTGTTAGCCGCCATGGTCCTAGACTCATTCCATGGCAGTTCTGCCTCCCGCAGCTCCTTCGAATACATTGCATTTAAAGTTCCAGCCCCGGGTTTTAATGAAAGACAACTGTAGTTAATGCTTTCCTGTGGCATTCGAAATAAATGACCCGAACCAGGTACATCTTCGCCTCTTTACCGACTTAGTATCTAATGTAGATACTGCAGGTTTTTCAGGAAATAAATTTAACCCTTTCGTTACGGCTCGGTGGAATACAAATAATACTGTCAATACGGCGTGAATTTTTCAAACCATTTTTACTGCTTATAATTAGTATTTGAAGCATAAATGTACTTATCTGACCTATTTTCATATATCACATTGGTATTTGTATCCTTTAGCTATCAGATGATGCATAAAAAACTATTTCATTCAACAAACGTTCATTATATAGCTCCATACATGTGGTGGCATTGACACATGTGGTTTACAGAAAAAACGCTCCTGTGACGAAACCTAACGATATTTACTTAAATTCTTTACATGATTCCTGTAAAGAATACATGTAGGTTGATAAAGGGAATTACCGCAGTTTCAATTTCCAACCGTATATGTCACAATGAGTACTGAAAGTAGCAAACGATATTTCACGACTACCGATGTCAAAGGTATGGGAATCTTAGACGGCATATATCACAGCTACCGATGCGAAAGGGTTAACATATCATGTTTTTCAATTCCTTAGTTCTTACTTTTATTAAAAGGGGCAAGTAATATTATTTGAAATTAAACTTCATTTTAGATACAAATAAAGGGCAATTAAAGAACAAAAAGTCATTTATTTTAAAAACATTAAAATATTTTTATTACTTACATGAGATAATAAATAAATGATATTTTTATTTGTGACAAAGGTATCATTCGATACAAAGTCTTCCGAATAAATAAATAGTCATGTTGTTTGTCACTCTCGGAGGTTTTTTTTATTTATTTTTTATTTATTCACAGTTCGGTGATATAAAAATTTCAGTTCCCTGTGACTCACCTGTGTTTGCTGTAGCAGGTTTTTTCCCCCAAGGTGTGAACCGGAGGTGCAGAATGCAATTTTATCAATAATTCCAAAAGCCCAGAACATTTTTCATTTTAATTAAAACAATCGGGATTCCATTGTGTTTGCCCGACAAAAATATAAATATGAAATGCGCGTGCGACACAATACCGACATATGCACAACATTGTATTATATGGACCAGTGGTTCTATACCTTTTTTGCACCACTGAGCACATGTGACTATATACAACATCTAAATTATTATATGACATCATATTTATAACTCAAGAACGGCTGGACTAATTATAATAATCACGATTTGTTAGATTTGCCAATGTTAGGATAATTTAAATATTATATAATTATTTTGTACGTGTGTAAGGACATTGAACTCCTCTTAAGGACTATAAGAAAATATACCGAAATATCATGTAAATCAGTGGATCATAAAATTTTTGATGGCAGAAATCAATTTCGTAGAGTTATTATTGAGAGTATAAGCGTCGAGGATATGAGTTGTAGCTCTTATTCTGAGCTGAAGAGGACTGCAGAGAATCGAGAGGAGTGGAAATCGAGATGCAAGATTTTGTTGCTGCAAACCAATCCACCGGATTGATAATACGAAGAAGAAACGTAGAAAATAAAAATACATTTACAATCTCAAGTATAATAAACCGGAATATATAATAAAATAACGTATTATTCACTTCGTTCAAAATTGAATTTCCACTGTGTGGAGTTACTTTGCTGGAGACTCTGCTTCGGTGATACTCGTATTCGGTGGACCAAGGACGTTATCTAAAGTTATCTCAGGCATCTGCCTGGAGTCAATATTGTAGTATTAAACTACACATGGAAAAAATACAAAAAAAAAAACGGTCAAAATACTGAATTTCACACAGAAACTATCACTTATTCACATGTTTCACATCCAATTTGATTATTATTGATAATCAAATGATTATAACGGTTTAAGTTAATCCATTATGATATTTTATTAGTAGACTATATTTAAGTTACATTGTTTGTTTTTTCAGTAGTTCTTTTGTATATAATAAACCTAACCAAATAAATTATTGATAATAGGCTTTTATTTATTATCATTAATTGTTTGTAAGAAATATTTCATACAACGTTCAACACAATATCATATGTTATTTGACATTTAGTTCATTTATATGCCTATTATTTTCATTTTAATAATTAGAGTTTTCTTTTTTTTTATTACGTGTATATTTAATATATTGTGATAAAACACTGTTCAAAACTGTATTTTTCATGAATTAATAAAATAATATGATTTTAAACTGAATTACTTTAAGCACACCTTTGCACACGAATGACAAGCGTATACTGAACATAACAATTAATTAATTTGGTATTTTTATTTTTAGACAAATATGACGCATTTCCTATAAAAGCGTTGCAATAATTTTGTTACAACCTAAGTTAAGTTGGGATATATTATTTAATGATCTAGTACATATTGCTACCCGTCTTTGATTGGACTACAATTTCACATAAAGTGTCACACTTCGGAAGATTCAAAATGATTTATGTATTATGATTATTATTATATTATGATATGACATTTCCTATTTTCATATTAACTAAGAGCTATGCGTAAAGCTGTGGTCTTTTAATATTTTTGGCGCCATGACATACATTTGATTATGTATATGGACAGTCTACGTAGCACTTTTTTTGCTTTAATTTTAAAATCTACATATTTCCGAACATTACCGAACTTTTTTTTTTCTAGAGATGCTTTCTTTCCAATCGTTAGAGTCCCGAAGCAAAAATGCTTCTCTCAAATATTCATTCCTTCTTCTTCGCGGTGCAATTCACAACTCTGAAATTATTGAATTTTTTAACTTCTACGTTCTTCATCTTTTGTTTGTATTGTATGTTTATGTATACTATGTATCTTGTATTATTCTATGTACCTTGGAACTGCGGTTCTCTTAAGTAAATAAATAAATGACAAAAACAAAACACGTTAATTTATATAGGTATGTTACATATAATAATTCTGAATGAAAAAAATATAGGTTATTATCATTATATAAAAATATATTAGATATTTTTTACAAGTAAAGTGTTATTAATGAAAATTAACGAAAAATACCGAGGGCTTCCGTCCCAAAAATGTTGCTTGGCCGCATACGAATTTGACGTGGCTATTTATGCAGCTTTAAAAGAATCTACTGAACAAATTAAAAAATATAGTTTTTTTAATACATTCATTGTATGAAATATTCTCAGTTGAAACTGAAAAAAAATTACACTATGTTATACCGTGTTAAGTGTTAACCTACTCGCACTGACATCTGTGTTAACACGTTCAAACCAACATTGCGAAACTTATCGGACCGGTCCGGCGCGTTTATGATAATGTTATTTAAAACCGGGAGTAATCCATCCATTAATCACTATTATCTATGAAACGGAGCGTAAAAACACACATCATTTGTCAGTTTTAAGCATTAATATTTAATACAGGTAAACTGCAGCGAGCGTGTTTATGGATCGGAAGATATTTGTCACTGGAAATTACTGCGTTATCATGTCAAGCTTTATCTATTATTGATCGCTGTGCAACGCCATTCAAATTGCATTTAATAATTCTGCAGCTAAATGACGTAGATATTATATCATTACTCATTAGTCTGTTCGCTGAGAGGATTACACGTGACGATAAATTGAATGCTTTATTTCTTTGTTACGTTTATCATATGACTTTCACGAAACAAACCTTCAATGCTTTCATTCATACTTATATCATAAAAACTATTGAAATATACAATTATTTTTTACGTAATTGAATAAGTAGTACAATAAATAATTCTTATAAAATTTCCGTTCTTTTTGTTTGACATTTAATTTACTCAGCAATCCTTATTTTGGATTTATGTTTTTTCTAATAATAAAAAGAGTTACTTAAATATACATACACTATACATAAAATTCTTTTTTTCAACGCGTCAATCCAAGCACAAAAATAACTATAAATAATAATAATAAAAGTAGATTAGAATATTGAAATAATAAAATAATATTCTAATAAAAATTAAAAAAAATTAATTAATAATGTCTCCTTGAGACAATATCAAGAAGGTAAAAATTATCCATCAGTAACACAGGTAAATGATTGGTTATAAAGTCCGAGTCGGAACTATAATTAGTCGTTTCACATCCATTCAGTCTATAGTTTGGTTCGAGACCCGAGTGGTACTTACTAAAATAAATAGACTGCCGGAAAGTAATAATATTAAGCTTGTGAATAAATGAAGACTGATAGAATAATAATAAAAATATACATACTTTGAATATATACTATGGCGACATCTGTCGTACGATGCTAACAATGCTATAAATACTAGTTTCACCGCAGTCAGTCTGGGCACAGTAATGGCGTGATTCGCCGAGCGGTGTGAAATACCTGGGCATATGGTGGATTCCAAGGTCCGCGGTTCGCATCCCGCTTCTGCCGTTATTTTTGTGCTTGGATTGACGCGTTGAAAAAAGAATTTTATGTATAGTGTATGTATATTTAAGTAATGATAATATTGTAATATAGTCAATGATCTATAAAAGTAGATTAGAATATTGAAATAATAAAATAATATTCTAATAAAAATTAAAAAAATTAATTAATAATGTCTCCTTGAGACAATATCAAGAAGGTAAAAATTATCCATCAGTAACACAGGTAAATGATTGGTTATAAAGTCCGAGTCGGAACTATAATTAGTCGTTTCACATCCATTCAGTCTATAGTTTGGTTCGAGACCCGAGTGGTACTTACTAAAATAAATAGACTGCCGGAAAGTAATAATATTAAGCTTGTGAATAAATGAAGACTGATAGAATAATAATAAAAATATACATACTTTGAATATATACTATGGCGACATCTGTCGTACGATGCTAACAATGCTATAAATACTAGTTTCACCGCAGTCAGTCTGGGCACAGTAATGGCGTGATTCGCCGAGCGGTGTGAAATACCTGGGCATATGGTGGATTCCAAGGTCCGCGGTTCGCATCCCGCTTCTGCCGTTATTTTTGTGCTTGGATTGACGCGTTGAAAAAAAAAAGAATTTTATGTATAGTGTATGTATATTTAAGTAATGATAATATTGTAATATAGTCAATGATCTATAAAAGTAGATTAGAATATTGAAATAATAAAATAATATTCTAATAAAAATTAAAAAAAATTAATTAATAAAAAGAGTATTTCAGTAGTTTACAAAACATAAACATCATTTAAATACAACATATATTTCGAGATTTAGTGACAAAGTAATGTTAAGTCCTTCCAGGTTATACAATCATATCGCATGTTAATTAATGCAATTAATTAATTAAAACAATTGAAATGTTAGAAAAATCTTATGTGGTAATTTTTCTCGTTATTTTATTAGATAAAGATAGATGTATGTAAATGATCTATTACGGGAAATCCAATCAAAAGTATCTAATAGAGATAATAATTAAGCAATTGAGGCTGATGTTGATCCCTACATGACGAAGTATGGACCTTCAGACTACATTAAATAACTACTTTCACATAACTGACTACAGTTCACCCTCTTATAAGGCTTTTATAAGATTGGATGACTTTCCCGACTATTTTGTCAAGTTGTCAAAAAACAGTTAAGACCAAAACAAACAACATTGAAGAAACCGTTATATGAAAAATCGTAGCAAACAATATAGGAAACATCTCTGTTACAAATAAAAAATTGCTTGCGTTATGTTGGATGATTATTATTAATTTATTGCTCCTCTCAAAACATTAGTAATGCAGAAGCAGTATAAAAAATTGGTGTTTGTTTGGTTATGGATTGATTCTATGTGATACTGCTGACACGAAAGAGATCAGAAAGATTGGCATGTAGACCTGAAAGATTGATGGGTGAGGGTTGGCGAAGGTGCGAGGTGTCGGAAGATAGGCAGTAGTTGGCGGAAGTTGTTGGGAGGCTGTAGGAGGGAGGGCTGGTTAGCCGGAAGTCGCGCGGTCGCGATGGATCGAGCTCGTTTGGCGCCGCGGATCCTCCATTTGTCAGGACTTCCGCTGAATTTACGTTCAGCTCCACGGGGACTTCAGGCTCAACCAGATGCAGGTAATAACCAACCTGGTTAAATGCAATCATGAAGTTTATATCCAAACGTACGACAATAGCATAGCTATTGATGCGGCAACACAAAAATACATGAATTTGAGCCAGATACTGTATTTAAATTTTGAAGGCTGGAACATATTGTCACCACAAATTCATTTATGTCAGCTGCTATTGTGCCTCGTCCCAAGATATTTCTACATCCAAAGTTCTACCTGCGAACATACTCGTAGTAGTATATGGTTCCCGACGACCTTCGGGGCAGAAGTCCGAGGACTTGAAAATACGGCCGCTAGCATATCTTTGGTCGGTCTGATGATCAACCCGACACTCCTTAACTTAACCCCTTAACCACTGGACTTATCAGTTGCTAACTGATCATAATCTGAATGAGCGCATTATCAAGGAGACTTAACTATACTCCTAAAGATATGTACAATAGAAATGGCACAGTGATTCGACTGAACGTCTGCGTTTCATGAATTGGAAATTAGATTTGAAAGTGCCTCATAGTTCATAATTTTTTTCGTCGGTCTCTCATTTAATATCACTGTTTAAGTCTCACATAAATAAAATTAAGAAAAAGCAATAACACTTTCCTTTGAATGATCGTAAAAATATTTTTGAGTATAAAAATAATAATATGTTATACTCCTCTTCAAACAGATTTCTAATCTCCTGGCAAACGCCTTCGTAAAAATGTTTTATACCCATTCGGTAAAAAAACTGCAACAACTCAACAAGCGCAATAAATACATTGTTCGTCGTTATAATTTACAAAAGATGGACCCCACCTCATGAACTGCATAGCGGTGCAGCTCCTGGGGCATTGAGTCGAGACGGATACAGACCAAACGTCATTCAGCGTCATTCAGTGTAATTCTCCGTCACTGGCTGTCATCCGTCACAACACGGGCAAAGGGTTCGGTTCCCCTTGCGGCGGAGTGAATGCCTCGCAAGGCAAACAATAAATCTCAAACATTATTTATTCATCGTCTACAAAGAAACTGGGCGTGATGGACCGAGCCTCATTCTGGCCAATTCAATCATTTTTTACTTTTCAAAAGGTCACAGCTGTGGGTCTTTATGATTCAATTCTGATTCAAAGGAGTAACTAGAAACTTACCATCGCAAGTTAAATTAATATTTCTTCTTCCATATCAGCTCTCTAGCTAGTAAAACGATTAACTTAATAATACAGAGTCATTCCATGGCTTAATGATACCAACTTAAGATCAGTATACACAGACATTTCTTAAGGTAACCTATAATTGTTACTTTCCTTTAGTGTGATTGCCTAAGCCTTTAAACAATAATTAACTTTGTTTGTTATATTTTGTTAAATGATTCAGATAATTTAAGGCCTATTCACATGAATTATATGAATTGCAAAATTGCTCAACCTTTATAGTGGTATAAACCAATTCAAACAATTATCTCTATAGCTCTACCTCACTTATATAAGAAGGTAGTACTGTAAAGTTGGGCAGGTCATATCTGTCGAAAAGACAACAGTCGAGAAAGATGAAAAGTGTCATGTAGTGGTGCTCAAGAAGTGGCAAACGGAGTGTTGGCCGACCCCCTACAAGATGGACTGACGACATGAGTTTCTACTTACGAGAGGAGCGTGGATGCAGAAAACGCAGGATCGAGAATGATGGATACGTTCAACAATGGACACATACAGGCTGATGATGATTTTTATGAAATTTGTTGTATCACTCATTATCATGTGAACTGAATAGAGCTATAGAGATGCATTTGTTTTTATTGCTTAATCTTTCTTTAAAATTTGAGCAATCTTGTATCTCGTATCGCTCGTGTGAGTGACCACAACCGGTTGAAATCAGTGGGCTATATGACGCTCAGCCAGAACGATGTGACGCCGCAAGCTGGAAACGTGTGTAAGGTTGTGTTTATTAATAATAATATCTACATGCCTTATTTTAACAGTCTTCATTAATAATGTTGTCTCAAAACCTTTTTACTATAATATATTTACAAGATACGCCACTGACAATCGGTCCCGACTGTGTTAGTTAAAGGGGAAATATCAACACAAAAAGCAAAATGTACTCACATTGTTAAACTTACGCAGAAATTAAGATTGTTTGTTGAGATCATCTTATTTCGCCATTGGCTTTTTTTAAATTACGTTCACATTGTTAAAATCACTACAAGTGGTGAGGATGAAGGTAAACAAAAAGGTTCTTTCGATCAAAATATAATAAAAAAAGATCATTCATTCAGAATTATTTGAACAGCTTTTTACAATACAAAAGAGTTATTTTTATATTTTAAGAATAAAAACATCTTTATAATCGCTTATAAATATTTGCTTTTTATTGTATCACCCCAATGGACACATAATTTCGCTATGTCGTAAATTTGTAGGTACCTATTGAAAGAATTGACCAGTTAGTTACTTATACTCAAATAAAATATAACAAAATCCACGTAATAATTATTTTCATATTTCCGAGATTTTATGTAATTAATTAAACAGATTAGCGATATCCTAAATTTTTATTTTGTTTTATGACTTATATTATAAATAATTTAAATAATACATTTTATTATTAATAATAAATATATTTTATTACGAACCAATAGTTCGTTTTAAAAAAAATGTATTTATTCACATAATAACAGCCGTGATTTTTTTTAAATTTACAAATTACATAATAGAACATAATTGTAATAATATATTCACGAAAACGTAATACAAACATAATATATTATGGTTGTTTCAGATGAATTTTTTTTCGTAGATCGTTTTGTCACTGCCATCTATCAATGAGTAGCAGAAGCTAAAACAAAATTTAATATTGCAGATTTCTGTAATGCCCATATTAAAAACTGGCTTATTTGATGTGAAATGCTTGTTAAAATATTTTCGTGAGTTTTATTTTTCGAACAATAGGTGGCAGTGCATCTATCAATACAAAATTATTTTAATATTTACTTATACTATTTACTAAAAAAATCTATGTCATTACAACTAACTCAGTCATTTTAAATTTATTTTTTATGCAACATTATGCTATGGTTTCATTATTATAGACATTCATAAAGTTACACATATTGTCTTATTAATATTCTTTAGAAGGAAACATCGATTGTTTTTTCTGTTAATTATAAAGTACCAAATTAATAACATTGAGAGAATCGTTAATAGGGTTTTGTGATAAAGTGGTGCGAATATCGTATGGAGTAGAAAGTTGACATTTTAAATGAAAATTTTATAGTTTATTTTCATGATTAGGTCTTTTCAACCGTTTTGATTCTTATTTAGAATTCGAAATATCAGAATGACAAAGTGTCATCTACGAAAATAGATACTATTTAATAAATCAGTTTAAAATGACTGTTTACCGTTTAATTTATGAATCATGTAATATTTATTTAATTGTCGTCCAGGAATAAGCTATGTTTAAAGTTTTAAGTCTCTACCTAATAGGGAAATAAGAATGAAATAAATTTCAAAATTTGTACTGAAAAAGATAGATAGACTGACAAGAAGGCGAGTTAATGGAAACAATTTAAATATTTATATTCTATAATTATCCATTATTCCCATCAGATACATGGATATTTATTATTTTCCGGGGCATGGCCGCGTAGCCATCAGAGTCATAGACACTAGTAAAATAATAATATACTTCTATTACTATAAATATCTACGAGTACATATATTAGACTTCATTCTAAGTAGTAAAGGGTTTATAAATTATAAGGAAAACAGAAGCTCATGGTAGGTTGTGTAGCTGTATACTCGTACGTACATGATTCGTTAAGTGTATAGCTGCCTACATAATACATTATTTGATTGTTTCAGTTTATTATGTTCGCTGTTTATTAAAACGGCTGTCCTCTTGTCATAACATGGCTCCCTAATACCCTCAAAGCAAACCCGCCTGAGAGCTTAATTTGCCGAGATACACTCCATACAACTGACAGAGAGACTGTCTAAAAATATCAAAACATTTTTGAGTCAATAAAATATATTGTTTAAAGCATTTCTTTTGATGTAACATTTTGATTTATTTAATTCAATATTTAATGCTAAATATTTTTTAAGTATTTTTTTTACAACGACATTACAGTTTATTCATGCACGTAAGACGGACTTAAAATGTTGAATATTTAAACGATATTTAGAACTGCATGTTGATTAGGTATAATACCTACTCGATGTTATTTCTTATAAGGAAAATTTTATTTTTCTAGTCTTAATAGAGAACAAGGCAGTTTTCCACATTACAGTCAGTCAAGAGGCGAAGGTCGGGTATAGCTCAATAGTCAAAGCGTTTTCTTTGCAAGCCAAAGGTCGTTTTTGATCCTCGACGGGTTTTGTAATCGATTTCTGAGTTCTAAAATAACCCTTTACCGTTTGCCGTGAATTTGGTCCCTCACCCGTAAAATGTCAGACATAGCCTATCAATTAAAATTGGTGGTAGACGAAAGTCGTCCCATGAAGACAACCCATTCATATTACATTCCTAAGGATTAATAATAAGGATGATCCATGAATCTCGGGCTGTAAGCTTATGACGTTGGCGGATCAACACTCCACATGCAGCACTTAGCCATATGCAACATGGTAAGCGTCATAGAATTCAACAGATGAGACTTCAGAATTACTATCACCATCTGTCAGTATTCTCCTGTATGTATTTACATAAAAAAGGTAAACCTGGTTGGGACTTATACTTCGGATGTCGCATAAGAGCACAACCTACTGTTACCTCTTCTTCAAGCTCCTGGATTCGCGTCATCCTAGAAGGTCGTACATTTGGAATGTTCTCGACGGAGCTGACAAGATATGAGACGAGGGCCATGGCGGCTGACAGAGATTTGTGGCCACAGTTTCTGACGACTGTATACTCTAGTTGAGGAAGCAAACAGGGTTATTATGATAAAAGAGGACATGATGGTCTCATACATTTTGGTTTTATCTTCTTTGAATAAATAGATACTTAATAATATATATCGATACAATTTTTGTCTATAAAAATCAGAATCCAAAAACTACCTACTAGTTTTCAAGTCAATTAAAACTGAATGTTTTAATTGTCTTTGTTATTATTCCAAATTTAGAAAAACTTAAGCTAATATTGAAAGCGTAATACCTATTTCTGATACCTAAAGAAGCTCAAATACCAAAATCTTTAATCTTAAAGACGTTATATTATAAAATAATACATTTCTTCATTCTTCTTCGTAGTATCAATCCGGTGGATTGGTTGGCAGCAACAGTATCTTGAATCTCGATCTCCATTCCTCTCGGTCCTCCGCAACCCTTTTCAGCTCAGCATAAGCACTACAATTGATGTCCTCGAATACTTGCTGCAAATGCTCCCGTCTATGGCACCCTCTACAGTTTCTACTCACAACCATCGCCTCCACAATATCGTTAAGAAGACCATCGTGGCGTATGATGTGACCAATCTATCGGGCTCGCCTCTCTGAGATGGTTCTTATTAGTTGCCTATCTTCCTTGATTATTCTGAGAACCTCATTGTTCGTGACGTGGTCTCTCCAGGAAATTCCGAGAATTCTTCTGTACGACCACATCTCAAAGGCCTCTGGTATAAACGAATAATTAAAATTATTAGTAATTACTTTTTCAGTACCAAACTATATTTGATATATAATTGATCACTTACTAGTAATTATTACTACGGCTTCACTCTTTCATAAAATAATTCTATACATGTCTAAAAATATATATATATTAAATAAAAATATTAAAAATTATAAAAATAAATAATTTTAATTTTAATGCTTTATCCACATAATTAGAATTTCTGTTTGCGTCCCTTTACTTTCCTGTTGGATTTTCTTCGCAGCCCCTGTTTGTCGCAGTAAACCGAGCTTTATTATTTGAGAGGAAATATTTTCAAAGCATTTCAGTACGCGAACCCTTAAGCAACTTTAACTTCCGATTTGGCCTACAGGCTGATGAGCTTTTAGAATAATGCCGCGCAAAAAATACACTCAAAAATAAAACGATCCTTGTTTATTCAACATTTATTTTTTTACGTTTCCCGATTAAGTTGAATCAAATACTTTACTCATTAACATTTACCATGATCCTAAACTATGTAGCTACATAAATAATATTATTAAAATCCGGGCTTACATAATATATAGTTACAATACAACGATACAAGCTTTAAGTTATTTAGG
Source organism: Glossosoma conforme (assembly GCA_022606575.1). Classification (NCBI taxonomy): domain Eukaryota; kingdom Metazoa; phylum Arthropoda; class Insecta; order Trichoptera; family Glossosomatidae; genus Glossosoma; species Glossosoma conforme. The sequence continues at coordinate 1,233,468 of JAGTXR010000192.1, read as the reverse complement.
GTGAACATGAAAAACATTACGGATTACAAGTATTTAGGATAATTATTAAGTGAAAATAATTCTTAAGTAATGGAGTATTTATACCGTAAAGGTATTTCCATTTTGAATCTCATTCGATCAAACTGTGCTCCAATTATAAATATAATTTAATTATCAATTATTAAGTCTAAACACATTATATCAGATACTACAGTTGCCCAGAAAGCTTTCATCAGGAAGTGAAGCTTCTCTAGATTATTTTTTAATGCTTTAATTGGCCTTTGGTTCAATTATCTCCCAGAATAAACATTTCTTCCTACATACAATCTAAATTTAGACATTACAAAAAACTTGCAATCACTTTAATATCTACACATACACAAACAAGCGCGCGTGGAGAGACACTCAGATCGGCTAGAGCAAATAGAAGCACCCTGCAGCTGACGGGAGGTAGTCCTAGCACGGTCTTTGGCAATCGGGCTTTCAGCTACGCTGCACCAATGGCCTGGAACTCACTACCGGAAAGCATAAGAGAGCTTAAAGCGGAGGCATCCTTTAGAAGCAGACTCAAGACCCACCTTTTTCTCAGAGAGGCAAAGAAGCGCTTTTGGAATGATCATTCGGTCATAAAAAAGCGCTATACAAATACTAATATAATAATAATAATAACACAAAAACCGTTCCGAACACAACGCCAGCTGTGTTTATGTCAAAACATATTAATTAATTAATAAAAAGAATATTATAATGAGACTATTCTATTATTTTAAATGCATGAGGCATTGAGGTATTTTGTAATCCGACTTACTTTCGTTAATTCCATGTGACATATACGTTTAAAACACCAAGAGCTTCATAATACGTTTGAAAGTTTTTTTTTTTTTTTTGTTTTTTATTTAATCAAATATAATAGGATACATTTAAGATTTTTTGATAGTATTACATTAATTTTTCGTCAAGGTAGATCTTGTGGCGTGGGAATTATCTTTGATTTAAGTGTTGTTTAATTTATATTATTATTTTTTACATTTTTACATAATAACATATATTTTTTTAGAATATAAAATAATATCATTCATATTTATAAATTTTTATAATCGAAGTGACAATTTCAGCATCATTTACCTTTCGTTAATTCCATCTGTGCTGATATACACACATTGTAATGAACTTAAAAATCAATACCTTTTAACAATATAAAATATTTTATAAATTTAGCAAACGTTTGAAAAGTAAATTTGTAATGATAATATTTTTGACGTTAACAGACAACGGGCATATTAAACGAGTCGAAATATTATTGATGTTTAATAAAGTACAGTAAAAGTTATATACTGAGATTTTTAGTATATTTCGTAGATGTAAATGTTCGTAAATTTTTGATTTACGGAAAGACAATAATTTTTTTCTTTCACGTTTATTGCGTTTGATTAAGCCCGTTTCATCTACCTAAAAATATCTTAGGCGGATAAAATGTAGATACTCGTACAGAAAAATAAAAATACATGTGAATATAAATTAATTTCTTTAAAAAATATTTTATTGAAATACTATTATAATTTTATATTTTGGCAAAAAAAACCTAAAAAGGTCACACCTATATGTTGGTATCCTATATGGAAATTTCATAAAATTGAAATTATTTTATTTTATTAACATTTTTAATTATATACGAGGGTGATCCGTAAAATAAGTTTCCCATTGCGCTACAGTCCTAAAAGGCGCTGTGATGGTGGATCCCGAGATTCTGTAGTGTACCTTGGTTCCCCACTCCAAATACCTTCCCTAGCGAGCTGCCTGCGGAGCTCAGTCTTGGCTCTTACGTGATGGATCTCCCCCTCGCTTCGCCCGCCAGGTATTTTAATAAGTTATTTAATAGGTATTCTATTTTTAAAGCTTGAACTTGAAAATTTTGAGTTTCGCCGCTTAGCAGAACCTAAACGTACAAACTTTGGAAGAGTCGGTCTTATAATCCTATCATCTTATAAATGTGTCCAGTATGATTTCAAACGACAGTGTTACGGAAATGTGTGATCATTTTATGCTCAAAATATAAAACGAACACGAAAAAAACAAAAATATTTTACTTATTTTTTCAATTTAATTTATTTTTATTTCTTTCAGAAACATTACAAATTTTATTTAATACGATCCTGAAATAACACATTAGACAAGAGAAGCAATTTATAAATAAAGGTATTTATGATTATTAAAAACAATTATTAAAATGTCCCGAAGCTCGCTAAACAGAAGTCTCTACGAAATTACTTTGATAAATAAATTCGTGGAGCTCATGTCGAAACTGGGCTTCTCTTAAGCGGTATATTGTTGAACAGTCCGATCACTCTCCCATGAGGCAAAGTCTCTGGCAGGTTAGTATTACCTCTAGAAAGAACAAACAAAATGTGCCTCCTTATCCTTAAATAATTGTCAGGGACAAACAAACTGATATCCAACAAAATATAATGTATAATCACATCGATTAATGACATTACAAATATACATATTTTATTTTTTACCGTGTTTTACTAAAATGCATTTAATTATGTATATGTACACGAGCTCTTGCATCAACAACAATAAAAATATTCACACTTTTTTTTTTTTAATTTATCATCATGGGAACAGACGGTTGATGCGTGGAATATTGACGACCTGAGTCCCAGTGTACAGGTGGGTCCCACGTCGCGTGCCGCCAGACCACACGATCGTCGGAATATTAGCCATTCGCTATGTTCGGCGCAATAATAACCAAGTACACATATGATAATTCAGCAAAAACTTTGCCGGATAATTAGCGAGCCGTTGGAACGACCCCCGAGGATTATTGGCAGACGGCGAATGCACCAATTTTACATTTTCCACCGTACAAAATGCGAATGTGCTGAGTGAAACTGAGAAGACTCGCTTGGTGAAAACTTTCCCTGTCCCATCCTGTTTTTGAAGACCCAGCAAAAAGCTACTTGTTAAAGAGTGGCTGAAGGCTTTCTCGTGATTCTAGGTGCATCAGTTAGATGTCAAATAGACCTAAGTCTAATGCTGAGAAATAAGTATACTACAGCGAGTCTCGAATTGCCATCTTTGGTAACACGTTGCTACCACGAAATACGAGAATGGATAAGGAAATGGTGAGGTTGGGAAATGGATTCTGCAGATGGCAGACTTCAGTTAGGAGTCACTGAGAAGACTGAAGATTAAAGGTGAATGCGTTTCACTTCCAAAATATATTGACACACATATATTATTCTTAGGTGCCATAAATTTTCGTTAGCCGCCATGGTCGCTCCCTCATTCCATGTCAGTTCTGTCTTTAGTAGCTCCGACGAGTACATTCTATGTATATTTTCCGACGGCCTTTTAAGACGGCGCGAGCCTGTTGGATTGAAGAAAAAGCTGGTGTAGTGTATGCTCTCTTACGGCATCCGCAAAACATGTACCAGGCAAGTACATCTTCGTCTCATGACGAAAACTTAAATCTTAGTAAAATTTTAAATTTTTATTTTGTTGTCTAATATTTTTTGCAAAAAAATAAAAATAATTTTACAACAATACATTACCTACAATTTAAGTATCGCATGTTGTATTGTCAAATACGTATACAGTTAAGGTGCTATGGAAATTTAAATTTTCATAAAAAAATCTACCTACAATTGAGATTATAAATGGAAATAATCGAGAAAGAGAGTGATAAATAAGGTGATCAATTAGGCGTTGATTTTTAAATGAAAATAAACCTCTGCTTTGATTCGGCGGCAAGTGAGCGTCACCAATATATCAACACCTTCAGCATAAAACACTCTAAGATAATGATAAAAAGTTGTAGTTTGTATTACTGGCTGAGCCGAACCTACCGGATAGGTCCTTACTTCGGGAACGTCACCCAAAATATGCTTAAAAAATCTGATTAATAAAGATTGTTATTTACAATATTTTCGTTACAACAATATAATTAAAAACATAAGGGATAAATCATTTTTTTTTACAATAGAATTGCTCAACACACGTATATCTAGATCAGTGATTCTAAGCCTATTTGGGTCTTCGGAGCACTTGTGATTTATAAAGTCAAATCGTGAGGTACCAAGATTCGCAGCCTTATAAAAGAAAGTAAGGGATGTATAATACAGGTTCTGTATAGATAAACGGAATTTTATTTGATCTAACTATAGATATATTAAGTTATACTAATCACTGTGAATCGCAGATATTGCGCATTTAGTTCATGAACACTCCAGCGCTCTAAGATAAGAAGCGACCTTTTAATGCAGGTCACATATTACAAATATATATTATTGTAATTCTTTATATTAACATTTATAGAGCAGTTTTTGCCTCCCAAGGCAAAAAGGTGAGTCTTGAGTCTGCTTCTGAAAAGTGCCTCTGTTTTCAGGTCTCTTATACTTTCCCGCAGCGAGTTCCAGGCCTTTGTGAAACTGAAAGTACGATTGCTAGGACTACCTCTCGTCAGCTGCAGGGTACATATATTATTTATCTTGTGGCTTATCTGAGTGTCTCTCCCCACGCACTTTTTCCAATAGCTTAATAGCTCTGTCAAATATCTGAGTGCAGGTTCGTGGAGTGCCTTATAAGTTTAAAGGTAGATCTTGTATTGGATTCTAGCCGAATCTCTTTACAGTCTGAACTAATGCATTCGGTGTATATATAGTCTAAAATAACATAGCTAAGCATCGGTTATGTGTAGAACAGTGTTTTAAAACTACTAATCTAGTTAGTCGTTATTAATAAATTGTAAAATACCGTGTTTTGCATTGAAGTCGAGTTTGTAACGAGTCTGACCGCCGACCGCGCTAGTTGTTCTTCACAGAGAGTAAAGCAAACTTATTTCGACCGACACAATCACCAATTATTGGGTTTCACTAAACCAATTTTACGGTGTTTGTGTTTTGTGAAAAAATAGAGGTGTAATGCCACCTCGTTACTCAGTTTTCTAATGCATCAGTTAACTGTAACCCAAACCGCCGACACACCGTTCGAAATACTACTGTGCTTGTTGGCACCTCGGCCAGAAAGAAACTCCATTAGAGAGTACCGTTCATTGCGATGTTACTTTTTCCAGGGGAACGAGAAAATTGCACAGTGAACTACTTAATACTTCAATCTACACGAGTGGTTTTTGTACAACACTTTGGAAAGCATTTCAAACAGATTATAATAAGCTTGTAATATAAATATTCGAGAACCGGTGAAAATTATAACGTATCAGATTTTCACATTATAAATACAAATTATAGGACAAGGGAACATACACGTTACACCCTTTAACTTATAGAAGTTAAAATGATAAAATTGAGTTATAAATCATGAATTACCTTACAACTTCATGTTCAACAACAACAGACTTAGGCAACTCCTTAACTAAAGCTGAAACATTGATTTGTTTTATTTTGTGAGATATTTAACATCTATCGTGGTTATATAAAATCACATTATGTTATGTTTTATTATTCAACTTCAAGTATTGATTGTGTGCAGGTGTGCGTCTGCAGTATTCTTCTTCTTCTTCTTCGTGTCAGCGACGTCAAATTATTTTTGCCCAGTATCTGGCAGCATCGATAGCCCGTGTTTTGCCCAGCATTGGGTCCTGAGATGTGCAGCTTGTTGGGCACACGGAGCAGGATCTTAGGTGTAAGGCGATCTGCAGATCTCCACAGTCTCACAATAGTTACTCTCCTTTCCGAACCATTCCTCACCGCTCGATGTTGTCCTTTATTCTACTAACGCCGGTTTTTAATCTGTTCAGGGATTTCCAGCTCCGCCAGTCAAGGTTCTTGCCAATTGGGAGGCCTTCCTTTGGAGTAATGAAATCATCTAATGCGGTAACGTACTCGTATTTATATTCGAATAATTGTGATTATTGTGTTTGATCGTGTTGATTGATTTATTAATTGAAACACTTTATCACTTTTTCTTTAAGGCGATTTTAATAAATCTGACTGAAACTTTAACAAATCACATTTTTTCAATTTCTTTTGAATTAATTTTAGCGCAGTGGTTTTACGTTATACACGATGCCATTTTGAAATAACAATGTTACCTACGACATCTATATTTTTCGTGTCTAAGCTTAGGTATTGATGGGCTGACTATTATTGTGGTTCCATTAGCTAATGCAGTGTGATAATTATAATGAATAATAAAGTTCATCAAAATACCAATGATTGCGGCGGAGTATTGTTAAAACGTCAAATATGATAATTCGAGATATCATTTCCTAAATTTAATATACCTCCCAACAAAAACATATAACGCATAGTTATAATATATTAAATGTACAGGGTTTTACTGTTAGTACACTATGCATAATACTCGCCAAGTAAATGACAGTCGTTGATCTGTTAATTACTGAAGCCACTTTGGCGGTAGAGGCGATAAAATATTAAGCCTTTATGACATAAATTATTAATACTTATTAGCCATAGTATTTTAGAATCATATTTGGTTGTGATATGAATGCATATTGTGTGCTGGAGGATTGTCAGCAGACGGACGCTGTCAACATCTTTCAAAGTCGGGGTCATCGCGACTTCGGTGGAGTCTCTCATGGAGCCTGAAATGTGGCCTGAAAGAACCATCGTTCAACCCTGGATACGTGTAAGACGAAAGAATCGCAGTGAGCATTGGTTGAAACCTACTTGAGTGAAGATATTGACATATTTAGTGTAATATTGCTTCAGATTCAGTTCTGGTGTTAACAGATACGAAATTTTGGACGTTTGATTTTGTGACAATAATGCCGTGTTATTTGTGTGTCAACCATGATAAACTTATGACATGGTTTTTGTTGATACAAGTTTAACTATTTGTGTTGAGGATCTCGACGCTTGTTCTGAGGTCATTGACACTAAATGTGTCAATACATTTACATCGCCAAACTTATGTTAGTACTTCAATAACGAATTAAAATATAAAATATTTTGTAATGTCATTGAAGGAAAAAAATAAAAAATGTATTGCATTAAATTGTAGATATCGGAGACAAGTAATACAACTACGACAAACAATTAGGCAAAGTACAATTAGGATACACAGCATTAGAAAAGTATATTTCAATTAAAATTTGTTACGTGCCTTCTTTTTCTTTTTTTTTTCAAAAACGATAACAACATCACATATTTAATACGTTCATTTATATCATCAAATACATATACGTACGTTGCATCAAATCTACGTTGTACAGTTATATGGAACAGTAGTCTGTTGATCTGTATTTGGGGACTTGGTTTGCGGCCCAGGGTCTGTTGACTCCTTGCGGCACACCGCAGCCACCTTCAGGCTGAAGACATCCATTGACCGCACGGAAAAATGCCACAGAAAAGAACTCGCTGGTGTTCTTTTCACGTCGATCGCTTCATTCACAAAGTGCGGTCGCTAATTACCGTGGTGGCGTTAACGAGCTTCAATTAAGCAGCCATTGTTGAGGTTAAGATTTCGGTCTCGAGGTTAAGTTGTGTAACCATCACAACCATTATGCTAACCATACTTTGCGGAGAGAGTGGCGCATTTTTTAATGGACGCTTCTTCTTTTGTGGTTGTAAGCTGTTTGAGGTGACATTTCTTACGCTGGATTAATAAGACGTTAGATAATTTATTTATATAAAGGATTTATAAATAAAATTCATTCAATTGATTAACCCTTTCGCATCGGTTGTCGGCATATGCTGTCATAAGATTCCCCGACCGTTGACATCGTTTGACGTGATGTAACGTTTTTTTTTCTTAGAATAGTTTGTTAGGCATCATCTGATAGCTAAAGCATACAAGAACCAATGTGAAATATAAAAATAGACCAGATAAGCTCATTTATGCTTCAAATACTATTTTTATAATTGACAGTATAATTTGTATTCAAACCGAGCCTTAATGAAAGGGTTAAACAACAATATTTTGTAATTACTAATTACGTACATAAATATAACATGTTTTATCATGGACATTTAACAGATAAACTCCCATAGTGCAGTCTACTCTCAACGTTTTGATAAGATCGGATGATAAGCCCGTTGCATTCGAAACCTGAAACGTATATTTTTAAGGGACCGTTACATAAAAAAACACCGTGGACATTATAATAAAGGTATATTGCACAAATCAAACAAGCATGCGTTTTAGAAAGGTTTACTATGCTTGTAAGAACTTAGTATTCGCATGACTCAAATTCGTATGAAAACGCACCATTTTTTTTCAATTTAAGTTAATCAAAAGAATTAAAATTTTATTCGATATCTTAACCTTCTATCGATACATTATAAATATGTATTCAACTTTTACGTCATTAGTATATTATGAAGATGATGCTAGTTTCAAACGCAATACGCAGTACGCATTGAGGGCTGGTATCACTACTCAACATGAGTACTGAAGAGGTTCTTAAAGTATCTGTTTGTGATATAAGAAATACGAGTATATTATATACAGTACCGACTTTAGACCCAGCAGCGCCCTAGGGCAATCTTTTTCTAGCGCCCCAAATAGTTTATATTTAAAAATATATAAGAAAGATTAGTTGCCTTTGGAGCCCTTAGCTTATTCGACGCCCTGGGGCACCGACCCGCTTCCCCACCCCCTAAAACCGGCACTGATTATATATACATTTAAATATATAAAAACTGGTGTGTTCTTTCAACTACCATTATCATTGTCTTATCCTATTGACCCATTGACATAAGTACACACTATGCATAATTACCGACGACCTCCAAGAGTAAAGACAGAGACGTTTCACGCCACGTGGGTCACCGGTGACCTACTCTGTTGTTGAAAAGGGCGCCGCGTAGGTCACCGGTAAACTGCGTTTTTTGTTTCTCGAACAAACAGTCCCTGTACGCCAGTGGTCACATTTCAATGGAATTTTAACATTGAATGTTACCTATATGGCGCTCTGAGTCGAATGCATTAAAAACATTACGTGGCGTTAAACGTGTTAAAGAAGAGGCAACATATTTTAATGAGATCCAAAGATTAACCCGACCAATCCTTAACCAATTGATCCTTCATTGCGGTTTGTCATGTCAATACAAACAGTGTTGTAGTGGTAAATAAATAGCCATCATGTTGGTCATTGACAATTACTTGTAGAACCTACAACACCACTGTATATATAAAGCTAGAATTTGGAGCGTTAAGGCTTCACACTCGTGTTATCTTCATGTAGAAAATATATTTCAGACGTAACTTCAAAATGTCGACGTTGTATATGAGTAGATTATTCATACTAGTATACAGATTATTTATGTTCTTCAAATCCGTGAGTAAGTCTGAGAAAAGCGTACGAAAGAAATTTGAAGTGAAGGCGGCCAGTACTCGTACCTTTGCTGTTACATTTCATTGTAGGTTCTTCCATTCCGCTGCTTCGCAAAGATCGGTTGATTTTATTCGTTCGCCGCGAGTCTTATCTCAGACGCGGTGGGCGTGTCCGGGGAGGCCCCGCCCCCGCCTCGCCTCGCCCCGCCCACTCCTCACCACGCCCCTCAAAGCAGCCATCGGAACTGTCGCCAAATCGCCGCCTACCGAAAGCCGTCTTATCGCATTCTTAGATTAACGATTTCCTGGCGAGCGGCGATTAACGCCACACTCACTTGTTTAAGCGGAATTTTATAAATAGTGCGAGGCATTTCGAATACCAATATAATTTATTCTTATTGGAATTTTTATTCAAATAAGAAGCTGTCTCAAACAACCTCTTAGGTTTTCACGGCCAGATTTGATATAGTGGCTTTTGAGTTTAGCCGTGTGTAGCGAATTTCTTCTATCCGATATATCGACCGCCATTGCAGGGGTCTTCTTCAGGGTTGTCATCAACCCTGTCATCAACAAAGTCATCAACCATGAAAAAGACCCCTGCAATGGCGGTCGAAATATCGGATAGAAGAAATTCGCCACACACGGCTAAACCCAAAAGCCACAATATCAAGAAGCTGTCTCCAATACGTTTTTACCATCATCATGAACATCACCATGTACGCTCCCTTAACTGGAACATATGAATATCACTAACTGCTGCCACAAAGCTCTCTCAACCACCATGGTGTCCGTACTCCATGTCACCTCAGCCTCTCGCAGCTTCTTGAAGTATATTACATGTATAGTTTCTGACAGCTTTTCAGAACAGCTTAACCCTTTCATTACGGCTCGGTGGAATACAAATTATAATGTCAATACGACGTGAATTTTTCAAATAACTTTTTTTTGTTTAAAACTAGTATTTGAAGCATAAATGTACTTATCTGACCTATTTTTATATATCACACAGGTTTTCCATCTTTTATCAGATGATGCATAAAAAACTATTATATTTAACAAACGTTCACTATGTAACTCCATACATGTGGATGCATTGACACATGTGATTTACAGAAAAATCTCTCCTGTGACGAAACCTAACGATATTTATTTACATGCTTTACAGATTCCTGTAAAGAATACATGAAGGGATTGACTACACTTCCAATTTCCTACCGTAGATGTCACAATGAGAACTGAAAGTAGCAAAACAATATATCACGTCAACCGATGTCAACGGTCGGGGAATCTTTGACGGCACATATCGACAACCGATGCAAAAGGGTTAAGTCCGGTGGCTTGAAGGCAACGTAGCTATAGTTTATGCTCTTCACCTCTCAAGTCCACCTTCGTTTCTTCACCGATATTAGTATGGAAAGATGCCTTCTCCGCTGTCTCACCTCGTCATTCCTAACAAAGTCAAACCATCGCTACCCCAGAATTCTATGCAGGCATCTTCTTTCGTATATTATATAACTATTTTATAGATCATTCATTTCATCATCAATAACTTGTGACTGTTCTCAGATGGCCTCTTCCGTGGAATATCTATAATATATCTCTTAATGTTTCATGTTCATGCTTATTTTCTATTTTGATCCATTTAGCTATAAATCAGTCAATACCTTGTTCATTCATTACATACATACTTTAAACCTTGTTTTAACATGGATCACACTATTTATTCACTTACTGGAATACCGTGTTTTCGCCTTCGATGAAAGTTTCATCAAATCCTAACGTGTATAAACATATTTGCATAAATATAAACATACACGTTAAAAACTGATTAAACGTATCAATGAAGTAGTCTACCTAAAAATTAATTAGGCGAATTTTTTTTAAATACAATAAAAAACATTGGTACGTTTAAACACCGACAAATTTACATTCCTAACAGAGTATGTTCTATTAAAAGTTGTAATTTCAGTAAAATATTTACCTAGATATACAGGTATGCACTTATTATATGTAATATTACGAGTCAAGTAAGTATAAAGCCGGTCTCGCTTCCAAAAAACTAGGTGTATTACATACTCGTAGATCACGTTGGTCTTCCAACGATAAATAACTTCTTCTTCTATATAAAGGACAAATCCGACCTATCCTTGAATACGGCAGTCACCTTTGGATTGGAGCCCTAAAATACCTTTTACACTTAATTGACTCAGTTCAAAGAAGAGCAATTCGTTTGATAAATAATGACATTCTTACGTCTTACCTGCAATCAATGGAACACAGGCGTAAGATCGGTTCACTTGGTCATTTCTACAGTTATTATTACGGTCGCTGCTCTTCGGAACTTAATGAACTAATTCCTCCTGAACCCACCCACAACCGACAAACTCGTCTTACACTTGCCGAAAATCCATACACGGTTAATGTGTGACGAAAAAGAACTGTCAGTTTCGAAACTTTCTTCCTTAATGCCACTGGTAAGCTTTGGAATGCTTTTCCAGCGTCTATGTTTCTTCTTTCATACAATCTGTATCTCTTCAAGAAACAGATAAATATACACTTGCAATCTCCCCAACCCACACACAAACACGAACACAACACACGTTTCCCGCATGCAACGTCCAGCCTCCCCAGCTGAGCGTCATAGAATGCACTGGTCTTGACCAGCTGTGCTCTCCTGCTTGCGATTACATAAAAAAATGTAGTTACTTTTAATCAAACTAAGAAAAAAAGGGTTGCAACTCTCTTAGGAAGCCAAGACGCTTACGCATGTTTTTACTTCTTCTAATTATTTCAAACATGAGTAATGAATCATCATAAGGTTTATAAATTGAAGTATGGAAACTAAATGAGAAATAAATATGCAAATAATATTATTCATCCAGTGTCTGGTAAATCCACAAACGCTGCTAGTTCAGAGATGAAACTAAGTTTGGGAAACACCAGCTTTTAGAAACATCAGAGTTTACCATAAACAGCAGATCATTTGGCGAACAGTTTATAAAAATATATAGTAAAAATAATATTTAATAAAAATAAAAATAAAAATATATATATATTTTCATGCTTTTTTAATACTTTGTCCATACATGACATTATTTTAACTTTAAATTGATTTAAAACTCTTAAAATTTCCGCTTCTGCTGGGCGTTCCCCGATGTCATACTACTATTTTTAATTATAAGAGTACTTTTATTTTTAATACATTTTGTAAATATAAATATTGATTGTTTATTATTAATGCTACAAGTTGATATTAATATAGCAAAATATAATAAAGAGACAATATTATTTTAAAACTGCGTTAAATCGCACCTTAAGCCGCTTAAATATAAAAAAAATATATATATAATAAAAAATGGCGTGTTATAAATATAAATAATAAAGAAAAGTATCAAATTGTTTCAAATTACAATATAAAGAATTCGGCTAGGAATTCACATCAAAAACTTGTTAAAATTTGATGCAAAAAAACCAACGCATTATTTTCAATCGAGCGCCTCTAGAGCGCGTTTCTCGATTTCCACATTGCGTGCGGGAAACGTATGAAAAAAGAGGTACTGTAAAATAGCGATCGCTCTTCACGGGGGCGGCCCTACGGTGACCGCAGACTCCGCCGCGGGAGTGGTGGACTCTTCATCCTTGCCACCTCCTCTTCCACTTCCATCGTCAACCAGTCCAGGCTCCACTCGAGCTCAGTGTTGTGCGAGCGCTTGCCGTGACACCACCGCTCCGGTCCGGTCCGGTGCGACAACTCCCGCGTCAACTTTCGCGCCAATATCTGCGTCACATTGACAGCGCACGTCACGCTGACAGCCGCTGGCGGTGGAAGCGTAATTACTCCGAATTCATCGTCTTCGAAGAACCACTGACTCAGTTGTCGGCCTGGCTCTGAACACGTCGCTACTGACACAATACAATCGAGTGCTCACATCAACATGTTGTTAAACTCGATAAAAGTGTTGCTAAGTACAACTAAACTCACTCCGTAATACACGTATTTTAAATAAATATTCATTTTAATTGTTGTGACAGTTGAGTGACATTACTAACAATCGATCTTTTAAATAAATATTCAAGTTTTCCTTAATGTAGTGTGTCTTTCATGTAAGTATTACAAAATATTATATAAATGTTACTTATCATAATATTGTCTTTGTAAGTAATTCATAATAACAACCTACTGTTAATAAATACCATTGACTTTTTTGACAAGATTCTTGTTTTAATTGCAATGCAACAGGTTGTTTTTACGCCTTGACAAAGTTAAGAAATGACAATGCGTATTCTGTATTTAAAAAGTTTAAAGATACATAGACGATTCATTGAAATAATTATTGTCCCTATCACAATGATAGTGATGATTTATTATCAATAACTAATCGTATACGTAATATATATTATACATGTGATTTAAAGTTTAACGGAATATTTTATAGATACTGAATACTAGATGATAACTTGATTTTTGATGATTCAGTGTGGGAAAAGAAATACTTCTGGAATGAGTCAATAGATTTTTTTACTAGACCAAAATAATAATATATTCATAACCCAAATTTTGATTCGCCATTCTGAGAATTTTGACAATATGATCAGTAGGTAGATATTGGGGTCCTCATTAAAACCTACAAAATTATTTTGCATAATTGTATAATATACACCTTGTTATGGTTAATTATAGAAACATGACTTATCCCACCTGTATTTTTAAATCATTACAACTGTAAAATACATGCGTTAATCACGTTGAGCAATGTTGTTATTCACAAAATGAAATATCGATTTCGTACACTAAGCGCACTTCATCAGTCTTAACTTGGAAAGAAACACTAATATAATATTTAGTACTTAACATGAATTCTAAAGTGAAAGCTTACACAAATACATAATATTATTACAGCTATTTAATGACAATTGTCTGAAACTGCTTAAGTTTTTTTTTATTATTGTTTTTACCTGTAAACTTCATAAAGATGAATCGATTTCAAATGTTTGTATATTTTTCTGTTTATATTTAAAAATTACAATAAACTTTAGGAGAAATAGAGTATGTTTAATTAATCGATACTATAAACCTACATAATTTATTAATTATTGATGCAAGTCTGAAACTCCAATTTACCTTTTCCTAAGATGCTTATGAAAGATTTGTGATATCCAAGACATTAATAACTATCATCGAGTGCATAATATAGTACATACTGACATATTTTATAAAAAGTCCTGCAGCGCAGCATATATTATTAAATTTAACATTTACAAAAAGGACAATAAGTTAAGTTTGTAATTAATCGTAAGTACTAAACAAAGCAATCGATCAAACGCGTTTGATAAAATCACGATACAATGTATCGATAAATACGTCATAAAGCGAGTAAATTGTGAGTTGTGTTATTGGATTGACTGTCTATTTGAGCTGCGATTAGTATGGAGTGGTTTGAAGATCGTTGTATCACCGCCGGAGGCTCTGTTCACTCGGGCCTAGTCTATCCACAGTCCATCAACTTCACTTAACACAAAACTATAAGTCTAACATATCTCCGATCACAATAATTACAACTTGGAATAATCTTAATTTCCATGATATAATACGACTTGATCGTAATAAGCACAGATGAGTAACAATATTATTTGGCTTGATCATTTGAAAATAACCATTACTGTCATTTAAAATTTAATGCTACAATGTACATTATAATTGTAAACGATAATATCACGTGTAACACATTATAATTTATTTATTTTTGTTATTCATATTAACAGTAATTAAATGACAATTAATGTAGACAATCGTATTTAGAGTGCAATGATCAGAAAGGTAGTTATGCAGGATTTAGCATAAATTTAAATACATTATAGTGAGATAACTAGCTTTCCGTGAGTAACGCCTATTACGTAAGTGTAACTGTAAGTAAATACCCACTTACGCGTTCTAGGTTGATGAATATGTAACTATTATAAGATATTGTAATATCATTTTGCAATCAATGAAACACAGGCGTAAGATTAGTTCATTTAGTCTTTTCTACCGTTATTACCACGGTCGCTGCTCTTTGGAACTTAAAGAACTAATGCCTTCTGCACCCACCCACAACCGATAAACTCGTCTTACACTTGCCGAACATCCATACACGGTAAATATGTGTCTACCAATAACTGTCAGTTTCCAAAGTTCCTTCCTTAATGCCACCGATAAGTTTTGGAATGCTCTTCCAGCGTCTGTGTTTCCTCCTTTCTAAAATCTGGATCTCTTCAAGAAACAGATAAATATACACTTGCAATCTCCCCAACCCATACACAAACACGAAAACAACACGCGATCCCAGCATGAAGCGTCCAGCCTCCCTGGCTGAGCGTCATAGAATGCACTGGTCTTGACCGGCTGTGTTCTCCTGCATGCGATTACATAAAAAAGAATTTAATATTGACCACTTCTGTAAGCTGTCATTCATTTAAAGCAGCGGTCGGGGAACTTTTTTAACCATTACCCCAAAATATTATTGCGTAAGTCGATATTACCCCAAAATATTTTAAGGTAAGTCGATTTTACCCCAAAATATTTTTGCGTAAGTCGATATTACCCCTTACCCCCATTTTGAAAAGAAGACAATCAATGTATATTTAAATAAACATTATTTATTGAATTAATTTATACGAAAAATAACAAAAAATTTACATGAAAGTAGTAAGTTTTATGAAATAACAAACTAGAAAAATTTCTTTATTACCCTAAAAAACATATTTTTACCCCATTTGGGGTAATTTACCCCAGTTGCCCCCGACCGCTGATTTAAAAGTTTTGCTAAAATTAAATTAATTCTATTAATGCCACGCTCGCAAAAATATCACAAATGGAGTAAAAAGTACCTTGTAGTATAATTCCTAAACTGTATTTAAATTAATTTGTGAATTAGGAAAAATGTTGTTTTTGTCTACTCTTCCTAATAATTCTTATCTATATCTCTTTAATATCGAAGCTCTTTACACTCGCATTATTTGATAACTGAGTTGGAATTCGTTATTATTTTACGAACGTAAACTACACCGTTTAAATAATTTACTACTCTCTGATCCACTGCGTACAATACAATATTACAATGAACAATGATCAATACATAATAAGCATACAAAAGTCATAAAACTAATTGCACCTAAATCTAAGTTTATGAGTCTCGGATCAAACCATTAGACTGATGCCCAGGTGGGTTTATACAATTATAATACCTGGGCATATCCACACACTATTATCTTATGTCTACTGCAGTAGAGAACTTGCCTTGGGGAGATGAAACTAATCATATCTTCGGAGCAGTTTATCCTCATATACTAATATTATTATTATGTAGTACATATTATATTTTTATTAGTACAACCTTCGAACATAACAACGTAAAATCATATTTATAAGCAGGTTTAATTATCATCATTAATGGAAAAGAGCATAAAGCAGATTTACAAAAATAATCATTTTGAACCTATCACTGTACATGTAATTATTTTCAATAATAATAAAAAAATAATCTAAAGATATTAATTAATTACATATTTTTATTTCATATAAAAAAGAATATTTTAAAGCCGATTTTGTAAAAGTTGTAATATTAAATACACACGATTTTGATTAAAACATTTTCACGAAGCAGTTTAATAAAGTGATTTTAATATTCTTAGAATTTCACTTTGAAATCAACTTCAAATATTTGATTTATAAATAACATAAGCGTACGTTAATACACATAAAAACTGAAGAAGTTTCATTGAAAGCGAAACCGCGATCTTTATAAATATGTGAATAGACAGTGCTCAATCCTGATTCAAATTAAAATATGATAAATATATTTTCATATTTAATAGTTGAGAAAATTCAAGATAAATTTAATTAATCAAGTTTTATTTAAAATATGACTAAATTACAATATTTTGTTCTATAATATTTTATAAATATTAACAAATGCTTATTGCTTTTGTACTCGTATTTTCAATGTACTTCATCAACTGATTTTATGAATATAAATAGAATCAACAAATTAAATAAACAGCAGTAGGTACAATAAAACCTGTTTTTGGGTTTATATATTTAAATTCAAAATATTCTAATTGAAATCCTATTTAATTATTCATGTTGAATTGGCTACCGCAACATTTACCTTATATATGATTTTATGTGGAAATAAACCTATGAGTACCTATGTAGTATATAATATTATGTACTATATTCCACAAAAATATCACTACAGAAATATCAATTTGGTTTGGTCATCGACTTCCTAATATTAATGTATCCATTTACCATATTAAATTATTTTTTATCTATTAACGAAAATTAAAAAGTACGATTTTAAAAATCGTTATAAGTACCTCAAATGTATTAAAATAATTACTAATTATAGTGCAATGTAATAAAGGGTTCGCCAAATAACTTTTTTTTTTTGAAAATGGGGCGCAAAACATCGAGTGTAGCTTCGGCTGTGTGGCACGTAGCGCCGTCCTGTTGAAACCAAATGTTGCCAATATCCTCTTCTTCAATTTTTGTGAACAAAAATGGCCCGATACGATCGCCATTGACTGTAACGGCCACTCCTTGCTCATTTTCGAATAAAAATAGCCTGATTTTCAAAGTAATGTCGCAATATTTTTCAGCGTTGTTCAAGCGTATACACAACCATATTCATTCAGCGGAAAGATAAAACTAATTATCTGTTAAATCAGACATGAGCTAAGTGTTACCAGTCACGAAATAAGCACTAGTTAAAAAAAAAACTTTAGATGGCGGACCCGTTATTTAGTTATGTAAATAATATTAGTACAAACATAAAATAGCAAGAATGTATGTATTAATATATTTGATTGATGTAAATACATGATTTGTTTCTTTTACGTATTATTTAATCAGGTGACACGTTCAAATTCAAAAAATCATTCGATTACAGATCAATATGAAATTTTCAAATTCAAATAACTCTTAACCTAAAAACTATGAAATAGTAATAAACAATTTTAAATTGATAAATTCTGTGCTTTTTTCTACGTATGACTAAAATAATTCATAATTTCTTTTTCAGATGTAAATAATTAAACTACAAGTGAAGATTTTAAATTTTAAAATAATTTTAATATAATTAAAAAGTGATTGTAATATTTTCTTTTTAATCTAAGTGTGAACAAAATTGTGTAGCAGTGATAATATTTTATAAAAAGTGGTATATACAGCTGAACATTAAAAATTGACAAATCATCATTTTTGATATTTTGTTTTATAAAAGCTTCACTCTGCAATCATCACCGACACTAAATAACATTAAAAAAGTGATTAAAAAACCATGAAAGCCATTTCATAATCTCAATTGAGAAAAATATCACAAACCAAACATATATATATATATTTTGAGTGATCTCAAAGCTTTATCAAAAGCTCAGTTGGAAAGAGTCTTATAAAGTAGTGAGCTTATACTAAAAACAATTTATCTACCCACCTTCTGTCAAGTGTTCTCAAAGCTCAATGGGGTAGAGTCTCACATTGAAAGCTGCAAAATCAATTGGTAAAACAATTGGGAAAAGTATTGCAAAGCTTATACTATTAACCACGTTCTGTCAAGTGTTCTCAGAGTTCAACTGGATAGCTTATTACATAACTTATATTGAAGACTATTTTTCTCACGTGCTGTAAATTATTCTCAAATAATCTCAAAAGCTCAACTAGATAGAGTGTCAAAGATCTCACATCGAAAGCTACAGATCATATCAAGTGCTGCTGATCGTGTGGCGTGCTGCTGATCGTCTGCGGGTGCGGGTGTTTGCTCGTGGGTCCCTTGGGGCCCCCGCGGCCCGAGTGTGGCCCCGCGCACGGGCGCGCCCATGCAGCTGCCGGGCAGCGGCGGAGGGCGCGCTCTCTCCGCCTGCCATGGACGCGCGCGCGCCCGGCACGCCGCCCACCGCGCACGACCTCTGGTGGACAGAAGGGCTCGTCTGCGAGGCTCAACAGGAGCACCCTGGAGAACTAGGTAACCAAACTATTTTTTCTTTATATAAATACATGTTATGTTTCCAAGAGGAACTTCAGGTGCATAGTCCTAGAACGAGGAATGGTATCAGCTATCAACATAAATATAAATGGCTGTCCCATGCAGAATGCACGAAAAAAATATTTAATATATATATGAATGAAATATTCCTTTATATTGTAATTTTCCCTTGGTATTTTTCTGATGTATTAGTAACTTTTCTATTCGGGATCAAGACAGATCCAACAAATCAAAGACCATATAAATCAGTCCAGCCGTTCTTGAGTTATAAATGGTGTAACTAAGACGACTTTATTTTATGTATATAGATATTCAATAGTTTTCATACACAATATAGTCCACACAAATAAAAAATAACATAATTTTTTCCCTAACCAAATCGATTGCATAAACTGCTTTCTGTGATTTCCACTCATTTTTGTATATAACATATATAATAAGATATTTTGAACGTTATTTATAATTACAGTTGTAAACACAATATTAAATTATGATTACAAAATGGTGTTTTGCTGGATTACCATAAATAGCAAAAAAAAATGTTCTAACCTAGATAAACATTGGTTAATTCGTTACTTTTTAACAAACAATGCATAATTTTTATATCACAATCAAATTATAAGTAAAAATAAGAAACCCTTTACGATTTTCCATACTTCAATTCAATTTCACATCTGTTGAATGAACTTTCCACAGTACATCGTAACAGCTTTCAACGATAAATTTGTACTCGCATGATTCCTTAGTATTCACCCAAATAATTATTTTTTATTATAATTTTCAATTTTTCATATGCTTACCCCAGATAGAAAGTATAATTGATATAATTAAACAATCATGGATTGTATTAAATTTTCACGAGTATAGCAAAGACTTTTTTACAAGTTTTTCACTTAATTTCGAAAAACTAGTTCATTTATTTTCTCACAAAACATTCTTTAAATGAACCTTAAAGTACAAATTACATTTTTGAAGAAACGTTTATAAGCAATACAAATAAGAGTGCTAAATTTATCAAACCCGTTTATCAAAATGGAACATCTACTAATGAAGTTCAATTATTAATTTATTTTCTCTAATTCTAGAAAACTGCCGAACTAAAATTGTTTCGCATTAATTTCTGTGATCTCAGCTTACTATTATTTGCAAGCTATTTTTAATTCCAGTGTTTTAAATTTGTGAATTAATAAACAAATAATTTGTCTGTTTAGTATGTCTGTAATGATCCATTAAACCGCATCTGGTTATACCCAGTCTATAGAACAATGACTTTTAGCATTTCCTGACCATAAATTAATTTAAATAATCTTTGACCATTTACTAATGCGGTTTTCTGTAGGCCCACATAAATAATTCTTATAAATTTCTTACACTTCTGATAAAAAATAACCATCATAAATTTGCGTTATAAATTTGCTGTGTTAAATCTTACTTTATGTTATTTTAATTCCATATCTGCCCTCTGAGGTTTCACCATTTTTAAACGATAAGAAAAAAATCATTACCAAACAATAGACGAAAGGGATTTTTTGAAGATACCGTAGAGCTACAAGACTTAAGGTATAACATCCAAACGAAACCTAATTCAGAAGGCACGATGAATCATTTTTACCATACGCTGAAATTCAAATTTTTCTTCCATATTTGGTCCTTAGCTAAAGCTCCGCAAATTTCCGTTTTACAGTTCTCTCAACTGACACATTTTTAGCTTCATCTCAAGTTGGTTTCGCATCTCAAATTTCCACCAAATAAATTCTGCTTATAGTTCGCGACAGCCTTTCAGGACGGATGGAAAATTTCGCTAAACATCGCAGCGTGGAAAAACTAGTCAGAAAATGAGGCGGTGAATTTGCTCTTCAAATGCAGCTGTTTGCCAGATTTTTAATATATTTTAACCAATGTCTTATTTTGTCTAAAAACATGTCCGACTAAAAAAAATTTTTTTTGAGCTCGGGCGCTTAAATAAAGACAGCTGTATTTTATCTCCTGTGGCATCCTTAGTACATATCCTCACATCATATATTTGTCTTCTCTCTCACCTCATTATACTTCACACAGTCAAACCATAATACCTCCAGTATTCTGAGAATCATAGTCTATTAATTAAAATAGGTGGTAGACGAAAGTCGTCCCGTGAAGACCACCGATTCATAGTAAACTCCTGTTATAATAAGGATGATGCGTGAATCTCGGGCTGTAGTCTATGATGTTGGATTATCAACACTCCACATGCAGCGTTTAGCCATATGCACCATGGTAAACGTCATAGAATTCCACAGATGAGACTTTAGAATTACTATTACCATCTGTCGGTATTCTCCTGTATGTGCTTACATAAAAATATAAAATCTAAGCGAGCATCTGCTCACGAAATCCATTATACGGCTGCATTGGTTCTTGATGAGATACCACGACTCACAGCCGTATTCTGAGCAGGCATCTACTTTTTAAATTCATTATATTGCTGTATTAGCTCTTGGTACGATGTCAGGATTGTAAAGAAGAATGTGG
Source organism: Glossosoma conforme (assembly GCA_022606575.1). Classification (NCBI taxonomy): domain Eukaryota; kingdom Metazoa; phylum Arthropoda; class Insecta; order Trichoptera; family Glossosomatidae; genus Glossosoma; species Glossosoma conforme. Next base: position 1,211,695 of record JAGTXR010000192.1, on the reverse strand, counting down.
ATGTATACAGGCGCTGTATGGACGGCACTTTGTTTTGATCGCCATCGAGTAGACAAGTAGTAGTGGGCTCTATGTCATTGACCAGGAAGGCTGTTTAGAGAGTGTTAGATTAGCTTCTCACGTCATCTGATGTCTTGTTTTCTTCCAGTCAGGACCGGCAGCCCCTACTTCCTTTGCTCCGCGCTGCCCACACACTGGCGCTCCAACAAGACACTGCCCGTGGCCTTCAAGGTGGTGGCGCTGGGCGACGTGGGCGACGGCACTGTGGTGACCGTGCGCGCCGGCAACGACGAGAACTACTGCGCGGAACTGAGGAACTGCACGGCCGTCATGAAGAACCAGGTGGCCAAGTTCAACGACCTCAGATTCGTGGGCAGGAGCGGCAGAGGTATGTCAACACATCACACTGACTCCAAATCATCCTTAAACCCACCAATTCCAAATTGCACAGTCTACTCGTGAAGATCATTATTAACGTGTGTCTGTGCCTGTCTGCACCTGGATGTAATAGTTTAAAATATGACTTGCAACAGGCATGAAAAAAATAACTTCAAGATATACGTTGTCATTATTGAATAATACATAAATTTCTTTGGCAGAAACGGTGGAGTAAGGCACATCTTTTCTCTGCCCATACACGAGAAAACAGATGATGATGAAGGCATCTGATGTAAAAATTAAAGTCCTCGAATACAATTATTATTAAGAGAAAGGTTGTGAGAGCAATAGCTTTTCGATAATCTCACTATTAATAAATAAAAAAAACTAAAATGTAAATCAGAATACATACTCGTACATGTTAGTGACGACAAAAAGTTAGTTAAAATAAATAATCAACTGCTGAAAATCGCAGTCTTTGATTCTTTTCACAATCGTATGCAGTCATTTCTTGACTTAATGTTATTAATTTATACCCATATACAGAGTCATTCCTGAAGTTAATTAACCTATAATAACTACTTTCCTTTAGAATGATTAAAGTGAGAAAGCCTCAGCCGTCGAGTCACCTCAAATCTTAAGATACTTCTCTGCAAATAAATAAGTAGGTTATCTTAAGACAAAAAAATTCAATGTATACGGGTGTAAAATTTTCTTAAGCTTTTCATGTTAGTCTTATTTCTTTAATGCCCATGCTCTAGCGAGATTTTGCTCTTGTTCACAACCTTTCTACTAATATTTAATTACCTTTTTTTGTATTTGTTAAAAAAAACAATATAAATTTATTGTATTCATTCGTTATGTTAATCTCTATTATAATAATAAAGAAACTACTACAATTGCATAATAATACATATTTATGAATACCATAGTAAATCTAGCTACTCTAAAATAACCCTATTTCTAACCCTCGGAAGTACTTTGACATTTCTGAAATACAATCATTAAAGCAATCATGTAATTTAATGCTAAATGGCGTTTTAATTGGGACATTGGACTTTCAATCACCGCCTAATTCAGCGCCTCCCTAATCGTTCCATAACAGCTCAATAATTGTGTATCAATCTTAATCCGAATTGGACGCCGTTAATTATGTTGCTAACGCACAAATCAAACGCCAATCCGTCAGGAGCATAGAAATGCGTCCGCTGCATCTAAAACAAATTTCCGGGCGATGGGCGGGAGCCATGGGCGGGAGCTAGTGGGAGTGGGCGAGGGCGGGGGCGCCCGTCACGGGCAGGCCGCGCTCATTGTCATCATAATTACCAGCAGCGGGGGCGCGAGAACGGAAAGTACGGAGGTCCACTACCAGAGCGTCAGCCCTTCTCTAAAACACCTATTTAATTCAAATATACCGACCCTGATAGGCTTTCCGGACTTATCTTGACAGGTAGAGTGACCATATGACAGAATCTCACTACAAATCACTCCTCACGTCTTTTCGAAATGTCCGTTACACCAATTTACTCGGGTCCAGAGGATGTGAGGACTTTGATAATAATTGCGCTGCCTTCGAGCGCTTCTGCGCCAGCGTCTGCAAGAAGGGAGAGAAGACGCCTAAATCTGCCTTTCTGCAGAGTCCGTTCTAAACCAAATTCCATATCCACTTTTATATCGTGGATGAGCAACAGGTCATTAGTGAAGGCGATTCCATTCATGATGTGGTATACTAACTTCGTTGCCAATAGACTAGGGTTTATTGACATCTAAACTATACACCTAAAATCACTGGAAGACTTTCAGCCACTCTCAAGCAAGTAGCTTTTTGTAATTGTCCAGTGATGGGTCTCCGTCTGCAACTTCAAGTACAGGACGGTATACTTATGGTATTTTCCAAACGTCTCTGATAGACCAAGAGTTGCCTGACGCTGAATCGGCAGCTCCGACGGGCGTCTGTTGGATGGGTGACCGCGATTTTACTATATAATATATCTTGGATTTATATTACATGCCAACGATATTTTTGTCTCACCTTATTCAATCTAATCTAGCGATATTTGTAATTAATTTTAAGCAGCTTATAATCAGTATATGTACACGTCTTATTGAAATGCTGCGCTTATGCTATACTCTTAGCAACAAGTCCACTAAATTTATAGTATACTATTCGCTAACTTAAAAGTGTTTTTTGACACATTTATCCTTCCATATTTTCTTTGAAATGTGTCGATTGAATTGCCGTCTTCTATCATTTTAGTATTCTGCCTAAAATGTCAAAACAGCTTCTTTATAATTGTCAAACATACGGATGTAGAAAAGCAGTAAAAGCGGATCGAATCTCTTTAGTAAACTGTCGGTGCATCTAGAAAAGATGTGCAATGTTTGTATAAGGATTGAAGAGATCACACATTGATTCACTTTTTCAAGATTGAATGAATAGAAACACATCAATGCTGCAATGAGTTATCCAAAAATGATAACATCAACTATATCTGCACAATCAGCGTATGTGATGAATCTGTCTTGGATGTATTAACCAACCAAAATTTTATTGCCACTCGAATGTCCGAGTATTACTGAGATATTTCTTTGATTTGAAGTCTAATATTTTTTGTATATTATTCACAGAGTAAACGTTAAATGTTTTTGAGCGATTGAGTTTCACATTGGCGTGGCTGTCGGAGGTACTCGCGCGGGTGCGCGCCCGTGCAGGTGCGCCGCCACCATAATGTGTCTAATTTTCAGTTTTCCCGCGAAAGTGCAGCGCGAAATGCAAATAGCCGCCAGAGCAAATAGTAATGCGCTGCCTAATTTCGAATTTGTTACATGGTGTTTATTGTGCGAGCGCTCAGTGTGTAAAGGCAAATATGCGAAAGCGCCATAATATCACAATATGAGATCAGAGCATCACATTAACGGTCGGCCATTCGATATATTCACTGAGTGAAGCGCTAATTATTTATTCATTCGGAGAGAACATAATTGTTAAATTATGTACCAGTACACAATTATATCGTATATAACATATAATTTAAATGGAACAGTACATCCGCTACCTATTTGATATGTATTTTTTGTAAATAGGGAATGATCAAAAAAACTTTTTGTTCAATGTATTTTGTCTTATTAATTTAACACGATAATTCAATACGAAGGTGCCAACCATTTTATTAGTATAAAACAGAGATCATTGCGATTTCTTAAATATTAAGTATTTTATAGATAAATACTTCCTACCTTCTTTTAACATGAATCACACTGAGTACTTTTTATTAACATGGTGTACTACCAGGTATTCTGTTTTTCTAAAATCACTTTAGTGAATTCTCCTACACAAGCCATATTGAAGAATGGTTTAGTGCTGTATGCACAGTGTTAACCCGTCTATTCGATATAATTAATTTCTTCCACATCACAGCATACTGCATATAATCGTCACGTATATATTAACTTCCACGTTCCAGATAAGTACACCCGTGCTAGTAGCCATCTATTGTTTTTGATCCCAGTCGATACTTGTGGAGCTTCAAGCACTCAATTTAATACAACGGCAATGACACTCCAAAATGACCTACCAGCACACCTCGATCCTTTTCTTACATCCTTTTCCTCTTTTGTCGATGGTATTTTTCTCCAAGATCTCTGTGATCTTTGACACGTGTCATTTTATTCTTCTATTATGTTTTTTTTTCTCTTTTGTATGTATTGTATGTTTGGAACTGCAGTTCTGTGAAATAAATAATCCTTGCTTCGTCTCAAGTAATATCAAGTACTTACTATATATAGTATCTAATTTGCGTACTTTCCGACAACCTCTAAGACAAGAACTCTAGATGAGAAAACATTTGCATATCTGATGCGCTTTTAATTGTTTTTTAAATAAAATAAGAAAAATTTGTGACTAATCGTCATTCGTGCGGCTTGTCACTTGGTCCCAAGAGACTTATCTACCTAAAACATTTTAAAGCGCAATCGATACAAATCATGATGGTCCTTATTGTACATTTTCTCCAAAAAGTTGCACCGGTAGACGCTTCAAATTCAATTTCCATATTTTAACACTCAAACACTTAAATGCGTTTTGTATTCATAACACCCCATCTTGATTTATCTCTTCTGTCAATATTGCACTCTTGGCATCTCTACACGTCACGCCGCGTTGCGTTTTTTCTTTTCCTAACGAATCCCCGGGTCTCGTGTGAGCTCCTATGATATATTTTTCTTTTATGTTGGCATATTTTAATTTTCAAACCGCACGACGCGGTTTTGGCGGCCCCGCGAGCAGAGAAATGTGAAACAATGCTCCCGGGACAATAGTATGGTGAACCATAATAACGCTTTCAAATAGTGAAAATCTATTGTTGAATTCACTTAACACGTTGTAGCATTACAACCTAACCACTGGTTTTAAGAGTCTTACTCATTACTTTCAAGCACATTACATTCTTCAGTAAAAGTATCTTCTCTAATCACCATCTTATATATCTTTCTATCAAAAACATTTCGTTTTAAATGAACGTTTCGCTTTATTGATTATCTATAACATGTTGATAAAATGTTAAAAATACAATAAAACAATTAAAATAAATCAAAAATCTTTCAACACTAATTTTACTGTACTATATTGAATAATTTAAAATTAAAATAAACTGAGGCAATAAATGCACATAATTAACATATTAATCAAATTAATGTGTATTTTTCTGTTTAAAGTACGATTTATTATAAATTATTTAATATACATTTAACTATCAAATAATGTATCATGTTTTAAGGAGTTACTTAGATCGAAGATCTCAGGGCCTTGACCATTTGACTTTCTAGTTTAATCTAAAATATAATACTTCGATAATATTTATGTTAAATCGTTTTTGATAATAATTATGAGTCTTAAATATTTTACCAGGTAAAAGTACTCTTAATATCTAATATATATAAAACATCATTCAGCAACAAATAATATGATTATGATTTTGCTATACTTTCAATAAATTTAACCAAAGCAGCATACATAATTGTATTCTATATCTAGAATTGTATTGTATAAAAATTTAAATAATTCTATTAACCACTTCTGTGGTCAACCTCTTGAAAGAAGTTGGTCAAAAAGCAACCATTTTTATTATTTTTCTTTTTGCCACAAGCGTCCTTCCAATGCGTTCTCTAAACTGGTGGGAAGAATAACCCGAGCAGGATTCTTGCAAATCACTATAAAAAGTTTCGTGTACGATGTGCCCGAATCCAGTTCGGCCAATCAATGTCTCAGAAAAATACCTGCCCGAATTGTATTCGAGCAAATCACACAAGGGGTTAAATTTACTGAAAAGGCTCCTACCACGGTTCAAATGTCTTAGCAACGCAGTGTCTTGTGACTCTTCCAAATTTTCGTTGTCTGGGGTCCGATGCATTGTGTTTCACGCAGGTCGCCATCAATGTTGCTAGGATGCATCTTTTATTTCCTCCGTACTTTCGAAATTAACTGCAAGACCGCAAATGATTATTTATTATTGAAAATGCTTCGTAAATATTTTCAAAGCTCGGCAAAATTACGACGCATACAGACGACAGAATGCATTATTTTACTACGCGGGTATTAAGCGAGAATTCTCATTGTGATGTGTGAAATAAAATTTCGCCTCGCGTATGTAGGCACTACCGATCTCAATGATTCGTCAGCTCTCGACCGGTGTTGCCCTAGAAGAAAATGATCGAATATTTTTTGTTTAATAAGCGTGAAGTTGCCGCTAATGCACATCACGTTAGGTATAAAAACCACTACTATTATTAAGACAAACCAAGCGTGTACAACCAGAAAATGCAGTTTAATGGTTAACAAGTCTTCTATTAATTATAATAATAATGCATATAACCAAAGGTATGGGCATATGACACGGAGAGAGGAGAACCACATGGTGAAGAGAGCCATAAACATACCCACGCTGAGAAGAAGACCTGGAAGACCACAGCCAACCTGGACTTCAACTGTAAACAAGGATCTGAAAACTCTGGTTTGACCGAGAATTCATCGCAGGACAGACAGACATGGCGAATGTTCACAAGGAGAGCCGACCTCAGATGATGGGAAATGGCGACGCTAAAGAAGAATGCATATAATATTTACGTAGCACATATGAGACATTATCGATAGACCTAGACTTCATTATTATAGGTTATGTTGCACTTATGTTTATATTCATGTGACGAGCATACTATATCTGAAAATATTATCTTTAAAATATTTACAATTACAAAAAAAATTCAAGGTGTATTTTCGGGCAATTATCACTCGTTGAATTTAAAATACCAATCCTGTTTAAAAACTGGTTTAATATGATCTGCTTACTTCTTAGAAACTGATCAAGGCATTACTATTTGTTTGTTACAAATCTTAGCAAATATTAATTTTAACAATTTAGTTATTTTTTCAAAATTTAAAAAATTAAATCCCTTATGATGACTGAATGCATTGGTCTTATCTGTATTACATATTTATTATAAGGGTCAGTATACAATGCAATATTAAATACCCCTTTACAAAAGTAAACATCAAAAGGATGTCTGCTTTCATTAATACACGCCACGTGTCTTTTTCGAATGCAAATATAATTAATAATTTAATTAAATGCATAAATGTCTACCAAAATAAAAGGTACATGCTTAATATTTTACTAGTCTTATTGTAAATTTTTTATATCACAACACTGCACGATATTAAATATCAATATTCCATTATTTAAATTAAAAACAAAAGAATATTGAAATAATCGAACAAACGATATTTTAAAACAAAATCTGCCATTTTGCTTTAATACATTTTTTTTTAAATATAAAAGATAAAGATATAAAAGCCGGTAATAATTGATCAAAATTAAAATATAATATTATATCCACTAATGAATAATGGTAAACCAACTTATAATTTACATAAATATTAAGTTAATTATAAATTTTACTATCACATAGTAAATATTCATAATCGGCTTGGTTAATTTACTGATTATATGAGAAAACATACGGAACTTATTACGATCGAATATAACAAAAAAACTATAACCGGTAGAACTTTAGAATGCGGAGTAGTCTTCATACTTCAAGACCGTCCATAATAAAAATTGGATCTATAGATCCTTCGGGTAAAAAATACAGCAATTATTTTTCTTTCACCTCGACTCCAAAATGTTATGTCACCGTAATTCTTTCCTCATCCCAAGTTGTGTTGTTTCCGAAAGGCCCCTAGGGCAACGAGAATATTTAACCCTTTCGCATCGGTTGTCGGCAAGTGCCGTCATAAGATTCCCCGACCGTTGACATCGGTTGAGGTGATAAATCATTTTGCTACTTTTTCAGAATATTTTTTTATGCATCATATGATAGCAAAAGGATACAAGATCCAATGTTACATATGAAAATAGACCAGATAAGTACATTTATGCTTCAAATACAAGTTTTATAATTGACAGTATAATTTGTATTCAAACCGAGGCATAATGAAAAGGTTAAGAAATGGGTCACTGTAGAGTATGAACCAAATGAACCCCAATATTGACATTACCTAAACTCCTAAACCATCCAATAAACAACCCATATATCATATTTTAAAATAGCTTAATTTACTATAGCTTACTTTAAAATAATCACGATTAACCAAATCATAGAAATCCATATGATGTACTAGATACGGTCCATATTATCAGTACCGGCTTTAGACCCTGCGGCGCCCTAGGGATTTTTTTTCTAGCTTTTTTCTATCTTATAAAGATTGGTTGCTCTCTGCGCCCTTATCCTTTTCGACGCCCTTGGACACCGACCCACTTCGCCATCCCCTAAAACCGGCACTGCATTATTATGATGTAAACAGTGAGAAATAAACGTGTGCTTATTGTTTGATAACGCATGTATACTCACACATTAAATTAGTATTCACTGAGTTCTCACAAGTTAGTGTGACTCATGATTAAAGCACTTTCTCAATAGTGTCCCTTCGAGTTCGTCATTGTCACATCCGAACTCTCGTTGTTGTGTCGCCGTGTGTGACAGTGTTCTGGCATGACTAATTCCTTTGTTATTTAATATTCCCTAGCCCTTTGACCCAGCTCTGTCAAACTTTTGTCAGCCAAGAGAGTTCGTCTCGGTGTCTTTTGTTTGACCGATTACAAATTATCAATCATTATTTTTGTAAGCCCCTTTCACGATAATTATGATTATACTTGCGTCCGTAAATGTTTCACATAATACAATATAATTTAAACGCAATTTATTTTTTTTATGCATATATTATGAACACATATAAATTGCCTATTGTATCTAAAGGATAGGCAAACTAAGTGGTAATGGACAGCACATATTTGTCGAAGAGACGACGGTCGTCGAGAAAGAAAAATGTTGGAATTGTATCCAAGAACCTGCAAACGAAGCGTTGGTCGATCCCTACAATATGATCAAAAGAAGAAAAGCGGAAGTAGCTTGATTGCGGGGGACGAAGGATTGAGAAGGATAAAGACTCATGGGGGAGGCCTACGCTCAACAGTGGATGGACATAGATTAATGATAATCATGATATTGCCGGCTTAGATGTAAAGCGTTTACTTAAATCGTGGGCTCGATCCCTGGCGGAGATTAAAATAAAAATGATTTTTAATAAACCCTATAAATACTTGGTGTGAATTTGACCCCTCACCCGTAAAATGCCATTCATAGCCTATTAATTAAATTTGGTGATACACGAAATTCGTCCCGCGAAGACCCATTCATAGTAAATTCCTGTAATAATAAGTATGATGCGTGAATCTCGGGCTGTAGTCTATGACGTTGGCGGATCAACACTCCACATGCAGCGCTTAGCCATATGCACCATGGTTAGCGTAGAATTCCACAGATGACACTTCAGAATTACTATCAACATCTGTCGGTATTCTCCTGTATGTGTTTACTTCAAAAAAAAACAAATTTCAATAAACGTAAATTATAATAAAGTTTAGAATTTCTTCTATGATTTTATTGTAAGGCTACATATTGAACAAACGCCATTTATATGTAATTTTGTAATAAAACATTTGTATTATTTTTATTTATTAACATTGTAAAATTTTAATTTTGCTCTCCTAGCTAAGTGGTTTTTATTTTTCACATAATTTTGTAGACTTACAACTCTGTCATTACAAACATAAGCGAAATCAACAGAATAATGAGTCATTCTTATAAAATGATTTAGTTTGTGGACTCTATGACGCGTTTCATCATATCTACGTATTCTTCTGGATGCATTTGCATTAAGAACCTCACGCCATGTTTCCCTTCCACACGGTCCGTCCTGGAAGATGGAATTGTTTCAGCAAGTCGCGCCATAAAATCGCAGAGATATTTTATTGTGAACATACGGAATGGCCTTTAATATTTTTACGACACGCCTTTTAAATTAAGAGTTACTTTGACACCCATAAAACTAATGCGTTCTTAAAGATTAAGTCAGTAGTAATGCGAACTTAAACGCAATCCATGCAACTTTGGGTCGATTAAATATTTCGCATTACAAATACGCATGTTTTTTTATAAACTAAAATTTTTAATAAGACAATCTAGGATATATTAAGCACGACATGACCATGTATCGATTTATCTTTTCTTTCTATTCAAAATGCAATGTATCAACAAATATATTAACGTTAAACGTCTGTTAATTTATGTACTATACATTATTTTGATTGTTTGAGCCAATTTTTAACATTTTATACATTTAATCAAACACATTTTTTTAAACAAATATAAAGAAACAGTTACAATTATTTAGTGACAATAAATACATTTTTTTTAAAACGCTTACCACGCCACTTTGAGATCAATCTTGGGTGTGGCGTGGGTTTCATCCATTATATTACAATTTTACACAATTTTACATAAAATTTACACGATTTTACACGATTTTACATAATTTTACTTAATTTTAAACAATTTTACACAATTCCAAACAATACGGCTTGTTTCATATCACAACATCAATTTTCAATAACCTCGACCAATCACAACCAGACAACCTTTGGTACTCAATTTTTAAATCTATATGTATTATTCATAATGCATATACATTCCCACCATGTCAAAAATAATGAGTAAAATAAAATAAATAAGAACAAAATAAAATAAAATAAGCATGTTTTTATTTTATTTTGTCCATACGTCCATAGTCCTCACATATTTATTAATCTTAGTTTATTACAACAATTAATTCATTATATAATATTTTATTCCTATAATTACTTCACTGACGTCACGCATTCAGTATCTGACATCAAAACTCGATAAAGCAAAAGTAAAATTACGATTTATGTCACTGCAATGTAATTTTGTGGTTTTTCACGGATATCACTAATATATTTTAGTTATAAATATTTATATTTAAAATAACATAATGTACGGAAAATGTTGTTTAAATGTTATCTGAAGTAGTCACACAAAATACATATTTTTATTTTTAGTATTCACTTACTTTGTAGTAACATTAAGGCTATCAACTGACAACACTTGGTGAAACTGCGTAATTATAATTTTAAATCAATTAGATTTTAAAATAAATATATAGTTTGATTCACATTTATTTAAAATGATACATGTTTCGGCCTCATGTCAATAATGTTTTTTGAAGATGGTCTCAAACATGTAATCGTTTAAAAGAAATATGAATCAAAACTTATTTTTTAAATTAAAATTAATTTAAAATTGTTACTTTATAGTGTCAGTAATTCAGTACCTATCGTGCTAGGCTTTACATTTTTTAAATACAAGTTGTGAAACATAAAGTAAGGTCAATCTATATTAAATCTACACTACTTAGCATAATAATTAAAATGTACGTATTAGGTTAGTCTTTTATCGTTTGGAGCGATTAAAAAAACATTTTCACGTGAGTTATGAATGTTATGATATATTAGCATGAAATGTAAGAATATGAAAAACTGTAGCAACAATTTCAAATACTCTTGACGTCAATAAAATATCAAGACAACCGCGTCTTCTGTTTATTTACGATCTGCTAATATTCGTGAAATGTGATTCTGAAAGACACAACTAGAAAACGCCGCTTCTCTGTGATAACATAAGGCAATTTGAATGTTTAGCTCATCTTCTCCAGAGACTGTTTTCCCTTGCCGACGATCGGGCGCTTTAGAACAATGGAAGACGATCGTAAAACACTCGAACATCCCATAAAGCACACTATTAGTCAAAATGTAATAATGATTTACGTATGCTGGGAAACTACAATATTTTAAATGCGATATTTTTACTGCATTAAAATACGAATGTATAAAATATAATCCGGACG